>JAUTDX010000062.1:0-653701 GCA_030844895.1 Ambrosia x helenae | reverse complement strand
TTCTTATGAGTGATAGCACAGCGGAATGATTATGAGTTTAAAGCTACACTTATCAACAGGAGTTATTACTCCCCCTGGATGTTTGAGAAACTAATAAATGATAAGTATTTATTGAGAATCTAAGTATTGAATGAAATGAAACACTTAGACAGATTCTCAATAAATATGAAATGGAAATAACAATAATATGTGTTGAAGGATTTCTGTATAAAAATCAATGTCTAAAACAGAGGATGAACCCTTCTATTTATAAACTTTACAAATACATGAACCTTGCCAAAAGCAAGTTCAGAGACAAGTTGCAACAAGTTGCAATCTTGGAACTTGTACAAAAGTAAAAGTAATACTAAAAAATAAACTACTGATACAAAAAGTTGGTGGAAAAGATCTTCACATAAGTACTGATGAATGACAAACTACTGTTGAGTAGTTTTTTCAGTAGAAATGTCTGGTTTAGACTTCAGAACTTCTGATGACTTTTCTTCTTCAGTACTTGTGGAATTTCTTCTTCGGCAGTTTGATCTTCCTTCTTCAGCAGTTCTATACTTAGAATATTTTGACAGAAGTGAATTAGACTAAGGTTTGCAAAAGTGGTTTCACCAATCCCTCTTTGTCCTAACAATCTCCCCCTGGATTGATGATGCCAAAACCTTTCTAATTCCTTATTGTTTTCTTCTGTCATTCATGATCTTCCATATTCCTTTGAACATGGAATTCTTTAGCTGGTTCAGCTGTTCATCAGTGAGAGACCCTTTTTTGTGGTTCTAGATGCTGGATTGTAAGCAGGTCTTGAGTTGATAGCTTCTTCAGATCATTCATCGACTTATAGGCTCTGCTTGTCTGATCTCTTCTTGTCACTAGTACTGAGTTGTTATCAGTAAAGGACCATCTGATGATAGGTACTTTAGACTTGTCAAAGTCTAAAGTGTAGGGAACCATGGTGGTACCCTGGGATACTCCTGAGTGTTGGATGTTTTCAACTTCAGTGACTCTCAGGTGGGATTCTCTTCCTTGTTCTTGTTGCATCACATTAGGTATTTGAAAAGTAGGCAAATGATGCTCAGTAACTACCTTAGTGTGCAGTTTGTCTTTGATGGTTTTCTGGATTTGATAGGCAAAGGTGGAAGGATCCCTGAATTGTGTGATCAGAGGTTTTTCTTCAATGTCAAAATCAGAATGAACTACTGTACTTCCTTCTAGTAGTACCATTCTGAAATCAGTCTTCACATTCTCCTCTGATTTCTTCTTTTGAGTAGCTGGTCTTCTTTGAACACCAGAAGTTCTAACTACTGAAGTTGATACTTCAGCAGTTTCAAACTTCTCTGGATTTGCAGCCCTTGCAGCCTTGTATTTTCTGTAAGTGTCCATTAATCTTTCTTCTTTCCATTTGGACACAGAGGCTTTTGAACCATAACCATTAGCTACTAGTTCTTCTATCATTTGGGCTCTCTTGGCTTTTGTATCTTTACTTGTTGCAAGTTTGTCTGCAATAAGTTGAGCTCTTCTGGTCAGCTCTTCCATGGAGAGTCTCTTTAATGTATTGGCTTTGATCTTGCTGTTCTTAGTAATATAAGACATCAGTTGATGTCTTTTGTCTTCCTCAACAATTCTGTCTAGGCTAGCCTGCCTTTGAAGTTCAGCTTCATAAGCCTGTAGCTTTTCATCCAGGCTTAAGTCCAAGTCATCCCTTTCTTCTAGAAGTTTCCAAATCTGATCTTCCTTGGCTTTCTTCTGAACTGCCACTAAACTCTTCTCAAGAAGTTCTGCTGATTGAGAGATTGGAGAAGGGTTTAGTACAGTCATAGTGGTAACTGTTGTAATAGGCCTAGGAGGAACAGGAGTTGGTTGAGTAGGTTCATTGATCTGGAAGGCTCTTGTTCAGCAGTTTGAATGTTGGAAGTGTTAACATCTGATGGGTTGACAACTACTGAAGGTTTATCAACTACTGAAGGATTGTCTTCAGTACTTTCTGAGTCTTCATCAGAACTTTGTCCATCAGAGGTTTCTTCATTGTGCCCTTGGGATTCCTCAGACTTTTCAGCATCTTCTATTTCTTGAATAGAGACACCAAATTGTTGGGCCAGTTTTTCTTTTATGGCTTGGTTTCTTTGTTCTCTTTCTAGGATAGCCACTCTTGCCTTTTTCCTGGCTTCAAGTGACTCCATAGGTTCCTTAGTCTTCTCCCCCTTTTTGGCTTCATCAGTTTTTGATGTTGAAGGTTGGGAGAAATGACCTGTTAGATTAGCAATCTGTTTGCTGTTGAAGTCAATCTTGTTGGACAGATCGTTCATCTTGGTCTGTATCACTCCAAATTGGTTCTTTATGGATAGCTCCAAGTTAGCTGTGTATGTTTGGAAGTGATTTTTGATGAGGGTGTCCATCATGTGGTATAAGGGACCATCTGGGCTGCATAGCTGGTTCATGTCTATGTTGGATTGCCCAGGGAATTGGGTAGGCATTTGTAGTGAGGGGTGTGTTTTTGGTTGATCTTCTTGTTGTACAGAAGATGCCACTATAGGGGAATCAGGGATTAAGTGGACTTTAACCTGATCTGGTGTGACTAGCTTCTTGAGCATAGATACACCAGGTGCAGGACCTTCACTTGTACCGTCAATTCAGTAGTTTGGTGTTTTGAAACATCATCCAAGTTAATGGAATCATCTGAATCCCTGATTACATCCTCAATGAGGACTGTATCAGTTACATCATGAGCTGAGCCCAACTCAGTTGTCTCATGTACCTCTTTTTCTTGGTTCAGAGGATTTCCCACCTCAGGCATTAAGCCTTCATCAGTAGTTGCCATAGTTGAGGTCTTAGCTATGTTGCTTCTTTCCTTAGATCCACCACTGGGTGGTAAATGAGTAGTAGCAGCCTCAAAAGTACCAAGAGTTTCTAAGTTTGGGCTTAGAGACCCTGGTTCATCCTCATCTCTTTGGTTAGGGCTTTGAGTGTCCACATCCATGTCAAATTCTGAGGCTATGTCCCCTGTTTGATGTGGTTGTTGGGGACTGACATGTGTAGATGGGACTTTCTCTTTTAGCCCAGAGAGAAGTTTGGCTATTTCAAAATCAGGTTCAGAAAGTTGGGGTGCTGGTTCAGTAGTTTGGGCAGTGGGTTCAGCAGTTTCAAAAGAAGCATCAATAGGAATGGTTTTCTTAAGTCTTTTTTCTTTTGAAAAGAATTGTGATTGGAGCTCTTGGTGGGGTTTGAGATGGATGAGACTGAGAGGATGTTTCAGTCACATCTTTATGAAGTGCAGATTGCACAATAGGTTGTTCAGGCATCTCAACCTCCTGAACAGCTTTTCTTTTTGGTTTGGTGGGTTTTTGTTTTTGTTGTTTGGGTTTCTTGGCCTTTGGGGGTGTAGGTTTGGAAGATGAGGGTTCCATGGGGACTGGTTCTTGTTCCCCTTGGTCATCTTCTGGCCAGGCAGCCGTTTGTTGTGCCTAGAGTATGCTTGTGAGGTTAAAGGGTTCAAAATTGCAGTTTTACCCACAAGCACCTCATCACCCAGTTCTTTGATTATGCATTGCATAATGAACCTTGGGTATAACAAAAACTTCTTTTTAGTGTTATTATGATGTAACACCAACTCATTAAAGAAAAGTTTTGATGCCCTGTAATTTGTTTCATTCACTATGGAATGAAAAATTGGTTGAAAGGTTGAGGCATCTGGTCATAAGACCCTGTTTTAGGACTCAAACACATAATGATATAATGAAACAAAAGTCTGTATTTTGGTTCAAAATACTTTTTAAAGATTGTAGCTTGTGAGAGAGTACCTTGATAACCACAGTCAGTCATGGTTAGGTGGATGCAGAGTTTTCAAACTTTTCAGGGCATTCACATCATTCAACCCCAGTCTGTTTGCAAGTGTGGCCGGTGTGATGGCCATTTGTCTCCCTTTGATTGTTGAGTTGAGAGAGATAACCTCATCGTCCACCATCACTGTCTCAGCGTTAGCCCAGAACTCATTGAGAGTTTCAGGATGTATTGGTGGGTCTATTGTGAGAGCGGTGAGATATTGGGATTTGATGACGAGATCAATGATCTCATCGTATTGGGACCAGCCTTCTTGTTTTTCTGAGTAGGCTCTAAGATTGTGTCCCTGTTTAAGAACTAAAGCCATGTGGTTTGTGTGTGTATGAATCGAATAGTGTTTTTGCAGGGTCAGGGTTTGAGAGATTTTTGAGAGAGAAGGAGGGATTTTTTTGCTTTTTGAATGGATAAGTGTTGGAAAAGGTATTTATCAGAAGTTTTAAACCGCCTAGGTCAAACTTCTGATGTGGGAAAAGTCTGATTTGCCCTTTTTGACTAAACTGCTGATGAAGAATTATTTTCATTAGTAGTTCCCACTTTCTCTTCAGTAGTTTTGAACAACTGATGAGAATACTCTATAAATACTTTATTCATAACTTCTGAAGGTTGTTTTATCAGAAGTTAATCACTTTTCAGAAAATATCCCTATACTGATGTTTTGTTCATCAGTAGTTTCTCTCTTGTTTGTTTTTCAGAAGTTTTCAATTTTGAAAACAGATGTAAGTGAAAAAATGAAAAATATGTGCAGAAAAGTAAAGAGAAACACTTACAAATTTAGCATCCCAAGCATGGATACTAACTTCTGAAATGTTGATGTGTCAAGGGGTTTAGTGAATATGTCAGCTATTTGATTAGTTGTTGCTACATGTTTCACTTCAATCTTGCCTTTTTCATAGCAATCTCTTATGAAATGATACCTGATTTCAATATGTTTGGTTTTTGAAAACTGAACAGGATTTTGAATGATGCTAATGGCAGATTTGCTATCTACAAGCAATGGTGTCTTGGTTTCTTTGATTCCATAATCAAGAAGTTGATACTGGAGCCATTGTATCTGTGATGTACAACTTGCAGCTGCAATGTATTCAGCTTCAGCAGTTGAAGTTGCAACAGATGTTTGTTTCTTTGATTGCCAGGACACTAGACAGTTTCCTAAAATTGACAACCACCAGATGTTGATTTTCTTGATATTTTACACCCTGCATAGTCACTATCTGAAAAAGCTGATAACTTGGTATTGCTTGAAGCAGGATACCAAATTCCAAGTGTTGGAGTTCCTTTCAGATATCTAAAGATTCTTTTGACTGCAATGAGGTGTGATTCCCTAGGAGCTGATTGATATCTAGCACAGACACATGTTAAAAACATAATATCTGGTCTAGAAGCAGTTAGATATAAAAGGGAACCTATCATACATCTATACATGGTTTGATCAACCTGTTTTCCTTGATCATCTGGTTCAACTTGTGTGGTTGGTGTCATGGGAGTGGAACATGATTTATAGTCTTGTAAAGAAAATTTGTTTAATAATTCTTTAACATATTTTGATTGATGTATAAAAGTTCCATTTGTTTGTTGTTTAATCTGCAGTCCCAGAAAGTACTGCAGTTCTCCCATTGTACTCATCTCAAATTTTGATTGCATGAGTTTCTTAAATTCATCACACAGTTTTGTGTTTGTTGAACCAAATATGATATCGTCAACATATATTTGAACAAGTAAGATATGATTTCCAACATGTTTTATGAAAAGAGTTTTATCAATGGAGCCTCTTGTGAAGTTATTTTTTAGTAGAAAGTTTAAAAGTGTATCATACCAGGCCCTTGGAGCCTGTTTGAGCCCATAAAGAGCTTTTTCTAGTTTGTACACCCACTCAGGATGAGAAGGATCCTCAAACCCAGGTGGCTGACAAACATACACTTCCTCTTTAATTTTTCCATACAAAAATGCACTCTTAACATCCATTTGATAAACTTTTATTTTGTTGGAGATGGCATAGGCCAGAAATAACCTGATGGCTTCAAGCCTTGCAACTGGAGCAAAGGTTTCATCATATTCAATTCCTTCTTCTTGAGAGTAACCTTGTACTACCAGTCTTGCCTTGTTCTTTATTATTATACCAACTTCATCTTGTTTGTTCCTGAAAACCCATCTTGTGCCAATTGGCTGCTTATTTGGTGGTAAGGGACAGATTTCCCAAACCTGTTGCTTGTTGAATTGAAGCAATTCATCTTGCATTGCTTGCACCCAATTGTTGTCTTTGAGGGCTTTCTGGTACTTCTTTGGTTCCAACTGTGAAATAAATGTTGAGAAGAGACAAAAGTTGGAAAGCTGGTTTCTTATAAGAACACCTGATGCAATATCACCCATGATTTGATCAAGTGGATGGTCTTTGTGTTCGATCAGTTGTTGTAAACCATTGACAGGTGTTGGTGGTTCATGTTCTTCAAACAAACTACTGAGGTCTATTATATCTGGTTCAGCAGTTTCAATGTCTTCAGTAGTTGCAGGTGCTGAAGCAGATGTTTGAGTTTGTTCCTCAGTATTTGTTGAATCAGAAGTTTGTGAAACTTCTGATGGTTTTGAAGTTGACATAATGACTGTTTGAGGGGTCCATGGTGTGGGATCCTCATCATCAAACCTTTGATCACCATAATAAATAGGTTTTGATGAAGTAACAGTCTTTTCAGGTCCAAAATGAAAACTGTCAAGGTCAAAAAGTTCAGCAGGATGTGCTGCAATGAGAGTGTGTTTTGACTCATTGAACTTGACATTCAGTGTTTCTTCTACTATCCTGGTTTTTGAATTAAAAACCTTGTAGGCTTTTCTAGTTGAATAATAACCAAGAAAGTAACCTGAAACAACTTTGGCAGCAAACTTTGAAATAGATTCCTTAATGTTCAAGATGAAACATTGACATCCAAAAGCCCTGAAAAAGGAGATAAGGGGCTTCATGCCATGAAGAACTTCATATGCAGTCTTGGAATGCCTCTTGACAACAAGGACTCTATTTTGAACATAACATGATGTGTTAACTGCTTTTGCCCAAAAGTATAATGGTAGGCCAGAATCAACTAACATTGTTCTTGCTCCTTCAATTAAAGTTCTGTTCTTCCTTTCTACTACACCATTTTGTTCAGGAGTTCTGGGAACACTGAATTGTCTAATAATCCCTTTAGACAAACAGAATTCATCCAGAGTTTTGTTCCTGAACTCTGTCCCATTATCACTTCTAATGGTTTTGACAGGTAGAGAATATTGCTTCTCTACTTGTAGAATGAAGAACTTGATGATTTCAGCAGCCTCATCCTTGGAAAATAAGAAGAATACCCATGTAAATCTTGAGTAGTCATCAATGATGACTAAGCAGTACTTCTTCTTACCAAGGCTCATGATTTTTACAGGCCCAAATAAGTCCATATGGAGTAGTTGAAGACATGCAGTTGTTTTTTATTCTTCAATAGACTTATAGGAGGACTTATGCTGCTTTCCCTTTAAACAGGATACACAGTGTTCTTGACACTGGTATACTTTTAAGGGTAGACCTCTGACCAAGCCATTTTTGTGACTTTATTTATGGTTTTAAAGTTCACATGGCCAAGTCTCCTGTGCCAGAGATCAGTCTCTAAAGTTGATGCCTTTGAGAAGAAACAGGCAGTATTGTTCAGTACTTTGTCTTTTTCAATGTCCACTGCATAGACATTGCCACATCTTTTGGCTATCAACAAAGTGTGATCTTCAATGATCTTCTCTATCAACTTCTGGCCTTCTGGTGATATGATCTTGCATGCTGTCTTTGTGAAAAAGGAAGAATATCCTTTATCACACACTTGTGACACACTCAGCAAGTTGTACTCAAGGTTTTCAACCAGATTGACTTTGTCAAACTGTATTTTGCCAGAGGAGACATTGCCATGTCCTAGCACATATCCCTTAGCATTGTTCCCAAAGGATACAGATCCTTCTCTTTGACTGATAAAGTTGTTTATCAGGTATCTGCATCCTGTCATGTGCATTGAGCCTCCACTGTCCACATACCAAATGCTATTTAAGCCTCTGGAAACTCTCTGCACAAGATAGCAAATTAGTTAGATTTAGGAACCCAAGCCAGTTTGGCTTTGGGTTTGCTCTTGAGAACATTTACAGTTTGTTCTTGACCAAGTTGAGAAATCCATGTCCTTTTGGCAATGGATTTTTCATTAAGAGCAATGGTGGTATCCTTTTGAGGACCACCATCAACTTTGGTCATCAGTAGTTGTACCATATTTATGAGATCTTTAATCTCAGCAGTTTCTGAAACTGCTGATGATTCAGGTCTAACTACTGATAGAGAATTTTGAGAAAAAGATCTTTGTTGAGATTTTGTCTTTTCTGAGAAAAGGTGTTTACTGGTTGTTGTTTCTTGGGAGAAAAAGTTTTTACAAAATCATTTTTGATTTGTTTTCCCACAACCAGTTGTTGATTTTTCTTGTTGTACTGAATACCTTTTCTGTATCTGCAAAATTCTGTTTTATGGTTGAACAGACCACAGATTTCACATTCTTTTGTCTTTTCTTTCAAAGACAAGTTTCTGGCTGTATTGATTGGTTTTAGGTCATCAGTAGTTTTCAGGTTCTCAACTCCTGATGTAGTTGAAACTACTGATGGCTTAAAGTCAGAATTAATCAGTACTTCTGAAGAACTTTCTTTGTGAGTTTTTAGAAAGTTCTCATGGAAAGATGTGCATTCTTTCTCTTCAGAAGTTTCACCTGAAACAATTTTTCTCCTATCTTCAGTAGTTTGGGGGGGAAAATCTGTTGGTGTTTCAGTGTGATTGTACCCTATGCCAAACCTAACATTTGAAGCACTTTTTTTGTTTAGCAATAGTTGGTACCCCTTACAAGAATCAACCCATTTTTCACATGTGACCTTGGTGTCAGCAAGCTCTTGTCTGACATTTCCTAGGTCATTTATCATGATTTTAATTTGTGCTTTGGTTTCAATAGCAGTGTTAGTTAATTTAGAAACTTCTTTTGTTTTTGCAGAAAGTTTTCTTTCTAAATCACATTTCATCTGAGTGAATTTTCTCTCATAGTCATTTGCTTTTCCTTGTAAGTGCACATTAGTCTCTCTTATGAGAGCAAAAGATTCTTTGCATGAAGTTGAACAAAGTTTTGTCAAAGATTCTTTAGATACCTGTGACAAGGCAGATTTTGAGGTGCATCCCTCAAATGCCATTAAGGCAAAGTTCTTCCTGCCATTGTCAGGCTCTCCCAGTTGATGTCAAACACCTTGTTGTCTGCATCAGGATTACACTCTGTGGTGTCAAAAGGAAGACTGCTCCAGTCAACATACCCTGAAGTAAATAAACTTTGTTGAGAGGGTTGCTGAGGCTGTGGAGGTTGTTGAGCAGCTGGAAAGGGAGGGATTGATTGTTGGCTCTGCATCTGTTGAGCAGGCATCTGTACATATTGTACTTGTGGCACATATTGGTGTTGTGGAGCTTGTGCCTGTACAAAATGTGCACTCCCTTGTGTTCCATTATTCCTATTATAACTGGGGTTAAAATTATTACCAGACTGAGATTGGTTAAAGCTAGAGCTTCTACACTCTCTAGCAAAGTGTCCCAACTTTTGACACTTATGACATCTAAGTTTAGATTTGTCAAAACCAATTTTTGTTGAACTGTTGAGTCCTGGAAACTTCCTTCCTGACCTTTTGTAAAATTTATTAGTTTTTAAACTTAACATGGCCAGTTGGTGCAAAATATCCATTTCTTCTAAGTCATCACTGCTGAAATTCTTTAAATCATCCATGATAAAACACATGTTATCAGCAGTTTGACCAAAATCATTATTGTCATAACATGGGAATGATCTTTCAGATGAGATCCCAGCAGTTATGTCAATATGGTCAAAAGATCCAAAACTATTTGAACAAGTTGGTGAGTCTTGTCCCAATAGTGCTGTACTACCTGGTAGATAGTCATCAGCAGTTTTGCCAGAACTTTGCAACTTTTTCTTTTGATCAATTTCTCTTTCAAAAGTAAGTAATCTCCCATGAAGTTTTGTAAGAGTGAGGGAGCTAAAGTCTGGTGAAGATCTTAAGACTATAGAGTATGTTTCCCATTTTTCAGGTAAAGACCTTAAAAATCTATGAAGCATAGATACAGTTGTGTAGTTCTGACCATTTAATTTTAGCTCAGATATTAATGAGGATAATCTTTCAAATTGTTGTGTTAAAGTTTCCCCATTAATGTGAGCAAAAGTTTCATATTGTTGAGCCAGGATTTCTCTGGTGTTGGCAATCACCTCTTCAGTTCCTCCAAACTGTTCTTTGAGGCAGTCCCAAAGCTCTTTGGCACTATCACAATGTAATAGGCCAGAGTAGATTTCATTTGGGAGTGCCATTGCCAACATAGAGAAAGCTTTAGCATCAAGCTCAAGTTTTAGGAAATCATCATCTGTATAGTCTATTGGGTCTTTTGGAATCTCTTCTTTAGTTTCAAGATTAATATTTACTGGTTTATGAGGACCATATATCACAGATTTCCAGCAACCTATGTTGGTTTGTGATAAGGTATGTCCCATTCTCCTTTGCCAGATGTTATATTCATTTCTTACTAGCATAGCAGGTTTATTTGCAGAACCAGTATTATGAGGATCCATTTTAAAGAGTATTGATTTGTCAAATAACTCTTAAAGTGATGGATGTTGATAAAAGTGAGCTTATAATCCTTTATTGAATATCAATAAGAGCTTGTGTCTGATTCTCAATGTGTTAGATTGATATGTGATCAGATATACCAGTGCTCTGATACCAATTGTTGGATCAGTATTGCTCTTTTATGAGTGATAGCACAGCGGAATTATTATGAGTTTAAAGCTACACTTATCAACGGGAGTTATTGCTCCCCCTGGATGTTTGAGAAACTAATAAATGATACGTATTTATTGAGAATCTAAGTATTGAATGAGAATGAAACACTTAGACAGATTCTCAATAAATATGAAATGGAAATAACAATAATATGTGTTGAAGGATTTCTGTATAAAAATCAATGTCTAAAACAGAGGGATGAACCCTTCTATTTATAGACTTTACAAATACATGAACCTTGCCAAAAAGCAAGTTCAGAGACAAGTTGCAACAATTTGCAATCTTGGAACTTGTACATAAAGTAAAAGTAATACTAAAGTAATAAACTACTGATACAAAAAGGCGGTGGAAAATATCTTCACATAAGTACTGATGAATGACAAACTACTGATGAGTAGTTTGTCTTCAGTAGTTCTTCAGTAGAAATGTCTGGTTTGGACTTCAGAACTTCTGATGACTTTTCTTCTTCAGTACTTGTGGAATTTCTTCTTCAGCAGTTTGATCTTCCTTCTTCAGCAGTTCTATACTTAGAATATTTTGACAGAAGTGAATTAGACTAAGGTTTGCAAAAGTGGTTTCACCAATCCTCTTTGTCCTAACAATCTCCCCTGGATTGATGAAGCCAAAACCTTTCTAATTCCTTATTGTTTTCTTCTGTCATTCATGATCTTCCATATTCCTTTGAACATGGAATTCTTTAGCTGGTTCAGCTGTTCATCAGTGAGAGACCCTTTTTGTGGTTCTAGATGCTGGATTGTAAGCAGGTCTTGAGTTGATAGCTTCTTCAGATCATTCATCGACTTATAGGCTCTTCTTGTCTGATCTCTTCTTGTCACTAGTACTGAGTTGTTATCAGTAAAGGACCATCTGATGATAGGTACTTTAGACTTGTCAAAGTCTAAAGTGTAGGGAACCATGGTGGTACCCTGGGATACTCCTGAGTGTTGGATGTTTTCAACTTCAGTGACTCTCAGGTGGGATTCTCTTCCTTGTTCTTGTTGCATCACATTAGGTATTTGAAAAGTAGGCAAATGATGCTCAGTAACTACCTTAGTGTGCAGTTTGTCTTTGATGGTTTTCTGGATTTGATAGGCAAAGGTGGAAGGATCCCTGAATTGTGTGATCAGAGGTTTTTCTTCAATGTCAAAATCAGAATGAACTACTGTACTTCCTTCTAGTAGTACCATTCTGAAATCAGTCTTCACATTCTCCTCTGATTTCTTCTTTTGAGTAGCTGGTCTTCTTTGAACACCAGAAGTTCTAACTACTGAAGTTGATACTTCAGCAGTTTCAAACTTCTCTGGATTTGTAGCCCTTGCAGCCTTGTATTTTCTGTAAGTGTCCATTAATCTTTCTTCTTTCCATTTGGACACAGAGGCTTTTGAACCATAACCATTAGCTACTAGTTCTTCTATCATTTGGGCTCTCTTGGCTTTTGTATCTTTACTTGTTGCAAGTTTGTCTGCAATAAGTTGAGCTCTTCTGGTCAGCTCTTCCATGGAGAGTCTCTTTAATGTATTGGCTTTGATCTTGCTGTTCTTAGTAATATAAGACATCAGTTGATGTCTTTTGTCTTCCTCAACAATTCTGTCTAGGCTAGCCTGCCTTTGAAGTTCAGCTTCATAAGCCTGTAGCTTTTCATCCAGGCTTAAGTCCAAGTCATCCCTTTCTTCTAGAAGTTTCCAAATCTGATCTTCCTTGGCTTTCTTCTGAACTGCCACTAAACTCTTCTCAAGAAGTTCTGCTGATTGAGAGATTGGAGAAGGGTTTAGTACAGTCATAGTGGTAACTGTTGTAATAGGCCTAGGAGGAACAGGAGTTGGTTGAGTAGGTTCAGTTGATCTGGAAGGCTCTTGTTCAGCAGTTTGAATGTTGGAAGTGTTAACATCTGATGGGTTGACAACTACTGAAGGTTTGTCAACTACTGAAGGATTGTCTTCAGTACTTTCTGAGTCTTCATCAGAACTTTGTCCATCAGAGGTTTCTTCATTGTGCCCTTGGGATTCCTCAGACTTTTCAGCATCTTCTATTTCTTGAATAGAGACACCAAATTGTTGGGCCAGTTTTTCTTTTATGGCTTGGTTTCTTTGTTCTTTTTCTAGGATAGCCACTCTTGCCTTTTTCCTGGCTTCAAGTGACTCCATAGGTTCCTTAGTCTTCTCCCCCTTTTTGGCTTCATCAGGAAGTCCCAGGGGGAAACCATGAATATATGGGTATACATAACGGGGGAAATATGGATAGATCTATTGGGCTTGACTAACCCCACCTGACGGCAGGATGCCGAGCGGGTGCATATTGTCTCTAACTTTCGGAGTTACCGATGATGACGGTGATTTATACATTCTGGGCATACTTATCGGGGTTAAATGTCAGTAATGGTTTCCAACTCGTAGTAGTAACGATACTTAACGTCTAGCAAGCATTCTTATAACATAGTATTAACGGGAATGATCTTTTCAAACTTATGGAAACACTTTTGTAAAACCCGTGAATTCACCAGCATTATATGTTGATATTTTTGGCATGTTTTCTCAGGTAGCAGTCAATGGATTAGGCGCACGGGTTCTTGCACGACGTCTAGGGTTCTAGTGCATGTCTTAAATAAATGTTTTCAGACTAGGTTTATGTCTTTTGATTGTAAACAAGATTATGCTTCCGTTGTTGGTTTATGGTTTTAAAGCTTAATGTTTTGGTTTACGTATTTTCCGTTTAGTTGTTGTTTATTGTGACCGTTGACTTCGATCCTGGTGTGTCACGCGCCTCGCGGTAAAACCCCGCAAGTGTAAATTGAGGGTGTGACAGATTGGTATCAGAGCCAATGGTTATAGTGAACTAGGACTACATGTAGAGTCTAGTCTATAGCCGAGTCTCACACACACTAGACAGTCACATATGTATGAGTCTTAACGTGTGGATGACATATTAAATTTGTCGGGGTGTCGGTGTCATCATCCTTCGTGCTGCATCATCTGTTTCATTTTGATTTTTTCTATTCTTAATCTTATCCTAATCATGGATCGATAGCGAGGGGCTTGTTGTTGATCATTGCACGACAAAGGTGTACGTTAGGGTGTCTTCGGCATATCCTTGAGATCTGTCCAGGATTCGGACATATCCATTCTATGCCCCAATAGACACACTCATCCTCACACGCATTATCTTACACTTGTACTCGTAGTAGTACGCTTTTAGGTTCTAGTATTCGGTGACTTGAACTTCAAGCGAGAAGTGCACCTGGAGGATCATGTAAAGCATTTTATCATGCCGGGTGCACATGAAATCATAACCTGGAATGCATGAAAATCCTAGTGGACTTTGTGTTTGGACGGATGATCCTGAATTGGACCTAGATCTAATTTCTTGTGATTCCTAGTGGGTTACACTACTGGCGAGTCTAAATCTCTTATTCTTGTTTTGGCAGAAGATGTCGGGTACTCGTGGCGGTCGTAGAGGTTGTCATACCGGTGGTCGTGGCGGTGGTGGTCGTGGTGGGGCCGTGGTAATGTTAACATGACCCAGGAAGAGCTGAATAACCTGCTTCAGCAGCAGGTGAATGCCGCACTGGCTACTTTTCAGGCTGCACATCAGGCTCTTGGTGGTAATTTTGTTTTCTACCTTGTTGTTTTGAATCTTTGGTGTTCCGTGTTTGTTGTTTGATCGGGTATTGTTGGTTCAGGTGCTGCTGTTAATCCACCACCACCTCAGTGCACCTATAAAATGTTTATGGATTGCAAGCCTCATAATTTTGGAGGGACTGAGGGAGCAGTGGGACTGCTCAGGTGGTTAGAGAAGGTTGAATCGGTGTTTTCAATGTGCAATTGTCGAGCTGGTGATCATGTGAAGTATGCTTCAGCGAAATTTAAGGGTCCTGCATTGACCGGGTGGAACTCCACTACTCAGACTTTGGGTTTAGGGGAAGCCCACAATATGCCTTGGGTGGAGTTTGTGCAACGTTTGAAGAGTGAGTACTATCCGAGGGATGAGATTCAGAAGCTAGAGTTGGAGGTCTGGAATCATAAGATGGTGGGATCGGAGATTGAGGAGTACACTGTTAGGCATAATGAACTGGCGGTGTTATGTCCAGATTTGCACACACCGGAGTTCAGGAGGATTGAGCACTACATTGCTGGGTTAGTGCCGGAGGTTCGAGGGTTGGTGACTGCTAATGATTAAGCTACGTTACAGGGTACTGTCAGGTTGGTTCATAAACTGACAAATTAGAAGGTTCAAGAGGGTGTTCTGTCTCCTCGAGGCACTATTGTGTGTAGAGGATCGGTTTTATAGGAAAACACTAGATTATCATACAAGTGAAACAATCTAGGTGCGGAAACCCTAGATCGTATGCAATATGATATAGATCAAATCAGAAACACAATCAAATTCTTTTAATAAACATTTCATTCATAAACAAAGATGATTAAGCCTTTATAATTGTGTTTATAATGAAATAACCCTTAACAAGACTTTTCAGAACTCAGAGAGAATACACACAAAAGACCAGAATCAAATGACCAAAAAACTTAACATCAAAATAAAACTTTGAATATATATAGAACTACACATTCGACCCCCAAATATGGTTGAATGTGATCTTCGACCTTCAATAAGGCTCGAACCAAAACATATCTTCACACTAATTCTTTAAAACAACGCTACATAGACAATCCAAAGGCGATAGTCACATTCCATGCACTTACACTGTGAAAGCTCCAGAAAGCAACAAGAAGAAGTCTGATGCAGGGGGGTTCGTCGTCTGAGAAGAAGCATGGGGGTTACTTTGGGAAGTTGCCGAAGTGTAATCGGTGTGGGTTTCATCATGCAGGTTCTTGTGATAAGAATCGTTGTCATCGGTGCCATAAGGTTGGGCATCAAGTTAAGGATTGTAGGGTCAATCTTCTAGATAATCAGAATCAGGCTGTTGCACCTGTTCCCACTCCTCAGGGGAATCAGGGAAAGAAGGGGTGTTATAATTTTGGTGAATCTGGGCATTTCAAGCGTGAGTGTCCTAAGTTGAAGCGGGGTGAGACTGGGAAGAATGGGACGGGTAATGGAAACAGCAGGGGTGGAGGTAGGAATGCTCGTGCCTTCATGATTGGTTCGTGCGAGGCCCGACAGGATCCTGACACTGTTACCGGTACGTTTCTTCTTAATGAACGCTATGCTTCGGTTTTATTTGATTCTGGTGCCGATAAGAGTTTTATATCTCTTGGGTTTAGTCAGTTGCTGGATAGGGTGCCTACGCCTTTAGAGGCTAAGTACTTGATAGAATTGGCTGATGGTAAGAAAGTCGAAGCGACGCATATCCTTAGGGAGTGCCGCCTTGAGTTGTCGGGTTTCTCCTTCCCTATTGACCTTATGCCGGTGTCCTTGGGTAGTTTCGATGTTGTTGTGGGTATGGATTGGTTATCCTTGTATCGTGCTGAGATCGTCTGTTTTGATAAAGTCATTCGACTTCCTCTCCCGGATGGAGAAATTCTTTTGGTGCGTGGTGAGAAGGGCGATATCCCTTTAAGTATCATTTCGTGTATGAAAGCCTATAAGTATCTTCGAAAAGGGTATTCCGCCATTTTGGCTCTTGTTTCGGTTTTGTCGGAGGAAGAGAAGAAGATTGAAGATATCCCAGTTATCTGTGATTTCCCTGATGTGTTTCTTGAAGATCTACCTGGCCTTCCGCCTTATCGTTAAGTCAAGTTTGGCATTGATCTTGCACCGGGTGCAACCCCTATCGCCCGAGCCCCATATCGTCTTGCGCCTCACGTGATGCAGGAGTTGTCCAACCAGTTGCAGGAGTTATTAGAGACGGGTTTTATTCTACCTATTTCATCCCCGTGGGGAGCCCCTATCCTTTTTGTCAAGATGAAAGACGAAAGCCTGCGTATGTGTATTGACTACCGTGAATTGAACAAGGTAACCATCAAGAATCGTTATCCTATTCCTCGTATTGATGATTTGTTTGATCAGCTTTAGGGTTCTAGTTTCTAATCGAAGATTGATTTGAGGTCGGGGTACCATCAGTTGAGAGTCCAAGAAGCCGATATTTCGAAGACCGCTTTTCGAACTCGCTATGGCCATTTTGAATTCTTGTTCATGCCTTTTGGTCTCACCAATGCGCCCGCCGTATTCATGGATTTGATGAATCGTGTTTGTAAGCCTTATCTTGATAAATTCGTGATCGTCTTCATTGATCATATTCTGGTATATTCCAAGAACGAGGTAGACCATCGGGAACACTTGCGTCTGGTCTTGGAACTCTTGAGGCGGGAGCAGTTGTATGCTAAGTTCTCGAAGTGTGATTTCTGGTGCGTGAGGTCCAATTCCTTGGTCATGTGGTTAATGAGAAAGGAATTCACGTCGATCCAGCTAAGATATAAGATATCAAAGACTGGGAAGCACCGAAGACGCCAACTGAGGTGCGGCAATTCCTAGGTCTTGCAGGCTACTATCGTCGTTTTATTGAGAGATTTTCAAAGATCGCTCAACCCCTCACCTCTTTTACCCAGAAGGACAAGAAGTTTAACTGGGGCGATTCGCAAGAGTCAGCATTTCAGATGCTGAAGACTAAGCTATGTTCTGCTCCTATTCTATCCTTGCCTGAAGGCACATATGATTTCGTGGTTTATTGTGATGCTTCTATTCGGGGTCTCGGTTGTGTGTTGATGCAACGTGAGAAGGTTGTCGCTTATGCTTCTCGTCAGCTTAAGGTTCATGAGAAAAACTACACTACCCATGATCTGGAATTGGGTGCGGTTGTTTTCGCTTTGAAGATCTGGAGACATTACTTGTACGGTACCAAGTGCACCATTTATACAGATCACAAGAGTCTTCAGCATATCTTTGATGAGCAGGAGTTGAACATGCGACAATGTCACTCGGTCGACCTTCTTAATGATTATGAGTATGCTATAAAATACCATCCTGGCAAGGCGAATGTTGTGGCACACGCCTTGAGCAGGAAGGAATCCGCTAAGCCTCGTAGTATTTGAGCTCTGCAGCTCACCATCCATTTTAGTTTTCCTGACCGAATCCGTTCTGCACAACAAGAAGCTTTAAAGGAGGAAAACCTTAAAGTTGAAACCATGCATAGTTAGATAAGCACCTTGAGCTCAGGTCCGATGGCCTGCATTATTTTGCAGAACGTATTTGGGTTCCTTTATTCGGGGGTTTGCGGGAGCTTGTTCTTGATGAAGCTCACAAATCCCTGTATTCTATTCACACCCGGCTCCGAAAAGATGTATCAGGATCTGAAGATACTTTATTGGTGGCCGAATATGATGGTGGATATAGCTTCGTATGTAAGCAAGTGTTTGACCTGTGCTAAGGTCAAGGTTGAATATCAGAAGCCGTCTGGCCTTCTACAACAGCCTGAAATTCCCGAATGGAAATGGGAACGGATCACAATGGACTTTCTAACCAAGCTTCCGAGGTCACCCAGTGGTTGTGATATGATTTGGGTGATCATCGATAGCTTGACAAAGTCTGCGCACTTCCTCGCTATCAAGAAGACCAATAGCCTTAAGCGGTAGGCTTGTTTTATCTTAAGGAAGTGGTCTCTTGGCACGGGGTGCCTGTTTCTATTATCTCTGATCGTGATCCTCGTTTTGCTTCGCGTTTCGGGAAATCTTTACATAAGGCCTTGGGTACTCAGTTGGACATGAGCACAGCCTATCATCCGCAAACTGGTGGTCAAAGCGAACGGACGATTCAAACGTTAGAAGGCATGCTTCGGGCACGTGTAATCGATTTTGGCAAGGGTTGGGATAATCACCTACCGTTGGTGGAATTATCTTACAACAATAGCTACCATTCTAACATCAAGACAGCTCCGTTTGAGGCTCTTTACGGACATAAATGCCAATCCCCTCTTTCTTGGACTGAGGTGGGTGAGAGTCAACTCACAGATCCGGAACTCGTGTACGAGACTTTCGAGAAGATCGTACAAATTCAAAACCGTATGGCAGCAGCTCGGGATTGTCAAAAGAGCTATGCCGATCGTCGTCGCAAACCTTTGGAATTCCAGGTTGGCGACAGGGTTTTATTGAAGGTATCTCCATGGAAGGGCGTCATACGCTTTGGGAAGCGTGGCAAGTTGAATCCTCGGTATGTCGGACCGTTCGCAGTTTTGGAACGGATTGGACCGGTGGCATACAAGCTTGACCTGCCAGCTGAGCTCAGTAGTGTTCATAATGTCTTCCATGTTTCTAACCTTAAGAAGTGTTTGGCTGGTGAATCTTTGGTTGTTCCTCTCGAAGAGATCAAGGTGGATGATCGTCTGCGTATTGTAAAGGAACCGGTTGTGATTCTTGATTATAAGATTCGTAGCCTTCGTCGGAGTAAAATCCACATTGTTAAAGTTCATTGAAATTCAAATCGTGGATCGGAGTTCACGTGGGAACGAGAGGATCGGATGAAAGCTAAGTATCCTTATTTATTTCCTAAGCGCACGTTCGAGTCAAGGAATATCTCTGCTGAAGCTGAGTGAATCTCGGGTCGAGATTCCTTTCAAAAGGGGGATGATGTAGCAACCGGAAAAAAATTTCTTTTCTTTCATCTCTTCCTTTTTGTCCTTGGGCAATTTTTGGGATGAAAATTCTTTCAACAGGGGGATGATGTGACACCCAGCAAACTCAGGTTAGTAACAGTTGTCGAACTAGTAAGTCTACCTGGGTTCGATTGTTGTTGTTGTACCTTGAGGGATGTCAAGGAAGGTTAGGGAGCTGCTCAAAAATCGAAAAAAATCTGGTTTGGGTGCTCTTGGTTTGCATCGTGAACAAGCAAAAGGGGGGAGGAGCATTAGGGTTTTTCATCTTGTAATATTTTACAATCAAGTCCCTCCACTTTGATATCCATGTAACTTCTTCCCAAAGCTACTCAAGAGGGTTTAGGAAAAGTGCAAAGAGCCCCCTTAATATAGCCAAAATGGAAAAATACAAGTGTACAAACTCTACAAGGCGAGAATCTACGGGTGTAACAGATAGAGGAGAGAAATAAGTGTTTTTATATATTGTATGTAAGATAAAAGAGACATTATTTTATTGGTGAGCCAAGTGTGCGGTTTCTAAAAACATCCATCGAAAATTCTTAAGGCTATAGGGTATGATTATAGTCCTAGTCACCATTACTACCCTTCACGTTATCGTCATATCACTCCACCCTTCATCACTACCCACTGTGGTACGGTCACCATTCCCCACTATCCTCCATAACATTCCAATGTTTGAAAGCAATTGGCCTGTGATAAGAGCAATGTTTTCAAACCGGACCGGAGCTCGAACCGGTCTCCTTACCGGTCCACTGGTCCGACCGGATGTAAGAACCAGATAGTGTTGTAAAATTAACAGGGTAAAATTTTGAAAAATTTAAAAAAAAATCCATTTCAACCCCTTCAAAACCCGGTTCAAACAGCCCGATTCGTAGTCCGACAGCGGGTTCACCGATCCAACCCCCGGTTCGATGCTTATTTGCTTCAATATCCCGACCCGGACTGGTCCGACCCCCGGTTCCTGATCCAACCGGTCAGACCGGCCTATCCGATTCGGATTTCAAAACAATGGATAAAAGTGACAACCCTCACGGATGCCACGCTCTAAGGGTGGAGGGAGGTGCAAGTGGCCTCATAGCCATCACGATCAAACCATAGGGCTCTCACGATCCTCATACCCCATGGCCTAATGCTTTTTTTTTTAACGGCAAAACGCTTTATATATAAATTAAAAAGCCAGCAAGAAGCTGGAAATACACCCTAGAACACCAAAAGACAAACGAAATTACAACACCATAGAAATCTCAAAACTAGCCCAATCGGCCCAAGACAAAGGGACCAACTTCGACCTGTGTGCGACCCGTAAGAAGGGGTCTTCTTTAATTTGATCAACCGTCTCACAAACCGGTTCAAAAGAGTCCTCGAAAGTCTTCTTGTTTCTTGCCAACCATAATCTCCAAAAGGTAGCTTGAATAATCATACCGACAAGTGCGTGACCCATGGCCTAATGCTATTATACACATCTAAATTCTCATTAAAAAAATAATATTGCCGAATCGTCGGCATTGTGTGGATGAATCAAGAATGCGACAGAAATTATTGGTAAAGCTATAAGTGGTTTTCCCATCATCACATCAAATTTATGTTTGAGCATATAATAACTCAAATGTGAATTTTCATTATTGTTTTTATTAGTGTTTTATCTGCATGTTTTTTCTAGCGTAGGTTATTTTAAGGATGTATATATGTATAACATCTATATTTATATCTATATCTATCTATATATATAAAAGAAAACGTATATGCTGACGTGACGTGCAATGGAGGCCTCAACCTCCCCTTGAGAGTGCCACGTGGCATCATAATTGAAAGATTTTAGTGTTTTTGAACTATTTCCTTTTTTAATTAAAAAAAGATAAACATAAAACCCTAAATTAAATTGAGTTATTTTAGAAAAAAAAAAGAATTTAAAAATAAATTTAAAATTTTCTCTCTCATGTTTCCTCCCATAATTTTTAAACGTTTATATTTTTTATATACGGGATTTTTTAAAGAAAAAAATTACACCAAATTAACGAGCGTTTTATTATCTTTCCAACGAGTACCATAGTCCTATATAAAAAAACGGAGAAAAATCGACTATTTTTTGTGGGGTTTCGTTCATACAGGAAAAAAACACACAAAGTATTCATGTTATTCATTAATCATGTTTTTTTCTTTTAAACCAGGTTCTTATCTACGCTGTTGAAAATCAGCCCAATCGCCATGTTATCATTGGAATTTTACTAGATATACTTCATCAAGAGAAGTTAGGAGAAAGAATCGTAGGGGTGAGCAAATGTCGGTTCGGTTCGGTTTTTACATATAACCAAAACCGATAACCGATGTTCGGTTTTAGGAAAAACCATAACCGAAACCGATCGGTTACGACGGTTCGGTTAATTCAGTTAATATGTCGGTTATCGGTTCGGTTTCGGTTATGTTCGGTTAATATCCAAACATAAAACTTGTGCAAAATTATAAACTTAAAGTAGTTAGTAAAGTGTTTGGATCTTTTTCAAGAATACAAATATATATATGAAAACGCAATAAAAATACATGAAATACCAAGGAAACAAATAAAAAATGCTTCAAATATATGGATATACATGAAAATACATGAATTAGACAAAAGATATATTTTAAATACATAGATATACATGAAATATACCGGAAATACATGAAAATATGTTCTAAATACATGGATATATGTATGAAAAATACTTAAGTATATTACTATCGGTTCGGTTTCGGTTATTTCGGTTATGGAAGAAGGGAAAACCGAAACCGTAACTGAATGGTTCGGTTTTAGCCATATTTTAACCGTAACCGATCGGTTAATTCGGTTTCGGTTATTTTTGGTACGGTTATCGATTCGGTTTCGGTTTTTTCGGTTATCGGTTTTCATATGCTCACCCCTAAAGAATCGCGCAACACTGCAACACATGGTGTCACCTTATAGCAAGGTTATTTTTTTATTTATTTAATTACAATAGTAATAATTATTACTATTAGTATTAGTATTATTAGAATAGTTATATTTTTCAACCCGGGACGCTCCCGGAAAGAATTGATATTGCTGACGTGGCGTTCAATGGTGGCCTCAACCATCTCTTGATTATGTCACGTGGCATAATGAGATACAATGATTACAACTTCCAACTTAAGTGTTTGGTTAGTTGATTAGGTTAGGAATTATCAGAGTCATTAGAATTAGAGAAATTACAGAGATGTGATGAGTTTTTTAATAGTTGCAGCTTACATAAGTGATTCTTTAGATGATTACTGATTAGGTTTTAGATTAGGGAATATGAGTTATTACTAATTAGAATACTATGAACATGCAATGATTGAAAGATTTTGTGGTTAGTTAACTTGAGCCATTTGCAATAGGTTATCACTTATCACGTAAAATTAGATTTTTCAACCCCGGGACCCTCCCGGGGTAATCAGCTAGTATATATATATTGCAAAGTGATTAATCCTACATGTCATACTCTTATGCAATCTCTCATTTGAGAGATGCCACATAGGATGTGATGTGGCAAGTGTAAACCAATTAAAAAAAAGGAATAAATATGATTTAAAACTAATCTATTATAATATTTAACCTAATCTACTAAATCTAAATATTAAAACTTTACTATTTTTTCTTTCATGTTTCCTGCCATAACTTTTAAACGTTAATATCTTTTATATACGAGATTTTTTAAAGAAAAAAATTACACCAAATTAACGAGCGTTTTATTATCTTTCCAACGAGTACCATAGTGCTATATAAAAAACGGAGAAAAAAATGACTATTTTTGTAACCCGATAGGTATTGTGTCGGATTTGGTATTAGTTTAAAAAAATTATGGGTTTGGGTCGGGTCTGGGGTTAGGTGATACCCAACCCGATTACCCGAAACAACATACCCAAATACCCGAACTATATACCCGATCATATACCCATGAATTTTTTAACGCATCACATAACCCTTAGGCTAATGCGTTCGATATTTCAATAATTAACTTTTTTTTTCTTATTTCATGTTAGTTCTTTTTCAAATGATCGATTACAAACTTCCGAATTCATTTGTAATGTCACTAGATTTATACCCCGACGCAGAGATTCGTTTTTTTATATATTTAAACATGATAACTTATGGTAGAGATTTGTTTAAAATAATAATAATATATATTTTATTATGTCATATTAGATATTTCAACCCGGGACGCTCCCGGGATAAAAACTAGTTCTTTATAATATCAGTTTATCAAATATGATTTTTCATCTATAGTTACAACAATATATGAATAAATTTCTATATATATTAAACAGGGAGCTACTTTGAACAGTAACAATGGCATTTTCGTTATTTTGCTATTTGTCCAAGGCCACTTTCGTCATTTGGTTTTGTAGGCTTTTAAGCATATATTCTCTACTCTCTCTTTCTCGCTCACCAGTTTTCATTCCCTTCACACCGCTTCTTAACACCCACCACATCGCCTCTTGCCTACCTCCATTATCCTTCGTATATACATGAATCGTTACGGTATATGAATAAATTTCTTTTATTCTATTTATATACATGAGTCGTTAAAGTTATCTTTATATGCGTATATCTACGTAATTCTTTCGGTTCTAAAAGTTTTCAAGTTCATATATAGCTATATGAGCATTGGGCAAAAAAAATTACATATAAAATAAAAACAAAGTTCAAATATTGTGATTTTGTAAGGAACTAGCATTCTGTTACCCCGCGCTTCGCGACGGGAGCTCCTGTTGTGTTGAAGGTTTGGTGGACGTTTAAGATCACGCGTGTGGGCGTTTCTGTTGCGTGGAGGGTTTCGTGGACATAAAAGATAATATTAAGTGACTGTTATTTTCGCGTGGACTTCAAAAGAATACTCGCAGCTAAAACCTAAGTTTGGTGGTCAAAGTTTGAAAGCCTAAAAGCTAAATGTTTGATGTTCAAATTATAAGAAATTAAAGTGCTAGTAAGAAAGTTATTAAAAAAATTTCTTTATTACAGTATAGTAATTCATGTATCATAGAATGTAGCTAGGGAAATTGTAATCAGCTAGTAATTCATATGAACAATATGATAAATAAACTTTTGATTTTTTACAAAGACAATCCCACTTATATACCCGTCATAGATTTTTATTCTTGACTTTTAGTTTATTTTGCTCAGAAACATAGAATTTGTGAGCAAAAGTCCAATACAAATCAAATGTAGGAAATTGATTAATAAAGTATTGTATTCTTGATTAAAAAAAAAAATCAACGGTGGAGATGTAAGAAACCAACACGTGGATCAATCCTAGGAAGGGTAACACTGTTAACGTCAATTTAAATTATTGTTATATAGAATAACCCATTTAATACTAGATGATCGATACACTAAAAAAATAGATGTTGTGGTTATTTTCTCTTTAATATATTTTCCTCCAAACAGTCTAAATATTTATATAATTGATTTTGATATCATATATTTATCATTGATTTTGACTTCACATATTTTGTAAATTGTCTACTAAATTGCATTTTACTCACTAGGCATATAATAAACCAAATAGGGTATAGATATTTATTAATATATTTGATTTTCTGTGGGGTTAAGTGTCCTGGCGATGGTAAACAATAAACTCTCGACATTTTACATGTAAAGTGATAACGAAAAGGCCATGAATGGTGTGAGGTGTCTCTACCACAAAAATCTAATTATGACTTCAAGCTTATTTAATGTTTGGTTACTATTCTATGAAATATTTCTACTTTACACCCTTGTGGTTCTCATCTTCTACTAGGGATGAGCAAATGGTACCGGGTACCGATACCGAACCGGTACCGGTACCGAATCAATTTCGCTACCACTACCGGTACCCACATTTTTTGTTTTTTCGGTACCGGTTCGGTACGGTACCGGTATTTACTGATTTTTACGTTCAAATACCGGTACCGTACCGGTTGTTTTCGGTACGGTACCGACTTTTAGAAAATTTTTTGTACCGAAATTTTCGGTACCGGACTGGTACCATGCTCATCCCTATCTTCGGCTACCGCCACATTTTATTACTTTAAAATTTGGCATTTAAATTACCATTGCTACAGAATGTTACATCAACATGTATACGTATTTCAATAAAGATATGAATTGTGTCATATTGATACTTAGTGTCAATGTTGAGCGTATCTTGGAATTTTGTGATGATTTTAGTTAACTTTACCTATAATTTATGTCAAAAATTACTCATAATTAAAGTTCTTACAATAGTACTTGTAATCAAATTTATACATATCCTTTAACTTACCGTATTTATTGGTTTTCATAAGATAACCTTTTAACACCAAGGGGAATTACTCTAGCAGTATCTAAGTGTATAAAATGACGTACTTGTCTAGAAAATTAAGAATTTAAGTTCTGAACAATGATGTATAATTAGAAGTAGATCTTATGGAGTACACAAAGATTGGGGGCAATCGAAACAGGGAAAAGAGGTATTGCACAGTGTCATGATGATCACGGTTTGAACAATTTGGAAAGTGCGTAACAAGAAAATTTTCAGAAACAAAAATGTTTCGGCTGGTGAGATCATAGCCAATACCAAGTCTTTGGGTTTCTTAGAGTGAAGGTAGTGGAGGCTTGGGTTGGGGGCATGAGTTGCGACGTGGTAAGAGTGAAGTCCAAAACTCAAGCCTTCAAGAGAGAGAGGAGTGAATGAGCTTGGGTTTCAAATGTTTAAAGATTATTTATTTATTAAAAAACCTCCAATCACAAACCCCCATATCATCACCCAACCCTCCCCCACGCCCGGACCATTTCTCACACCAAAGGTGCCATGTTCGGCCATGCTTAAGGTGGTGGTAGTGTAGCTGGCGTGGGTGAGCTTTCCATGCTCTACCCATGCCATCACTCCCTGCAGTCTTATGGTATAAATACTGTTTGTATATGTATATGTATAAGGTGTGATGTAATTGGGTTTTGTAATGGGTTGCCTCTTGTAGTTATGGTTTTAGTGTTGAATAAAAGTAACTTAAAAAAATAGAGTAGGTTAAATTATTGTTAAAAAAAGCTTTCAATTAACAAACAGAATTTATCAAAAATTCAAAACTTTTCTTGAAATGTAACTTTGTGGTAAGCAAAACATAGTATTTCAAAAACACTTTCTAACAATACTTCAAGAAAAAGTTTACTACTAATCAGTTAGTAAATAAATTCTTTATCAATAATCGAAAAATACAAAATAAAACTTTATTTAATGCAATTACATGTAATATACAAATAGATAATGAAAAAGTAAGAATCTGGGTAGTGCTCTGAATCTTCTAGATGATACAAAAAGATCTTCTCAATTCGTTCAAAGTGAGTATGAAGATAGCTCCTGCAAAAGAGAACACCGTTAGGACTCGCCACAGGATTGGGGATAACACTGTGACCACCCTCCGGCGTGAGAATAAGTAATGTTTTCTAATGAAAGTGAGTGTAGTAAGAATGAGAATAGAGATGCTGATCTGGATTGCTTTTACCTTTCATCCTCCTTTTATAGCTGCTGTTTTGCTATTCTCCCGTTCTCTTTGCGAAAGGAGATAATTGTTGCATGGTTGTTTGTCCATTGACTTCGCCTTTTGACTATTATTGTATTAATTCTATTTGACTATTTATGTTGACCAATTTGACTCCTTCGAGTTAGTTGGTTCTTTCTTTATTGGGCTCATGTTAATGTGGTATGGGTCAGATTTATCTAGGCCCTACCTCGTCATGTCCCCTCAGTCTAGTGATAAGAACGTGTGAATATTACTAGACTTTTTGTAAATAGACAAAACGTGAAAAATCGAAATAATGTAATTTAAGTCTAAATTGGGAGTCGTGTTTTATGGCTTAGGCACGTGATGTAATAATTACAATAACCGTCGCATCAATCTTCCTCATAAATGGTATGAGTGCCTAGGGAGTGGACACCTGGCATTGTTGTTTTTTGAATGTAAAAACGTCCCCTTACCTCTGTATAAGAGGTCCATTTTTGTTCAAATAATCTCATTTCAACCGTTCTTCTCTTTCTTTGAAAATGGCTCCCAAGGCAAGTTCATCACGCGTCGTCATGAATGTGTCAGATATACCCTGTAATTGGCCTTCGTTTCCTTCGTTCATAAGTGACTATCAGATTCCTTTGGAGTGGGGACCGATACTCCCCGGTAAAGATGACCGGGCCTTTCCTCTCAAAGAAAGCAAGATCACCTTATACGGGGAGTTCTTTACTTTCTCCCATTTTCGACTGCCGACCACTAATTTTATCTATGATCTGTTGTCGTATTATAAGGTAAACCCCTTTTAATAAAAATTCGCCATTTCGAGTTTTGTGCCCTAGGGTTGGGTAGAGCACCTCGTCTGGAAATTTTCCGGGTGTTATATGTTCTGAAGTTTAAAGGGGAATACTTTACATTTGATCGTCGTCCCGGTACATTGTACTGTATAGACAATTTCCCCCAGAGCGTTCGTGACAAAGAATGGAGAAAGAAATTCTTCTTTGTTGATGAACGTGTTCTCCCTGTTCAGGCCCCAATTAGGTATCCAGAGGCCAAAGCTAAATTGGCCGACGAGTGTCCCTTCCTGCTGTTTATTATAGGGATCCATTATATCTTGCTCTGACCAACAATCCTACAGAATGTAGTTTTATTCTAGAGAGAACTTTGGTTGCTGTTGGTATGAGCCGGATATGGGTAGATGATACTGTGTTTCCAGAGTATCGGCGTAAAGATCAAGGGTCGTGGCAATATTTTGATGTTCTTGATTCAGGAAATTTCTTCTCAATTGGTAGAACATGATCGGCCACTAGGTCCTGATGAACTTGACGTTCTTAGTCAAACGGTTTCTAATTTCCTCATTCCAGCCCCTGTTGGTCCTGTCTTACAGCAAGTTGCTGGTACGTCTATGTCTATGGTAGAGTCTGTGCACTTGGATGTTGGAAAAGATGTTGCGGATCCTATTGATGCGAATCCTATCAATGTTGCTCCGCCACAGGGTGATGTGAGTGCGGAGAAGAAAAAGGATAAATCAAAGAAAAGAAAGGCCGCTGCTGTTCCTGGTGTTGAAGCCTTGTTAGTCAAGAGAAAACAAATGCTAGACCTGAAGGAAAAATCCCTTTGTAAGTATTTGATCCTTGGTTCTTTCGTTTGCGATACTGTTTTCCGCCCCTTTTTGTAATACCCTATATGATTATTGTCTGTAGGTGAAAGGATAGTTGTTAGTCTGCCTCTGTCTGGGTCTGAAGAGGTCACTACATCCTTAGTTGATGCCGCGCAGGTCATTCCGGATTTTGTTGGGAGCAATACCGGGGAAACTGTTGCTGTTACTTTATCTCCTGTATCTAGTACCGTTGCTCAGTCTTCGGTACCTGTGATCAGTGTTTCTGTTTCTTCGCAGGCCCCCGTGTCAGTGGGTGTTGCGGCCACTTCTTTGTCATTGCCCAGTGTTTCGGTCCCTGTATCTGTGAAGCCGGTATTTTCTCCTGCTGGCCCCTCTGTTACTTCCAGTTTTGTGGCTGAGCAAAGTTTCTCTCAGCTTTTACGGGATGTGCAGAAGAATCCCATCCAATTTCCCGGTGGGATTCGTACCGGGATTTCATCGTCTCATGGTTCATCTAGTGCAAGTGAGATGCCGGCCAATGTGTATTCGCTTGGTATCAATTGGCGGCCGTCTTTGAAAGATGTTCGTTACACGCCAGGGTGGCAAATTGCTGAGTCAAGTCGTTTGATACATCCGGACGTCATTCGTCACTGGTCAGAACATGCCTTCCCCCCGACAGAGAGGTCCTATTTACATGGGCTGGATAATGCCCAGCTTGCTGAAAACGTGCTGGGTTCCAGTGTTTGTTACACCGCTGCTTCTTATGAGGTTCTTCGGCGATGGCGGCTTGATCTTGCTAGCCTTTTGGAGATTCGTGATAAGCAATTCTCCCTTACGTCCCAAAATGAAAGGTTGGCCAAACAGTTGGCAGAGGCAGAGGTAGAGCTGGTATCTCGGCAAGTGGCTATAGAGAAGTTGGAGGGTGACAAAGCCCGGATGGTTACGGGTCATATGGAGGAGAAATTGAATTTGCTCCGGGCTAATGATTCCCAGGGCGGTATCATTTCTCGTCTGGAGAGCCGTGTTAATACTTTGTCCAAAGAGCTGGCTGCAGAGAAAAGCACTGTTGCCCGGAACCAAGCCGAGATGGAGAGATGTAAGCTGCTTTCTGCCGAGGTTGAGAACTTTGAGTCCCGGATCAGACGGGCAGAAGAGGAAAGGGATTCTATGATGGAAAGGCTTAATGAGTGTCAAAGGCAATTGACTCTTTCAAACCAGCGTGCTGATCAAGCTGTTGACTCTGCCGAAGTTGCCAAGGCCCTCACCATCTCACTTCAGTCCCAGCTGGAGCATGCTCGCATTGACCGGGATTGGTTAATAACACGAGGTATTCCTGCTTCATGGTGCTTCATCCGGACCAGCCAGGCATATCAGAACCGTATTAACGCTTTTTATGAGGTGGCTATGGAAGCCGGGTATCTTGGTGGGTTAGCATATGGTAATCAAATTGGCCTTGTTGGTCAAAAAGTACCCCCACCCATAGAGCAGGAAAAAGAAATTCCCACCCGGGTTGCTGATTCTATGCAAGCTTTAAGCAGTGATTCCTTGGAGGCCATCTCGCAGTTGAGCAGTCATGTTGGTGATGATGGTATTTCATCTCTTCGGTCTTTGCTTGAGCCTTTTGTTAAGGGCTCGTCTGATGTTGAAAGTTCCTCTTCTAGTAGAGATTAAAATCCCTTTGTATTTCTGACTTTTTTATTTATGTTTTTACTTTGCACGTGTGGTTAGCAAATATGTGGTGTGTGTGTGCCACTTGTCATTATTTATATTAAAGTGTGCTGACAATGGATTTGACGGCCATTAATGGCCTTTTGCATGTCATGATTACATGACATTATGAGTCGCCAATTTCACTGTTTCTACAGATATTTGTGTCAGAGTTATTAAAAGCGTATCTCTTGGTCTTCCAAGAGGATCTTTATAAGTCACTTGACTTATCAAATGGTTCATTTATCCGGTTTTCATAATTTTTCTCTCCCCTTTTTCTTTCTTCCATGGCTCGCCGTTCAACCTCTGTAATGGAGTTATTGAGGGAGCTTGATGCTATTGATGGATTGCAAATGCTCTATCAATACTCTCGTGACATGGATGAACGTCGAGATGCACTTGAGAAATTTAACATTAAGTATGCTGATTATGTGCCTGCACGACGATATGGAAAGACATATTCTCGTGGTCCACGAAAGTTGTTTTTTGAGGTGGATCACGACGTTGATCAAGAGCATCCTCCAAGTCCTGACCCGAATGTGATTCTAGACATGCCGGTGGTTCATGTTCCGGAGGTTCCTATCATTTTGTTGAACGATGGTGATGACCCTGTCAATAATCAGGAGGATCCTCATGCTGGAGTCGTTGAAGATTTTCCTGACCATCCAGTTCCCCTGGTTGTTCAGGCAGAAGAATTGTTGTACACCCCTGCAGAGGTGTTAGCGATTCTGGATGGTAGGCTCTGAAGGTCTTATGCCTGTGAATAGGCTTACTTTTGGTTTTGTTTTAACTAGCTAGTATTTTGTAGGGAAATGGCATCTGGATTTTTGTCATGCCCCCTGTTTTTGTTTTGCAATGTCATATGTATGACTATCTTTTGGATGTAACACATCAATGTATAGGGATGTAAGAAATATTGCCGTAAAAGGCGTTTTATTAACACGGTGTGCCGTGATCATTATCATAATGTTTACATAAAATATATCTATCGTGAGATATTAGAGCCTTATGTCTTGATTTATGTCTAGTTAGACGTAAAACTTCTTTAACTGCGCCGCGTTCCATGTCCGAGGTATTGGTTCTCCATTCAACTGTTTAAGGGAGTATGCTCCCTTCCCCAGTACCTCAGCTATCTCATACGGCCCTTCCCAATTTGGTCCTAACTTTCCTTGATCCTCGGATCTACTTGCTTAATTGTCTCGCATCACAAGTTCTCCTACTTTGAACGTCTTCTCGAGGACTCGCTTATTGTAGTACTTTTCTAAGAGTCTCTTGTACCGTGCTTCGTTGACATATGCTGCCTCGTGGCGTTCCTCTAACATTTCCAGATTTGCACGAATCAATTTTTCATTATTTGTTTCATTGCTGTTTCTTCTTAAGGAAGGAATTCCGATTTCTGTCGGGATCATTGCTTCTGAGCCATATGTCAGACTGAACGGCGTCTCACCATTACTTGTTTTTGGCATAGTTCTGTGTGCCCAGAGGACATGTGGCAACTGTTCAACCCAAGATTTTCCTTTTGCATCCAGTCATTTCTTCAATCCCTCCAGAATGCTCCGATTTGTTCTTTCCACCTGGCCGTTGCCTTGTGGGTGGGCGACGGAGGTGAAAACCTGCTGGATGTGCAGCCCCGTGCACCATTCCTTAAGCGACCTATCCGTTAACTGTGTTCCATTGTCACTGACAAGGTATAGTGGGACCCCAAAAAGGCAGACTATGTGTTCCCATAGGAACTTCTTGATGTTTGATGCTTCAATTTTTGCCAATGGCTTGGCCTCGACCCATTTCGTGAAATAGTCAACGGCCACTACTAGACATTTCAATTTTCCCGGGGCCAAAGGAAACGGCCCCACCAGATCCACTCCCCACATTTGGAATGGCCACGCGGCCGTGACCGGTATCAGTTTGTTCTTCGGCCGTATTGTTTGTGGGTTTGTGGTGCATATTTCTGGCAGCTGATACATTTTTGCAGTTCCTCTACAGCCATGTTGTGCATTCCTGGCCAGAAATACCCCGCGTTTGTTATTTTGGCTACTACCGCTCGAGGCCCCGCGTGTATGCCACATATGCCTGCGTGTATGTCTTGTATCAAGAATCTTGCTTCTGATGGTGCTACACATCGCAGAGGTGGTCCTAAGTAGGATTTCTGGTACAGGTTTCCTCCGTGCATTTCGTATTGCAGGGCTTTGGTCCGGATCTTCAGTGCCTCGCCTTTATTTTCCGGGAGTTTTCCCTTTTCCAAGTATTGCTGGATGGGGGTCATCCATGATACTTCTGCCACGAATACATTGTGCACTTCCGCCATATGGGTTGATGGCTGCTTTAAGGTCTCGATGTGAACGTCTTCTTCAGTACCTGAAGATGCCAGCTTGCTAAGGGTGTCTGCGATGTCATTCTTATGTCTTCGCACATGAATGAGTGTTATCTTTTCGAATTTTGACATAAGTGCTTTTGTTTTCTCCAGGTATCTTGCCATCGTGTCATCCTTGGCTTCATAGGACTCGTTAACTTGATTGTTTACTAGCAACGAATCCACATGAGCATCAACTCTTTTTGCTCCCATTGAAAGTGCCAAACGCATTCCCGCTAGCAACGCTTCGTATTCTGACTGATTGTTTGAGCATTCAAAGTCAAAACGCAACGCGTGTAAAGATTTCATTCCTTCTGGGCTAACTAGCATGAGACCGGCTCCTGCTCCTTTGCTATTTGATGCGCCGTCTGTGTATAGTTGCCATGCTGAGCTCTCGTCCCCCGTTGCAGATTCATTGCTGCTCCCTGGTAGCTGTGTTGTTTCGTCCTCCGAGATTTCAGCCATAAAGTCTGCTATGACTTGCCCTTTAATGGATGTTCTTTTCTTAAATGTTATATCCAAGGCCCCTAGCTCAATGGCCCATTTTGCTAACTGCCCTGAGACTTCTGGCCGATTCAGAATTTGTGCTAAAGGGAAACCGGTTAGCACTTCCACCTTGTGCCCTTGGAAGTATCGGCGTAATCGGCGGGATTCATGTACTAATGCCAACACCAGTTTTTCCGATGTTGGATATCTTCCCTCCGGGTCGGAGAGGACCCGGCTGATATAGTACACTGGTGTCTGTAAGCTTTCCCTTTCTACTAACAGGACCACGCTGACCGCATGATGTCCTGCTGCTATGTACATCTTTAAGATCTCCCCGGGTTTAGGAGCAGTAAGTGTAGGCAGGTTGCCAACAAATACCTTCATTTCTTGAAACGCTTTTTCCGCCTCTTCAGTCCATCTGAACTTGTTTTTGTTCAGACATTCTTTCAGTGTGGATATGAAGGGGAGAGATCTTTCCGCGTGTCGTGCCAGAAAACGGTTAATGGCTGCTAGCCTCCCGTTTAGAGTTTGAGCCTCTTTTAATGTCTTCGAGTAGGGCATGCTTGTGATGGCTATTATCTTTTCGGGGTTGACCCTAAAACCATCTTTTGACACCACCACTCCTAAGAATTTTCCTTCTTCCATTCCAAAGGAACATTTCCCGGGATTGAGCTTGATGTTGTACTCTCGCAATGTCATGAACGTTTCTTCAATGTCCGTGATGATTTTCTCCTCCGTACAACTCTTGATCACTAAATCAACGACGTAAACTTCCAGGTTGCGACCAATTTGTTTTTCGAATGCTTGGTCCATTAACCTTTGGTATGTTGCTCCCGCGTTCTTCAGTCCGAAAGGCATCTTTGTGTAGCAGTAGATGCCGGCATCAGTGTGGAATGCAGTCTTGTCTTCATCCTCCCGGGCCATCTTGATCTGATGATAGCCTTTGTACGCATCGAGAAAACATTTAAACTTGAATGGTGCTAGTGAGTCTACCTTGAGATCGATCTCCGGAAGAGGATACGCGTCTTTTGGGCAAGCCTTGTTCAGATCTTTGTAGTCTACACACATCCGCCAAGTTCCGTCATGTTTTTTGACCATGACCAGGTTGGCAACCCAAGTATGGTACTTGGTCTTCCGTAGAATGCCTGCTTCTTCTAGCTTTTTTACTTCTTGAACTACCGCAGCTCGCCTTTCTGGAGCCATGCTCTGCTTTTTCTGAGTGACGGGATTGATGGATGGGTAGGTTGACAGCTTATGCTTCGCTTTCGATCTTGCTATGCCCGTCATGTCAGCGTGTTTAAAAACAAACACGTCTAGGTTACTCCTTAGCACCTGCTTGAGCCTGTCTCGTGCTGCCATGGACAGGGTGTCCCCTAACATGACCGTCTGTTCTGGGTATTCCGTGTTTAACACCCACCTCTTCGGGCCGACGAGTCTCGTTGGTGCCTGACGATGTGATTTGCGGTCTGTGGTCGCACAAGTTTTGTCTCCGGGCACCGTGACTACCCCTTGAGGAGTAGGAAACATCAAGAAGCCCCTGTCCGTTGAGACCAAGGCGTCAATTTTTCCTAGAGTATATCGCCCTATGATTACATTGTACTGGGAATTGGCCGGGATGACCAAAAAGGTGACCAATATCGTTCTCTCTTTTCGCCCGTCTCCGATGGTGACCGGAAATGTGAGCTGCCCCAGAGGTTCAATGCTTTCCGCCGTGAAACCTTTCATAGGACCTCTGGCAGGTTCGAGCATCCTTTGATCTTCCGGACGCATACGCCGGAAGCATGGCTCATATATGATATCTTCAGAGCTGCCAGTGTCTACCAGGATTCTCCTCATGCTATAATCCCCTACCGCGGCGGAGATCACCAAGGCTTCCATGCTCAGCATCCGGTAATGAGGGGGTATGGTAATGGTTGCCTCCATCCATGGTTCTATTCTTTCGAATGATCTTTTTCGATCGTATCTTGATTCAGACTTCACCATATTTATTTCCCAAGGTCTCTTTCCTGCAGCCTTATCCGCTCCGGCAGATGAGGTATTTGGTTTTACATCCCTTACCAAATGTGCCAATTTTCCTGTTTTGAAGAAGTATTCGATTTGTTTCTTCAGCTGGAAACAGTCGTTTGTCTCGTGTCCAACACCCTTATGATAGGCACAGTATTTAGACTTGTCTAGAGATGGTGATTCCTTCAAAGGGCAAGGCGTGTTAAGCCTCAGATCTTCAGATTCCAATATTTGGAGTGGTGTTTTCGTTAGCTCCGGATATTCGAATCTTGGCTTCGACGAGCTTTCTCCTTTTCCCACGAATGTATCTTGGGACCTTTCGGATCGTCGTCGATCATCTCTTCGATCCTCTCGGCTATCATTCCGGGAGTATGGATGCCTATCCGACCTTCCCTTGTTCTTGGAGCTTTGCTGCTCCCGGGAGCTTTCAGAGTTTTTTTACCGCGTCTTGCTTCTTTCTTACGGCGTGGTTCATGGCTATGGATTTTTCTTGTTTTACATAGGCCTTCGCGATGGTCATCATTTCATCCATGGTCTGCGGGTAGCCCGTCGGGCCGTGTAGTTTTCGTAGCAGACCATCGTCATTTACCCCCATGGTGAAAGCGGTACATGCTAACTCCTCGGTGAGCCTGGGGATCTGTAGTCTTTCTTTGTTGAATCGAATGATAAAATGCTCCATTGACTCATTATCCCTCTGCCGTATGTGCATTACCTCGTCTCTGTATTTGGTGTGCCTTCTTTGTTGACTAAACTGCTGTGAGAAACCCTTCACAATTCCATTCCAGTTGGATACGGACCCGGGCGGTAAGCTATCCCACCAGACCCGCGCTGCGCCGACAAGAGTCTGGACAAACATGTGACACCAAGCTGGCATGGGCCAATCCTTTGATCGTCCCGCGGATTCAAAAATACTCAAATGGTCATCCGGGTCCCCAGTTCCGTCGTATTTTCCCACAGTTGATGGCAACTTTAGATTGGGAGGCAAAGGGGCGTTGGCTATCCGGGTGGTGAACTTTGAGTATGTAACCATCGCCGGAGGTCGGTAGGGTCGAGTCAGGTCTTCGTCATCCCCTTCTTCTCCGTGATCAGGAACGCGGTTGCGCGCCACGTCTCGTGTTCCGGGTTGTGATGTTTGAGGTAATGGCTGGCCTGATATTGGCGTGTCTTCATACGACAATCTTGTCTTTACTCCCTCGAGATGAGTTCTCGTATTTTGTGGAGCCGGGTTGGTTGTGCTTCCCGGTCCCGTCAGCATGCGTTGAGTTGGTGGGTACATATAAGGGAAGGTGTATGGGTATGGGCTTCCCGCCACGGGAGGATACATGTATCCATAAGGTGGCATTGGATACTGTGGAAAGTATGAATGGTTTCCGAGGGTGACCGGGGTGTATAAAGGCATAGGAGCGGACGTCACGGACGCGTTCATTGCCGCGGAGAACAAAGGCAAACTTGAAGCTGCAGTCATCCATGATGTGACTGTTGGAATAGGTGGGTCTCCCATGACCGTTATAGACGTCGTTATTGGTCTTGAGTAAGCGTTGGCCGAAGTGGGCCCGGCAAACGAGAGTGTGGAGACAGCTGATACTGCGGGAGACATAGATCGCATCCCGCTTTGTGTTGCCGGTAGTGATGCGAATCCCGGGGGCTGCTCCATCGGTATTTCTTCATCTATGGGTTCCGCTGAGTAGCGGTCCTCTCTTGGTCTCTCCAGGATTTCGGACACTAGTCCAGGTTGAGTTGTGTTATTTGTCGTCATTTTGATCGAGTGGGAAAAATATCTTTTTGCCTTGTTTCCGTCCCACGGATGGCGCCAATGAAGAAGTAAGAACCTGGGTAGTGCTCTGAATCTTCTAGATGATACAAAAAGATCTTCCCAATTCGTTCAAAGTGAGTATGAAGATAGCTCCTGCAAAAGAGAACACCGTTAGGACTCGCCACAGGATTGGGGGTAACCCTGTGACCACCCTCCGGCGTGAGAATAAGTAATGTTTTCTAATGAAAGTGAGTGTAGTAAGAATGAGAATAGAGATGATGATCTGGATTGCTTTTACCTTTCATCCTCCTTTTATAGCTGCTGTTTTGCTATTCTTCCGTTCTCTTTGCGAAAGGAGATAATTGTTGCATGATTGTTTGTCCATTGACTTCGCCTTTTGACTATTATTGTATTAATTCTATTTGACTATTTATGTTGACCAATTTGACTCCTTCGAGTTAGTTGGGTCTTTCTTTATTGGGCTCATGTTAATGTGATATGGGTCAGATTTATCTGGGCCCTACCTCGTCAGATAAATTACAAAGAAATTGTTTAGAACAAAACAAAACAAAAAATAAAATAAAAATACGTTAGAACATAAAATCAAAAAAATACTTAGAACATGAATGGTGTGAGGTGTCTCTATCACAAATCTAATTATGACTTCAAGCTTATTTTATGTTTTTAAAATATGGAAATGCTTTACACCCTTGTGGCTCTCATCTTCTACAACTACCAAATTTTATTACTTTAAAATTGGGCATTTAAATTAACATTGCGACAGATTGTTACATCAACATGTGTACCTATTTCAATAAAGATACGAAGTTGTGTCGTATTAATGTTGAGTGTATCTTGGAATTTTGTGATGATTTTAGTTAACATTACCTATAATTTATGTTAAAATTACTCATAATTAAAGTTCTTGCAGTAGTACTCGTAATCAGCTTTATACATAACCTTATAACTTACGGTATTTATTGGTTGTTCATAAGACAACCGTTAACACCTAGAGGTACTTACTCTAGTAGCATCTAAGTGGGTAAAATGATGTACTTGTCTAGAAAATTAAGAATTTAAGGTGTGAACAAGACAATGACGTATAATTAGAAGTAGATCTTATGGATACACTAGTACACAATTAGGTAAAAGATGCGGTGATTTAGGCTAACTAATGCGGTTTTAGACCCGCATCTTATAGCCTCGCATCTTTTGTTTAAACACCAAAAGATGCGGGTTTAAGAGAACCACATCTTTTGGTATGAAACCGCATCTTTTAGTCTTTTAATTTTGGCATCTAAAATGTTTAAAGGTGCGGGTATGGAACCACATCTTTTGGTGTTTCAAGCTAATATATATTTCAATTTCCAGGTTATTTAATTAAATTTCCAATTAAATTCCCAATATACAAAAAATATATATACCTAAAAATGAAAATAAATATACAAAGAAATAAAATTAAAACCAATATAAATAGCCCAAGCACATAAAATTACAAATGTTTCAAAGTAACACAAAATTACAAAAGTTTCGAAGTAACAAAAATACATATGCCTAAAAATGAAAGTGATATACAATAACTTCCGAATAGACATCTTCGTACTTGCAGTCCAAACTGAAATCTTCAATTCATACTTGCAACCAAAAACGTATAAATTATCTAACAAAACATAATGTTACATCAATAAAATGAAGCTTAAGATATATATGCAAGTGTATTTATGTATAAAATGCAATCCTTAAATTCAAATGTTATAATACCATCATACATGCATGCACACAAGAGATGAACTAAATCAATAAGAATACAATTAACGTCCTATAATAATATCAGGACAGACAATGATCCATATAAAATAAGACATGCCGCATACAAAAATAAACTGCAACACAAGCTCAAAACGATTGATGTCCTGTAATAGTATCACGACAGAGACAATGATAATGCTTTATTTCTCAAGTCCTGGGGATAAGCATCAACATAACAGGCTATACAAAACCATAAATTAATTCATGATAATGCAATATTTTTATTTACATGCTCAAGCTGATCACCATACAAGTTGTAAGAGGCATACATTCATCACTTGAGACCCACTCAAAGACACAAATTCACCACTTGAGACCCATTCAAATACAAGTTCCCAGTGCTTATATGGACCTTAAAAAGGTTGTAAACATAATATATGCCAATCATCAATATTATATTACACTACATATAATTCATTAATTCCCTTATTAATAATGCTTGTTTGATATGTCACTTGCATAGAGCTTAAATAATCAACAACGTACATACAAAAGTCGAGTAAGATTAATTTACCGTGGCCTGTAGTGTCACACCCTCAAATTCCACTTGCGGGGTTTTACCGCGAGGCGCATGACAAACCAGGATTCAAGTCAACGGTCACAATAAACAACACTATATGCATAACACAATACTCAAAAGATATAGTTATAAAAACATAAACTGTAGCGGAAGCTTTAAATGTTTACAACCCAAAAGACACAGTTCAAATGTTTAATGAAGACCATGCTCTAAACCCTAGACGCCCGTGCCGACTCGTGCGCCTAGATCCAGTTGTTGCTACCTTAGCGACCTGAGAAAAACATGCCAAAAAGACGTCAACATATAATGCTGGTGAGTTCACAGGTTTGTTCAAAAATGTTATCCAAGTGTTACCATGTCCATACTATATCAATGCTACCAAGTACGCTAGCTAGGCGTATGTTTTATTACTACTACGATTGGAAACCATTACTGGACACGTTTAGCAATGTTTAGCATGTTTAGCAGCCCGTAATGTTCAGCACGATAATGTTCCTGTTCGAGACAATATGCACCCGCCCGGCCCTCCAAGCCGACGAGTGGGGCAGGTCACGCCCAATAGATCTATCCACATTTCCCCGTTGTGCAAACCCGCACATTCATGGTTTCCCCGGGACTTTCCAAAAGATCGTATAGCAATATAAAGTTAAAACCATAGTATGACATATGTTACCAAAACTGTTTAGCGCATGTTTTCTCCCCCAAAAGTTAAAGCAGTAAAAGTGGGGCCGTGAACTCACCTTAGATTGCGTTCTTCAATTATAAGTAAAGATGTTTAGCCCTTGATAATCCCTCTACCGGAGATCTATCAAAATGTTCACATAAGTGCTCCGACTAATAACCATAAGGTTATCTAGTCCCCGATTGTCCAGATCATAACCAAGTATGTTTTAAAACGTGTTTAAATGTTTAACCGACACACTAGACCGACCCGACATCCCGTTGGTGACCCATTACCCTAACTAATCAAGTACACACAGATTACACGCAAGGTTCAAGCATAAAATACTTAGTTTGTATCAAAAATCTCATTTTTGTTATCGTAGGGCCGAACGTGGCTTTGAGTGGTCGAAGGTGGCTTTAAACTTCCACCTTCGCCCCTTTTCTTCCACCTTCGCCCCCTCAGTTCCAAGTTCGACCCTTGGAGATCCACCTTCGACCGTTAGACTGGTCGAAGGTATTCCAGGTTCGCCCCTGCTGTTAGGTTTTCCCAAAAACGCGTCGAAAACATCCGAAAACATCACGAAACACCATGAGTTACAGCAGTCAAGCATCATTAACATATTCCTACGAAACCCTACCGATTTTACCCCAAAATCTATCCGTTTTTACAAGTTTCCTAAAATAGTAAATTATGGAGATGTCACATCATCATGCATGAAATTATTACCCAATTAGGAAACTTTCTGAATTTAATCAATCATCAGCTCATCATACTTAAATCATCATGAACAAGAAACCCCTATCATAACTCTATCATTACCATCCAAAAACAAGTCCTAAATCTAACTAAAAATTCCTTTAATCGACCAAACATCATCAACAATCAATTGTAACATGTCTCAATCGTAACTCTCCATTAATAACAGTCCTAGGTTGTTGTCATGTCATCTACATAGCAAGTAATCATCAAACAATGCTTAATACCACATAAACACATGTTAATTTGTATGAAAACTCATTGTTTTTGAATAGGTTTTATTTAGAAAGATATTAGGAAGGTTTTTACCCATAAAACATGTTGATATCAGATCTGGACCCTTGGGGTTTAGATGAAAACAAGTTAAAATTGTTTAAAAAGGATTTGAAATGAAGAACACACCTTAGATTTTCACTTGTAATGATTTAGAGAGTTAGGTTATGAAAAACAAGCTCAAAAACTCCTTCCCCAATGATAATAGCTGATAGAGAGTGTTTGGAGGCGTTTAGGGTTTGTGAAATGGTGAAAAATGGCTAAGGATGGTATTTATACCAGGTCCAGGTTCGCCCCTTTTATATGGTCGAATGTGGAACTTTTCCACATTCGCCCCTTTTTAATGGTCGAATGTGGAATTTTTCCACATTCGCCCACTTTGTTTCTACATTCGCTCACTTTCTCAAGTTCCATTTCCACATTCGCCCACTTTCCACTTTCAGGTCATCAGCACTTTTTAACACATGTTAACTTTTTCCAGATTTCCAGTTTGTCGTGTTTAACGCATTCTAACACATTTTAACACATAAGCATGCATCCAATAGTCTATACTTAGCATATTTAAGCACGTATAATCATTTGTACATCGTTTAAGCAAGTATAAGTATATAATCCACCACACGACCCATAATCTACACATATACTTAATTAGTTTATGTAATGTCACCAACAACGGAACCCGGTACTAGTGTATTCCCCAAAATGACTCCCAATGATCCTCCAGATCATTGAACCCTGGACAATCCTAATCTGACCCGACTCAACTAACCCAGTTAAGTTTGTTTATAAACGTTTCTCGCTAAGGCAGACTTAGATGTTACTATTATGTTTAAGCCGAACATGCCGGGTGTCACATGTAGAGACGTTCAATCTTGACTTTTCTTTAACCGCTGTTTGACTGCATGTAGCTAGAACCTAACCAGAACACTTATCAGTTTATGGAACAATACACCATTTTACTATCAAGGCAATTTAGATCTTTTACAATTATATGCATTATTATCCTCCCCATCTGTAGTGACATCTATATATTTAATCCATTTTAGCTTCCTTAGCAACATCAAGATCTTTATTACTTAACGTTAAACTTTTCGCTTAATGTTAACTTCTTTGAAAATAGACATTCAAATTTATAGTATCATATAAACTCAAACAATATACATACAACATTTAGAGTTTAACTCACCTTTTAGACCAAGCGTAATGGTCCGCCAATTGGGTGTGAAAGAGCCCTTTTGGCGCCCCTTTCACTTGTAAACACCGCCCCCCAGGTTAACGGGGCGCTAAAGGTTCCACCGTGAAATATTTCGCGTACGTGAAATGTGGCTCTGGCCAATCAATGGCGGCCACGTGGCCATAATGTTTTTTTTTTTAAATAGCCAATCAGAAAAATACCCCTTTCACTCACCATTACACCCATTGCCCATTTCAATTCCCTTACAACCACCAAGTGGCCCCACATTGCATCGTGTCGAAAAACACCTCTTTCACCCACCAAATTTCACCCAGGATTACACATGGTCTTAGTAATTTTTGGAAGTGTTCTAGTACAAATTTCTCATTGAGGATTTTTGTCGAACACCTTCTATGCATGTTAGTTGTAAAATTTCTAAGGTTCATATTTAATCATCTCTAACAATTAATTCCAATAACAAAACAACCAATTAATGCATATTACCAAAAAAAATCAGATTTATATAAAACACACTTGATTAAATTCCAAAACCCTCAACATGCACTAAGATTTACACATTACTAATGTGATTAATAAGCTCGATTAGAAAACTAGACAGAGATAAAATAACCATAACAAAATATAAACACAAACCGAACTTTCATACATGAATTTGATTACCACTGATGAACCTATTAAAACTTGGGATTTTAAGTATTTAAATGACTTACATGGTCTCCTTCATGAACAGAGTTGATGATTCAAACCCAAACCATGCTTAATCAACATTTAAAGTGCCGATGTCGTTTTCAAATTTCACACCACACACAAAGAATGTCTACCATATTGTTTCCAGAGCACTCCATCTTTAATAACTTTAATTGCTCCTAGTTTGCGCTAAAGGGAAGTGCGAAAAAGAGGTGAAGTAGATATAGGGTTGGTGGATATGAGCGGGATTATGAATTAATTTTGGGGAAGATGAAATTTTGGGAGAGAAGACAAAATATTGAAATTGATAATTAAAAATAAAATGTATAAGATACGATTATAAAAGAGTCGCATCTTTTGATGTTATTTTTTAAAAACAATAACGTATAAGATGCGGTCGTGGGATGAAATGCATCTTTTGATGTCATTTTTTTTTAAAAGTAGTCTATAAGATGTGGTTAAGGTTGTTGACCGCATCTTATAGTTTTTGTCAATCGCATCTTTTGATCGTTTGTGTACTAGTGATATACACAAAGATTGGGAGCAATCGGAACAAGGAAATGAGTTGTTGCACGGTGTCATGATGATCACAGTTTGAACAATTTGGAAAGTGAGCAACAAGAAAATTTTCGAAAACAAAAATGTTTCAGCTAGTGTGATCGTACCCAATACTAAGTCTTTAAGTTTCTTGTGGTGTAAACACAGGTCAAAGTTTAGAAATGGTGTAAATATTATTTGTATATGAGGTGATGTGATGTAATTTGGTTTTGTACTGGTTTACCTCTTGTAGGCGTGGTTCCGATGTTGAATAAAAGTAACTTAGAAATTGAAGTAGGTTCCTTTAAAAAAAAAAAAAAATAGAAAAAAAAACTTATCAATTAACAAACAGAATTTATCAAAAATTCAAAACTTTTCTTGAAATGTAACTAAGTGGTAACCAAAACATAATATTACAAAAGCACTTTTCTAACAGTATTTCAAAAAATATTTTATTATTAATCAGTTACTAAATAAATTCTTTATCTATAATGGAAAAATACAAAATAAAACTTTATTAACACAATTACATGTAATATACAAATAGATAAATTACAAAGAAATTGTTTAGAACAAAACAAATTTAAAAATACGTTAGAACACAAAATAAAAAAAAAAATAATATCAATTCTCACAATCTTCATCGTTGTTTCATAACAGTAGTAATCCCTTTAGATATCTGACGAACACTAGTACCACCAACACCATTGTTGTGCAACCCCAAGCATCCAAACAACCCTGATTTGTAGGGCAAGTATGTCTTCCTCCTCATCTCCTCAGCAACCGCCCTATTCGCAGTATAATGCATTTCATGTGCTGACACCTTTCTCGATCTGCAACTCTCTACATTTCTAAAACTTGAATCTTTCTTCGAACCCTCATCACCTTTTGTTATTCTTGTGTATTTATTTACTGGGTCTTTGATTCTTCTTGCACTCCCTTCTGAAACACTTCGAAACAGTATCAAGTTCTTTATGTTCCATTTGCTGTACCAAGTTGGAGAGTTTTTGTTGTTATTATTATTATCATTGTTGTTATTTTCATTGTCGTATAAGATATCGGAGATTCTGAATGGAGATGATGATCTTGAGAGCTTGTCTCTTGTTTTTATGGTTGTTTTGCGGCCTCTTTTAGTTTGTGTAAATGCCTCATTAAAAGAATCTTTATCATGATCACAAGTAGTTTGTGTGAATTCTTTAATGAAGTAATCTTGATCATCATCATCACTAGGTGGTTGTGTAAACATCTTAGTGAAATGATCTTGATCATCGTTATCAGTGGTTTGTGAAATTATCTGGTTGTTGCTTTGAATTGGGTCGTTAGGAATAGGTTTAAGGGGTTTGATTATGCCTCCATGGAAGAGTTCGTCGGCGGCTGAGAGGGAGGGTGGTTGAGGGGGGTTGTTAGTGGTGAAATCGAAGGCGAAATCGGTGTCGGTATCGGCGTCGGTGTGTTGATGGAAGGAGACGAGTGAGTGGATGGGGCTGGTGGGGGCGCTGTAGAAGAAGTTGGGGAGGCGGTGAGGGGAGGAAGGTGCGGTGGTGTAAGGGGTGGCGTTGGTGCTTGTTGGTGGTGAGGGTGTCATGATTTGTATCTCCATGATGGAAACTGGGAATTTGGAATGAGTGTGTGTCGTTAAAGATATATGGGAATGAGAGCAACTTTTTTTTTTTCCTTTTTATACGAGTTTGTGTGGTTGGTAAAAAACATTTACTAATTAAGTTATTTATAAATATAGTTTAATAACTTGGGGTTTAATCTAATCGATAAATGATAATTACGAAAGTGGTTCTTTTAGATTCTAAGTTACAAAATTACTATTGTTTTGAACACCAAACAAACATATTTGTTAACTCTTGCATTGTCCATTCTTCTCATGGCTAATTGACTACATCCCTCCGCTTTGACCCTTTCTTACTCTTAATTCAATTCGACAATTGACAGTAGACCATGGCGATGGCTACTGAAGGTAGTTTGGATAACAATTATATGAGAGGTAGTGTGTTTGATTTTGCTCATTATCACTCTTTGTAGGGTCAACTGATCACATACTAAAATCTGATGTATGTTGGTCTTCATCGAAGTAGCCGGAATCTGATTCACCGCAAGCATGAGCATTGTTATCACTCTAATGATGCCTAACATATTTTTGATTATTATGGATTTTTTATTCTTTTTGAGCGAACTAGGTAAGTGATAAATTGATTCCTATGACGCTTCGTGGAGTCCTTGCTATATCTATTCAATTTACCTCAACCCTTGGGGTAATTAGAAACAACAATTATAGTTAGACCCAACAAGTATTTTACTAAACAATCCCATATCTTAACAAGCATTAAACCAGAATATCTATATCTATATATATATATATATATATATATATATATATTGCAAAGGGATTAATCTTACATGTCATATTGTTATACAATCTCTCCTTTAAAAGATGTCACATAGGATGTTATGTGGCAACTCTAAACCAATTAAAAAAAAGAAATAAATATTATTTAACCTAATCTATTAAATACCCAATCTATTAAATCTAAATATTAAACCTTTATTATTTTATCTCTCGTGTTTCCTCCCATAACTTTTACACGTTAATATCTTTTATATACAAGATTTTTTAAAGAAAAAAATTACACCAAATTAACGAGCGTTTTATTATCTTTCCAACGAGTACCATAGTGCTATATAAAAATCGGAGAAAAAAATGACTATTTTTTGTAACCCGACGGGTATTGTGTCGGGTTTGGGATTAGTTTAAAAAAAAAATTGTGGGTTCGGTCGGGTCTGGGATTAGGTGATACCCGACCTGATTACCCGAAACAACATACCCAAATACCCGAATTACATGCCCGATCATATACCCATGAATTTTTTAACGCATCACATAACTCTTAGACTAATGCGTTCGATATTTCAATAATTAACTTTTTTTTTCTTATTTCATGTTAGTTCTTTTTAGAATGATCGATTACAAACTTCCGAATTCATTTGTAATGGCACTAGATTTATACCCGGCGCAGAGATTCGTTTTTTTTATATTTGAATATGATAACTTATGGTAGAGATTTGTTTAAAATAATAATAATAATAATAATATATTTTATTATGTTATATTAGATATTTCAACCTGGGACGCTCACGAGATAAAAACTAGTGTATTCTATTGTTAACCGACTGCTTAGTGCAACCTATCGATGTCCAACAACAAAAAAAAAACTATTATGATTGACCATTAGACACGGTTCAATATATATTACTAAAAAATACTTATATAACAATAGGAGATTGATATGTATAGATATTGATTTGAGTATAATGAAAATAAGAGGAGGAATAAAATAATATTAACCAAGTTTTTAGAAGGTTATTTCGCTTTTTCAACTTAACTTCTTGATCATACTTTCTTACCTAAAAGATGGGGTTATGATATGATTGTTTTATTCTTTTCAATTAATTAAAGCGTATATAAAAAAAAATAATCAAAAGAATTAATTAAATCTTCTTTTTTGGGTACTACAATGATGGTACACGTATAAGGGGGACGGGGCGCCTACCGAATTATCCACGGGTACCAATTACCAGCACGGTAACACTGTCGCCATCCACGCTGGTAGTGGTCCGTGGACCGTTTTGCTGGTTCTCTTTACCGTGCTGGTACCGGGTTTTTTGTGGTTTTGTGGTTTTTTGATTTTTGATTTTTGTATTATTTTCACCGTTTGTTTTATTTTTTTATTATTTTCACCGTTTGTTTTATGAATATCTTTACCTTTTTTTAAACCGTTTGTTTAAAATTTACTTAAATAATAAGAACATTAAAGATAAATACAAATAAAAAACTAAAATTCATAACCATTAAACATAAAAAAACTAAAAATAAAATACATTAAAAGAAATAAAAAACATAGGGTTGGCGCAACAGTTGTCATGCCTCGACATGGTCAAAGCTGGTGTCATATCGAGCAGCATAGTCCACATGCGTGAGCTTGATAGCCAACTCCGGGTCAATGCCTGGCTCCTCCCTCAACGTGTTCTCGTACATGTTGGTCCAGTGATCACACTTATTGGTGAGATCGGTCCACTTCCGCTGCAGGCTGATGGTTGTCCGGTCATTGCTGCCAACTTGTCGGCTGAAATCGGACCGTACACGTTCCAAAAAACCTGCGAATGACGTTGTTGAAGCGCCGGGATGTTCAAGGCGTCTTGGTAGCATATTTGTAACACCCCATTTTTGTTATATAAATAAAATGTCTTGGTTCATATTTATTTACGAATGAAACAGGTCATTAACCATCAAAACGAACCAATAACGGGTGAGATGGATATTTGTGTATTTAAAATTAGTTAACGAGTAAGTGTTGGTTAATATGATTATTTAAGATATGAGATCTAGGCGAGTGATTAGTATTGTAAGAGATCGTTTAATAATAATAATATAATTATATTTGAACCGACGTCCGTTTCTAATGAAACTTAAGTAGACGCGTAGATAAAAATTAGCTCGTCTTAAAAGTATATTTGGAATTTAGTAAAATGTTATAGGTTAAAAGTTATACGAGAAAATTAAGTGAAGCAGCTAAATTAATAATAATAATAAAACAACAGTGTACGTTTAATTTGTGTGTGCAATATTATGATGATTAATGATCTTCATCATGAAGATCTCAAAACTACATCAGTAAGTTTTTACAATAATAATGGATTATTAATAAAATTGTCTATATACTACGTGTGATGGTGTAAAGTGGTTAAAAATCCTCATCACCAAGCAGGGGCGGATGCACCCTTTTAGAAGGGTGGGCATGTGCCCACCGTAGGTCCAACCAAGTCGTCTTAACAAGTAGATTTGTTTTTCATATTATCTGTATACCTTGGCCCATAAAATTATTGGTCTTAGAGGGTTTGCAGCAAAAGTTTAAGGGAGTTCATCATAATTGTTTTAAACAAGTTGCAGGAAGAGTGATGTGAGGAAGATGATGGGTATATGGTAAATACAAATAAGTGAGTGGGTATTTTTGTATTTAGCCTTGTCCATGTAAAGTAAACTAGATAGATCCCTGCGCGCGCTTTGCTGCGCGTTTTCGGGCATTGACAGTCACCGTATTGTTTAGGTACAACATAGCATCGCAAAATACAATTTTCACCACTACTTTGTTCTTTCGTTACAGCCCCGGCCTACCTATACTCATTTAAAAAAATTATTATGTATTTTTTTTATCACTAACTTTGATTTAATATTTTAAAAAAAAAACTTGTTAAAATGAAAAAATAAACAAAGTACCTACCCAAGGTTCAAACCTAGGACCTTGGCTAAGAAAACCTCACCACAAACCACTCCACCACCAACACATCTTGTCTTCTAAAAGAACCTACAAATATATATTGTTTAACAAAGTTAAAAAAAAAAATAAAAATAAAGTGCCCCTCTAAAGACTTGAACTTACGACCTTGGACAACCAAACCAAGCCACAAACCAATCCACCACCAACACACTTGTGTTTTTAATTGAAACCATTAATATATATGTATTAACAAAGTTTAAAAAAAATTAAAGGACACCAACCCTCTTAACCAAGGACCTTGGCTAAGAAAACCTCACCACAAACCACTCCACCACCAACACATCTTGTCTTCTAAAAGAACCTACAAATATATATTGTTTAACAAAGTTAAAAAAAAAATAAAAATAAAGTGCCCCTCTAAAGACTTGAACTTATGACCTTGGACAACCAAACCAAGCCACAAACCAATCCACCACCAACACACTTGTGTTTTTAATTGAAACCATTAATATATATGTATTAACAAAGTTTAAAAAAAAATTAAACGACACCAACCCTCTTAACCAAGGACCTTGGCTAAGAAAACCTCACCACAAACCACTCCACAACCAACACATCTTGTCTTCTAAAAGAACCTACAAATATATATTGTTTAACAAAGTTAAAAAAAAAATAATAAAGTGCCCCTCTAAAGACTTGAACTTACAACCTTGGACAACCAAACCAAGCCACAAACCAATCCACCACCAACACACTTGTGTTTTTAATTGAAACCATTAATATATATGTATTAACAAAGTTTAAAAAAAATTAAAGGACACCAACCCTCTTAACCAAGGAGAACGGGGTGGAAATAAAATGCATCCCCAAAGACTTGAACCTGTAACCTTGGACTATCAAGGTATACCACAAACTACTCCATCATCAACCAACTTATGTTTTCAATTCAAACCATTAATATATATGTATTAACAAAGTTTTAAAAAATAAAAAAATAAAGACCACCACCCTCTCAACCAATAAAAGAGGTGATGACACTATTCACCCACTCTTCAATAATACATATATAATTGTAGGAAAAAGATAATGGTACTATTTTAAATCAATGTAACATTTCTTGTAATTTAAATAATAGTTATAACTTTTTACTTATTATTTCCTTTTAATTTGTGAACTCAATTAATTTACTCTCATTTAATATTTTTTAAACGCGTATTTTAGTTGTTTTTTTTTTAAATTTTATATTTTTAATATATCACATTGTGTTTTAAATTGTTATGTTTTGTGTTTTTTTTAGTAAAAACAACCTAAAATATCATGCCTAAATTCAAAACATGATATTTATGTGTCAATTCTTATTTCCTCTCACACTTCTCACAAAATATGACATTTGTACCCGAATCTTTACTTATATATATGGTATGAATTGGTTTTACTCGACCCATTTTCACCCGACTTGTTTTAACCCGATTAATTGACTAGACCAATTTGTGCCCCCCGTATGAGAAACTTCTGAATCTGCCACTGTCACCAAGTTGTTTGTTTGTAAGAGTACCCGTGTGGGTATATGAGTGAGATGAGGATTTGATTTGGATGCTCATTTCTTAACAGCTACGGTAAAAACGATGTCTTCCACACTAAGGTAACATATAAGGTAGGCTATAAATAGATGGTCGAGTAGTTCATTTTGGATGATCAGAAAATCAAAGGGAACACTTTAATATCGAGAATCAAGCCTTTAGTACTTCTTTAGGTATTATTAGTCTTGTTTTGGAGCACAAGTAAGGAAGACTCTACACCAACTTGTCGTAGATAATTTTGAGGTATGTTCTGGTTTAAGTTATGTTTAGTTGATTATTAATTTTTAGTATTAGGATTATTATTATTGGGGGTGGGTATTGGGTAGCCTAGCCTTAGTTAGACATGGACTGATCACTCATGCTGAAACAAGGTAGCACTAACCAATATCCAACTATAATAATAATTAGTTAGGTGTATCATTACCTAACCTAGTGTTGTATAATTGTATCAGGACATTGAAATATTACCCAGTTGTATTAGCATGTCAAATGCTAAAGGACCAATAAAAAGGTGAGTGTTACATACCTGTGAAAGTATATATACAATATGTGTTGATTTTGTGTTAGGAATATATGGGTGTTATTATAGTTCTTATTTGATCACATATGTTTGAATGTTATATTAGTATATTGGTATATGTTGAATCAGATGGGAGTTTTCTGATTTAACATGAGATCGCAGGGAGTTAGCGATCTTGGTGGATTATTAGATTCAGATGGGTGTTTTCTGATCCAATAAATTGTATTTGAATGTTATAGTAGGTTATGTTGAATCAGATGGGAATTTTCTGATTTAACATGAGATCGTAGAGAGTTAGCGATCTTGGTGAATTTTTGGACTCAGATGGGTGTTTTTTGATCCAATAAATTATATGTTACAGTGGTGTATGTTGAATCAGATGGGAGTTTTCTGATTTAACATGAGATCGCAGGGAGTTAGCGATCTTGGTGATTATTGGACTCAGATGGGTGTTTTCTGATCCAATAAATAATCGCATGGGAGTTTTGCGATATAGACCATATGGAAGTGGTATGGTTCTAAATTGTTGTGTGTCATTATTATGGTTATGTGACATGGTGATTTAATGTACACTCACTTAGCGAAAGCTAACTGGTAGTTATATGTATATACTTTCAGGTGGTTTCCATAAGCAGAAGGGTTGGACCAGGTCAAGTCTTGCGGTTAAAGGATCGAACATGTTTTTGGTAAAATATCATGAACGATAGTCAAACTTGTTTTGGCAAACTAATGGTTGTAAAATAATTCTTCTAAATGAAATAAAAGTTTGACGTTTTGTATAATTAAATTGGGACCTTCTGCTTAAACTCTGATATAAAACATGAAAAAAAAAAATTTGGGGTGTTTCAAGTTGGTATCAGAGCATGGTTTGAGGGATTTGGGTATGGGCGTAAATATCCGAACTCAAACTTGTTGCTCTTGAAATAGAAAAAAAAAGGTGGTTCGATCCAAGACTAGATCAAGAAATCAAAGTCAAGGTGTTAGTCTACTGATTTCTTATGAAACATATTGAAAGTGTATATATATATATATATATGTTATGAGTGTATTAGTGTTGATGTATGCACTGAAATATGATGCTTAAAGTATGGTGTGATAATAAAAAGAATATTAAAGTATTGTAAGAAGACTAATTCGTCTGGCCAGCGTAATTAGTGTGCATGCAGTACTCTAATCTTCTTGGAATTATCATAATCATATCGAAAAGTGTCTAAACAAAGTAATGTGGTAGAATACGTAGTATAAACCTTATATATCATGTTACGATGTAAGGGTATTTTTGTGGATATATTATGACTGGAATTGGATGTAGCTCATTTATATGCATAGAACTCTCGTTTGGTAGAGTTTAAGATGGTGGATTATAGTTATACATCCTAATACCGTATTGTTATTTATGTTGGATGAAATAACTAAAAAAAATAAAAAAATAAACCTAGGTATATGTCATAATACGACGAGAAACTCGTCGAAAGGGTCGAGGTGACGAGTTGTCCACAATGAACTAATGGGTACAAATTCAGGATTTAATTAAATTATGGTTAAGACCCGACTTTAGACAAATAGTGTATTGTTTAGCTAGCGATGGCTTGTTTACATTGAGGTGGGGTCATATGGTCGAAGCCAAAATCTTGAATATTAATTAATGGCGTCAATACAATGCTATTAAGATTTTGGTAGTGGTGAAATTTAGAAGAAGTGAGATGGAAAGCAGATTGTCGGGTAGCTGCATTCCGGGGAGGAGTTTGATGGCCAAATAACATTACACGACGACAACTCAATGCTGGCAAGATGGATCGCAAGTGGGGACAATGGTGCCGAGTGTTCCGGAATAGTTTTGATGATTGAAAGGTTTGAATTTAGCGGTATGTTAAAGTACGGTTTGTGGAGCCAAAACAAAGAGCGACCAAGTGATGTCTATCATTGGTCAGTTGGGGATTATTTGTAGTGTTCGTGGGTCGATTATCGGGTGTGATCTTGATCAGGATGAGTTGTAGATAACTTCTAAACTGATTAGATCCTTAGGTGATTTTGTTTTATGACAACTAGTTGACTTTGTTAATGGCATAGTATGGGTATCACAACATGGATAATGACACATTTAGATCACGGGCTTTTGTGATCTCAGCCATTGGTCGAGTGTTCGGCCAAGGTTAATCAAGGAAATTTTTTTAAGGACTGTGGTGTGTGGTTGCCAATTGAGATCAAAATCTAGAGTCCGATGGTCTTAGGTTCATTAAGACCTTAATTTGGATGATTAACTAACGATGGTGTGAGTGGTTTGGGACTCTAGTTTGGCTACATGGTATTCGATCATGGCCGAGTTACAACCTTGATGACCTGACATAAGCGGGTGTAGGTTGATTTTTTTTGCTCCCAAGGTTAGTGTATTTCGGACATTGTTTAACGTGGAGCCTAGTTTAGGCGATACATAGATGAAATTATGTATTGGGGTTGGCTTTGACTTCTTAAAGCTTGTCATGGGACTCGACTTTGGTAGTGAGACTAGAGGAGTTGGAAATTAAAATGTAACACCGCGTGATTTTCACTTTTCATATATTTTAAATTTTATACTTAACAAATTTCAAGTTCGCCTTTATTCGCTTCTTTTATGTTACTCCTACAAATTCATGACGAGTCGTCATTATAATTTACCCTATTCAATTTAGGCGTTATAACTATAAACTCTTTTAGTTGAGATCTTAACATATATAAATATATATATATATATTATTTTTTTTAATAAAACATATACATTTTTAATAATAAAACCTTTAGATTAAAAAAAAACGTGAAATATCTGTTGACTTTATTGTCACCAAACAAAATAACAACAATAGCATAATGCAACGATATTGTGTTCGCTTCTTTATTTATATATTTTTTTTCTTTCTTTGGTTTCGAACAAGACACAGCAGAACAAAAACAATGGTGACATTTCATATTAATTAAAATTAAACTTAACCTCCAACTAATATTCTCCTAACCACTCTAATAACTCTATTTAATACCCAACCAACTCATCTCATTTATAAATACCACTCCTCTCCACCCTTTAATCCTTTGTTCATCTCTAAAACTCTCTCTAAAACTCTCTAATCTTCAAGTTTTCAAGCCAAACTTCCTGTTTTGGATCAGTAAGTTTTTTGGCTTAAAACTTCAACTTTCATTCTATTTTTCTTCTTCTTTTTCATCTAAAACTCATTGAAGAAACCTCTAGGATCTTCCCCATATTTATCCACAGAAGTGTGATAAGGGTAGAGCACCTAAAAGAGGTTCCAAAGGTGGTTGTTTTCTAAATTATACTATATAATAATATAAACATATACTTTCAAGTTTCTATCTTACTAGCTTATTATTAATCCTTGGAAGGTTTGTGGTTACACCCTACCTTACCAACTCTCTTGACCCTTCTTGTGCTACGGATTTATCCACACTAGAAAGGGGAAATCCCGTGTCCAAAGCCCACGTTTATTCCATAAACGAAGTGGTTATGACATGAACCTATCAAATGGATTCACATTCCTAACCTTATACCATCCGAATCATCTATGATGATTTTGTGCTTGGTCTAACTTAATCTCATGACCATTCGGCTTGCCCTAAAGGCAATTTGTGCTTGGTTTGCCTAAAAGGCTTGCATGACTCTCGTGAATCTATAATCTAAACTCGAACCTAAGACCCTTATTTCTCTAATTCTAGTTAACCAAGGCTAAGGAACTAATCTCCCAAGACTCGTCTTTGGAACCTTACTAAACGCACCCAAAGGTGAGTTCATACTTGTCCCCCTTTTATCCTTTATTCTTTGGGGCTCAACATGTTTCACTATCAAAACTCAAACGATTTTAAACTCTACAATCTATTATGCTTAGTCTTAAGTCTATCATATTCTAAATTCTATCATGTGCAACCTAAAGTGTATTATATGCTTGTACGCTATGCTATGTAGAATTATTAACTCTAACATACAAATGTTCATATAGTTGACAACCCACCTTGCATGTATAGCGCTATAGGATTGGCTATCCGCCCCCTACATGGGTCATGTTAAGCAAAATTTTCTGTGGCTAGTCGCCGTTTGTATGGTTCTCTTGCATATGCCTATAAGCAAAACTTTATTATACTATGTATGTGTGTCAAAACTAGTATGCTCACCAATGCTTTATGTGTTGACGGATATTTTATACATGTTGCAGGAAATATTTATTGCAGGACATTCAAGAAAACTACTTAGGATTGGACATAGAAACTCACTCTAGTTCAAGTTATCATATTCTTGTTGCTGTATTTTTCGTTATTTGAACTACTTGTATTTCTATTTTTAGACAATAAATGAAATTCTATCTTTAAACTATATTGTCACAAAATCTAGTGTCATGAAGTCTTTGAACAATCTACCACTAAGTCTCGCCCTGATGTATTCCGCCATCAGTTGGGGTGTGACAGATTGGTATCAGAGCCATGACTATAGGGAATTAGGAAAAATTGCCATGTTTGACCTAGACTATAGTTAAGTACCTTTTTGACCATTCCTTTTATCATGCTTAATATACTTGTTCTCCCTATCTTTCTTCTACTTTATTCCTTTGGTCTTAAAATTTTACCTTCCTATTTGGTGGATTATTCTACACTCGAAGACGCTCGTATATCACAAACGAAAGAAAATCACTGAAATAGGCGTGAAACCCTCACTTTGGTGATCACTTTCAATCCGCGTAAATTCTTTGTGTTTTTGAAACTACACCAAGATAGGAGTGATATCCTCACCTTGGTGGAAATTTCACAATTCTCGTTCTAGTGGACACTTCCAATTAAAGGTTAGAATTAATTTTCTTACCACATTGGACTAAGTGTACAAACCACACTCAAAGAAACGACCTCACTAGGATAGGAGTGAAATCCGCAACTTAGCGATTAGTTTCAATCCTTGATTTTTTTTTTAATCTCACCAAAGTCTCAAATTTACTAATGACAAGGAACATGTAGTAACTGGAAGGGTGAATACCGTTAACCGAAAGTTTCGGCGAGAGTATTTCCACCTATTAGACCAAAGCATGTTTCCAAACTCAAAGGTAAATTCGAATCACTTTGGTTAGTCTTAGTTCCGTTCCGGAACACTCCAATTGTTTTATTTAAAACAAGCCTCTTTTTTATGCTAATACTACTTTCAATGTTGTTTTCATGCTATGTTTTCATTATATATTCGATTTACTTGAAATTGTACCTTATCCTCTCGCACTCGATCTCAAGACTTGCGCTTCAAGCTACTCTTGCAATCTCCAAACAATAATAATATTCGCAAACCAACATAAATCAAAACTCCTTTATGTTAACTAAGTGCATTATACTTGCTTATACATACGTGTTATGCTATTTGAACAATGTGAAACTTGCGTCCTATACGTGTAACTAGAACTTGCATATTAAATCTATGAGAACAACTTGAGCTTACGTATTTTGTTTATCTAAATTTGCATTAGTCCCACTGATCTAATCTTACCCACAAGCTTTTCATTGTTAACCAAAATCCTAGTAACTTATTTCCTAAATTCAAAAGTCACCTTGTTTAAAAACGCTTATGCAAATTTTCTTATGATTCTCGTAGATGTCTTCCTGTCTCAACAACATCGATCTCAACCAACTGGCGAGCCTTATTGCCCAAGAACTAGTCAAGATTCTCCCTAACCTAGAAACACCAACAAACCCAATTCCAAACCCCGACGATACCATCCAGGACAGCACAAACCATGTAGATACTAAACCTTCTACCCATACCCCTACCAAACAAACGAGAAAGGGTAACCGAAAACGCAAAACCCTTAAACGAAATCACACTTCGACAACTCCTGAGACTCCGAATTCCAACAAAAAGCAGTACCGTGGAACCTTTCCGCTATGCGACAGTTGTAAATATCACCATCCCACTCACACACAATGCCGCATATGCGCCAACTGTGGTACATATGGTCATTTAGCCAAAACATGTCGTCGTACCACTAAACCACGACCCGAAAAACCTACTAGTACTACCTCATTCACTAAAGCCAATGGATGGATATGCTCCGAGTGTAACGATCCGACCCATGGACGCAACCAGTGTCCAAGACTTGCCATGGTGATCTACGATGCTGGAAGACCCACTCACCACACTAAAAAAGATTGATTTATCTTTTCTTTAAAAAAATGAGAATTTCTTTATGTAATGTTTTCAAGAAATTGTTCGGATTTGAAATTTTCTTTTATGAATTAAGACATACTATTGTTATCTTAGGTTACAATCGTAATTATCGGCAAAATTCAAACATCGCAAAACCCTTTTCTCCTCACGTGCAATCTTTTTCAAATTTTTGAACAAAGTTCTTTCTACTATTCCTAAGAGGATGCCTATTCTTATATAAAATCCTCACTTTCAACCTTCAAACCACTAACAAATGTGTGTCAAGTGGGTATAACAAACGAGATTTTAAATGGTAAAATTGTTAAAAATAAATTTTGTTTTCAGGACGCCTAATGTCGTCCATAACAAAACAATTTTTTTAGCAAACCGGACTTATGAGCAAAGACACGCTAAATCAGACAACCTACTTCTTTATAATCCCAAAACCTTTTCTCTTGAAATCATATCACGAGTCAAAATATTCAACAACGCCAAACTAAAATTGTCAATAAGCTATTTTACTCACTTAATAAAATGGATTTTTTCATAAATCAAACGACCATCTTCAATAAAACTTTTACACTAAATTTTTCCCCACTTCAATTAAATCCATTTTTCTTTAACATCCAACGGACTAAATTCTTCTACTATCAAACTTGACCCTTAGTCTTGAAAAACTAAAATTGCTCGCGTACCCATAAAACTTAATTTTTAATAAACCCGAATTCGATGTTGCCCACAGTCAAAACATTTTACGCATTTTCATTAGGAATCCAACTGTCTATGCTTTTGTTTGATTTTATACATCTGAATGTAACCACATTTGCACAAGTTTACACTACTATGTCATGAAACCATACATCCACGCCAAAAACGCGTGCGGTTAACAACATCAAAAAAAATATAAAAAAAAAACTTACTTAATGTCTTTTCATATTATGTGTTTGCATGTCACGTTGCTTGCTATGTTTACAACATCAAAACTGTTAAATGTCCTAGTTTAATGTCTTTTCGTCTGGGCATAAGTATTTTGTGTCCACTAGTGACCCACACATAACTAAGACAAATTATGTGGACCATACGACAGTTGGACTAATTACGGGTGCACACGTAATTACGAAAATTGGGCGCATGGAAAACATAACAAGTCCCAGTGTGTGTAACCTATCATGGCTTGAATAACAACACGGATGAGGTATGATAACGACATGGTGGATACGCCGTAGGTACATCCTATACATAAATGTCCTGTCATACTACCAAAAGTAGAGTTATTCGTGTCATGAGAAGTTTTGGGTGTCGAGTTAAAATTTTGACCAACACTTACGTTATTTATCATTTGCGATACCGTTTATGTTTACTAGTCTAATTACGCTTGCATTATTTATCTTTATGCATATTAGGATCTTATTTTGAACCACACTTTCTCCTATGCAACGTTATCCTTTGCCATGAATAATCTATACTTGTAATTTCCATCAACTTCGTTTCTTCCCTTGTGCCTTTCCTTTCTTAATCATCAATCCTCCCATTATCAAGAATCTATTTCTAAATCCCATAAGCTCTGGCCTTAATCTCTAAAAGCATTTATACATGTAAAACAAGATTCGTCTCTCACTTTTATATATTTCCTAGACTAATTATATACTAGATTTCAAAACTAAATAACTATTATTTATTTCGCCAAAAATTTGTTACAACTAGTCCAATTTCTTGTTTATTTTAGTTGCCTAAAAAAAAATCTAATAAAATTTTTGACCTTGTGCAAAACAAAAATATTTTACTAAAAACTACTCATCTCCACAACTATTCACTCATTATGCTCACATATTTACTATTTCACCCAATCACCCAAGGACATTTTTTACAAGCCAAAATTTCTACTACTTCTTATATAGCATATTTACTTATCTTCCCAAATTTTGCTACTTCATATAGGTTATACGGTATATTTACTTATCTACCCGAAATTTGTTACATTAACCCCATACTCAAACCTACCTATACGCACCATTTTCTTTCACTAATCACCAAAAATGTTTTAGTTGGTTAAACTTGAGAATTTTATCTACCATCCACCACCCTACAAAAATGATATAGTCGGTTAAACTTTTAAATTTCTACGTATAACTTTGGTTAAAATTTTAAAAGTACTTTTCGTACGAGCATAATTATCACACAAGTGACTAGATACCGTATTCGATTTAAACATAATAAACTAACAAGTTTTTGTTCCTATTAAACCCATATCAAACCATTTACCTATTTTCAAAAGGCCGACTCTTAATTTAAATTTCGAGACGAAATTTCCTAAAGTAGGAGAGACTGTAACACCGCTTGATTTTCACTTTTCATATATTTTAAATTTTATACTTAACAAATTTCAAGTTCGCCTTTATTCGCTTCTTTTATGTTACTCCTACAAATTCATGACGAGTCGTCTTTATAATTTACCCTATTCAATTTAGGCGTTATAACTATAAACTCTTTTAGTTGAGATCTTAACATATATATATATATATATATATATATATATATATATATATATATTATTTTTTTAATAAAACATATACATTTTTAATAATAAAACCTTTAGATTAAAAAAAAACGTGAAATATCTGTTGACTTTATTGTCACCAAACAAAATAACAACAATAGCATATTGCAACGATATTGTGTTCGCTTCTTTATTTATTTATTTTTTTCTTTCTTTGGTTTCGAACAAGACACAGCAGAACAAAAACAATGGTGACATTTCATATTAATTAAACTTAACCTCCAACTAATATTCTCCTAACCACTCTAATAACTCTATTTAATACCCAACCAACTCATCTCATTTATAAATACCACTCCTCTACACCCTTTAATCCTGTGTTTATCTCTAAAACTCTCTCTAAAACTCTCTAATCTTCAAGTTTTCAAGCCAAACTTCCTGTTTTGAATCAGTAAGTTTTTTGGCTTAAAACTTCAACTTTCATTCTATTTTTCTTCTTCCTTTTCATCTAAAACTCCTTGGAGAAACCTCTAGGATCTTCCCCATATTTATCCACATAAGTGTGATAAGGGTAGAGCACCTAAAAGAGGTTCCAAAGGTGGTTGTTTTCTAAATTATACTATATAATAATATAAACATATACTTTCAAGTTTCTATCTTACTAGCTTATTATTAATCCTTGGAAGGTTTGAGGTTACACCCTACCTTACCAACTCTCTTGACCCTTCTTGTGCTACGGATTTATCCACACTAGAAAGGGGAAATCCCATGTCCAAAGCCCACATTTATTCCATAAACGAAGTGGTTATGACATGAACCTATCAAATGGATTCACATTCCTAACCTTATACCATCCGAATCATCTATGATGATTTTGTGCTTGGTCTAACTTAATCTCATGACCATTCGGATTGCCCTAAAGGCAATTTGTGCTTGGTTTGCCTAAAAGGCTTGCATGACTCTCGTGAATCTATAATCTAAACTCGAACCTAAGACCCTTATTTCTCTAATTCTAGTTAACCAAGGCTAAGGAACTAATCTCCCAAGACTCGTCTTTGGAACCTTACTAAACGCACCCAAAGGTGAGTTCATACTTGTCCCCCTTTTATCCTTTATTCTTTGGGGCTCAACATGTATCACTATCAAAACTCAAACGATTTTAAACTCTACAATCTATTATGCTTAGTCTAAAGTCTATCATATTCTAAATTCTATCATGTGCAACCTAAAGTCTATTATATGCTTGTATGCTATGCTATGTAGAATTATTTACTCTAACATACAAATGTTCATATAGTTGACAACCCACCTTGCATGTATAGCGCTATAGGATTGGCTATCCGCCCCCTACATGGGTCATGTTAAGCAAAACTTTTCGTGGCTAGTCGTCGTTTGTATGGTTCTCTTGCATATGCCTATAAACAAAACTTTATTATACTATGTATGTGTGTCAAAACTAGTATGCTCACCAATGCTTTATGTGTTGACGGATATTTTATACATGTTGCAGGAAATGTTTATTGCAGGACATTCAAGAAAACTACTTAGGATTGGACATAGAAACTCACTCTAGTTCAAGTTATCATATTCTCGTTGTTGTATTTTTCGTTATTTGAACTACTTGTATTTCTATTTTTAGACGATAAATGAAATTTTATCTTTAAACTATATTGTCACAAAATCTAGTGTCATTAAGTCTTTGAACAATCTACCACTAAGTCTCGCCCCGATGTATTCCGCCATCGATTGGGGTGTGACATAGAAGGAGTGTACGAATGTATCCTAGCTATGGAGAATCGGACTATTGTAAGAATTAATTCTCCAAGAGAGAGGTACTAGGAAAACAAATTGGGCTCATGAGGTAATATTGGACATAGATGTGTAAGGAAATTTTGGAAATGTTGATTCTACGAAATACGATGAATTGTGACCCAATGCGTGGAAATGTGTTTGAACTTTGGAGCTGGCTGTCAATGATAATGAACTTTATCATTAGAAGTCAATGGAATGCTATATGAGTAATAGTGAGCAGGTTAATCAAATCAACATACTTGTTACACACAAAAGAAATCCATGATATGGAAATATTGATAGAGAGTTATGCAACGAAACTGTCTTAAGAAAAGAAGTACGAACGAATGTTACACTCGACATGGGTATGTATTAGTTATTGAGAATTGAATAAGTTAACAAATAAATAAATAAGTAACCATTACCAAGGAGTGATGACATTTTCGATCAACTTCAATGATCGTGATGGTTTTCAAAGATTGATTCAAGGTCGGGTTACCACTAGCTGAAGGTGGGGGAGGAAGATATCCCAAGGACAGTATTTCCTACGCGTTACGGTTATGATTTTTAGTGATGTTGTCTGGTTTGACAAATGACCTCACTGCTTTCATTGATTTAATGAACCGGGTATGTCGACAAATGTTGTATCAGTCAATTATCGTTTTATAGGGAATATCCTAATCTACTCAAAAGGCGAGGGAGATCATGTTTACCATATCCGGAAGTGTTAACATTGAGAAGAATAAACTATATGGGAAGTTCTTCAAGTGTGTGCTTTGGCTGTGGGGGGTTTAGTCCCTAGGCCACATTATAAACACTGAAGAAGCTTTGGTTGATCCGTCAAAGGTAGAGATTGTCACGAAGTAGAGCGTATCAAAGACTTCTATTGAGATTCAAAGTTAGCCAAGAAAGAAGTAAAGTTTGAATGGGGTCCAAATCAAGACAATACGTTTAAAAAATGAGTATGGTGTTAAGATTAGATTTGGCCGCTTATAGGGTGCCAATTTCAATTATTTCAGATAGGTATACGTAATTTACTTCGCACTTTTGGAGGAAGTTTCATGAGAAGATAGATTGTTGCCCAGCACATCATACCATCCTCAAACTAATGGTCAAAGTGATGGAACAATACAACTCTTAAGGATGTATAATTGATTTTGAAGGGAGTTGGGATAATCACTTACCATTAGTTGAATTTTTGTATAACAATAGCTATCATGCAAGTATTGGCATGCCTCCTTATGAAATGTTTCACGGAAGGAAGTATAGGACCCCTTTGTGTTGGGGAGAGATTGACCAGAAAGAGTTAGGAAGTAGGAGGTCGTTAAAGTGACTAATGAATATACTAATCAGATAAAGGCGCGATTGAAAGCCACGCAAATAGGAAAAAAAAATCGTATGCTGATAAGAGGCGGAGGCCTATTGAGTTTCAGGTTAGAGAGTATGTTTTACTCAATGTATCCCCGTGGAAGGGCATTATTAGATTTCGTAAACAGGAAAATTAAGTCCACGCTATATTGAACCATTTAAGGTTATCGCCAAAATAGGACAAGTGGCAAATCCGTTAGACTAAGCCACATGAACTAAGAAGTATTCACCGTACCTTTCATGTGTCTCATTTACGGAAATTGTTTGGTTGACGAGTCAACCCATGCACCACTACATAAACAACTTCGAGAGAGGGTGGTGAGACAAGTAAAGGTATTATGAAAGTATAGAAAGGGTTCTGAATTTACATGAGAATCTGAAAATGAAATGAAGGAATTTTACCCTCATTTGTTTTTTGTATAACAGGTTTCGAGGACGAAACCCAACTTAAGAGGGGTAGATTTGTAACACCCCGTTTTTGTTATATAAATAAAATGTCTTGGTTCATATTTATTTATGATTGAAACGGGTCATTAACCATCAAAACGAACCAATAACGGGTGAGATGGATATTTGTGTATTTAAAATTAGTTAACGAGTAAGTGTTGGTTAATATGATTATTTAAGATATGAGATCTAGGCGAGTGATTAGTATTGTAAGAGATCGTTTAATAATAATATAATTATATTTGAACCGACGTCCGTTTCTAATGAAACTTAAGTTGACGCGTAGATAAAAATTAGCTCGTCTTAAGAGTATATTTGGAATTTAGTAAAATGTTATAGGTTAAAAGTTATACGAGAAAATTAAGTGAAGCAGCTAAATTAATAATAATAATAATAAAACAACAGTGTATGTGTAATTTGTGTGTGCAATATATGATGATTAATGATCTTCATCATGAAGATGTCAAAACTACATCAGTAAGTTTTTACAATAATAATGGATTATTAATAAAATTGTCTATATGTGACACCCGGCAAATTCTGGTTAACAACGTTGTCTAGATGAAAGTCTACCTTAGCGAGTCACGCGTATATTGTACTTAACTGGGTTAGTTAAGTCGTGTTATGGTTCGGGAACTATCAGTTTAGTATAAAGGATCATCGGATGTTAGTCTAGAGGTTCATTAGATGTCAGTCCTTAACCAAGTGTACAAATGGTGACGATTCGTAGAATCGTCAGGTCATACGGAACATACAAGTCTCGAGTCCCGGGAATTGGTGAACGAGTGTGAATATGTTTGTTTGCAAGTGTTATGTGTTTAAAATCATTATGTGACTTGTCGGTATGTGAAAATGTGTTAACATATGTTAAAACGGGGTTTAACGCGCAAAACACACGGAACCAGCCCCTATAGGCGATTAGGGGAGCCCAATCGCCTATAGGGGATGCGATTGGGCCTTCATAGGGGCGATTGGCATGCTAAATGCATGCCTTAGGGGCGATTAGGCCCTAATTGCATGAAGTTTCATGCGATTAGGAGCCCTAATCGCGTGTAAATGCTGCACAATCGCGTGTTACGTGCTGGACGACTAAAAACGACTATAAATACAATGCTTGACCTCCTAAACTTCATAATAACAACCCTAGTCGTCCCATAACCCGCCCCAACACACACACAACCTCTGGAACGTGATTTTGGATCAAAACACAAGGTTTCAAGCTTATTTCATCAATCTAACACAATCTAAGGTGTGATTTTCATCCATGCAATCTTTATTAACGTTTTTATTAAATCCCTAACGGTCCAGACCTGTTCTAAAACGAATAAGCTTTCTGAAAATCGTTAATAAGTGTTGTTAATCGGATTCTAACTATCATGCATGTGTTATGTGTGTTTATGATTAAAAGCTAGGGTTTCTATGATTCAAGATGGATGATTAACATGTTATTAGGTTAGTTTCAGATTAATAATGATATCATGTTAATGAAATCTGAGTAATTGTTCATTAGGGTTATAGTTATGCATGTTAATGTGATGTTTCATGCTATGTGTATTGTGTTTGGATTACATGGTTGCATGCAGGGCTGATAAAACGAGGCTAAACGAAGGATTTTGGTTTAAACATGTTTGGTATAGTTGTTGGATTGATATTGGATGATTACACGCGTTCTGGATCTGATTTGGAGCGTTAAACGCGCGAAAAACCGGAACAACTGGGTTACTGGCGATTAGCAACCCTAATCGCCTATGTTAGGGGCGATTAGGAGGCCAATCGCCTGTAAAGACTCCCTAATCGCCTATATATCATGCGATTGGGGGCTAAATGCCTCTATTACACGCAATTGTGATCCTAAATGCTAGTTAAGTCCTGAAATACATGTCTTATGAGCTAATTGCTAGTAGATGCATGTCTTATGAGCTAATTGCTACTAGATGCATGTCTTATGAGCTAATTGCTAGTAGATACATGTCTTATAACCTAATTGCTAGTAGATACATGTCTTATGACCTAATTGCCTATAAACTCCTGAAATGCATGTCTTATGACCTAATTGCCTATATTATAGGCGATTAGCCTTCCTAAATGCCTGTTGACCAACCTAAATGCTAGTTGACTTTTCCTAATCGCGTGTACTGCTGCTGTAAGTGTAAATTAGCATTCCGAGACCCGATTTGACATCTAGGAACATGCTAGGAACCCCGTAACATATCCAATAACTTGGTAACGGTAACACCCCAACCGATGGCGGAAACATCGGGATGTCACGTATTGATGATTGTTCAGTAGCTCATGGTGAATAATAAATTTCATTAAATGATTTAAATAAATTACATACAATTGTTCTACAATAATTCATACATCAAATTGAATAAAACTATGAACACATCTTCAAGCATTAATTCAAATCCTCAAGCAAGTAGAACCTGAAACATGTTAAGTTGAAAATATTTTGGGTCAACAAAAGTTGGTGAGAATTACATAGGTTTTGATAATCGAATAAAATTGTTGTGCAATTCATGTGTCATGGCAATCTAGTCCATATGCGAAAACATACTAGAAGTAAATCGAGTGCATAATCAACCTTGTGACTGTTGTATTGTGGTACATCCCATACGCTCATGGTTCACTCGTTTATATTGCAGTAACAAACACCCACGTAACCTTTGTAGGAGGCACGTATCCGGGTGGGATTGTCAGTCCAATAGATCTATCAATGTATACCGTTTGGCTGATGAATGTTTATGCTAAATTGTGCTTACCCTAGTCATGTTCAAGACATAATGCAACATAGAAAAACACATAGACACATTAATGATTGAATTGCATGAATAATGTTGTAACATGTTTCACCCCAAAAATGGTGATAAATAGAAAAGGGGCTATGTAAAACTCACCTTAGCAAAATGTTATGTCTCGTAAAAAAAATATAATATTGTGTTGTGAATGTATGCGAGGCGAATCCCAAAGACTCAACAACGTAGCTAGTCCAAATTGAAGAAAACGAAAAAGAAAGAATATCAAGCTTCCAATTCGCCAATTACAAGAGCTTATAATCAAAGCTTCAATTGTAGAAGTAATAGACTATAGAAGAAAGGTATGAGGGAAAGTTTAATCGGATTGAAACAATCGATTTAGAGGTGCAAAGTATAATGGGTCATAGGTGGGTTTTTATACTAGTTTTGGAGTCAATTAGCCATTAAAATTGGTCAACACCATAAAGTAAGGTTTTATGATGAATTGACTATTTGACTAAGACATTGACTGTTTGACTAAGACTTTGACTAGGACTTTGACTATTTGACTCAAGGCTTTATTTAAAAAAAAAAAAAAATCTTGTATGTGAAAAAAAAAATTTAGAATCATATTATTATTATTATTTATATACATTTATGTATGTATATAAGTTGTGAGTTAGGATAAATAAAGACTTAGGCACATTTGTATAATATTAATGATAAAGGTGTAATAAAATATATATATATATATATATAATAAAATATATATATATATATATAAGGGCTTTTTATGTATTAAAATTTTGGGGAAAATTTTGCGATGTTACAGTCTCCCCTACTTTTAGGAACTTCGTCCCGAAGTTAAAAGAAAAACACCTGGTATACAATTGGTCGACTACCGAAAACCTTGATAAAATTTCTCACTACCTTAACGTACCTGTAAATTCATGATTACGTTCCGGACCGTAATTATCAATTTACCTTACATTAGGGTTTTGCGTCCTTTTATGACTCTACCGATTGTTGAGCAGGTTCGATAGTCTCCACCAGTCGTTGAGCAGGTTGTAGGGCCTCTCCCGACTGTTGGAAAGACATGATGACCTCTACCAATCGTTGAGTAGGTTGTTTGGTAGTCAACTAATTGTTGTACAAGTAAGCAAGTATGATTATAGATATAGCAATTAGTTCACATTCAAACAAGCATGCACTCAGATGTTATGATAATACTTGAATTTATTACGTGAATCAAAAAGTGTCAATACATAGAATTAAAAAGTAGACATCATTCAAATGGTGGGGTTTGCTGTTAAGTAGCTGGAGGGTCTTGATCTCGATTTAGTTTAGGGCATCGGTTACGGAAATGATTTGGGTTTCCACATTCATAGCATTGACCATAGTTGTATTTACCAAGACGATTAAGATTAGCAACCTGAGCAGGGTAGGTTGGTTGGTTGGTGTTAGGGTTTGGGGACTCACGGCATGTGTTGACCAGATGGCCATACCTACCACAATTGGTGCACAGGCGACACACTGAAACAGTGGGGTGATGTCGTTTGCATGTGTTACACAATGGAAAGTTTCTTGTATAGGGTTTCTTGTTAGAAGCTTGTGTAGTGAGGTTTACATTAGGATCCCTGGTCTTGCGCTTCTGGTTCTCGGTAGTTACCGCGGCCACAATACTTGTTTTCTCGCCTTTCCAAACTAAGGTCCCGTTCTTTATGTGATTTCCATCGCCATTTCCATTTCCATTGCCGTTCCCATTCATTGGGATGACTTGAGCCAACAAGTTAGAAACCAGAGTTGTGATTTGTTGCGCCATTTGTTGGGAAATAATCGCAGCCAGTTGGGCATCAACATCTTTGTTGTTTTTGTTGTTGTTGTGGTTGGTGTTGTGGTTGTTGTTACTTTCCTCTTGGTTTTCACCACTGTTATTGCGAGTGCTGCGACGTGGAGACATGATCTGTAAGGGACACAATGAAGGTTCAATGTGGCATGAAATGAATGAGGTGATATAAGGAATGTAATCATTTATTCATTAATTAAAACGAATAAACGAAAACGTTGACGTATCAAAGATTCCAGATTCCAACAACATAGTGAAGACATGCTTTAGCCTATAAGTGAACACTCATCCCGAGAATTCCCAGGTAGGCATCCAGGTCCCTCGTCTGATTGGGATATATGCGCAATGCCAGCCTAGACAGAAGACTCAGAATACAGGCGTTCACCCTTCCAGATTGCACGTGTTCGTTATTAAAATCTAGAACTTCGACGAGATCTCAAGGTGGTTCAGGTTAAACCTGAGGGTTTTGCCTTATTAGTCTAAGAGTGGATCCAGTGATGGAGAGCAACCTTCTCGTAGGGATTAATGTAGGGATAAGAAGTAGAAGGGAGATAGAGAATAGCAAGTAAAAGAAGCAAGTACTGGTTAAATCCTATGGTTATAGACTAGATTATTTTTCTAATAACCTAATTCCCTATAACCATGGCTCTGATACCAATCTGTAACACCCCAACCGATGGCGGAAACATCGGGATGTCACGTATTGATGATTGTTCAGTAGCTCATGGTGAATAATAAATTTCATTAAATGATTTAAATAAATTACATACAATTGTTCTACAATAATTCATACATCAAATTGAATAAAACTATGAACACATTTTCAAGCATTAATTCAAATCCTCAAGCAAGTAGAACCTGAAACATGTTAAGTTGAAAATATTTTGGGTCAACAAAAGTTGGTGAGAATTACATAGGTTTTGATAATCGAATAAAATTGTTGTGCAATTCATGTGTCATGGCAATCTAGTCCATATGCGAAAACATACTAGAAGTAAATCGAGTGCATAATCAACCTTGTGACTGTTGTATTGTGGTACATCCCATACGCTCATGGTTCACTCGTTTATATTGCAGTAACAAACACCCACGTAACCTTTGTAGGAGGCACGTATCCGGGTGGGATTGTCAGTCCAATAGATCTATCAATGTATACCGTTTGGCTGATGAATGTTTATGCTAAATTGTGCTTACCCTAGTCATGTTCAAGACATAATGCAACATAGAAAAACACATAGACACATTAATGATTGAATTGCATGAATAATGTTGTAACATGTTTCACCCCAAAAATGGTGATAAATAGAAAAGGGGCTATGTAAAACTCACCTTAGCAAAATGTTATGTCTCGTAAAAAAAATATAATATTGTGTTGTGAATGTATGCGAGGCGAATCCCAAAGACTCAACAACGTAGCTAGTCCAAATTGAAGAAAACGAAAAAAGAAAGAATATCAAGCTTCCAATTCGCCAATTACAAGAGCTTATAATCAAAGCTTCAATTGTAGAAGTAATAGACTATAGAAGAAAGGTATGAGGGAAAGTTTAATCGGATTGAAACAATCGATTTAGAGGTGCAAAGTATAATGGGTCATAGGTGGGTTTTTATACTAGTTTTGGAGTCAATTAGCCATTAAAATTGGTCAACACCATAAAGTAAGGTTTTATGATGAATTGACTATTTGACTAAGACTTTGACTATTTGACTAAGACTTTGACTAGGACTTTGACTATTTGACTCAAGGCTTTATTTAAAAAAAAAAAAAAAAAATCTTGTATGTGAAAAAAAAAATTTAGAATCATATTATTATTATTATTTATATACATTTATGTATGTATATAAGTTGTGAGTTAGGATAAATAAAGACTTAGGCACATTTGTATAATATTAATGATAAAGGTGTAATAAAATATATATATATATATATATATATAAGGGCTTTTTATGTATTAAAATTTTGGGGAAAATTTTGCGATGTTACAGTAACATATGTTCGGACTTAATTATGTGGTACTTGAACTACGTGCTATAACTTGTTGGTCGTTAACGTATGTTAAGTGTGATTGCATGATTGTATGTTTGAGAGCGTAAACATAACACGGGGAGTCTCGGGTCACCAATGGGATGTCGAGTCTTGTACATTGGGTCAGTTAAACAGTCACGGTGTTTTCAAACGAACTTGGTTATGGTCTGGACATCTAGGGACTAACTAACCTGCGGGTTATTAGTCTAAGTACTTGTAACTGTCATATGTTAGGTCGCCGCTTTACGGGACTAGCATAGCTGCTGAGTTTATTCGTATTACGAAGTAACGCAACTTAAGGTGAGTTTACGACCCCTCTTTTAACTGGTTTCACTTTTCGGGAGAGAAAACATGTGTTAAAACTTATGTTTGGTAACTACTGTCATACTATGGGTTTTATATGGTTTACTATACGATCTTTGGAAGTCCCGGGGGGAACCATGAATGTGCGGGTTTGCACAACGGGGAAATGTGAATAGCGCTATTGGGAGTGACCAACCCCGCTCGTCGACTTGGAGGGTCGGCGGGTGCATATTGTCTCAAACAGGAACAACAGGTTTACTACATCGGGCACGACATCTGGTTTGCGAGTTAGTAATGGTTTTCCAATCGTGATAGTAACAAAACATACGCCTAGCTAGCGTACTTTGGTTTTCGATTTGTTATAGTATGGACAGGTTGAACTTGGTACTTGGATTACAAACCTGTAAACTCACCAGCATTTTTGTGCTGACGTATTCTCTTACATGTTTTCTCAGGTCGCTAAGGTAGCACAATGGAACTAGGGCGCACGCGTCTGCACGGCGTCTAGTTAGGATTGCATGGTTTTCAAACGTTGAACACTTGGTTTATTTTGGATTATGTTTTGAATAAGCTTCCGCTGTATTTGGGGAATTTTAAACTATGTTTTTGAAATTGCATATGTTCATTTAGACTTGTTTATTGTGATCGTTGGTTTAGATCCTGGTTTGTCATGCGCCTCGCGGTAACACTCCACAAGTGGATTTTGAGGGTGTGACAGATTGGTATCAGAGCCAATGGTTATAGTGAACTAGGACTGCATGTTGAGTCTAGTCTATAATCATCATAGCATAAGTACACTCACAACTTAAGTGCACAACTAGCTTTTAGCTACATATATCTACAACATATGATTTCGGGAGATATGTTATCTTCTAGTCTAGTCTATAGCCGAGTCGCACACACTAGACGATCACATGGTACTAAAACATTATGGTGGTTTACGTATGGCCTTGTCAAGGTATCTCTAAATCATCTGATCTTCCTATGTTACATCATCCGTTCTATCTTAGGTCGGGTTACTTGCTTCCTAGGCAGTGTAGTATATTGGGGTAACTCGCGTACTCTAGAGATTTGTCCAAGGCTCGGACATCTCCCTTTCATACTCCAATAGAAACACTAGCCATAAACTACCGTAGCATTACGGTGTATAGCTAAGAGTCTATGTCTGGTGATTTGAACTTTGAACTAGGAGAACACTTGGAGGACCATGTAGAGCGGTTTATCATTTTGGGTGCACACAAAATCATAAACTGAAATGCATGGAAGCCCTAGTGAGCTCTGGGTTTGAAGGGATAGTCCTGGATTGGATCTAGCTTTGATCTTGCGAACGCTAGTGGTTACCATTAGCTGTGAAACTAAATTTTCTCGTCCTTTTTGTCGGAATCATGTCTGGAGTGCGAGGAGGACGTGGAGGTGGCCGCGCTGGTGGGCGTGGTGGTGGCGGTCTTGGTGGTGGTGGTCGTGGAGGTGTGGAACCTCAAGATGACCGGGTCAGAGATTGAAAAGTATACGGTGAGGCGTAATGAGTTGGCAGTGCTGTGTCCTGATCTGCATGTGCCAGAGTACAGGAGGGTTGAACATTATATCTCGGGGCTAGTACCAGAGATCGCAGGGTTGGTGGCTGCGGGAAATCATCCTACATACTCAGAGGTGGTCCGATCAGCTCACAGGATGACAAACTTAAAGGTGAATGAGGGTATTTTGCCTGCTAAGGGTTCGACTGTTAAGGCCCCGGAGAATAACAAGCGTAAGTGGGATAACGAGGGGAAAGGATCTGGGCCAGCACAGCAGGGTAGGAGATTTGATAGCGGGGGTTCTTCTTCTACTGGTAACAAACAGGGTGGTTATGCGGGGAAATTGCCTAAATGCAACAAGTGTGGGCGTCATCATCAGGGGGACTGCGACCGTAATCGTTGCCATCGCTGTCAGCGATTTGGGCATTTTGCTAAAGATTGTCGGGCTACACTTCCATCGACCCAGGCTCCAACTACTAACTCGGCTCCTACTGCTCAAGGAACTACGGGAAGACAAGGATGTTACAACTGTGGTGAGACTGGGCATTACAAGAAGGATTGCCCGAAACTGAAGCAGGGCGGGAACAACGGTAACGGGAACAACGGGGGCGGTGGCAGGAATGCACGTGCCTTCGTCATTGGAGCCGCTGAGGCTAGACAGGATCCTGACACAGTTACCGGTACGTTCCTTCTCAATAATCGCTCTGTTGGTGTTTTATTTGATTTTGGTGCCGACAAGAGTTTTATATCTGTGGAAGTTTCCCGATGATTTATCTGGTCTTCCTCCCCATCGTCAGGTTCAGTTCAGTATTGATCTCGTACCGGGAGCTGCTCCTATTGCCCGGGCCCCCTACCGTCTTGCACCTCCTGAGATGCAAGAATTGTCCAGTCAGTTACAGGAACTCTTGGACAAGGGTTTCATTAGACCGAGTTCTTCCCCTTGGGGAGCCCCGATTCTGTTCGTTAAGAAGAAGGATGGAAGTTTTCGACTGTGTGTGGATTACAAAGAATTGAACAAGGTGACCATCAAGAACCGTTATCCTCTTCCACGTATTGATGATCTATTCGACCAGCTCCAGGGTTCTAGTTATTACTCCAAGATTGATTTGAGGTCCGGTTATCACCAGTTGCGCGTAAGGGAAGCTGACGTTGCAAAGACTGCCTTTCGTACACAAACCAATCCACCACCAACACACTTGTGTTTTTAATTGAAACCATTAATATATATGTATTAACAAAGTTTAAAAAAAATTAAAGGACACCAACCCTCTTAACCAAGGACCTTGGCTAAGAAAACCTCACCACAAACCACTCCACCACCAACACATCTTGTCTTCTAAAAGAACCTACAAATATATATTGTTTAACAAAGTTAAAAAAAATAAAAATAAAGTGCCCCTCTAAAGACTTGAACTTACGACCTTGGACAACCAAACCAAGCCACAAACCAATCCACCACCAACACACTTGTGTTTTTAATTGAAACCATTAATATATATGTATTAACAAAGTTTAAAAAAAATTAAACGACACCAACCCTCTTAACCAAGGACCTTGGCTAAGAAAACCTCACCACAAACCACTCCACAACCAACACATCTTGTCTTCTAAAAGAACCTACAAATATATATTGTTTAACAAAGTTAAAAAAAAAATAATAAAGTGCCCCTCTAAAGACTTGAACTTACGACCTTGGACAACCAAACCAAGCCACAAACCAATCCACCACCAACACACTTGTGTTTTTAATTGAAACCATTAATATATATGTATTAACAAAGTTTAAAAAAAATTAAAGGACACCAACCCTCTTAACCAAGGAGAACGGGGTGGAAATAAAATGCATCCCCAAAGACTTGAACCTGTAACCTTGGACTACCAAGGTATACCACAAACTACTCCATCACCAACCAACTTATGTTTTCAATTCAAACCATTAATATATATGTATTAACAAAGTTTTAAAAAATAAAAAAATAAAGACCACCACCCCTCTCAACCAATAAAAGAGGTGATGGCACTATTCACCCACTCTTCAATAATACATATATAATTGTAGGAAAAAGATAATGGTACTATTTTAAATCAATGTAACATTTCTTGTAATTTAAATAATAGTTATAACTTTTTACTTATTATTTCCTTTTAATTTGTGAACTCAATTAATTTACTCTCATTTAATATTTTTTAAACGTGTATTTTAGTTGTTTTTTTTAAATTTATATTTTTAATATATCACATTGTGTTTTAAATTGTTATGTTTTGTGTTTTTTTTTAGTAAAAACAACCTAAAATATCATGCCTAAATTCAAAACATGATATTTATGTGTCAATTCTTATTTCCTCTCACACTTCTCACAAAATATGACATTTGTACCCGAATCTTTACCTATATACATGGTATGAATTGGTTTTACTCGACCCATTTTCACCCGACTTGTTTTAACCCGATTTAATTGACTAGACCAATTTGTGCCCCCCGTATGAGAAACTTCTGAATCTGCCACTTTCACCAAGTTGTTTGTTTGTAAGAGTACCCGTGTGGGTATATGAGTGAGATGAGGATTTGATTTGGATACTCATTTCTTAACAGCTACGGTAAAACGATGTCTTCCACACTAAGGTAACATATAAGGTAGGCTATAAATAGATTGGTCGAGTAGTTCATTTTGGATGATCAGAAAAGAAAATCAAAGGGAACACTTTAATATCGAGAATCAAGCCTTTAGTACTTCTTTAGGTATTATTAGTCTTGTTTTGGAGCACAAGTAAGGAAGACTCTACACCAACTTGTCGTAGATAATTTTGAGGTATGTTCTGGTTTAAGTTATGTTTAGTTGATTATTAATTTTTAGTATTAGGATTATTATTATTGGGGGTGGGTATTGGGTAGCCTAGCCTTAGTTAGACATGGACTGATCACTCATGCTGAAACAAGGTAGCGCTAACCAATATCCAACAATAATAATAATAATATTTAGTTAGGTGCATCATTACCTAACCTAGTGTTGTATAATTGTATCAGGACATTGAAATATTACCCGGTTGTATTAGCATGTCAAATGCAAAAGAACTAATAAAGAGGTGAGTGTTACATACCTCTGAAAGTATATATACAATATGTGTTGATTTTGTGTTAGGACTATATGGGTGTTATTATAGTTCTTATTTGATCACATATGTTTGAATGTTATATTAGTATATTGGTATATGTTGAATCAGATGGGAGTATTCTGATTTAACATGAGATCGCCAGGAGTTAGCGATCTTGGTGGATTATTGGATTCAGATGGGTGTTTTCTGATCCAATAAATTGTATTTGAATGTTATAGTAGGTTATGTTGAATCAGATGGGAGTTTTCTGATTTAACATGAGATCGGAGGGAGTTAGCGATCTTGGTGAATTATTGGACTTAGATGGGTGTTTTCTGATCCAATAAATTATATGTTATAGTGGTGTATGTTGAATCAGATGGGAGTTTTCTGATTTAACATGAGATCGCAGGGAGTTAGCGATCTTGGTGATTATTGGACTCAGATGGGTGTTTTCTGATCCAATAAATAATCGCATGGGAGTTTTACGATATAGACCATATGGAAGTGGTATGGTTCTAAATTGTTGTGTGTCATTATTATGGTTATGTGACGGGGTGATTTAATGTACACTCACTTAGCGAAAGCTAACTGGTAGTTATATGTATATACTTTCAGGTGGTTTCCATTAGCAGAAGGGTTGGATCAGGTCAAGTCTTGCGGTTAAAGGATCGAACATGTTTTTGGTAAAATATCATGAACGATAGTCAAACCTGTTTTGGCAAACTAATGGTTGTAAAATAATTCTTCTAAATGAAATAGAAGTTTGACGTTTTGTATAATTAAATTGGGACCTTCCGCTTAAACTCCGATATAAAACATGAAAAAAAATTGGGGTGTTTCAATATCACCAATGCAATCTCTTCTTCGGGGGTTCAACGAGTCATCTTCGTGTGTGTTTGATGCCAAGTACGGTGGTAAAAGTGTGTTTTAACCCCATGGTGTGCTATGTTTATATATAAAAAAACTTCAAACGGTTTGGTGGAATGCTATCAATGCCATTGAATTCGATTGAACGGTTTCCATACTGAATTCTGACCGTGATTAGTGCGACGGTTGAAATAGTTTTGGTAATAAATTTGAGACTTTAAACCGTGTGAAATAATAATAATCTATAATCTATAATCTATATTTATCTTATTAAGGAGGAGTGATGGCCAAGATTGTAATTTTGTCAAGCATCCAACTATTAAAGCAATATGTACAATTGAATTATGCTTATATAATGAGGGTATAATTGGAACTTTATGGACATTTAAGACACTTAGAAGGGTAGAATGGTAAATTTAGCATAATCCATTACCTCACATCCTAAAATCTTATCCCAATTCTACCCTCATGTCCAACTTTTAGAACACAAAATACAACCTATGATGCATCTTAAATGTGAGACCTTTCAATCCCTTATAATCATCAACCTCTCATAATCATCAATCTTTCATCTTCATTATCATCAAATCATTAGTAACTCCTTCCTCTTATATATCTATATATCATCTATGTGGAGTCAACAAAAAAAAAATCACCACATAAAGCACCAAACCTAATTCTTTGGTTTCCCGCCTCAAAACCCTTCTATCATCACAGGTTCCTTACCGTATCGTTCATTTTATTTATCATTTTTTTTTCACTATGGCATTTCATTAAAGTTTGGTATGCAAACATTATTTCCTATCTGTATATTTCATTTTATTTATTGTTTTCTTTTTTTTTTCTCTATGGCATTTTATTAAAGCTTGATACGCAAACATTATTTCCACTGAAGCTTGATACGTAAGCATTGTGATGTAAATTAGTATTTTTTTTTTTAGGAATCTTGATTTAGTTGGTCAAATAGTTTTTTAACCATAAAACTGGGTTAATGGAAAAAAAAATGAGTTCGTGGATTTATGGTGATTGATGATAATTGTCAGGTGGGATTAATAGTCTCTAAATGGCAAAAGATGGATTCGAGATCACCGGGGATAACGTGAAAGGTCTCATCATCTCCTTATACTCTTATAAAGATTTTCTAAAGCAGAGGTGATTTTTGTTTTAAGTATCAATTTTTATACGTATCAAGCATTTTGCTACCTGTTGTTTATAAGACTTAATACGTGTTATCTCTTTATGTTTTTATTCCCTTGATTTTGATTCTTGACTCTTTAGTACTTTTCTATCATCATGAGTTCTATGTTTTCTTTTGCAAATATCTATATCTATATCTATATCTATATCTATATCTATATCTATATCTATATATACTGTATTATAAAGCATCTGAGAAGGATTCCAACTAAATTTAAGTAAATACTACATATTATGCTTATGGTACAACAACTTAATGAAGTTAGTAAGTGGGTAAAATTGTCTTTCCATATAAATATTAAATTGAATAATGAATAATTATTTTATATACATTATGATCACATTCATTTTGCATTACTTGAAATTAAGATTATTGAATTGCTTTAATTCTTTTCATTGCTTTGTAACCGTAGAAGCCTAAGAGTTGTATGATTATTGAAACAAATTAAAATAAAAAAATATCAAGTTTTGAGAATACAAAAAAAACATTAATAAATATTAAGATAAAATGTAGTATTTACATTAAACAGTAAGTTCTAAGAATATATAAAAAACCATTAATCTATATTATCTAAGGTAGTTACATTCTTTCTAAATTAGTAAAAAGAGTTGTGTGTTATCTAGGTGGAGTTCAAGATTATCCTTAGGGATTTTAGCACTCATTATTTATTCCAACCAGACAAGTGTGTGGGATGAAAATTTCTATGCTCGTACCTACCACTTGTTCCTAAATCTTCGCTTGGAGTAAAGATTATCACTAACCTTGAGTAAAGGAGACATTTTTTGCTACCGCTAAAAGGATTTAGTTTATATAATTAATATTTCTTTGTTATAAACATATATATTATGGTGACTATACATATTCTAACTCTCATATACCATTAAGTTTGTATATTAATGTTATGTCTCAATAAATAGAGGCTTATTGTATTTGGTATAACTCATTGATTTAAAAATTAGTATAAAGAGTTGTGATATAATTAATCTTTCTTTGTAATAAACATATTTATTATGGTGACTATTTATATTCTAACTCCCATATATCATTAAGTTTGTATTAATGTTGTATCTCTATAAATATAGGTTTATTGTATTTGGTATAACTCATTGATAAAGAGCTCTCTCATTTTTCATCTTATTTTTCTCTTTATAATCTTTGTTCTTATGTTTACATACCTTGTATAGTGGTTGCTAGGAATAACCATTGAGAATACATGAAATGGTAACATGTTGCGATAAACTTTAACAACTCATGTTCCTCATTGAGATATAGCTTAAACGAGAAACACGCCGGACGTGAAGCAGAGTGTATTACAAGGGAAATTGTGGACAACGATGGAAAATTCGTGCATCATGACACATGTCAATGACTTAACACAAATAAAAGCACTCTCGTATTGTAATATGATTAAGCTCGTTGTTTGTTTGATTTCGCATGTATGTTGGTGACAATGGACTCTTGCATCTAGGACAGTTTGTGGTAGTTTGATGTTGTAATTTGAATCTCTAATCTAATTCACATCCATTCGAACTAGAACGTCACAACACGGATGGCTTCCATGTTATTGTTACAAAACCAAATGCATTAACTTTCCTTGTATTCAATACATTTATTACGAGTAAAAGTTACTATAATTTCCTACATACGCTCTCTTCGTCATGTCATGTACAGAGAACAAAACAAAAGCAAGACTAATTATATTGAAGTGAACAGGTTATTAGGTTAACAAAACAACAATAATAAATACACGGCAATACTAACTCTATGTAAATGCTATACACATTGCGTAGAAATCACAGGCCTCAAATCCATGTTGTTCAATTGAACCTTTTTAGAGGTATTTCGTGAACTCAATGAATCTGTTGTTTTCTAATCATTTAGTATGTTTTTTAGAGGTACTTTGTGCGTTTGTTTATTTGTTTGTAAAGCGATCATGTATGTTTTATGAAATTTTCACATTTTGGACAGAGGATTTTTGTGAAATTAGTTGGGTTTTTCCTTATAATTAGGGCTTAATTTAGGTGTAGGTTAATCTATAATGGTGTATGTTGTGCTTCTTATCAGATGTTTTGATTTGCAACCAAAAAATGAAAAAAAAAACATGCTTGATTAATAATGGTCAAGGCATGAGTATTTAAGATATGCTTAAAATCTTGTTTGGTTCATTTGTTGCAGAGTGATATTTGCGGATCGGTTTCACGGCTACAAGAGTTGTAGAAAAAGAATTTAGAATTTGATGAAGCAAATTAATAAAAGACTGACGTCAAAGGTTAAGAACTTTTTGATACATTCTTGTGGTTTAATCCATCTTATTAGTTTGTAATTGGTGATGTTAATATAACTTATGATCTTCTTTATTGTTAAGCTTAATTCATAATTTAATGAGTCGATCTCAACTTTTGTGTTTTTTTGTATTTCCAAGTATATACACGTTAGGCGTTCTCATGTTTATGGGTTCTTAAGGTGTGTCTCACTAAACTTGGAAAAATTTGCGTAGACGTTTCCTTCATGTGGCATATGTTTCAACCAACTTATACCACATGCAAGCTTTTTTTTTGAAAAATAAACTTCATTAGAAAAACGCCACGAGGGACCTCAAAACAAGGGCCCAAGGGCACAAAAACGAGTTACATATTATTCAAAGGACAATTACACCAAGAAATCCAATCTATATCTTTGATCTTCGATCTATTCCGAATCCAAAAGAACGAAACAGTTTTGATGTGTTCCACGACCTCAATGGCTCTACGACGCTTGTTATTGAAAATCCGATTGTTCCTTTCGTTCCAAACTGCCCATAAAGAAGAGATGATTATGCCTCGCAAAATATACTTGTTTTCTTTTGAATTATTCTGTAAATCTGTTATCGTAAACAGATCCGCAACCTGAAAAGCGAAAATAGGAGAGATGCGACACCAGGATTCGATTCTAGACCATATCTCGGCTGCGAATATACACCCGGTAAACAGGTGTGTTGCAGTTTCGGAAGACGAAGCGCAGAAATCACACACATCATTCTGCATTGGGACGCCTCTTTTAGTTAATTCCGTTTTCGTAGGCAAGCGATCTATAGATGCCCGCCACGCCATAATTTTACATTTAAGCGAAGCCCACCCTTTCCACGGAAACGGCCAAATATCCTGCTGAAACGAACTCGAGCACAGCAGCGTTTTTGCCTTCTTAACAGAAAAAATACCTTTTGCGTCCGCTGTCCACGACCATTTATCCGTGCCTCCTGTCCACCTGTAGTCATGAATGTCCGATAACAATTGGAACAGATCCGAAATCTGTTCTGCAGAGCTGGGTTCCGCATTCCATTCCCAAGACAGCCGCTTTTCTCCGTTTAAAACCTGCAGTCTGTCCGAAACTGAAGCCCACTTCCGTTTTTCAATCCTGAACAGACTACTATAGATATGGCGTAAAGGGACATTATGCAACCATGGGTCAAACCAGAATTTTATAGACACCCCAGTGCCAACTGTGGCAGCAAACAGATTATTAAACGGCACACCATTGTATAGGCGTTTATCACCAATTTTTGAAATATGTTTCCAACATCCGCTAGAGGAAACGGCGCACGGCAGCGTAGACCAAGATATGCTCGACCCATGACAACCAAACACCACTTTCTTCCACAAGCTTTGGTCTTCTACCTTAAAACGCCAAGTCCACTTAAGGAGTAAAGCATCGTTCACGTGTTGCAATTTTGAAAGTCCCAAACCACCCCTATTTTTGGCAACGTTAACGTATCCCATGCAACCCAATTTATCTTTTTCCCCACATTGGAACCGGACCATAAAAATCGCCTCATTAACGCTTCTAAATTCTCAACAACCGCCAAAGGGGCCTTGTAAATGGAAAAGTAATAAATCGGTAAATTTTCTAGAACCGATTTTATAAGAATAACACGGCCACCGATAGACAAGTGTTTCGCTTTCCACGAGCACAATCGATTCTTTACCACCTCGATAACCGGAGACCAACTATTCACTCTAGACATTTTGGCCCCAACTTTGACTCCAAAATAAGTAAAGGGAAAAACGCCTCTTCTACAACCGAGAACCTCCATCATGCTATCCACTTCATGATCGTCAATGCCCACACCGAAAAGATTAGACTTGTGAAGATTTATACGCATACCAGAACATAAATAAAAAAGTCTAAGGATACGGGCCGTGCATTGGATGTTTTCACGAGACCATTCACCCATGATGAGAGCATCATCGGCGTAAAAAAGATGACTAAGCTCCGTTTCCTCCTCTATCAACCGAATACCTTTGAAATCTTTGTAACTTTTAGCTTTCTCCAACATCCACGAAAGGCACTCCATAACTATCAAAAACAAAAATGGGGAAAGCGGGTCACCTTGTCGAAGACCTCTTTTGCATGAAAATTGAAAGGTAGGAGACCCGTTAACAAGAATCGACGCCCGACTAGAAACCAAAATGCCTTTAATCCACAGACACCATCTCGGAGGAAAACCCATTTGGTTCATAATAGATAATAGAAAAGCCCAGTTAACGCTATCGTATGCCTTCTCGAAGTCAATCTTCAGGAAAAAAGCCTTTTTCTTTCTTCTTTTCATCCAATCCAAAATCTCATTGAGCACGAGAGGACCATCTAGAATAAATCTTTCCGACAAAAAAGCCGACTGAGAGCCTGAAATAATAGAACCCAAAACCTTTTTGAGACGATTAGCAAGGACTTTTGAAATAACCTTACTAATCATCCCAATCAGAGTAATGGGTCTATAATCTTTGAGACCCAAAGGCGATTTAACCTTGGGTATCAAAGTGATAAATGCCGATCCGCAAGCCGAACTAATTGTACCTGTGGTATAAAAATCCTGCATAATATTAACAAAATCATCTTGCAAGAAATCCCAAACCGTTTAACAAAATGGAAATTGAAACCGTCAGGGCCGGGAGCTTTATTAGAGCCGCAATCAAACACCGCATCCTTTACTTCTTGTTTGGAAAATGGAGTGACTAGAAAGGAGCTGTCTGTATCACTCAGACGCTTCATACCGCTACATGTGATATTCGGCCGGGAATGAGACTTTTCCTTGAAATGGTTTCGGAAAAATCTAAGAACTTCCCTCTTGATGAGATTCGGTTTAGAGACCCAGTCACCGTTAACTTCAATGCCCGGGATGGCATTTCTAGCATGTCTACCTTTAACCATGTTGTGAAAAAAGCTCGAGTTCTCATCGCCAAGAGAAGCCCACTTAAAACGAGATCTTTGTCTGATTTCCTTAGCTTTATAATCTGCTATCTGCTGGAGACCCTTTAGACATTCCGACCAAACCCAAAGCTCCTCCTCTTCAAGCTGTTTTTGTTCCATCAACACCTCTAAATCTTCCTTCTCTTTTTTTAGCCTCGACTCTTCTTCATGTTCAGCATGTTTACTCGCCTTTAACCATAACTTGAGTTTAGATTTAAGGACATTGAGTTTATTGGTTAAATTCAATTCAGCCGATCCCGAGGGTATCCAGCTGCCTAAAACGGAGGTAATGACCTCCAAACAACCCGGCCTTTCAAGCCACGAATCGAACCATCTAAAAGGTTTGGAACCAAAATTAGTGTCAATCAAAGAGATTAAAAGCGGAGCATGGTCCGATAACTCTCTATGGAGAGCCCTAACCGACGCATTCGACCACGTATTAAATACATTCTCACATACAAACACCCTATCGATTCTGCTCATCTTACATATACCACCCCGATTAACCAGGTACGTATACTTTAAACCTTTTAAATCATATTCCCGAAGCCCCGTATCATCCACGAAATCGTTGAAATCATTAGCCCTTCATTAATATTTTCCATATGTTACATCTTTGTTGAATAATTAATTATAATTAAAGTAATTTATTGTAAATAAATTTTGGAGTCCAAATTAAATCTTTAGAGTTGCAACAAAGCTCAAACGAAGTGTATCTCTTAGCCATATTGGTGTAATGAAATGCATTTACTAAATACCCGATCAACATATTAACTTCTATTTATTGTGACAGGCCAAACATTGAGCATGACTAACTTTATAAGCCCAAGGGATCTTGTAACTTTGAGGTAAGTATGTAGCACATGTATGTATATATTAAATTTCTTATCCTTTTATAAACATTTGTTATCATAGTATTCATATGATTAAGCATTATGATGATGTAATTTAATGTTAATAAAATTTTCACTAAACTCATACAGAAAATAAGAGAGATGACAGAAGGTGGGGTAGACTTTAGCTTCGAGTGTTGTGGAAATCCTGATGTACTTCGCGAGGCCTTCTTATATGCTTAAAATCTTGTTTGGTTCATTTGTTACAGATTGATATTTGCGGATTGGTATCACGGCTACAAGGTTGTAGAAAAAGAATCTAGAACTAGATGAAGCAAATAAAAGACTGGCATCAAACGTTAAGAACTTTTTGATACATTATTGTGGTTTAATCCATCTTATTAGTTTGTAATTGGTGATGTTAATATAGCTTATGATCTTCTTTATTGTTCATTCATAATTTAATGGGTCAATCTCAACTTTTGTATTTTTTGACCTAACTCATTTGAAAAACTTTTTTATTTGGGGTTATGTTTCACTTTTTAATTTAAACAAAGTAGTTAGTATAAGGTAAACTGTTAGTGTATAATCTATATAACATGCTCTTTTTTAATTAGAACACCATTTAGTTGTGCCATTGATCTACACCAGACTGTAAAATTAAGCATCAATTAATTGTGATATTAATCTATCATCTATATTAGATTTAGGTACAGATAGTTGTTTCGTTGTTTTTGAATTTCATCTACATCAGATTTACGCAATATGATAATTAGTAACTCCATTAACAAAAAATAAGACAAAGCGTGTTTCATAAGTCATAAGATTGTTCCTTCTAACAATTAGAATTCAGCGTACAAAAAGTAGTAAACAAAAGAATATAAGAGGAAGAAGTTATAGAAAATAGATAACTCTTTCTAGCACAGTTCGAACCGAGGACATGAAATTACCCATTGAACGGTAATTCTTTTCATGATATACGAGTGTAATGGTTTTACCTGCAGGCTAAACTTAATATCAGCCTAAAGCTGAACACATATTCTTTTTAATGCTCCTCATCCTCCAAAACATCCGTTAAATTTTGTAAGAAAAATTTTGTAGAAACAGAATTCGAGACTATTTGTTTGATTTTAGTAAAGTGTATACTGATAAGTTTGAAATACTTTATAAAATCTAACTCTTTTTGAATGGTGAGACCTATTTTGACTTATGAGTGCCAGCGTCAATGATGTGCCCTTGGAAAATAGTCATACAAAAAAACAACTCAACAAAAAAGATGATGTTGGTATACTCAAAACTGGAGGGCACCAAGCTGTCAAGCTTCTTGAATGCGAGGATACAATAGGTAATTTTCTATGCCTGGAGGCAAATTCATAGAAATTTTTGATGTTGGGTGAGTGGTTAAATGTGAATGTTTGGTGGTTCTAGAGTTAATCAGGATCTGCAAGCCTTTTTTAGGAAGTCATCATAGCTGAGGCCTAAACCTACAAGATCAAACTCTAGGGAGATTATTTGATTTGCTACTGTTTGCTTTAGTTACTCTTTTAAAGTAACTCTCCATAGTCTATAAATTCAATTGGTTTATTGCGCTATATTATCTAAATAATGACATTTTAACTACATAATCACAATAATTATTGTACAGTTTGTCATGTTGAATGTGCATTAATTTTGTGTTTTATACATATCTAATGTGTTACATGTATTGATTTATTTTGTTTTTCTAATAAAATGTTGTTTATGATAAAGTAAATGTCTTATTACACGGACATTTGAACATCATAGTTTAGCGAAGTTCTTCTTACCCATCCCCTTAATATACAACATACTTATTGTTTTTATCTTTTTTTTTTTTTTTTTTTTTCAAAAAACACAAATTTGATTTCTTTTCTTTAAGAAAACACCTATGGATAATAGATGCTTTACGGTCCGTTCTAACGAAAAAGTTTGGCTAATAACTATGGTTTTGAATAACGGCAGCGTCAGATCACCGAATCAAGATGCTTCGGTTTGAAGCAATTTTATATTTGAAAGCCTTTTTTTAAGGAAGTCATCATGGTTGATGCCTAAAGCAAATAATATGGATGACACTAGGGGTTAGCAAATTAACTGCCATAACCGATAATCTAGCCATAACCGACATAATCAAACCGATTTTAACCGATAACCAACATAACCAATGGTTAAGGTTATTAAATTTCTTTAGCCGACTGATCGCTTATGGTTATGGTTATGAAGTTTTGGTTAACCGATATAACCGAACCGTACTGGTAATGTTAACTTTATGTTTTACATTAACTATGTAGAGGTTTTTACTATAATAAAAAGTATGTTATTAACAAAATGATCTTGACGTAATGCTCTTTTTGTGACGAATTAAAGTTATAATCAAAGGCTAAGTATGTTTTTTGTTAATATCTTATTAAAAGGAATCACACATTGGTAGTATAATTAGAAAATGTAGTCTGATTGCCTTGTAAAAAATAGCACAAACTAAGTACAACATTGTAGGTTTCGATTTTCCTAGACCCATTAACTTTTAATTTTATACTTTACCCTAAAGTTAATTTTAGTTTATTTTTTGGTTAATAACCGAAATAACTATAACCGAATTCTTAACCGAATAACCATAACCGAAGTTTGTTATGGATATGGTTATGATATTTTTTGTAAAAACCAAACCAAGCCAAACCGACCCATGCACACCCTTAGATGACCAAAAATACCCGCAGCAACGCGCGGGCAATCCTACTAGTAATAATAAAAGGATTAATGAAATTACAACAAATAAATAAAAAAATTAGTGAAGTGCTGCCTACAAAAAGGTGTTTCAATAAAGTAAACCAGTAAAGTGATGTGACACAGTATAATTGGTTAAAATCAGTGAAAGATAAATTTTAATATAAGGGCCCTTTCACCCTAAGAAATACGAATAAATATGAAGTTTGACACGTGTTGCTCTTATTTTGACACCTATTATTGTAAAATAAAATTCTAAAGTATAATTTTAACACCGAAACTAGATCACTTTATAAATATAAAATTTTTAGTCTCTTGGTTATCAACTAAAAAGCTTTTATTCTAATTAAAACTGTTTTTCACGTAGAAAGGGAACTTAAAAAAATAACAAGGAACATTTTGTATTCATATGTTTTTTTTTTATCTTTTACTTTTGAGTTCATTTTCCAATGTAAAATCCCTTTTTAAAAGGTGTTTTACCTAACGGGTTTTTTTATATTTAACTACTGGGTTATCGAGTTACGTGTTGCGTAACTTTTGAACATGTTTGTGAGAGAATAGAGTGGCGATAAATAACATGCTTAAAGAAAACAGTCATACGTCGGACTATTGATTTAAAGGTTGTCAAAAAAAGCGGTCATACAGCGGACTATTGATTTAAATGGTTCTGATTGTTTTATATTACTATTTAATATATTAATTTTTTTAATTTTTAAAAATATAAATCTGGTTATATTCATAACTAATCCATAAAAACTCCGTTTTTAACGATTCAAAAGCAGAAATTTTTCTAAAAATCCAGTCTATCTTTTAAACTAAAATATGATTTTATTTCATAAAAAAAATTAATTTTTGTTTTAAAACTCATTGATTTACTTAAACTTTTAAGTTATAAATAAATTGTTTGAATACAAAATAAATAGAAACTTATTTATAGAAAATATTTTCCATACTTTCAGGAGTTATATATTTTAGTCTATTTAAAATTAATAATATTTTAAATATTATTATATTTTAAGTAAACAAGCAATTAAGCGTTTTTCCCCAAAATTAGAGAACCCTAATCACTCGACGTAGGAAATCATAGACTTTTAAGACGTGTTTATTCTTAGACTTTGTTTTGCACATCTAGGTAGATTCCTTGTGAGTCACATTGCTAGTTGTTCATTCCGTTGTGGATACTTATTTGCTTGCTTGAGGTGAGTTTACATATCTCCACTCTTTTTTTTTTTTTTTTTTTTACTATTTTTAATGTTTTTGGGGTGAAACATATTTGAAACTTGTGCAATTACATTTCCGCATTGTACTATAAACATTATACACTTGTGAAGTGGTTGTGGTATATATAGTCCGCCTCAGTACATTCATTAACTTTGATCAAGTCGCCTGTGTAAATTATAGCGCTATTGGTCTGACAAGCCCATCCCCCACATAAATTCAGGGATGATCAAAACAGTAACAACATTAACTAACTTGCGAGTTAGGTCTCAGTCGACACAAGGGTTGATTGTACAAAACAATGACTTGAGCTACCGGTAGATCATGTTCACATACTATCTTTATTTATTGGTTGTCACAGTAATTGCTACATGATTTTTTTTATCACTATTCTATTTAAAACTTATGTATTCTCACCAACTATTTATAGTTGACCCCCTCCATTTTTCAACCTCAACATGTTTCAGGTATTCAGTTGCTTGAAAATTTTAGTATTTGCTTGTGGATCACATAGGAGCTGAAGCCTTAGATTTAATTTAATTAAACTTGCTACTGTTATTTGAACCTATTTGATTTGTATGTAAATGTTTGTAATTTAATTTATTAATCTATCGAAACTTTATTTAGTTGCCATGAGCTATTGAACAATCGTCACTACGTGGCACCTCGATGTTTCCGCCATCGGTTGGGGTGTTATAGATTGGTATCAGAGCCATGGTTATAGGGAATTAGGTTATTAGACACATGACCTAGACTATAACCTTAAGAGTCCAACATGAGTGACCTATTTCTTGCTTCCTATTTATTTGTGTTTCTTCACTTCATCTTGTGTTTTCTTATCTTGCTATTTTCTCCTCCCTTTGACATTCTTTCCTCATGTTAAAAATCTTCAACGTCATCCACGGTAGAACTAGAATGAATCATCCCGAAAGAGGAATCTGTTGAAGACTTTATTCCTAGGCTTGGTGCCTACTTCTTTGATTCTCAATTTCTTCAAAGGATTAAGCTATTATTTTATAAAACTTCATTCTAACTTCATACTTTGTGTTAATTCTTGAGTTACAAAACCCATTCCCTTGCTTGTTGATATCCCCCAATCTGTGGTTCATGATCCTTGTGTCTATCACAAACCTACTTCCTTTTGCAAGGCCCTTACGTCACATGTGTTTTACTATTTCCAGCCTTGTTCCAAACCTCACGAATCTCCCTATCACATACACATTACAATCTTATTACTACTTGTGTTCTCTTCTTTGAAAACTTATTGATTTAAACCGCAAATGTTTTAACCCTATTGTTTTGAAAAGCTATTGAGTATTGATTTGACTACTAATATTCCTACCCTAATATTTGTATATATCTTTATTTCAAAATAAACAATTATCAATGACTTGAGCTACCAGTAGATCATGTTCACATACTATCTTTATTTATTGGTTGTCACAGTAATTGCTACATGATTTTTTTCTATCACTATTCTATTTAAAACTTATGTATTCTCACCAACTAGTTATAGTTGACCCCCTAAATTTTCCAACCTTAACATGTTTCAGGTATTTAGTTGCTTGGAAATTTTAGCATTTGCTTGTGGATCACATAGGAGCTGAAGCCTTAGATTTAATTTAATTAAACTTGCTACTGTTATTTGAACCTATTTGATTTGTATGTAAATGTTTGTAATTTAATTTATTAATCTATCGAAACTTTATTTAGTTGCCATGAGCTATTGAACAATCGTCACTACGTGGCACCTCAATGTTGCCACCATCGGTTGGGGTGTTACAAATATATATCTAAAAAATGATGAAATTGTCAACCACTTTTACATGGACTAGTCCCACCATCCTGAAAATATACATGAACAACGTGCGCACCAGGCGGGGTTGCTAACCCAATGAGAAAGGTGAAAACCTTTAAACCTTAGGAAGGTGTCGAACACCTTAACGGAGGAGAGGGTGGCCAAACCTCTAGTCTTCAAAATTATCCATCTTTAGGATGGTACTGAAAATTCTCAAAATGGACTATTTTAGTTAAAATAAACGATCGAAATTGGTTAAGAATACTTAGATATGAAGATGATTCATCTCTATCATCATTCACCTTCATCCCACCAGTGATTCGGACTATGGTTTCTCTTCCAGAGAGATCAGTCACACGCATCCTTAGACATGATAATATTTCAGGTGAATAGCATTCCAAGCCCTTGGTAGAATTTCTCCTTCCATCGTTGATAACCAATATGCTCCTTTGCCAGCTTCAGAATCAATCAAGTATGGACCTTCCCACTTAGGAGCTAGTTTGCCATCACTTCGTTTGGTTGTATTTTGGAAGGCTTTTCTTAGTACCAAGTCTCCTTCTTGAAATCTTCTTATCCTTATATTCTTGTTGTATGCTTTAGTAATCCTTTGTTGATATGCTGCCATCCTTAACTTAGCAGCATCTCTGAGTTCGTCCACTGCTTCCAAATCATGCAATAATGCTTCTGAGTTGGTAGTTGCATCCTGAAGATGTTTCCTGGCTGTAGGTAGGACCATCTCTGTAGGAAGCATTGCTTCCGTTCCAAAGACCAAAGAGGAAGGTGTTTAACCAGTTGCATTCTTGGAAGTAGTTCTATCAGCCCAAAGTAAAAATGGAAGTTCTTCTGCCCATTTCCCTTTCTTTTCCCCAAGTTTCTTCTTCAAATTGTTGACAATAATTTTATTTGAGGACTGGTGTTGAAGTTACCATCTTGATTTCTCAGCTTTCACAAAAGTCAGTTGTCCTTTTGCTGATGAATTGAGAACTGTTGTCGCATATGATTTCAGCTGGTACTCCAAATGCTTCAGCTTCGATCCATTTTGAGAAGTAATTAGTCATTACCAATATAAACACCTTTCCACCAGGAGCTACGAGTAACTTTCCTACTATATCCATCCCCCATTTCATGAAGGGTCAAGGTGAAATAATAGAATGTTTTCCACAGTCTTAAGAGCTTTGAGTAAAGAGATCTTCCTCCTGTATGGTTTCCACAGTCTCCTTCGTGGATATCTTTGAGTACTTCATTTGCTTCTTCCTTGTTGAGAAACCTCAAATATGGACCTGCAAGAAATCTTCTATACAAAACATTGTCTATGATAGTAAATTTTGTTACCTTCATCCTGAAAGCCTTTGCATTTTCTCCTTCTGGGATGACATCTTCTTGTAAATATTTTACTATAGGAGTCATCCAAGATGGATCGTCTTGAATCTGAGTGGCTAAAACAATGATGTCCTCAGGATGCACCGTTTTATTTTCAGGATGCTTAGTGATATCCTCAAGATGTGCTTTATTATCCTCGGGATGCCACTCTTCAATTGCTGGTTTCAGGATCTGGATGATGGGAATCTTAGATCCTTCAGGTAAATTTAAGGAGGATCCTAGATTTGCTAAAGCATCAGCTTCAGCATTTTCTTCTCTAGGTACCTGTGTTAGTGAAAATTCTACAAAAGAAGTTGATAAATTTTTAACTTTTTCGAGATAAACAGCTAACTTTTGACCCTTTACTGCATAAGATCCATCAATATGATTAGCAATCAACAAAAAATCAACAAATACTTCAATATTAATAACATGCATGTCTTTGGCAAGTTGTAAACCAGCAATGAGAGCTTCATATTCTGCCTCATTATTGGTTGTCTGAAATACACATCTAATAGCATGGGGTATTTTGTCCCCTTGTGGCGATTTTAGTAGTATTCCTACACCTGTTCCTTTTGCATTTGAAGCACCATCAGTATATAAAGTCCATTTTTCTTAATTTTCTTTTAATTGTTAAACTTCAGATTCTACTTCACTCAGGATGTCATTACTGAAATCAGCCACAAAATCTGTTAGAGCCTGAGATTTGATTGCATTTAATGGGGTAGTTAGTTTGTACGTGTATTCTATGTGTTTCAAAATAATGCCTTAACTTAGTAGATGCCATTATTAAGGCTAAAACAAGCTTTTCAAGATGAGAGTACCTAGTTTCAGCATCTAGTAGAGTTTTACTTACATAGTAGACAGGATGTTGTTCCCCCTCGAATTCTCTTACCAAAACCGCACTTATCGCATTCCCAGAAACTGCTAGGTATAGCTTTAGAGGTTCTCCATTCTCAGGTTTCATCAAGAGTGGAGCTACTGCAAGATACTCCTTCAGCTTCTTCAATGCTTCCTCATGTCTCTGTCCCCAGCCGAATTTACTATTTTTCTTCAGGATATCATAAAATTCTTTGCACTTCTCTGAGGATTTTGATATGAATCTGTTTAAGGCTGCTATCTGATGTGTTGGTAAAAACACCTTGTTAATATGTTAATATTGTATATATTTTAGTCTTTTATTGTGTACTTTTAGTCGATCATAGTTATTTATTAGCGCGCAAGTGTTTTGCAGGTGTTCAGGGATGTTGGGGCGTAGACGAGAAATTTTGGTCGAGCAAAGAACACCCGAGTTGAAAGATAATAATAATAATAATAATAATAATAATAATATTAAAATAAACTTGACATGAAATGGGCCAAGGCCCGTAATGGAAAAGAGGAAGTCAAGAATACATCAAAATGGTTGGAGGGTTTATTTTTATTAATGGAGATTTTGGACGGCAACTTGGTTTTTTGTGGAGGATTATTATCGCACAACAGAGAGGCGCAGCATTAGACTTGTGTTGGAGAATTTTCAATCAATCGCACGAGGAGAAAAAAAATAAAAATAGAGGAGGCATGCACGCGACCAAGATGCAAGGCTAAATCTTTTGTGACTTTCCCCGGGTGAACGGTTTTAATTTTCTTTTATATTAGACTAAGTTTATTTATGTTTGAACTGGTATATCTTGACCACTTGTGTTTGAGTTGTTGAAACGTTTATTAATATTTGAATTATTTATCTTTTACCAAACGTATTGGCTATTTCTTGCATTGTTAGCGGGGTGGTAATTGGTGGGTAATTGATATTTTTGAGCGGACAATTAGGTTGTACGGTTATTATTAAAATCTGTCCTTAGTTGTTAATTCAATTCATAAATCCCAAGGCCATGTCTATGTGGTGTTCTAGTAATTAAACTAAGTTTATATTAAAGTCTATAACCTGGATCCCGGGTGGAAGTTACTTTTTCTTAAATTGATAACTCTTTCATTCTTAATTATTTATTCACTTTTAATCAACCAAAATTACAAAGCAAGATTCGTAGTTAATTAATTTAATTTTCAAACTTATACTGACCACGCGTTCCCTGTGGAGACGACCTTACTTACCCGTACTAGTATAGGTATTTAAGTCATAAATACTTGTTTTTGATTAGCCCACGACAGCTACATCAAAATGGCGCCGTTGCCGGGGAACACGTGCGCTTAGTTTAGTTTTCTTGTTACTTTCGTTTTTCTCACAAAAAAATAAACAAAAACAAATTAAGAAAAAAAAATTAAAAAAAAAACCCAAAAAAAAAAAATATATATTTTACTTTTCTAGTATTTTATTTTATTTTTCTTGTTTAGTTCGGTATTACGCAAAGTTCTTTGTTTGTCTGTGTGCAGGTGACTTAAAATTTTATGCATCATACACGCCGTTCAGGAAAGACTTCACCGCTAATTTTTGATCCTGAAATTGAGAAAACAGCTAGAAAGAACCGGACACTGCATCAGAAAAAAATTGGTCCAAGTGAATTAGCAGAAATAGAGACATCATCAACAAATATGAGTAATCACAGTAATCTTGCCAACCAGGATAACCAGCAACCACCACAACAAAATCCCTTACCAAATATGCCAGTACCACCCTTTCCACAATTTAACCAACCTCCACCAGATCAACCACCAGCTCAACCATTTAACCCAGCACCACAAAATATTCCACCACAGCCTAACCCACTTCGGGTTGTTCATAGAGATCGTTCAGGAACCCAATCCACTCACCTGAACCGAGAGCCACATCCACATAGGCCGGACAGTATTTTCAATGAAGATAATTTTCGAGGCAGAGTAGATGAATGGGATGATGGGGAATATCAAGAAGGTGACGATAATGGTCAGGATTGGACTGATGAGGAAGATTATGGGGAGAATCAAAGAGGTCAGTATGATCTACCACTGAACAGGGATCAAGGTGGACTCAGGTATCAAAACCCACATAGGATGAACAGGGCACCAATGAACCCTCCTCACAGGCAAAGACGTCCACGAGTACAAGATCATCACGTTAGAGGAGTGGACAGTCATTTCAGGCCTCAGATAGCACCGAGCTCGTCACCTATAGTTATGCCCGTAGCTCGTGGAGGTAGAACATTTGAAGCTAAGCCTCACCTTTTGAACATGCTGCCCACCTTTCACGGGAAGGGTAGTGAGGAACCATATGCGCATATTGCAGATTTTGAGGCAGTTTGTGGAATGATTGGGGGTCATGGGTTTACACCAGATCAGGTAAAGTTGGTGTTGTTTCAGTTCTCATTGAAGGATGCTGCACGTAATTGGTTTACATCTTTACCATATGCAAGTATCTATGACTGGGAGGAGTTACAACAACAGTTTCTTGAAGAATATTACACTCCTCAGAGGACTAGTGAGGCCAGAGCAGCCATTAGAGAGTTCCAACAATTACCAGGTGAGTTGTTTTATGAAGCGTGGAAGAGATTTAATCAGTTGCTTAGAAATTGTCCGCATCACGGTATTCAAAGATGGGAGTTAATTACTGCGTTTCATGATGGGTTGTCGAGTGATGATATCAGGGATATTAAGGCTACCACTGGGGGTACCTTTTTAAGAAATCATGTGGATGTGGATTGGGATTATCTAGAGACAGTAGCTGCAGACTCCAAGAGACAAGCTCAGTCTGACCGGAAGAAAAAGCATTCAATAACCAAACCAGCCAGTACGAGTGTCACAAGTGCCAGGGTAGCTCAGTTAGAGAAAGAAAAAGAAGCTTTAGAGCGCCAATTGGCGAGTTTAAAAGGTTTTGGAGGAAAAGACACACTACATGCAGCTCAGTCTTATCCAGTATGTAAGGTGTGCAGTGAACTGGGCCATTCTGCACAGGATTGTCCAGATATGTACAGAGCAGCTCAAGAAGAGGTAAACATGGTCTATGGTCAGGGGGGACAGTCACACCAGAACAGACAGCTTGGGTACAATAATCAGAACCAAGGGGGTTATAATAGAGGAAATCAGAGAAATTACCAGCAGGGTTTTGATCAGGGCAGAGCGGGTAATCAGTCTAGTGGGTCAACTAATGAAGTTCTAGAGATGCTGAAGCAGATCAGGAAGGAACAAGAGTTGCAGGCTAAAGCATACCAGACCTTGGAAACACAAGTGACTCAACTAGCATCAGAGATGGCTCAGAACAGGAGAGACCCAGGTAAGCTTCCTAGTAACACCAACCTCAACCCACAACATCAGCAAGCAGGTTCTAAAACTACTAGAACTGCACAAATTAATGCTGTAAGTCTTCTCTCTACTGATGTTAGTGATGGGTCAGAAAATGGCGGTGATCAGGGTAAAATTTCACAAACTAAAACTGAAATGAAAAATCTTAAAAAGAGGTTTTGTGAAAAGTATTTTAACGAAAACCCCACTGAGTCCAAGGATAAGTGTGGGGGAGTTAAGGTTGTCCCCTTCCCATTGGCTTTAGTGAAACCACATTTAACATCAGGTTTGGGTAAACAAGGTCCACCTAAACTCCAAGATCCGGGAGCGCCCCTTATTTCAATCCAAATTGGGGATATTAGCATTGATCGGGCACTCCTAGATCTTGGAGCTTGTGTCAGCATCCTCCCGGGCCACTTATATGACCAGTTTGACTTTGGTCCTTTAAAGAAAGTCCACACCACCATGGTGTTGGCTGATCAAAAGCCTATACAACCTAGGGGAATGTTGACTAATGTCACAGTGAAGGTGGAAGGTTGCCAGTACCCAGTTGACTTCTTGGTTTTAGATAGTGAGCCGAATGAGAAAAATACAAAGTCTACAGTCATTTTGGGTAGACCATTCCTAGCCACTGTTCATGCTATCATTAATTGTGCTAGTGGATTGGTCACTATGAGGTTTGGGAAAAAGGAGTTGTGTTTTAATGTGTTTTCCAATCTAACTACTAATCAATCCGAGGAGGAGTGTTTTATGATTAACAGGATCGAGGTAGCAGATGAAGACGACACAAGAAAGAGAAGGAAAAAGAAAGCCAAGAAGACACCTGAATTTGATAAAGAGAAGCATAGGCTGGCATTGTTTGGACCAATCTGGAGGACTGTGGATGACCTACCTGAGTGCTGGAGGAGCACATACCTTGAGGCATTGGGACACAAACATCCCACTAGACCACCATGAGTAGATATGTCGGGTATGTTTACTTGTAGAGTTTGTATAGTTGTGTGGAGTATTACAGTTTCAGGTTTGTTTATCGGCCGCGAATGAAATGCTATACGGTTCGATTGGGAGGAACTGCAGGGACCCATACGCGCACTGCCTATATCCAGGGGAGTCTGTTCCTTTTATTAGTGTTGTACATTTTTTTTATTTCTACTTTATTTTATCCCTATCTCACATTGAGGACAATGTGTCGTTCAAGTGTGGGGGTGGGGGAAATTTCATTTTTATTTATTTTTAAGTCTTTTAAAAAAAAATTGAAAATTGAAAATGTCTTGAAAATTGTTCTTAAAAAGCACTCTAATCAGACATAAAGCGGCTCTTTCGGTACCTACCAGTTGTTTCTTGATTGTTTTGGCAGTAGATCCTTAGTCATGGTCTAATTTGTGGAAAAGTAATATGAACCGTTTTCAGCAGGTATTTTTAAGGAAAAAAGTTTAGAATTGCCTGACTAGGTTTAAGAAGCTATTGGTAATAAATGCATGCACACATCGGCAACCCATTTACCCACTTCTGTGAGATCTTGAGCCTACTAGATGATAGGTTGATTCATATACATTTTCATTTGTTGAGAGTAGGCCAGATGTTTCTCTGTTGCAGATCTTGTGTGATTTGATACATGCTGAGGTTGTAGACTAGATATGCACGTACATGATTAAGGCAATCTAGGATTTCCCTTATTCTTTTGATACCCACTTATTGTCTTGTGTTCACCCGTTTAACCAAATATTGCCCTTAGTAGCCATGTTGAGCCTACACCCTTTCGATTGTTAAACCTATAAAGTTACCCAAATTGACCCGTTAGCCGTTGAAAAAAAAAAATTGATGACATCCATTGAGTTATATGTTTGTGTTTATGTGTTTGAGTTCTATTAAGTGTTGAAAAAAATATGTGTATATATATGTGAAAAAAAATGAAAAAAAGAAAAAAAAAAAGAAAAAAAAAAAAAGGAAAAAGAAAGGAAAAGAAAAATAAAGAGAAGTTGTTCGTTATGGGTCAATTCTATCCCATGTTTTGCTTGTTTAGTTCGTATCATGAATAAAGGATTGTCAATCACTTTGATTACACCATTTTTATTTTAGCCACTTTCTAGCCAAATCTATCCTACCTTTACCTTAAGCCCAAAACACGTAAGTCCTTTAGATATGTGCATTGTCTATAATTGAAGTGTGATTGTTATACAAGCCTATGATAACAGAGTTGCATACTTGGTTTTGAGTGATTAATACTAGCGCATTACATGCTAGTCCAGATATTAAACCGAGTGGAGTGAAAAATTGCGAGGGGTGTGTTGCATGAAAATAAAAACCGAAAGCATATTAGGCTTAGTCGGGTTAATTCTATTTGCAAATGGAAATCAATTTGACTTGCTGAATTAACACATCTAGTGCTGATCTGTAAATGGGGTATGACTTTGGACCTTAGCTAAGGTATGATGGGACGACTGGGGTGCTAGTCTGTGATAATGTCTTGAGCAGAGTATATATAAATCTATAAGTTTTTTCGAGACGAAAAAAGATAAGTGTGGGGGTGTGATGTGTTGGTAAAAACACCTTGTTAATATGTTAATATTGTATATATTTTAGTCTTTTATTGTGTACTTTTAGTCGATCATAGTTATTTATTAGCGCGCAAGTGTTTTGCAGGTGTTCAGGGATGTTGGGGCGTAGACGAGAAATTTTGGTCGAGCAAAGAACACCCGAGTTGAAAGATAATAATAATAATAATAATAATAATAATAATAATAATATTAAAATAAACTTGACATGAAATGGGCCAAGGCCCGTAATGGAAAAGAGGAAGTCAAGAATACATCAAAATGGTTGGAGGGTTTATTTTTATTAATGGAGATTTTGGACGGCAACTTGGTTTTTTGTGGAGGATTATTATCGCACAACAGAGAGGCGCAGCATTAGACTTGTGTTGGAGAATTTTCAATCAATCGCACGAGGAGAAAAAAAATAAAAATAGAGGAGGCATGCACGCGACCAAGATGCAAGGCTAAATCTTTTGTGACTTTCCCCGGGTGAACGGTTTTAATTTTCTTTTATATTAGACTAAGTTTATTTATGTTTGAACTGGTATATCTTGACCACTTGTGTTTGAGTTGTTGAAACGTTTATTAATATTTGAATTATTTATCTTTTACCAAACGTATTGGCTATTTCTTGCATTGTTAGCGGGGTGGTAATTGGTGGGTAATTGATATTTTTGAGCGGACAATTAGGTTGTACGGTTATTATTAAAATCTGTCCTTAGTTGTTAATTCAATTCATAAATCCCAAGGCCATGTCTATGTGGTGTTCTAGTAATTAAACTAAGTTTATATTAAAGTCTATAACCTGGATCCCGGGTGGAAGTTACTTTTTCTTAAATTGATAACTCTTTCATTCTTAATTATTTATTCACTTTTAATCAACCAAAATTACAAAGCAAGATTCGTAGTTAATTAATTTAATTTTCAAACTTATACTGACCACGCGTTCCCTGTGGAGACGACCTTACTTACCCGTACTAGTATAGGTATTTAAGTCATAAATACTTGTTTTTGATTAGCCCACGACAGCTACATCACTATCCTGCCTGTCAGCCTTTGTACATCCTTGATATTTTTTGGGGATTTGAGATCAAGGATGGCTTTTATTTGTTCGGGACTAGCTTCTAACCCTCATTTAGTAACTAAATATCCAAGAAACTTCCCAGCACCAACTCCAAAGTGACACTTTGACGGATTTAACTTCGTATTGTAGGCATCCAGGATGTCAAATGCCTCTTTAAGATCTTGAAGATGGTTCTCTGCCTTCTTGGATTTAAGCACCATGTTATCAATGTATACTTCCATTGTGTCCCCAATCTTTTCCTTGAACATCATATTCGCTAGTCTTTGGTAGGTTGCACCTGCATTTTATAATCCAAATGGCATAGCTATATAACAATATATACCTGATGGGGTCATGAACGCTGTATCCTCTTGGTCGTCTAGTTCCATTTGAATTTGTTGGAATCCTAAGGATGCATCCATGAATGTCAGCATTTTGTGGCCTGCTGTAGCATCCACCATTGAATCTATATGTGGTAATGGAAATAGGTCCTTAGGACAGGCTTTATTGAGGTCTGTATAGTCTACACACACTCTCCATTTCCCATTTTTCTTTTGAACCACCACTACGTTCGCAAGCCATCTGGGAATTTTACTTCCCTTATCATCTTGGATTTGAGCAGCCTGTCCACTTCTTCTTGTATAATGATATTTCTTTCTAGAGCAAAATTTCTTCGTTTATGCTGGATGGGTTTGAAGCTCTTATCAATCCCAAGTTTATGGGTAATGACATCCTTAGAGATGCCAGTCATATCTTCGTGCTTCCATGCAAAGGTAGACATCCTGCATTTAAGAAATGAGATTAGTGATTGTTCAATGTCATGAGGAATATTCTTACCAATCAGCACGGTGATATCCTTGTTATTTTCCTTAAGGCAGACAGCCTTTACATCCTGATCAGGATGTGCCTTGACATCCTGAGGATGACACTGTGCATCCTTCTATAATTGCTACGCTTGTCGTGATGAAGCCTTCATCGATGTAGTATAACAATCCTTGGCTTCTTGTTGATCACTATTGACTTTGACAACTCCCCAGGGTGTAGGTAACTTTATACACTGGTGATATCTTGAAGGAACTGCCTTCATGTCATGTATCCAAGGTCTCCTCAAGATAACATTATAGCAGGATAAGGAATCTATCACGCAGAATCTCTGGATAGAATTCACTCCCTCTATATACACTGGTAGCTTGATGTCACCTACTGTACTCTTAGTTTCTCCACTAAAGCCCACCAGAACTGAAGATCTGGAAACTATTTCAGATTCCGGGATATTGATTCTTTTTAAGGCTTCTAGTTGGATTATATTCACTGAGCTTCCACCATCTACAATGATCCTGCGAACAAAGTGATTAGCAATATATAAAGTTATAACTAAACCATCATGATGAGGGTCAAGGATATTTTCTCTGTCTTCTTCCTCAAAGCTGATCACTTTAGAGGTCGCCAGGATAGTAGTTTTTGTGGGTCTCTCTCCTTTTTCTGATTTTGTTTCTCTTGCATGCCTTTTAGCAGCTGAATATGAGGTTCCACAAATGTCTGATCCTCCTAAAATAAAGTTAATTATACTAGCATCCTTAGGTGGGGATGCTGCTCTTTCTGGGATGGTGGTGCTATCCTGAACCCTTGATTTCTTCTTGCCCAGAAGATCCTTGAGATTACGCTTTCTAAGAAGATATGCAATCTCTTTCCTCAAGGCAATACAATCTTCAGTGATGTGACCGAAATCTTGGTGGAAGGCACACCACTTTGATTTGTCTTTCCAACCTGCCTTGTTATCCTTTTTAGGCCATCTTGCTTTATCCCCGAGTTCCTTCATGGCATACATTAATCCTGTAACATCCACAGAAAAACAGTAACCTGATAACTTAGGACATTCATCCTCATCGTCATCCTCTACCACATTGACCTTTTTATTGTTAGGCCTAGCATACGGTTTATGCTTGTATGGTTCGTATGTGGGAGTGGATTTTCGATTAGGATGGTTATAGCTTGAGGATGATTCTATCCTCTCTTGAATTTTCTTGTCATCCTCGAGTCGGATGAACCTTAGAGCCCTATTTCTGACTTCATCCAAGTTTCTACAAGGATTCATCGCCAATTCTTGGTAGAATGGTGAATCTCTTTGCAGCCCCATCTTGAATGCTTGTACTGCCGTCGTGACATCCAAGTTCGGGATGTCAAGTGCTTCTTTTCCAAACCTTGTAATGTATTCTGTTAGTGATTCCCCCTATGGTTGAGTTACCCTGTATAGGTCACTTGTCAAACGTTTGAATGTTCGACTGCAAGAAAACTGATTATTAAACATATTAATCAAGTGTGCAAAAGAAGTAATTGAGTATGGAGGAACACTTAGGATCCATTTTAAGGCTGGACCCGAAAGAGTTGAGCCAAATCCCTTGCATAGACATGCTTCCTTGAGGTTAGCAGGTGTTGGATCAATTGGCTCTTTATTAGTTGTTTGCTTATGAACACTTATGTGTTTTGCAAGTTAATCAAAGCAGTTTGCACAACGTAATAAGTTGTAAAGTTTCACTTTCAACAGGAGTTATTACTCCCCTGGATGTAATGAACTAAAGACAGTTAATGAGAATCTAAACAATTGAATGTATATGATAATAAAAGAATGAATATCCCAGAATCTGAAATAGTTTCCAGATCGTCAGTCCTGGTTGGCTTTAGTGGAGAAACTAAGAGTATAGTGGGTGATATAAAGCTACCGGTATATGTAGAGGGAGTGAATTCTATCCAGAGATTTTGTGTGATAGATTCTCTATCCTGCTATAATGTTATCCTAGGGAGACCTTGGATACATGACATGAAAGCAGTACCATCGACATATCACCAATGTGTAAAGCTACCAACTCCATGGGGAGTCAACAAAGTCAACAGTGACCAGCAAGAAGCAAAGGATTGCTACACAACATCAATGAAGACTTCATCCTAGTCGAAACAAGCATAACAGTTAAAGCAAGATGCATAGTGCCATCCTCAGGATGTCAAAGCACATTCTGACCAAGATGTCAAATCAGTCTGCCTCGATGAAAACAACAAGGATATCACTGTGCAGATCGGTAAGAACATTCCTAACTATATTGAACAATCTCGAATTTCATTTTTAATGCAGGAGCAACATAACAAAGGTTGGTTAACATGATGTTCAAAGAAAATACTGGGGGCATAATGGAATGGTAGTGAAGTCCAAGAAAGCTGAAGACCATCTTCAGGATCTCAAAGGAGCCTTTGACATCCTGGATGCTCCAACAAATGTCAAGGGTGTACAAGGATTGACTGGTAGGATAGCAGCTCTGAACGGATTCATCTTAAAGTCCTCAGAAAAATGCAAGGAGTTCTATGACATCCTAAAGAAGAACAACAAATACGACTGGGGACAAAATCACGAGGATGCATTGAAAATATTGAAAGAATATCTTGCAGCAGCTCCACTCCTTATGAAACCTGAGGATGGCGAACCTCTCAAGTTATACCTTGCAGTTTCTGGGAATGCAATAAGTCCAGTCCTAGTAAAAGACTTCGAAGGTCAACAGCATCTTGTCTATTATGTAAGTAAAACTCTATTGGATGTTGAAACCAGGTATTCTCATCTTAAAAAACTAATGTTAGCTTTGATTATGGCATCTACCAAGTTAAGGCATTATTTTGAAACACATAGGATACATGTTCAAACTAATTACCCTATTAAAAATGTGCTTAGAAAACCAGAAATGTTAGGAAGAATGGCAAAATAGTCAGTGAAATTAAGTGCTTTTGACTTGGTATATGAGCTTGGAAATACAATCAAATCACAGGCTCTAGCCGATTTTGTGGCTGATTTCAGTAGTAACATCCTAAGTGAAGTTGAAAAAGAAGTATAACAAGTAAATGAAAACTTGGGAAAATGGATTTTATATAATGATGGTGCTTCAAATATGAGAGGCACAAGGTTAGGATTACTACTAAAATCGCCATAAGGGAACAAAATACCCCATGCGATTAGATGTGCATTTCAAACAACCAATAATGAAGTTGAATATGAAGCTTTCATTGCTGGTTTACAACTTGCTAAGGATATGCATGTTTCAAATTTAGAATTGTTTGTTGATTCCTTATTAATTGCTAACCATTTTAACGGATCTTATGCAGTCAAAGGTAAAAAACTAGCTGAATATCTTGAAATAGTCAAGAAATTAGCATCTTGTTTTGGAAAATTTACATTAACAGAGGTACCTAGGGATGAAAATGTTGAAGCTGATGCCTTGGCAAATTTAGAACTACATCCTGAAGTCACCTACTGTAGAACTGCATCCTGAGGATAACACTGTGCATCCTGAAGATAGCACTGTACATCCTAAGGATAACACTGTTCTAACTACTCAGAATCAAAATGATAACATCAACACCTGTCCATCCTCAAGCTAATGGACAAACAGAATCCTCTAATAAGATCATCATCAACAACTTGAATAAGAGGCTTGGAGAAAAGAAACGAAAATGGGCAGAGGAAAACCACTTTCAAGAATGCAACTGGCCGAACACCTTTCACCTTGGTCTTTGGAATATAAGCCATGCTCCCAACCAAGATGGTAATGCCTACAGCAAGAAGATATCTTCACGATGCAACTACCAATTCAGAAGTATTGCTTCAAGATCTTGAAACAGTGGATGAAGTTAGGGATACAGCCAGATTAAGGATGGCACCTTATCAACAAAGGATAACCAAAACAAGAATATAAGGATAAGAAGATTCCAGGTGGGAGATTTGGTCTTAAGAAAAGCCTTTCAAAATACCACCAAGCCAAGTGATGGGAAGATAGCTCCTAATAAGTAGGAAGGACCCTACTTGATCGATTATGACTATGGAAGACGAAATTCTACCAAGATCCTGGAATGCAATTCACTTAAAATGCTATCATATATGAAGACTCAAGTGACTGATCTCTTTGGAAGAGAAACCATGGTTCGAATTACCGGTAAGACAAAGGTGAATGCTGACAGAGATGAATCATCTCCATATGTAAGTACTTATCCTTTATCTATTTCAATCGATTATATTTTTACTAAACATGGTATAGAAATAGTCCATCCTGAGAATTTTGCAGTACCATCCTGAAGATGGAATGCTTAGAAGACTAGGGGGTTGGCCACCCTCTCGTCCGTTAAGGTGTCCGACACCTTCCTAAGGTTTAAAGGTTTTCACCTTTCACATTGGGTTAGCAACCCTCGCCTGGAGCGCATGATGCCCATGTATATTCTCGGGATGGTGGAACCAGTCCATGTAAAAGTGGCTGACAATTTCATTATCTTTGAGATATACGATGGAGCTCTTAAGGTTTAGACATTTTTCAATGTCTCAAATGGTTAGACGTTTTTCAACGTCTCTTTGGGCCTTGTGGCCAGTTATTCCTAAGGGCCTTGTCGCCAGTTATTACTAAAGGCCTTGTCGCCAGTTATTCTCAAGATGTTACATATTAGTCTTGTCACCAGGATTATTTCAAAGGGGTTTGATCCCAGTTAAACCAAAGGCCTAAGTCACCAGTATAATAACAAAGTTTTCCTTTACAGGATCTTCTTAAGATTCAATTCTTTCTTACAAAGGATTATAGACTTAAAGTCTGTACTAAAGATATTACACTAGGGACATACTCAGGATGCAAGACCATCCCAAGGATGAAGAAGAAACTGGGGACATCCTCAGGATAATGAAGACCATCCTGACGATGAGAAGGACTTATGAAGAATGTGGCAAGATCAGAAGAATTATTCAACAAAAAAAAAATACAAAAGGTATTATTTTTGGTCATTCCTTTATATCCTAAGTGTTTGCTAATGTTTGTAGAATGTCAAGGGAAATAAAGAACACAAAGATGATAGCGTCAAAAGATTGTTACCATATATTATTAAGGCATCATAGTCAAAATTTGATGTCAACCCCTGGCTTCATCCAAAAACAGGACCCATCCACCAGGGGTCATCATCTATGGTCCAGGTCAAATAAAAGATTTGGGGCTTCGTCTTGAAACCAAGATCCCTCCACCCCAACTCTTTCATTATCTATACAAGCATAAAAAAGTAAATTGTTTTCGTTCAACCACAAACTACTATCATAAACAACCACAAATATTCTAAAAAAGTAGGTTCCAGCCTAATCATTATATCCTTCACCACCTCATCCACCTTAGCTTCAGCTTCCTTCACCTTTGCATCCTCAAGCTCCTTGGGTGCATCCTCAGGATCAACATCAGGGATAGGCTCATAAACCACCTCTTTATCACCCAAACTCCTGATCTTCTCCTGCCATGCCTCAACATCCCAGTCTTCTTGTTTGAAGTCAGGATCCTTAGCCCGCAATGCAACCCTTACCCTAGCCTGGAGAACAGAAATCGTGACAGATGTCATGAGCCTTTGCCTATACTCCTCCATCTCCTATCCATGCCCCAACAAAGCCTTAACCTGCTTACATTTCACCAGTTTCAACTCATTCTTCACCTTGCCCAACTCTTTCTCAAGATGTTTGCTCTTTTCTTGAGCAATCTTCTTCATATCTTCCAGGTTGGCCTTGGTGTCATTCATCTCCTTGGCTACTTCATCCAGGGACTTCAGCAGATATTCATGTCCCTACAAGAGACAAAGAACAGGTAAGTATTTTATCTTTAATATTTGTATAAATATGTTATGCCATCTTCATGATAGCATCATACCTGAAGAGTGAACTGGGAAATCTTGCCCAAGACATCCTCAAAGGAGTAGTCTCTCAGGCTGAGGTAGAGGCATTAGCAGTCTTCTTCTTCTTAAAGGATGCAGGTGCCCTTGACTTAGTAGAGGAGGAGGGCTAGTCATCTTGGAGCTAGATAGTGAAGTGATCTTGGCTGTCTTGACATCCTGACTGTCAATATCTCAAGGTCGAAAAAGGTGGATTTCTTTGCTGAAAATAGTAAAGAAATACAGGTTTAGACAGGTACACATAACAAGAGAAAAACATCCTTAGGATGTAACAGGAAATGAGGATCTTTGTAAGCTGAAGAACATAACGGTTGGAACAATGAGTTTTCAACTTATACAGGTAAGACAGGTCACCAATCTGAAGATTGATACTATGATTCTCGATGATCTTATTACAGACCATTAGGATCCTCCAAACCTCAGGCATAGCCTGGGCATAGGCCATCCTAGTTATATCAAAGAATTCTTTGATGAACGGGAGAATGGATATCTTAAACACAGGTGGAAAAGCAGGTACAAGAAGCAGATCCATATAAAGGATGCAAAATCAGACTTCGCATTCTGGTCATATGGTCGGAACATAGTTAATTCAGAGAAAGCCCGTGAGTAATTCATAGAAAGGATATCTTTGTCTATGAATGTACATACTTCGTTTGCAGGATCTTGTAACAGGTTCTGTTGTATAAAGTCCTTATGGATTCCTATACTTCCTGCAGCCCTTGATGATTTTTTACTCATCCTGAGAATTCTTTGTACAAAAAGTTCGAAGATTGGTAAAAACTGAGAAAAGCAGAGAGGAAAGAAGAAATAACCTTTCTGATAATCCTGTTGTGATTATAAAGGAAGGATTGAAATCTAGATATAGACGGTGAAAGGTGATAAGGTGTAATGGTCATCCCTAAACCATCGACCAAAATATAGTTGTTGATATCCTATCAAATGTCTAATCATCCTCAGAAGATAAGCATCAGAATTAAAAATATTATAACCGTTAAGATATTTACGGTAACATATTTTTGGGGACAATTGTTGTGGGTGAAATCTTTAGGATAGCACTAACCTATATTTTCTGTAGAATCCTCAGGATACTGAAGGACTGGTCAGGCTTCAGGATGTAACAACATTCTGACCTATGTACATCCTGGGGATAGACTAATGAAATATCTTATTGTTATATGAATGCAGGATGATTTTACCTCATATTCTCTGAGTAACATCCTCATGATGCTAAAGGACTAAACAGGGTTCAGGATGTAACAGTGTTCTCACCTCTGTGCATCCTGAGGATGGACTAACGAATTATCTTATTATGATATTATTGCAGGTACACTTAATCAATATTAAGGCTTGTAACTCCTCCCTAACAGCTATATTGACTCATTTAAGACAAAGGAGCAGATCATTGAAGACCTATGCGTGTAGAACAAGTCCACCATCAAAGAAGAGGTCAAACTTGTAACCGACGAGCATTAATGGAAGGAGAAAAACATGGAAACAGTTAACCAACAACTATATTAAGTTGAAACAGCTGCTACAACGGTTATATTCAGTAGAAACAGCTATAACGGTCACCTGAAGCCATCAAAGAACATGTCTAACTAGCAGATTATGTGGGATCTCTTATTTACTTCTTGTACAATATAAATGGGAATATTGGACGAGTATAGGACACATTGCTCACACTATAGCTACACAAAAACACTTAGCTGATTAGAAACACTCACTCAATCATTGTAATTTTAGTACACTCGTCCATTTGCTCATCCAAAGTTGTATCTTTTTACCCAATTAATATTAACAAACAAGGCAGGGGCCTAGACTCCTCCCGAGGTTTTATGTCGGTGATCTACAACTGATCAAGGGCTTTCCTCGTAGATCATGTGTTGTTCTTTGTGTTTACTACTTTATTTCTTCATTACAAATAGTTCCATCCTGAGGATATAACTGTCCATCCCGAAGCTAACCTAAGCCATCCCGAGCATAGTTGTCATATTTTTACTTCTTTAACATCCTGATACACCATTTTCAGAATATAACTGACTGTTTAACATATTTTTACACATTTAGCACTCTACCTCACTTTTACTAATTGGAATACAAAATTATCTCTACTAGGTAATTTTTGACCAAAACAATACATTCAATTGCTTAGATTCTCATTATCCGTCTTTTGTTCATTACATCCAGGGGAGTAATAACTCCTGTTGAAAGTGAAACTTTACAACTTATTCCGTTGTGCAAACTGCTTTGATTAACTTGCAAAACACATAAGTGTTCATAAGCAAACAACTGATAAAGAGCTAATTGATCCAACAATTGGTATCAAAGCACTGGTTTATCTGATCAAATATAAATCTAACAAATTGAGAATCAGACACAGGCTTTTATTGATATTCAAGAAAGGATAAAAGTTCACTTTTTCAACATCCATCACTTTGAGAGAAACTTGACAAATCAATATTCTAAAAAATGGATCCTCATAATACTGGATCTGCCAATAAGCCTGCTATGCTTGTTCGTTCAGAATATAACATATGGCAAAAAAGGATGGCCCATACTCTGTCTCATACCAACACTAGTTGTTGAAGATCTGTGATGTATGGTCCTCACAAACCAGTAAATATAAACCTTGAAACTAAAGTGGAAATACCAAAAGACCCAAAAGACTACACAGATGAAGATTTCCTTAAACTTGTGCTTGATGCCAAGGCTTTTTCTATGTTGGCAATGGCACTCCCAAATGAAATCTACTCTGGACTTTTACATTGTGAATGTACCAAAGAGCTTTGGGACTGCCTAAAAGAGCAGTTTGGAGGAACTGAAGAGGTGATTGCCAACACCAGAGAAATCCTGGCTCAGCAATATGAAACACTTACTCATATTAATGGGGAAACTTTGACACAACAGTTTGAAAGATTCTCCTCATTAATTTTTGAGTTGAAATTAAATTGTCAGACCTACACAAATGTATCTATGCTTCATAGATTTTTAAGGTCAATACCAGAAAAATGGGAAACTTACTCTATAGTCCTCAGATCTACACCAGACTTTAACTCCCTCACTCTTACAAAATTACATGGGAGATTGCTAACTTTTGAAAGAGAAATTGATCAAAAGAAAAGGTTACAAAATTCTGGCAAAACAGCTGATGACTATGTACCAGGTAGTACAACACTTTTAGGACAAGACTCACCTTCTTGTTCAAATAATTTTGGATCTTTTGACCACATTGACATAACTTCTGGGATCTCATTAGAAAGATCATATCCAGCTTATGACAATGATGAAAATAGTCAAACTGCTGATAACATGTGTTTTATCATGGATGATTTAAAAACTTTAGCAACGATGACTTGGATGAAATGGACATTTTACACCAAAAGGCCAGGAAGGAAATTTACACCATGTTAAGTATAAAAATTAACAAATTTTACAAAAGGTCAGGAAGGAAATTTCCAGGACTGAATAGTTCAACAAAAGTTGGTTTTGACAAATCTAAACTTAGATGTCACAAGTGTCAGAAGTTGGGACACTTTTCTAGAAAGTGTAGAAGCTCTAGCTATAACCATCCATAGTCCGGAAATCAGTTTAACCCTAGTTATAATAGGAATAATGGAACACAGGGAAGTGCACATTTTGTACAGGCACAAGCTCCACAAATCCAATATGTGCCACAAATACAATATGTACAGATGCCTGCTCAACAAATACAGAGCCAACAACCAATGCCTTCCATTCCAGCTGCTCAACAACCTCCACAAACTCAACAACCCTCACAACAAAGTCTTTTTACTTCAGGGTATGTTGACTGGAGCAGTCTTCCTTTTGACACAACTGAGTGCAATCCTGATGCAGACAACAAAATGTTTGACATCAACTGGGGAGAACCTGATCATCAGCAGTTTTGTCAGCAGTTTTGTCAATAAGGGTAAATCAGACATTTCACATTTCAGAAGTTTGACCTAGGGCGGTTATAAACTTCTGATAAACACCTTTTCCATCACTTATCCTTTCAAAAAGCAAAATTCCCTCCTCTCACAAAAACACTCTCAAACCCTCCCCTGTAAACAAACAAAGAACACCGTTCGATTCACACACACACAAACCACATGGCTCTAGTACTAAAACAAGGACACAATCAAAGAGGCTACTTTGAGAAAGATGAAGCCTGGTCCCAATACGATGAAATCATTGATTTAGTCGTCCAATCTCAATACTTCACTGCTTTCACCATTGATCCTCCTCTACATACTGAAACTCTTAATGAGTTCTGGGCAAACGCCGAGACGGTGACAGTTAATGACCAGATTATTTCCCTAAATTCAACCATCCAAGGGAAAGTAATGGCAATCACACCGGCTACATTGGGAATAAGATAGGGTCTGGATGATGCTGAGGCACCAGATCATTTTCCCAACTCTGCAATCCATTTTACCATGACAGAGTGTGGTTACCAAGGTACTCTCTCACATGCAAAAATTTTTAAGAATTTTTTTGAACCAAAATATAAACTTTTGTTTCATTACATAATCATGTGCTTAAGTCTAAAAACTGGATCTTATGATCAGATGCCCTCTACTTTTCAACCTATTTTTCATTCCATTGTGAATGAAACAAAATTCAGGGCATCAGCACTTTTCTTTAATGAGTTGGTGTTGCGTCACCAAAATTCTAAAAAGAATTTTTTGTTGTATCCAAGGTTCATAATGCAATACATAATTAAAGAACTTGGAGATGAGGTGCTTGTGAGAAAAACAATTGTTTTAAAACCATTAACCTCACAAGCATACTCAAGGCATAACAAACCGGCTGCCTTGCCAGAAGATGACCAAGGGGAACAACAAACAGTCCCCATGGAACCACCATCTTCCAAACCCTCACCTAAAAAGGCCAAGAAAACCAAACAACAAAAACCCAAACCCACCAACCCTAAAAGAAAGGCAGTTCAGGAAATTGAGATGCCTGAAACTGCTAATGTGCAATCTGCACTTGTCAAAGATGTGACTGAAACATCCTCTTAGTCTCATTCATCTCAAACCCCCAAAAGAGCACCCATTACCATTATTTTTCAAAGGGAGAAATTTAAAAAGACCATAACTACTGATCCATCCTTTGAAACTGCTGACCCTTTACCACAAACTACTGAAGTTGAAACATCTCACACAACCATTGAAATTGCCAAACTTTTCTCTAGGCTAAAAAAGACAATCCCATCAGAACATGTCATTCCCCAACAACCACATCAAACAGGGGAAATACCATCAGAACTTGACATGGATGTGGATGTTATTAGCCCTATCCCTAGAGATGAGGATGAACCAAGGTTTCTAAGCCTAAACTTAGAGACTTTAGGTACATTTGAGGCTGCTACTACTCATTTACCATCCAGTGGTTGATCTGAGGAGAGAAGTAACATAGTTAAGACCTCATTTATGGCAACTAATGATGAAGGCTTTATGCCTGAGGTAGGAAATCCTTAGAACCAAGACACAGAGGTTCATGAGACAACTGGGTTGGGCCCAGCTAATGATACAACTGATAATGTCCTCATTGAGGATATCATCAGGGATTTAGATGATTCTATTAATTTGGATGATGATTCAAACTCCACAAAACATGAATTGACGGCTACTAGTGAAGATCCTGAATCTGATGTCTCTAAGCTCAAAAAGCTGGTCACAACAGATCAGGTTAAAGACCACTTGAACCCTGATTCCCCTAAAGTGGCATCTTTAGTACACTCTGAAGATCACTCAAAAGCACCCACTACACTAAAAATGCGTACCCAATTCCCTGGGTCATCTAGCATAGACTTGAACCACCTATGTAGCCCAGATGGTCCCCTATTCCAGATGATGAACACCCTCATATCCAATCACCTCAAATCCTTCTCAACTTCTTGGGAGTTGAAGACCAAAAATCAATTTGAGGTGATCAACAACAAACTCAGTGAGCTGTCAAAGAAAATTGACAACAACACAAGACAACTTGCCAAGTTATCTGGTAGAACTTCTCTACCTGTCAAGCTTCCAAAAGTGGATGAAGCCAAAAAGGGGGAGAAGATTAAGTAACCAAGAGAGTCACTGGAAGCCAGGATAAAGGCAAAAGTGGCTCTACAACAACAACAAGAGGAAGAGGAAGCCCAAAAACAATTAGAAGATGAAGATAGGCTTCTTCCTGAGACTGAAGTTGAAGCTAAAACATCCCAAGGCCTCAATGAAGAAACTTCTGAAGACTCTAAAAGTACTGAAGACAATCCCTCAGTGGTTGATACTTCCATCAACCCTTCAGTAGTTAACACTTCCTATATTCCAACTGAAGAGCCTTCTATGGCAATTGAAGACATTCCAACTCCTATTCCAAGGCCTGCAACCACTCAAATACCTATATTAAACCCTGCTCCCATCTCAATGTCAAAAGAATTACTGGAGAAGAGTTTACTTGCAGCACAGAAGAAAGCCAAGGAAGATGAGATCTGGAACAGCCTAGAAGCAAGGGATGACTTGAGCTAAAATGACAAACTCAAATTATATGAAGAAGAGTTGAATAAACAAGCTGCACTTGAAAGAGTTGCTGAGGAAGACAAAAGACAACAACTGATGTCTTACATTATCAAGAACAGCAAAACCAAGGCTTATTCACTCAAAGGGCTCTCCATGGATGAGCTTACAAGAAAAGCTCAACTTGTTGCTGATAAGATTGCCACTGAAAAAGACAGAAAGGCAAAGAGAGCTGAAGTTATAGATGAAATGGTAGCCAATGGACTTGGTTCAAAAGCCTTAGTGTCAAAATGGATAGAAGACACATTATTTGACACATACAAAAGATTCAAGGCTGATAAGGCTGCAAATCCAGAGAAGTGCAAAACTTCTGAAGTATCAACTTCAGTAGTTAGAACTTCTAGTGCTAAACAATCAACATCAAAGCCTGCTACCAAGAAGAAGCAAGAGGGATCACAAAGACTGATTTCAAGATGGTATTGCTTGAAGGCAATACAATAGTACAAGGAGGTTTTGTGATTAAAGAAAAGCCTCTGCTGACACAATTCAGGGATCCTTCAACATTTGCTTACCAAATACAGAAGACAATAACTGATAAACTGCACACTAAGGTAATCACTGAACATCATTTACCGACCTTTGATATACCTAATGTGGTGCAAGCAGAAGAAGGAAGAGAATCCCACTTGAGGGTCACTGAAGTAGAAAACATCCCTCACTCAGGAACATCCCAGGGAACCAGCACGGTCACAATTCAACATCTTGAACCTGAACAAGGATCTCTCACCAATGAACAACTGAACCAACTCAAGACTTCTATGTTCAAAGAAATCTGGAAGATACTTTATGTAACACCCCAACCGATGGCGGAATCATCGAGGTGTCACGTAGTGACGATTGTTCAAAAGCACATGGTACTAAAATTGTATTGTAAAAATGTGAACTTGTATTTGTAATTTGTATAAGTGTACATGTAACACCCCAAAAATGAATAAAAGCAAAAAGGGGATAGGAAATACTCACTTTCGCCAAATAACTAGATGACTAAACGAGCGTGAAAATGCGAGCAATCCAAAGACTCAACAACGAAACTAGTCCAATTTAGAAGAAAAGAAACCGAATTAGAAAAATATCCAGCTTCCAATTCGCCAATTACGAGAGCTTTTAATCAAAGTTTCAAATGTAGAAGTAATATACTATAAAAGAAAGGTACGAGAGAGAGTTTAATCGAATTGAAACAATCGATTTAGAGGTGCAAAGTGTAATGGATCATAGGTGGGTTTTTATACTAGTTTTGGATTCAATTAGCCATTAAAATTGGTCAACAACATAAAGTAAGGTTTTATGATGAATTGACTATTTGACTAGGACTTTGACTGTTTGACTAAGACTTTGACTAGGACTTTGACTGGGACTTTGACTGAGACTTTGACTGGGACTTTGACTGAGACTTTGACTGTTTAACTGTCGCAGCGAACCGCGAAAGCTAAAAAAATCATTTTTTTCTAATTTAATCAATTTTAAGTTCTGGACTTGTTTCCTTCGATTTCAAAGTTGTTTTAGGACCGAAAATTAAGGGCTTTGGGTATCAAGGTCTGAAACATACGTGCTCGGGTGTAGATGTGAGTATAAAACGTGCATACTTTTACTTATAAAAATTATAAGTTTTATTAAATTGTGAATTTTGGTCATATTAAAATACGAGGGTTAAAAATGAAAATTTTGAAATAGTTGAGGAACCAATTATGCACATTTATGAAAAGTGAAGGGTGTAGGTTGTCACACTTTATGGCAGGAAAAGACAACAAAGGATTAGATAAGGTTTTGGTTTCATCAATCCAGGGGGAGATTGTAAGGACAAAAAGGATTGAAGAAACCTCTTTTGCTAACCTTAGTCTAATTCTTATTTCTGCCAAAACATTCTAAGTATGAAACTACTAAAGAAAGAAGAAGAAACTGCTGAAGAAGGATTCAAAAAGTACTGAAGAGTAAAGATCAGAAGTTCTGAAGTCAAACCAGACAAGTCAACTGAAGAACTACTGAAGACAAACTACTCATCAGTAGTTTGTCACTCATCAGCATTTGTAATAGAATCTTTCCACCACCCTTATGTTTCAGTAGTTTATTATTATAACATTACTTTATCTTTTTGTACAAGTTCCAAGACTACAGCATGTTGCAGTCTTGCTTTTGTAACAAGGTTAATGTAACTGTTTGTCTATAAATAGATGGGTTAATCCCACTATTTTAGACACCGATTTTAATTGAAACTAAAATCCTTCAAGAGCTTTTACTTGAAATACCATTTCATAATCTGAGAATCTCTTTGCAATGGGAAGGTAAACAATTCCTGCTCATCATGAGGAATATCTAGCTCATCCTAGATCTTTGATTTACATTTTTAGGTAAGTAAGTAAAATTCAGTTATTATTGGAGAGATATCTGTCAACGATGAAGGAACTTCAGGTCAGCCAGACGTTTGTCAAAAGAATTTTGTACTATGCATTCTCACATGAACATCCAACAACCATGGTATTTGGACCGCTTTTGACTTAACAATAAAAGCAAGAAGTTGGACCGCTTTCAGGCAAGCAAGTAAAATTTAGTTGTTGTCGGAGAGATATCTGTCAACGATGAAGGCAACATACTTGAAATCAATGGGAAGGTAAACAATTCCTACTCCTGGATCTTGGATTTACATTTTCCAAAGGTCTTGATGAATATCTTCATGAATCTCCTTGATCTACGCATAAGTGTGAGAGTAGATTTCCCTATGTGGGTGACTAATAAAGAGATGGTCTTTTTGATGAATGTTGTGACACCCGACATATTCAGGTTAATTCTTTTCATACATTGCATACATACGAGTCTACTCAACGAAAACATTGAAAACAATTACTTAGTATCATACTTAACCGGGTCGGTTGAGTTGTGTTGATGATTCGGGAATCATCGGGGTCGTTATAATGGTCCGAGTGATCATTGGGTGTCGGTCCATAACTATGGGTACAAGGATTGGCGATTCGTAGAATCGCCGGGTTATTGCACACACGCGAGTCTTGAGTTCCAGGAATTGGTGATCGGATGGGAACGTGTTAGTTATCATACATTATATGTTTATAATCATTATGTGACTTGTCGGTATATGAATAAGTGCTTATATGTGTTAAAATAGTGTTTAAAACCCGCCAGAAACCCATTTAGAGATGCTGCAGGTGATTAGGCACCAGTGATTGGCCTAATTAATCTTATAATATTTCTAGAAAATTCATTTTTGCTCCAAAAATTATGAAAATTTAGGTGAAACATCTTGACACCTTAAAGAAAATTATCATATTTTTATTTTTTTGAAAAATACATTATTTTCTTATTTTTCTTGATTTAATTTGTTTTAATCATAATTAAATGATTAAAAATTCTTTTAAGTGATTTTAACCTCAAATTTTCTGGAGATTTGTTTTCATGTATAATAAACTGAAATAAAATGTAATTTCTCAGAAAATGGTTATTTTTGTTACTTTTGCTATTTTTAATCATTAAAACGGCCTTCTAGCTGGATTATATTGACTGAGTGTGCACCATCTACAAGGATCCTGCGAACAAAATGATTAGCAATATATATAGTTATAACTAAACTATCATGATGAGGGTCAAGGATAGTCTCTCGATCTTCTTCTTTAAAGCTGATCACTTTTGAAGTTGTCAGGATGGTAGTCTTTGTGGGTCTTTCTCCTTTCTCTGATTTCATCTCTCTTGCATGCCTTTTTGCAACTGAATAAGATGTTCCACAAATGTCTGAACCACCTGAAATGAAGTTAATTATGCTAGCATCCTTAAGAGGTGATGCTGCTCTTTCTGGGATGTTGGTGCCATCCGGAATCCTTGGCTTCTTCTTGCCTAGGAGATCCTTAAGATGACCTTTGCTCAAAAGATATGCTATCTCATTTTTCAAGGCGATGCAATCTTCAGTGATTTGACCAAAGTCTTCATGGAAGTCACACCATTTCGATTTGTCCTTCCATCCTGACCTGTTATCTTTCCTTGGCCATCTTTCTTTGTCTCTAAGTTTCTTCATAGCGTATATTAAACCTGTTACATCCACAGAAAAACAATAGTCCGAAAGTTTAGGGCAATCCTCTTCATCATCATCCTCAACCATATTGACCTTTTTACTATCAGGTCTAGCATATGGTTCATGTTTGCAAGGTTCGTATGTGGAAGTGGACTTCCGATTAGGATTGTTATATCTTGAGGATGTCTCTATCCTCTCCTGTATCTTCTTGTCATCTTCAAGACAGATGAATCTTAAAGCTCTATTCCGAACTTCATCGAGATTCCTACAAGGGTTCATCACCAATTCTTTATAGAAAGGCGAATCCTTCTGTAGTCCCATCTTGAAGGCTTGCACTGTTGTTGTGACATCTAGGTTTGGGATGTCAAGTGGTTCCTTCCCAAACCTTGTGATATATTCCCTTAATGATTCTCCCTGTGGCTGTGTCACCCTGTACAAATCACTTGTCAAACGTTTAAATGTTCGACTGCAAGAAAACTGATTATTAAACATGTTAATCAAATGTGCAAAAGAAGTAATTGAATAGGGAGGAACACTCAGTAGCCATTTCAAGGCTGGACCAGTGAGGGTAGAACCAAATCCTTTGCATAAGCATGCTTCTTTCAAGTTTGCTGGAACGGGGTTTATTTCCATCCATTCCCTGTATTGTGCTACATGCTCTTCAGGATCAGTAGATCCATCATAAAGCTTCATGCTTGGAGTCTAGAATCTCTTTGGAATCTCAGCATCACATATTGGAGGTGCAAAGCGAGACACCCTGTGGCATGCTGTAAATACCTCAGGGATGAGCTGCATTATCCCTGGCACACTAGATACCATATCCTTGATTTTCAGAAGCTCTCTTGCCAACTGTGGACTTAAACCTGTATCCTGCAAAAAAGCAACATCGTTAGTAGCAAAGGTACTGGAACTTAAATTGTTACCATTGTTGTATCCACGGGATGGTTAGGTGGTATATCCTCGAGATGGCTCCACAGCATATCCTCGAGATGGCTCGGCAGTGTATCCTGCATCTCTAGTTGTAGCCATCCTATGTGCTGAAACAGTTTCTGGTGCACAGAATCCAGTGCTTATAGGGATGAAATCTCCTTGATGAATGCCCCCAGAGATGCCAGAATTGAAATCCAACACTCTAGGCTGCAATGGTGTCCCCATGTCTTCAGCCGGTCTCTTTGAGGATGTTTTGAGAGATTGAATTTATCTCATCATCATCTGGTTGGTATCCTGTTGTTGCTTTATTTGATCCTTCACCATTGCAAACATAGAAAGGAGCTCATCATTTGACACGAAAACAGGAGGAGTGGATCCAGATGTTGCCATCCCAGATCTAGCAGTATTAGGAGCAACAATCCTGGTAATTTGTGCAGAACTCTTGGGAAAGGTAGGAGGAGGTGGTAGAGTCACATTTTTTGGCAGAGGTTGTGGATGGTGTGGAAGAAGACACAAATTCTGGGAGGAAGACATAGTTGTCAAGATTCGTAAAATGAGTTAACTGAGAAAAAGTTTTAACAAAGTTTTTTGTTAAAATAGCACCACTTGCCCTACGGTGGGCGTCAAATTGTTTTGGTCAAAAATTACCTAGTAGAGATAATTTAGTATTCCAAATTAGTAAAAGTGAGGTAGAGTGCTAAATGTGTAAAAATATGTTAAATAGTCAGTTATATTCTGAAAATGGTGTATCAGGATGTTAAAGAAGTAAAAATATGACAACTATGCTCGAGATGGCTTAGGTTAGCTTCGGGATGGACAGTTATATCCTCGGGATGGAACTGTTTGTAATTTAGAAATAAAGTAGTAAACACAAAGAACAACACATGATCTACGAGGAAAGCCCTTAATCAGTTGTAGATCGCCGGCATAAAACCTCGGAGGAGTCTAGGCCCCTGCCTTGTTTGTTAATATTAATTGGGTAAAAAGATACAACTTTGGATGAGCAAATGGACGAGTGTAGTAAAATTACAATGAATGAGTGAGTGTTTTCTAATCAGCTAAGTGTTTTTGTGTAGCTATAGTGTGTGCAATGTGTCCTATACTCGTCCAATACTCCCATTTATATTGTACAAGAAGTAAATAAGAGATCCCACATAATCCGCTAGTTAGTTATGTTCTTTGATGGCTTCAGGTGACCGTTATAGCTGTTTCTACTGAATATGACCGTTGTAGCAGCTGTTTCAACTGAATATAGTTGTTGGTTAACTGTTTCCATGTTTTTCTCCTTCCATTAATGCTCGTCGGTTACAAGTTTGACCTCTTCTTTGGTGGTGGACTTGTTCTAACACGCATAGGTCTTCAATAATCAGCTCCTTTGTCTTAAATGAGTCAATATAGCTGTTAGGGAGGAGTTACAAGCCTTAATATTGATTAAGTGTACCTGCAATAATATCATAATAAGATAATTCGTTAGTCCATCCTCATTATGCACAGAGGTGAGAACACTGTTACATCCTGAACGTTGCCTTGTCCTTTAGCATCCTGAGGATGTTACTCAGAGAATATGAGGTAAAATCATCCTGCATTCATATAACGATAAGATATTTCATTAGCCTATCCTCATGATGTACATAGGTCAGAATGCTGTTACATCTTGAAGCCTGACCAGTCCTTCAGTATCCTGAGGATGCTACAGAAAATATAGGTTAGTGATATCCTGAAGATTTCACCCACAACATGTATATGATATTAAATATGCAAAGAGATTCTCAGATTATGAAATGGTATTTCAAGTAAAAGCTCTTGAAGGATTTCAGTTTCAATTAAAATCGATGTCTAAAATAGTGGGATTAACATATCTATTTATAGACAAACAGATACATGAACCTTGTTACAAAAGCAAGACTACAACAGGCTGTAGTCTTGGAAGTTGTACAAAAAGATAAAGTAATGTTATAATAATAAACTACTGAGACATAAGGGCGGTGGAAAGATTCTATTACAAATGCTGATGAATGACAAACTACTGATGAGTAGTTTGTCTTCAGTAGTTTTTTCAGTTGACTTGTCTGGTTTGACTTCAGAACTTCTGATCTTTACTCTTCAGTACTTGTTGAATCCTTCTTCACCAGTTTCTTCGTTTTTCTTTAGTAGTTTTGTACTTAGAATGCAGCCCCAACAAGTCAACTACGCCCAGCTCCCACTGTCCCTGTTATCCCAACCCATGCCAAACCGACACTCATGAGTCGAACCTCCACTCGTACTTCCCCAGCGAAAACCTTCACCCAGTACCAGTACAAAGATCCCCTCAAATATCAAACCACTAATCACGACTGAACAAGAATTAACATCACAGTTCCAGACCAGCTAACAGGCAAATGGTTATAACAGCAGTCGAGCTTTCATGGAAAACAAGCGGTACCAAGGGTTCTATGACCATACACACGACCAGTTAACGCAAACCCTAACCGAAAGATCATCCAACTAGCTAGTAATAGTTCATATGACTTGATACTAACCTTTTTTTTTCACTTATGTCGTCACCAGCACGCCCGAGCAGGAATACCTTAAACCCAAAGTATTCCAAACTGGTTGGTTCCATTTTCTACAGGTTTTACCATCTGTAAGTACCACATCCAAGTTCCATTGACAAACCAATCAACCAACACTCAAAACCGTCTAACATTCCGATTACTACCATCTCGTCTTTAGTTATAATAATAACAAACGAGAACAAATCGGAAATAGTGAACAAACACATCAATGGCACGAGCCCGAACTTGACGACTGTTCTACTGAACACTGTCAATCAAAGCGATTTGCTCCTACAAATAACCATGTAGACAAATCTGACCCTACCCAACTGTTATCACAAACCCGGTTATATAATCACAGTTGATAACAATAATTGTCAATCCCCGAACTTAGAAAACAAATCCTACTTAGCCTGCAACCCAAACTCGACCAACAACTGAATAAACTTAATCAGTGGCTCCAATCGAATTCAACAAGTTAAACATGCGGCTCAAGGATTAAAATAATTGGCACTTACCTTCGTCTTCTCGTCTCGCAATCGTTCGTGCAAATCTCAGTGTGTTAATGAGCCAAAGCTCTGATACCACTTGTTAGGTATCAGTCGACGCAACGGAATCAAACACACAAACGACACACACGATTATCACGCGATGACAGAAAATAATAAACACGACGCAAGAATTTTACGTGGTTCGGTCCCAGTGGGGGACCTACGTCCACGGGCTGAAACTAGGTTATTTCATTAAGCTCAAGGCACACTAATTACAATACATGACTAGGGTATATATAGAGAACAATTAGGTTAAACAACTTAGGGACCAAGAAAACTTACGGACCAAGAAAACTAAACCGGGTCTGGCCCATGTCTTCTAATGTCAACCCTAAAGCCTAATAAACCAAGGACTTCACCAACCCAACAATAAAATATATAAAAAGTAAGATTACCCCATCTCATAAAGCAATAGATGGACTGAAAGAAACCTAGTGAACAACTAACAAAACCATCAACATCACATTATCACCTATACAAACAATATTTTAACTTAATAATATAACATTTACTCATAATCTAAACTAAACCCTAATAAAATATGTAAAAAGTAAGATTACCCCATCTCATAAAATTTAAAGATGTTTGGAAAAAGGGTAACATACCAAAGTAACGGCGCTCGTTAGTAGCTTTGGCTTTATCAAGCATGTCATCGAGGTCTTGTTGAAGCTTGGCATCCCATTTGACCGGCTGTTTAGCAAAGATTGCACCTAATCCCATGCAAAGACTGCACCTAATCTGTAGTAACACCAATTTATTGATTGATTCATAAATTCATTCTTTATTAATATTAATACAGAGTTAGGGTTAAGGTTAGAGAGAAATTAACATACGGCGCATGTAAGGGAGTTTACGGAGAACATTGGAGTACAACTGGGTACCTAGTCCCAGTAGAGCTCCGATCATCATCGCTGACGTCGGCATCTTTCTTTCTTTCTTTCTATCCTCGATGGATCGATTAGTTTTCACAGTTGTATCACACACCGATATCGTTGATAACTAACGCGTCAACGAACACCGACGCCCACATCGGAGCCCCACCGCCGAAATCAGACATGGACCACTACCGAACACCGACGCCCACATCTAAGACCCACATCGGAGCCCAGGCCATCAAATATACGGCCAATGAGGCTTGCGTGTGGGTGACAGCAAGGTGTCGTGCGGTGGACAGCAAGGTGTCATGTGGAGAGAAATGAGTGGTGAGAGGTGAGGAAGGTGGAGTTCAGCAGGTGGCTGGAAGAAACCACAAAAAGAGTGTATAAGAAGGTTGGAAGGCAAAATTACCAAATACTCCATGAACACTATGAAAGGGAAAAAAAAAAGACAACTGCATGACTCGAACCCGGGCAACACACAACACATAGCAACGCCACAACCATCTATACCAGAAGCATTTTCGTTAACATACTTAGAACCATTACTATTTGAAGGCTTTTTAAAACGTAAGATGGCACTATTTATGGGCTTTGTAAAATAAACATATAGGATAATATTATATTTAAAAAAATAAAACAAGCAAAACGTTTTATATATATTTAGGGTTTTAGAAACTTTCTTTTATTTTTTGGAATTTTTTGTTGTGTTGCTTCCATGCTGCAATTTCATATTGTTTCAAAATCGATCTATCTATACTTACTATAATAGGAAAGTCCTGAGTGAGTGACATAAGAAAGCTGAGTTGGCAAGCATAGAGACCTTAAAAAGCTGAGGAGTCAACCTTAGATATAGGCCATGATTCTGTGTATGAAGCGAATAATGATGTCATCAATCAGTTTAAAATATTCAAGAAAAAAATATGGGTCAGTACCTTTTAGCACTGTTGAGCTCAACAACATCTGTTGGCTAGCCTCAATAGACGAATAGTTGTTCAGACCAATAACTGAGCTCTTTACTTAATAATAATAATAATATTAATAAGTAGATGTTATGATCATATGTTTGCAGATTTTAAACCCCTAAAGTTTGAAATTCTAAGTGGGAAGTTTTAAATTAACATAGGGAATCATGTTTCATTAATTACGCTGCAGGTATCTTCCTTTATAAGCTTAACCACATAACCCCATAACAAATACAACCATTGTTTATTGTTTATATCAATTTTGAAATTCAAATATTTAAATTTCAGATATGTAACCGATCTGAATCCAGCTAAAGAGGGAGATCATATTGACGGATTAGCAGGTAAAGTATATGTCATTTGATGGTTTGGCTATGTGAGTGTTGCTGTGTTTGATCTTCATGTTTGTTTACTGTTATTTTCAGGTTGATAAGATTCAAGGCTCTGTTAAGAAACTGTTGTCTTCTGGTTTGTCTATTATTCTTTATTTAATTTAATTAATTATACATGTTCTGTGTTTGATCTTCATGTTTTGTTTATGGTTATTTTCAGGTTGATAAGATTCAAGGCTCTATTAAGAAACTGTTTTCTTTTGGTTTGTCTATTATTCTTTAATTCTTTAATTTACACTTTACTTACTTATTGGTACTTTAAAGTTAAGATATTATTGATGAGATCCAAAAGAAATAAGACGTATGAATTTTGATATTCAAGACTTGGAGTAAGGATTCTTTTATATTACTATAGTTTTTGGTGTAAAAGTAATTTTTAACACACTTGGCAGTTGATAGAATTGAATCAATTATTGTTAAAATTGCAAACTTAATGATGGCTTGGAATAATAAATGGTGTAATGATGTAGAGTATAAAATTTTTGTATATGTTTTACATTTATGCTTTTACATTTATGCTTCTATTTTTTCATGCAGAGTTAAGATATTGGAATAAATATGCAGAACAAGATTTAATTAGTTGTATATCTGTCTTTATATCCATTTTTTCAAGAATTCAGAGTTGAAGCCAGAAGAAGCATGTTGATGCACTTACTGAGATTGAAGAGGTTTCAATATTTTATACATAGTTTTTAAATATAAATGAGTTTATTAATGCTTTATGTATATTTGTTTATGAAAATTTAGTGTAAGACATTTATAAAATTTAGGAGACTGTTATAATGACTTATAGTAACATCTGTTATGAACAACTGTTACAAAACAGACGTTATATAATATCTGTTGTTGCAAACTTGGTTTTAGTTCACATATTTTAGGCTTTGTACAACAGATTTTGAAACATAGAAGACATTTCAAGTATTTTGGTCAATATCTGTTATTCAACGGATTTTGTATCAGTCAATGGTTCTTTTATTTTCAGCTGTTGCAATATCTGTTATACAACATCTGTTGTAAAATATAACTGTTAAATGATGGCACCTTTGTATATGTTTTCATATTTTTGTATATGTTTTCTATAATAAATAATAAATAAATAATTAATGGTGTAATAACATAGAGTATAAAATGTTGTACTAACAGAGATTGGACTTTTGGAGACCATTTAACAGTTATAGTATTTAACAGATGTTGTACTTACAAAGGTGAAGTTCAGTAGAGTTTATAGCAACATGCCAACATACCATATTGAAAACAGTCTGTTGGATGAGAATAGACCTTGGAACTTATTAACAGCTGTAAAAACACTAGATGATGTTCTATAATATTCATCTGTTCTAACATCTCTCATAACACATCTGTTCTAGAAACAGACTTTGGAGTTTTAGAGACCTTTTTATACTTATAGAACAGATTTTGTAGTTATAGTGTTTTTACAATAGCATATTTTAATGCAACAGATCATATTGAATTCAGTTTGTGAATTTAGCAGAAGTCTGATGTTTCACATTTCAAACTTGTATTTTTAGAAAAAGATAGATGAACAAACAAATGATCACAAACAAAATAATACTTGATTTAACTTACGTCTAAAACAAAAAACATCCATCATATTTTCATTAATTAACCAAAATTCATCAATTAAGTCATCACATTACAACCATTGTTAACTAATGTCAATAGTTTAAAAAAACACAGAAACCACCAAAAAGTTAAATTTCCAATCCACTAACCATGCACCACCAAAAAGACCAAACCCTAAAGTCAGTTTCATCCTTTGACTCAACCGCCATATCTGCAACCTCCGTCTCATCACCATCTTCAGATGAGTCAGCATTACCTGGATCTTCATCTTGATTTGCTTGGGCATCCCCTTCCTTCCCACAGATTTACTTGAGCCTTCAACAATGGTTTTTCAGATAACTTTCTTAGAAAATCCACATCATCTAAGAAGCAGATGTCTTGAGGTTTGTAGTATCCTGTGTGGCCATCATCAAACGTAATATTCACTTCAAACATCTCTGACAGAAGCTCCCAAGAAATCACATCCCGAAGTTCACAATTCTTAAACATCTTCTTAAGTTTTGGTTGGCCTTCGTGTTTCGTCAGTTTCCCAACTAAGTTGGCTACCAAGTTTCAACATTTTTTTAAGAACTTCTTTAGAAGAGTTAGCAATTACATCTTCATGGGAATGGAAAATACGCTTCTTGTTGTCACAGAACATTAGGAATAATTTCTTCTTCTCACACCACCATATGGATAATTTTTTATCGTCTGCCATTTTTTCTGTTGAGTTTTGGGATTAATAATTTAGCTGGGAAAGACAATTAGGAAAAAGAAAAGATATGTGCCCTAGATGTGTTATAGTATTCTTCGTTTTGTAGAAGGGTTGTAGGCAATAGGGGGAGTGGTGTGGGAAGTTAAGGCGATGTGGATGGTTATCAAATCGCTGTCAGTTTTTAGAAGATATTTAATTTAATCAAGACGATTTGGAGACGATTTTTCAAGACATGTCTTTTTAATTTTAATGACATGTTATGATTATTGTTTTTCTTATTTAACTATCGTTAACTTATTAACTTTTTATTTATTAAAATAAATAGCATGTTACATAAATTATGTTAGTTAACATAGCTTTTGAGCAACATCTGTTAGACAAATACTTTTTAAATAACATCCGTTCTTCAACACCTGTTGTGTAAACAGACTTTCATGTGAAAGGTTATCAAATGACTGTCAGTTTTTAGAAGATATTTAATTTAATCGAGATGATTTGGTTGTGGTTTTTCAAGACATGTCTTTTCAATTTTGCTGACATGTTATGATTATGTTTTTTCTTATTTAATTTATTGTTAATTTATTACATTTAATTTAGTAAAATAAATAAGAAGTTATATAAATTGAAAAGACATAGCTTTTGAGCAACATCTGTTAGACAAATATTTTAAATAACATTTGATATTTAACAGTTGTTGTGTGACCAGACTTTGGACTATAAGAGACCTTTCAACAATTGAAGAATTTAAAAGACTATAGAATAGTTTTCAATATTGGTTACTATACGGACTAAACTGTAATTCTTTAATAGTATTGGGAGCTGTTGGTTATTAATTACTTATTAGCGGGACGGGGCGCCTCTAGATTTGGTCACAGGTACCCCACTACAGACACGGTAACACTGCCGCTGGTAGTGTTGGTAGTGGATCCATAGACCTTTTTCTGGTACTATCTAACGGGAGTGAACCAGCACGGTAACAGTGAATTTCTTTATAATATTATTTCTTTCTATGCCACCTTTTCCCCAACTATCATCATCACCACCATCTGCAACCATCATCACCAATGAAAGGATATGGCGCCAAAACAATGACACCATATCAAATAAAAGGAACCCATTCTTTCCGACTGCAAAGAGTCAAGACATAAGAAGGACGAATGAATGATCATACACCAACAATAGGCTGCGTCCATAAAAGTGTGACGCTTGTTCTCCCGCCCATACTACGTCGACAAACGAGGACCACGTCAGACACCCTGACGCTGACCCTTCCGCCCGTTTTACGTCAGCGGAGAAATCTGCGTCTGCGACTGATCAGATACTCAGACGTAGGTCCTTCCGCCCGTTTTACGTCAGTGGAGCAACATGTGTCTGCAACCATGACGCCAGCCAACCCACTCGTTCTACGTCAGCACCAAGACTGACACAAAATGAAGCTTCCTTGACACAAGACATAGAAGATTCGTCGACACAAATGAAAGATACCTTTCAGGGCAGCCTCGAGAAACACACCCCAGGGCAGACATGCCATGGGAAACTATTCCTAACGCAATAGGCTGCCCGTCAGAGTCTGCAACCAATCAAAGGCTTTGCCTGGTCTAATTACCAGAAAGGACGACGACGTGGCAGCTCCCCAGCAAAGATATCTCTGACAGAAGACTTTATCAACCCCTAGTTGTCACCAGGTTCTAGAAGGAATGATGATTACTCACCGCCCCAATAAACCAACCGGCGGACGCCATGTGTCCGCCGACCTTCAGCGTCCACTCAATGGGCGCCACGTGGATTTTTTTTTTACAAGACGGTAATATATCCCCTTTCCCCTTTTTTTTTCACACAAACCACTTGCACCAAATTGGGCTTACGAATTTGGGTCGGAGACTTAGAGACTCCTCTACCTGGGCGGGCCCCATCAAGGTAGAGGACGGGTTGAGAGAGTTGAAATTCGAGGTGTTATAAAAAGAGAAGTCTCTTCTCCTTTTATTGGTATCTTTGCTCCCCCGATAACTCCCACTAAAAATCCTACGAGTACATCGTACTTTTCCAACCCTAGTTTTTATTTCCAACGTTTAGAGGCTCGGCTCTTCTAATCGGTTGTCTCTTAACTTCCTTGGTCTTATTAGTAGACCTTTATTTTCGAATACACACTTTCTAAAATTACAATTTATTTTATGGATACACTACTTGGATTGACCCTAACTCAGCAATCTAGGATTCGCGTTTCTTCAACCACCATATGTAACCATCACCACCACGATTATCTTTATGGTTAAGAGAAGGAGGTGGAAGTGGAAGTGGACGATGGGAAAAGTTGTATTGATTCGGTTGTGGGTGTTGAGGTAGTGGCCAGTAGGTGTAAAATAGACGGTGGTGGGGTTTGAGGTGGTAATCATGGCTATTTGGTGAGGGTGGAATTCGTATGGGAGTAGTGAAGATGATTGTGATGGTGTTATGATGAACTGATGACTGTGATGATGTAATGATGGTTGGGTTAAGTATTTATTTATTTAAATGAAAAAAAATAAACGAATCAGTGGATTGCTGCCTTCAGAGAAACAGTTTTAATAAAGTGAATCAGTGAAGTGATGTGACAGTACATAATTGATTAAAATCAATAAAGTTAAAAATCTTTAGGGTGGTGCCCCTCCTCCTTACCATTTTTTTTGTTCCACCCCATCTTGATTATCATCTTCACTCACCAAAAGCAATTGTGGTCCCTACCCAAAATTATTAACACTATATTTACCAAAATTGTGTGTGAGTGCAAAACACTATTGCAATTTGTACAAACATAGTGAAGCTTATGTACAAGTCAATAATGCACGAATCTCAATATCTCTGTATCCCACTCTACAATAATCACTCTCATGCTTATCTCTGTGCAACGTCAAGTACACTACCGTGAGCCTCTATCTTTGCCGCCTAGCCTTCCCCTTATGACGCCGTTTCCAAGTGATGATGAACCCGGTAAATTGGTGTCTTACGGTTGACGTTTCGTAGGCCGCCGTAGATGATCTCTTAATTTCTATTGTTGGATTTTACGCCTTCTTCTTTGTCTAAGGCTGACTTGCCGTCACCGGTTAATTCCCGAATAAAAAGATATGATTTTGAACATATCAATATATGATGCTTATTATACACCATGGTGCATGTAACTTAGCCGATTAAGTCCATTTGTGATATTTGCCAACCCGGCCATTAGAGTTGTGTTATGAAAAAGTCTTTATAAAATAGAATTAACAAAATATAATACATTCGATAACAAAGTGGGATTTTGATAAAATGATTTAGCTTAAAACATTACAACTTGGGGTTGGGTCTTCAAGTTGAAAATTTTGGAGTTCCCAATATTTTTTTTCCAAGCAGGTAGATTTGGGGCTTCAAGTTTGCTTTCGATTTTGTATCCATGTGATGACGATGATCATTGGGTTATCCAAGAGATGCGATACGGATGTGTATGACGCTCATAATCTGGTTTGATTTGAAACTATATCTTGATTACGATGACCAACGCCTCATCCAATATATGCCATGCATGAGAATGTTTATGGTTGTGATGATTATGTTGCCTTCATACAAGCCTCCATATTTTTATTTGGTTATGTAGTGATTTGTGGATCATTGGTATTACTAAATTGTAAATGAAAAATTGTTAAGGATGCGACTCTTTGCTGTGTTAGGCAATGATGAGGTTTTGATGAGGCAATTGTGATGCTTTAAAACAAATGCAACCATGAATCTGAGCCTCATTGTACTTTCGCATGGTATTGTTTATTGATGCATAATTTTTTCCTTCTTTTAAACACAACCCCACCGCTACATTTTAGTTTATAGCCCATGTTACTGTAGGTATTTTGTGCAAGTTATTGATGCCATATTGCCATATCTCTGGCTTTTGGTATTTGACTTGCATGTTCTTAATGATCAAGAATACGACTCATCCTAGAGATACAATGGGATGTTTTATGGTTGTGATGGTGATGTTGCCTTCGCTTGTTATAGTCGTATTCTATTCGTTGCGTAAATATTGTATATATGTTACCGCCACAACCCGTGGGATAGATTACTAGTTAATCACAATTTGCAGATTTTAAAGTCTAGTTTTTCATCTTCACTTTCACTTTGTGGGTTGTAATTTTATATGATGTTACACAACTTATTTCTTCAAACGAAAAACCACGATATTTTATCCAACTTGTCTGATGCTCCAGTAGGTTCAAATGTAGTTAAACAAACAACAAAATGCCTGTAGAACATGGGTTACGATTGTATTAAATAATATTAATAGAAAATATAAAGATAATCTCTTTATAAAATTTTGGAAAATTTTAGTACACACACCGTATACGAACCCAAATGAAAATAAAAAGGAAATACGACAAACGTAAGTAAATTGATTCAAACCAAGTCTTTAACAAGATCATGAATCTCATCTTCTTACAATCTCCTTATGTCTATCTAAATTGATTCCACCAAGATCTTCAAAAAGTCAAGTCTTCAACAAGGTCTTCTTATAGTACTCCATGGCTTCAAGAATGAACAAACTAATGTTGACGGTTGTGGCTGAGGCACGTGTTCAACACACTTTCTTAAAAATAGATTTCGTGCCTGTACTAAAGACAATGCGTCTGTCTCCCAGGGTACAACAGCCAAAGCAGTCTATACTGCCATAAAAGGTCACGCGTCTGAGGTTACACCGGTAAAATTGTAGTGTTAGAACTTGTGAAACAAATAATAAGGAAAAGGTGATGGAATCGAGTAGAGAGTACTCCTCTCTATAGTACCCAACATATGGGTCTTTTCTTCTCAGAAGAACTCTTCCTCTTGTATTCTTCTACTTGTTTTTTTTCTAATCATCTTCAAATAAGACACATAGCATTCTATGTATAAAATAGTAGATGGAGAGTTAATAGTCAATTAATTAGAGACATAAGACTCTAATTAAGACTCTAATAAAAACTCATTAAATGTCGTTAAGAATTCTACTCATGAGTTTCACCATATGAAGAGTTAGATATTACTAATTTTAATAAATCAATTCTCATTCACCACTTTATAATTTTCCAACAATGTCGTTGACTCGTCGTGGGCAAAGCCGATTCGGTCTTGTATCGACTTCTTTCATCAACACAAACCCGGCTATGGTGCTTATCCGTAGCGGCGATAGCCAGTGACGACGGCTTCAGATGGTATCCCTATGAACAGAGGCTGATAGATAACTGGTTTGTATTGTAGATATCACTGAGTGCGTTTTATGATATCTTGTATTTGAATAAATTTAATAGTGCGTTTTAGTTTATTCGCTGAGTGCGTTTTATGATATCTTGTATTTTGAACAAATTTAATGCGTGTGCTTTAATTAATTTCTTGTATTTGAACAAATTTAATAGTGCGTTTTAGTTTATTCAAACAAAATGATGAGTGCGTTTTAAATATGCTCTTATCCAAACAAAGAATGCGTTAATATTCACTTTATACAAACAAATTGTGCACCTTATCCAAAACCAATGTCTAAATATTCAAATATTCACTTAAACTTGAGAATTGTGCACAAAGTTCTTTTTTGATGGTGGCGTGCATTTATGTTTTTTTTTTCATCAACCTTTTTTGATGAAATAAGATGCCAACAAAAATAGAGCTTCTTCAATGGTCATACTCTATTGAGGTAGGAGACAATGGTCATGCTTAAATTTTGGGTTTTGATAGATCACTCACTGAATCACTCACATGGATGTGATGTTGTTGTTGGAATAAAAAGGTAAAGTTTACAAGAAGGAGAAAGAGAGGTCAGGTTGCTGAACAGAAAACAACTACTAAAGGACTATCAGTAGTTACCACGAGCCCTTCAGTAGTTACTGAAAAACATGAGACAACTACTGATTTGCGGGCTACTCAAAAACAACAATCATCAGAACTTGTCAAACCCACTTCTCAACCCAGTCAAACACTTTCATCATACGTATGCATGCGTTTTACCACATTTTTAAATGCATTTTAATAATACCCAGCTGCACATTGTTCCAATTAATGGTAAAACATCAATACATGCTTTTTTACATCAAAATGTGTTTTACTATATTAGCGTGCGTTTTAAAATTGCAGGAACATGAAGGTATTTTTCATCATACTTATGCATGCGTTTTACCACATTTTCAAATGCGTTTTAATAATACCAGTTACACATTGTTCTAATTAATGATAAAACATCAATACATGCTTTTTTACATGATAAAGTTTACAAGAAGGAGAAAAAGAGGCCAGGTTGCTAAAAAAACAACATAAGACATAATTGTCAAAGCGCCTACGCGTACTCAAGGCGCATAGCCCGGAGCCTAGGCGCAAGGCGCATAAAAAACGACGGCTTTTTATAATTAAGCGCATAGTATAAAATACATTTTTTAGGGATTCTAGAGATGTTTTAGGCTTGTTTAGGGCTACTTTAGGATGTTTTAGGGTTGTTTTGGACTTGTTCAATACTCATTTAGGATGTTTTAGAGGTTTATGCAACTTTTAGCCTGAATTTGGCCGGAAATCAGCCCTGATAGTGCGCCTCAGTGCCTAGGTGCGCCTAGGCGCTCGCCTAGGTGCACTTTTGACAACTTATGATACGACAACTACTGATGAACTATCAGCAGCTACTCAAAAACAACAATCATCAGATCTTGTCAAACCCACTTCTCAACCCAGTGAAACACTTTCATCATACTTATGCATGTGTTTTACGACATTTTCAAATGCGTTTTAATACTTCTAGCTGCACATTATTCCAATTAACGGTAAAAACATGAATACATCTTTTATAGGTGTCTGGAATCATCATCAGAACAGTTTCGGAGGATTATAACATTCCTTGTTCCTTCTGCTTCACAAAACAAATACAAACAATGTATAAATACATTAAGCTAAAACCATATTGAAAACATTTTGATGCATTTTAGGAAACAATTAAAGGCTTTTTATGTTTTTACATTGTAAGTTGATCAACATCAACATGTAAGTGCGTTTTATGATATCACTAAATGCGTTTTAAGTCATAATATGTGATTCTAATATTCACACATGTTTGAGTGCGTTTTGTTATATAAATGGGCGTTTTAACATCATGATCAATCAATCATCTTATTCATCTTCCAACATAAACACGCATCTAAATATCAAATCCATACCTGTATTCTGCACATTCGAAGGTCTGTCATTATTCTTTTTGCTTCTTCGTTCTCTTGCTTCACCTATTTCATACAACCGAGGCTTTGACCCGAACAACCCATACAACTTCATCCCAAACTCGAATACACCACCGGTTCACCCGACACCAAACCGTCCACCCCAATATCAAACACCGTGTCCCGAATACACCACTTTTTCGAGTTATATTAGTGGGCAAATGTATCCCAACTTTCCATTTAACGATTCCCCTATTCCTTCACAACCGAAAACCCCTTTAATGCTACCCGAAAGCATACCCGAAACTCAACCACAAAATATTGTGTGATCATCATCGGGTAAAAAACCAAATGTTAGAAGAACTCACAAGAAGAAGACGGCGGAGGAGAAAGCGTTGGCCACCTCTAAACCGCCAACCGATTAAGTGGACAACCGCCGAAGAGGTTGCCTTAACGCAATCTTGGATAAGCGAGTCGGAATCCTTGACTCAAGATATTTTTAATACTTTTTTAAACATAATATATTCTTTTTTAAATATATATTTTTACGTATGACTAACGGATATTTTTTTGTAGGAAATAATCGCCACAAAATCGACTATTGGATCGAGATAAACAGTTTGTTCCATAAGTTGATGGATTGAGGTAAACAAGGCGATGAATGTGTTCAAGAGCCATTATTATCAAGCTAGAAATAATCCAAGAAGCGGTGTAGAAGGATCGAATTGACAAAAACAATTGTGTTGATCAAACAAGTCTACTAATTCAAGTGCGGAATCCTTGAATCAGTTACAAAATGATAATAATATCAACAAAACGCAGAAATCATCATTAAACCATTCATTTCATTAATAATCAAACTCAATTACACGTTAAAAAGGTGTTTATAAACAATAAAAGATGTGTACAAAGTTGACTCAAAACCCTAGGGAGAACACTGACTGGAGGGAAAACAAAATGTCAAAAAGTTACATCTCAAAAATGAACTTGACCTTATATAGGCCTGCACATTCGCCCATATAGTATGGTCGAATGTGCAGGTTCGACCAAACATACTGGTCGAACCAAGCAATACATTAAAATCTATATCTACCTTCGACCTCCTGTTCTCCTTCACACCTTCAAGTCTCCTTCGACCGTTTAGCAAACTTCCTTCGACCATATGGATACTCCTTCGACCAAACGACTGATGACAAAAACATATGTTAAAAGTAATCCAAAGCATTAGTCGCACAGAATGCATCTACAAACTCCCCCCTCGACTATTGCTTCGATTGTTTGAGTCGATGTTCTTCATCCATCCTTTTGTTCATTAGCTTAATGTGCAATTGCTTCTTTTGTTCTTTGGTCATCACCGGTGCATAAACTTGTTTCGGCTTCTTCTTCTTGACATCAGGAACATCTTGAACCTTCACAAACTTACCAAGCTTCTTATCGTAATCACATCCAGCATTTATATCATGAGCAAAGCACAGGAATACCACACGTTGATATTTGCTTGCTTGATCACAATCCTTCACCTCACTGTAAATCGGATTATAATACAACATAATGATATCCCCATGTGAGCAGTTAATCAACCACATAGGATCAAATATGTGTATCTTCTTGAAATCTTTCACACCATCTTTCAAAACAATCACAGCCTCTGCAGTTTTCCAGTCATAGTACCACCAGATGAAATCTTTAGCAAAGTGTTGAGGTATCTGCATCAAAGGAATGTGTTTCAACACTTTCGGTGGTTTGTACTTCAACGTCACCTTGGGCATTCTGGTTATCTCATCAATCTCTTTCTTATGAACAATCCGTTTAGAATACTGAGGAGTAAACAAATTCCATTTCGTCCTGCTTTCTCTCGACATACGATCAGCAAAATAAGCAACATGATCGTTCACAGATCCAGTCAACTGGTGTCTACACACATCTCGAATGCATCTACAAGCGGTGAAACGGACGGCGACTACCTCGCCAACGAGCTAAAAGCTTATCGCGGCGTAAAGGGTATGGACTTCAAGTTTTTGCATTGTTCGGACGTCGCAAAAAACCATTCAAAATGGGCGAATGTCCCCTCGGCAACCGATTCGTCAAAAAGGACGAAAACAACTTCATCTCATAACCGTTCGGTTGGACCTGAAAACTTGGAGGAAATTAACTTGGATGATGCCGAGTTCGACGAGGAATTGAGTCGCCTACCCGGCCGAGATAAGTTAAAAGAAGAGGGCGCAAAAATCCTCTGCTTTGGATTCGGGTTCTGGATCGGGCAAAGGTGCTTACAGCGGTGACTTGGCCGATTTAAATGCCAACATCGTCCAATTCAACACGATTCAACAACAAAAGCTTGATGAGAAAAGAACCATTCGCGAAGCCTTTGAAAGAAAACTGACTATGAAAGAACAGCGCGAAAAACGCGAAGATATGAAATTTCTCGCCATGTCCGTCGATCACCTAAGTGGTCAAGAGTTGGAGATGACCCTAAAAATGAAGCGCGGATTATGGAAAAATATAACATGTAGTTTTTTTAGGTGTATTTTTTTATGTTTATTTTTTATGATTTTTATTTTCTAGGTTTTTTATTTAATTTTATTATAAATTATTATGATTTTTAATTATGTTTTTTTTTATTAAAATATGTTTTTTAATTAGTTTATTAGAAAATAAAAAAGATTCCACGTGGCACTCCCCCCCCCCCCCTTCCACTCCCCACAATTTTCACCCTTTACACATGTGTTCCATAAGTGCCACATGGCATTTCATACCCCCCCCCCCCTCCACTCCTTATAGTCTCATAATGTTAAAAAAAAAAAAAAAAAAAAAAAAAAAAAAGGCTGTTCAAAGTCTTAATGAAATAAGTTTCAAATTTTAACGAAATGCAACATAAGTTCATTAACATCCTAATGAAACCCTAAATACATCATGAAATCAAACTGTTGTCCTAAATACATGCAAATAATAACTAATTTTCTCTAACATATTTTATGGATATAAAAATAAAATATACGAAAACGTAAAAGGAATCCTAGCCACTAGCGGTTGTATATTAGAAGCAGGGGGAACATCCGTTACCCCTCGATTTTTAAGGTATTTTTATAAAATTTTACCCCTAAAACAAATATTTTGTTACCCCTTAAAATATTTTTTTATAAAATGTTACCCCTTGATATTTTTTCTAGATCCGCAACTGATCCTAGCTAAACCGAGCAATTACAGATGAGCTAAGCTGAGCTAGGCTCCTATTCTAACTAAGATGAGCTAGCACGAATCATTTTCATACGAACGCTATTGAGTGAGCTTAGTCTGAGCTAAATCTCAGCGAGCTTCGAGCCATGAACACTTTGAACATCCATGGCTCTTCCCACTTGAGATGAATTGGATTGTACTCGGTTGGATTAGATTGTATGAGTTAGATGAGGTGACCTAATGCTTTTGGGTGTTGATGTAATTACTTCTTGGTTGTGAGAAGAATGCCCCCTTTACCGTTAGGTTAGGTGATAAGAGGTAACGTCTCTGTCCACCTCATATCCAATAGCACCCCCCCCCCCCCCCTTATCAATTCTCAGGCACCATTGGGGGAGGGTATTGTACCACTCGCCAGCCCATTCATGAGGGACAACAGAGCATGTGGGTGGAAACCATTCAGGTCTCTTTATCGTTTTATACATTAAATGGATATTACTCTATTGCATGAGAGTTGGAAAAGGCAATGAAGCCCCTTGTCTATATGGCGTTGATACAGGGTCGGGCTTAAGAGGGGTGAAATAAAGCTAAAGCTTTAGACCTCTACTTTTTTAAAGCCTCAAAATTCTGAAAAGATTAACTATATAGGTGATTTTGAGATTTTTTTATTAATGACATTGAGGTTTGTGGTATATGATATGCATATACACATATCGTATAGGAATCGTGATGTTAAAAGCATTTTTCATTCAACGAAAGGGCCCCAATTTTAATATGCTCTTTGAGCCTCTAATAAGCTTGAGACGATCTTACGTAAAACGTAATAAAGCCCCTGTAAACTCTATTCTATATCACTAGGAAACATTTCATAGTATAATCTAACTAGATTATATCCCGGAAGCTTTCTGGATAGATAAATCTAATATGATGTGATAAAATATGTGTTATGATGTAATATAGAAAACTAATGTATTATAATATGAAAAAACAATAATTTTAATCAAGTAAATAAGAATGAAAATATGTATTAAAAAGAAGATATATGTTTAAATGGAGAGCAGAGCTAGAAACAACCATTGTATGAAGTGATTGAGACAGTAGTCTTAGATGTGTGATTTTTTTTTTTTTTTTTTTTTTGGAAACGAGTGGTTTTAACCTATTTTGGTATTGATGAAAATAGAATTCCTAGTTTGAACATGATTTGTGACTTTTCTTAGACATGATTAATGAATTACCTAACACATTGTGTTTTTTTTTCTCGTTGGCAAGATAATAAAACGTTCGTTAATTTGATGTAATTAAAAAAATCTTGTATATAAAAGTTATTAACGTTTTAAAATTGTGAGGGAAATGTGGGAGAGAAAAAGAATTTTGAATAGAAATAAGAAGGATGTCACATGGCACACTCAAAGAGAAAGGATTGCCTCTATGAGTATGACGTAAGATTTATGTTGTAGAATATTAGCATATCTGATATATATATATATATATATATATATATATAGGGTCAAGATTGTGTACAAAGTGTTTTTTTTTTTGTGAGAAGTGTGAGAAGTATTAAAAATTGATACTTAGGCATCATTTATTGAACTTAGTCGTGATGTTTTGGATTGTTTTGCCTATAAAAACACCAAACATAACAATTAAAAACCGAAAACAATGTATTTTAGGCTTAAAACACCATGCTAAGAACATTAGCAATGTGTTTTAAGCATTAAGTAGTGTGTTTTAGCTGTTTTTTAAATTTAATGACTATAATACATTGTATTGTGTTTTAGATTGTTGTGTTTGGAGTTTTTCAAGTTAAAACAACCTAAAATATTATTCCTAAATCCAAAATATGATGTCTACATGTCAATTCTTAGTCCTTCTCACACTTCTCACGAAAAATGTACTTTGTACAGGATCCTAAACCTATATATATATATATATATATATATATATAGGGGGAGGATAAATTGAAAACCCACTCGAGTTAAGAAAACTAAGAAAACCCTTGTAAAAACCATCTAAAATTTTTTAATTTTTTTGAAAAAAATACACAAGGTAACATACATGTATTAAAGTGTTTTGGGCCAAAAAAAATAAAAAAAACGCCGATTGGATATTTTTAAAAAAAAATAAACAAAATTTGTGCTGTTACATATGTAACAGAGCTGTTACATATGTAATAGCACAAACTTTGTTTATTTTTTTAAAAAATATCCTATCGGCGTTTTTTTTAATTTTTTTCGCCCAAAACGCTTTAATACATATATGTTACCTTGTGTATTTTTTTCAAAAAAAATTAAAAAATTTTAGATGGTTTTTACAAGGGTTTTCTTAGTTTTCTTAACTCAAGGGGGTTTTCAGTTTATAATTTCCCTATATATATATATATATATAGGGTGACGCTAACGTAAAAATGAGATTAGCGTTAAAACAATAAGAAGGATTATTAGCCATAGATTAAATTAGATAATCAGAGACACGATGGTAATTCATTGCGTCATTAAAGTTTCGCCCCCATTTTTAAAACGGTCATAAGTTTTTCATACGACATTATTTTTTAAAGAAAAAAATACCATAAAAACAAGTTTTTCATCCTATTTCATTTGCACACCTTATTGCTATACTTTAAAAAAAAAATTGTTGAGTTGATAACTTGCGCTTTCTTGAGGGTATACTTGCGTTTTAGAAACGCAAGGTATATCTGATAAGACGACCTGATAAAACGCAAGTTATAAATGATAAAACGCAAGTTATACATGCTAAAGCGCATGTTATACATAATAAAACACAGATTATCAATCCAACAAACAATTTTTTAAAAAAAAAAGTAAATCGATAGAGTATGCAAACGAAAGAGGATAAAAAGTTTGTTTTTATTGTATATTTTTTTAAGAAAAATAACGGCGTATGAAAAAATTATGGACGTTTAAAAAATAAGGGTGGAACTTAACAATTGTGGTGTATACATATTTTGTCATTCTCCTTCTATTTTATAAACATAACGTATACTATTTCCATTTTAATCTTATCATTGATTTATTTTGATCAAAAGTTTAAAATCTTCTTGTATTTTTACGTTAAACTACTTTTTTTTTTATAGTAAAATTGTTTTATATATATAAAGATATACATTCTACAAGTTAATAACACCAAAAAAAAAAAAAAGTTTAACGTAAAAATACAATAAGATTTTGAAAATTAAAACAAAAAGTCTCAAACACGTTGAAATAACACCACAAAAGTCAAGACACCTTTCTGGTAAATGTCATAAAAAGTTTGAAAATTAAAACAAAAAGTCTCAAACACGTTGAAATAAACGTCACATCAAACCAATATATCACTGAATCCAAATATAAACCAACCAAATGTCCAAAATTTCCACCAACCAAAATCATTCACATACTATTTCCAATGGACTCATCACCTGACCAAATCATCAAAGAAATCCCCCCATTCATCCGAATTTACAAAGATGGTCGATACGAAAAACTATCCGGCACCGATACCGTTCCCGCAGGCATTGATCCTTCATCCCGTGTCGAATCGAAAGACGTCGTTATCGTACCCGACACCCCGCTCTCGGTCCGCCTTTATATTCGCAAACCCGAAAATCCAACGGTCAAAAAACTCCCAATTTTAATCTATTTCCACGGTGGCGGATTCATAATCGAATCCGCCGCCTCACCAATTTACCATAATTTCCTAAACCTCATCGCGGGGGAATCTGGCGCCGTTGTAGTCTCAGTAGACTACAGGACGGCGCCAGAGTATCCTCTTCCCGCATGTTATAATGATTCATGGGAGGCAATTAAGTGGGTCGGGCGACACGTAGACGGGAACGGGCCCGAGCCGTGGCTTAACGAGTTAGCGGATATTGGAAGTGTGTTTTTCGCGGGGGATAGCGCGGGCGCTAATATCGCCCACCACATGGCAATCCGGGTCGGGTCAAAAAACCCGACCCGGATTGTCGGGCTACGGGGTGTCATCCTGCTCCACCCGTATTTTTGGGGAAAGGAACGGATCGGGTCGGAGTCGGGCAACCCAAGGGTCGCCGTGGTGGGCGAATTATGGAAGTTTACCCACCCGGAAACAAGTGGGGAGGACGACCCGTTGATCAACCCGGATAAGGATCCGAAAGTATCGGATCTTGGATGCTCCAAGTTACTTGTTTATGTTGCTGAGAAGGATATTTTAAAGGATAGGGGGTATTATTACAAGGATATATTGAAAGGAAGTGAATGGAATGGAGATATAGAGGTTATTGAGGATAAAGGGGTGGGCCATGTGTATTTCCTATTTAATCCTTCTGATGATGGTGCTTGTACCTTGCGCACAAGAATGTGTAACTTCATCAACAATGGGGTGTAATTGTGTTATCTAGTGTTTTGTGTGTTTGGTATTAAATAAAACTGAGTGCGTACCCGCGTGTTGCAACAGGGCAAGCTGATGGTCGTGTTTTTATTAATGAGTAGTTGATATTATATATCGGTTTTAATATATCAAGCCGTATAACGTTTGATTACATGCTTAGATAGTCAAGTATCATCACACACCCTTGAGTAATAAGTACAAAATGGGTTAGTCATGACAAAGCTTTACAAAAGAGGTTATATAAATATTTATAGCATTTAGTCATAACCATGATGTGGTGATGATGGGTTTAATCGGCCCAGTCTGAAACCTTACTAAGGCCAACAATATTTCTGCATATAACTTTAACCAATCTATATTTCAATTTCAATAAATGTGATCAGGTTTAATATATGCACCTCTTCTCATTGGCATATTAATCAGGTTTAATATAATCAGGTTCACTACATTTAGTGAACGGTGTCACCTGACACCAATATATTTCATGTATCATATAGAACATGTAACCGGAAAAGTTCAAGTGACACCAATGTTTTTTACTATTGACATTTGACACCATTGATTATGTAAACTAAAAATTGACCCCATTGACATGAAACAACTATATTTGCTTTTACAAAATATTAAAAAAAAAATATTAACGTTTTACCTAATAAAACTTCTATAATTTAGTAATGAAGATCATGTTTTATTAATTAACCAACTCAAGGCCCAACTTTTGTTAATTAACCAATTAAAGGCACACGTTTTATTTATCCATAACCCAAAAAAGCAATAACCAATTGCCCAATTATCTAACCTATATAAATTTAAAAAAAAAAAAAAGATCGCTCTAAATAAAAACTGAAGAGAAGAAGCATCCAACACTCGATTCTTTTGTGACTCGTGAGGCCAATTGAGTGAAGGCATGACGAAAAAGACACGACTAGATTGACATGATCCGAAATTTTGACAACGGGTTGTTATAAAATCCGACTAACGAATTGACACCATAGAAAAAAAAATGGCTTCGCCACTGCCTCTTTCAATGTAAACTAGTAATACAAAATGTTTGTCCTTCGTGACCTATGGTCATTTGGGACACTTGTATTGCATATGTGATTATTGTATATTTGTACTTAAATTTATCTGAGTTTTAAAAATGAAATATATATATTTGTGATCCTTAAACTGAAAATAAATCTGGAAATTTAATCCTTTTAACTTAAACAAAACCGGTCTTCTTCTAATTACTCCTTATATGCTCATTAGGTAAAATTTACTCATGTACTCTATAACCTTATTGTGTTCATCTCGGTTAGGCTAGCAACTAATATCATCACAAATGAGTAACACATGTAATGAGTTGTACTTATGTCAAGTTACGTATCTTTTTGGCAAATGGACTGATGTTTGCAACATGATTCAAAAGACATGTTAGATTTATCCGAGTTGGAGGGTTACATGGTTGAGCAATAGCTAATCTATCTATGTATATAAAAGAAAACGTATATGCTGACGTGGCGTATAATGGAGGCCTCAACCTCCCCTTGAGAGTGCCACGTGACATCATAATTAAAAGATTTTAGTGTTTTTGAACTACTTCCTTTTTTAATTAAAAAAAAAAGATAAACATAAAACCCTAAATTAAATTGAGTTATTTTAGGAAAAAAAGAATTTAAAAATAAATTTAAAATTTTCTCTCTCATGTTTCCTTCCATAATTTTTAAACGTTTATATCTTTTATATACAGGATTTTTTAAAGAAAAAAATTACACCAAATTAACGAGCGTTTTATTATCTTTCCAACGAGTACCATAGTCCTATATAAAAAAGGATAAAAATCGACTATTTTTTGTGAGGTTTCGTTCATACAGGAAAAAAACACACAAAGTGTTCATGTTATTCATTAATCATATTTTTTCTTTTAAACCAGGTTCTTATCTACGATGTTGAAAATCAACCCAATCGCCATGTTATCATTGGAATTTTACTAGGTATACTTCATCAAGAGAAGTTAGGAGAAAGAATCGCGCAACACTGCAACACATGGTGTCACCTTATAGCAAGGTTATTTTTGTATTTATTTAATTACAAGAGTAATAATTATTACTATTAGTATTAGTATTAGTATTATTAGAATGGTTATATTTTTCAACCCCAGGACGCTCCCAGAAAGAATTGATAGTTGCTGACGTGGCGTTCAATGGTGGCTTCAACCATCTCTTGATTATGCCACGTGGCATAATGAGATGCAATGATTACAATTTTCAACTTAAGTGTTTGTTTAGTTGATAAGGTTAGGAATTATAAGAGCCATTAGAATGTGAGAAATTAGAGAGATGTGATGAGTTTTTTAATAGTTGCAGCTTACATAAGTGATTCTTTAGATGATTACTGATTAGGTTTTAGATTAGGGAATATGAGTTATTACTGATTAGAATACTATGAACATGCAATGATTGAGAGATTTTGTTGATAGTTAACTTGAGCCATTTGCAATAGGTTATCACGTAAAATTAGATTTTTCAACCTCGGGACCCTCCCGAAGTAATCAGCTAGTTAACTATAAACGTATATATATTAACCAGGGTCAAGTTATTCTACACAGTGTAACAAAAATGAGAAGGGTGAGAAGGATACAAAAAACACAATAGATCATGAAATATGACACAATGAGCCATAAAATATAAACACAATGCTAAAAAATATAATACAATGCTGGAAAAAAAAACAGATACAATGAATTGAAAAAATGACACAATGATGAAAATAAGAAAAAGACACAACGCTACATAAAAGACACAATGATATAACATGTATTCTAAAAACTACAAGCCAAAACCACAAAAAACGAAGACCTAGAAACTAACATCGTAGGGTTCGATAAGACGGTTCTAATGCCGCTTGAATGAGTTCAATCGGAGTCCGTTTGATACATTTTCTACAACTTCGTATTTTTCTTTCACTGTGTATTTGATCCTAACCCATATTAACCGACCTCTTAGTTTCCACCAGATCCACTCCGCATCCAAAGATGGATTATTTATGAAGGTTTATTTTTAGACCAGACATGAAATAAAAACATCTTGAGTTCCTAACTAAAGACAACACATTTCGATCCGACCACTCCTCTATATTAAGGCATTGTCTGCGAACAAAAAATGCGATATGGATGGCCCATTATTCGGGGTAGAAAACCCACAAAACGAATCTTCGGCACAAGCTTCCTTCAATAAAACTAAAAAAGACTCATTCGCAATAATTAATAGAAGAGAGGACATAGAATCCCTTGCCTTATAGTCCTCGAGCAATTAAACTCGAACGTGGGCGACCTGTTTACAAAAATAGATGACCTGGCCAAAAAGATCATGCTAGAAATCCAATTACGCCATTTCTCCGAGTAGTTCATTTTTTTTCATCACATCATCCAAAAACTTCCGATTCAAGTGGTCGTATGATTTTTCGAAGTCAATTTTAAACAACATACCTTTTTCCTTCTTTTTTATCCACGAAATAATTTCGTTAACAATCAAGGGGCCATCAAGAATTAGTCTCTTCTTTAAAATAGCAGATTGCATCTCCGAAATAATAGATCCCATCACTTTTTTAGTCTATTTGCCAACACCTTTGAAACAACTTTGTTTATAGCCCCAATGAGATTAATAGGGCGATACACGTTTAAGGATAAAGGATCCCTAGATTTAGGGACTAGGGCTATGAAGGAAGAACAAACTGTTTGATTCAAAGTTTCGGTCACATAAAATGATTGAGGAGATTCTAGAAATCACTTTTGAAGTATTTCAAAACTTCTTAAGAAATTTGAAATTAAATTCATCCGAACCCGGTGCTCTGTTATCCCCACTATCCCAAATTGCCCCTTTGACCTCATCCTTGGAAAAGGGGGTGATCAGTTAACCAGCCTTCTCATTAGACAGACATTTAAATTGGCATTCATGAGTTTGGTCTTTGACTCATGGGCTCTTTAAACTTATACCAAAAAAAGTGTTGGGCTTCTTTCTTCACACGAAACGGCGTAGTTAACCATCTACTATTAACCACCAACCCAAGAATTTTATTCAACATTGTCTTGTTCATTAACCACCAACCCAAGAATTTTATTTGACTAATGGTGCAAGTATTTTGTTAGTTTAGTTTCATACTCTTCCAAGTCTTTTATACATTCTGGCATTAACCATCCCTCCTCCTCCAAAAGTTGATGTTCCATAAATCCATCCAACTCCTGAAACTCGGTCAATGCTTCATCTTTATGACCATAAATTTTTTTACCAGACTGCTTGCTCCACCTTTTACATGGATTTGCATAGGAGATGATTCAGGGGTGTAATCTATTAAATCTCTCAAGAACATGTTGATTCAGAATAACTTGTCGTCCAACGATTGTGTGTGACGCTGGATTAGTTGGGTTCCCATTACAACAAATATTTTTGGTTGGAGGCTTTGTTTAAACTAGATCCCGAGAAAGGATGTGCTAGTAAGGAGGGGCATCCAAATTGATTCGCCTCTATGTCGCTTCAACAATTCGAGTGACGAGTTAGCTGAACATGTCATTATTTCCTGCTATGTGGCTACCATTATGTAGTAAGTAGGTTGTAAACAAACCAATTGAACATGAAAAAGGCTTTATTCATGTTTGTTTCTTAAGGTTTCTTGGACAAATAAAGAGTCGATGAACACACTAACGAACGGAATCCTATGTTTGTGTTGGTTTGTTATGTAAATTCATTTTTTTTACGAATAGTTCGTGAACATGGGTTTTGAACACCAAAAAAACACAAAAAACATTTAAAATGCAACTAACTAAAGAAACATTATTAACATTAACTATTAAACAAAGTACACCTACTAAAAAACATTGTTAACGTTAACCATTGGACAAAATACATCCACTAAAAAAACATCGTTAACATTAACCATTAGGGTGTAGCAATGCAAGAAGGTAACAATTATTTAAATAATCAAAGTTTAATGGGAAATATAGTTAGGAGATAAAAAGTTTAGGAGGGAAAATAATTAATGTTTAGGGGAAATAAAAGTTAGGAGAGTAATTGAAAAACTAAAAACTTTGTAGCTGCAAATAATGAACATAAACAAACAAACATGCATGAAGACAAACGAATGAACATAAACAAACACATTACTGAACGTTCATGAACACAATCGAACAACGAGACCTTTGTTTGTGTTTGTTCAATTAATTAAGCGAACGGAATTTTTTGTACGTATTCGTTCATTTATTAAAAGAATAATTAAAAACAAACTTCTCGTCGATCAGTTTACGAACCGTTTGCCAAACGTTTGGTTCGTTTGCAGCCATAGTGGCAAGGGTATTAGCACCTGGTGTAAAATTATCTACGCTTTTTCAGTGCAAGAGTTATTTAAGTTGCATAACCTATGCCCCGAGTCCGAATTAAAAGAAGGTGCATACAATCTATTATCTTAATGGTGTTTTGGGTCATGTGGAAAGCTAGAAACAACCGGATATTCAACAATGTGCCGATAAAGTTGGATAAGATTTGTGGCGATATCAAGGTGTTTAGTTTTCTGTGGATTAACAATCACACAAACGCTGGTGTGCTAGATTGGCATAGGCGGAAGCATTTTGATGTTTAATCGTTGTTTTGTTTGTGCATGTTGATCTTCTCTATCGGCTTGCTAGTGAGGCTTTTTTGGTTCTAATATAAGTTTCCGTTCGAAAAAAACTATAAAAGTATATCCATTCACCGGAGAGTTTTTCGTATCGGCTTGGAAAGTGTTTTGGGACTATATATCCATATCTATCTATCTATATCTATAATAAACCAAAGCATTTTTGATGACATGTCATAATATTATACAATCTCTCTTTTGAGAGATGTCACATAGGATATGATGTGGCAACTCTAGACCAATTAAAAAAATAAATAAATATGGTTTAAATATGATTTAACATAATCTATTAAATACCTAATGTACTAAATGTAAATATTAAAACTTTATTATTTTATCTCTCATGTTTCCTCTCATAACTTTTAAATGTTAATATCTTTTATATACGAGATTTTTTAAAGAAAAAAATTACACCAAATTAACGAGCGTTTTATTATCTTTTCAACGAGTACCATAGTGCTATATAAAAAACGGAGAGAAAAAAACGACTATTTTTTGTAAACCGACATGTATTGTGTTAGGTTTGGAATTAGTTTAAAAAAATTGTGGGTTTGGGTCGGGCCTGGGATTAGGTGATACCCGACCCAATTACTCTTTTTTTTTATACTAGTAGGAAGGCCCGCGCGTTGCGGCGGGTATTTATGCTTTTTTTCCTGCACGTTGCGCGACGGGTTTCACGTTTTGCAGCACTTTGTTTTTTTTAACGTTTCGTTTTATGTTTAGTTATGTGCCTTGTGTGGAATACCTACGTAATGAATCCCCGTGAGTAAGGAATGAAAAGAAGTAACGTTTAGTAAAGGAATGGTTCTTATGCAAATCGTAACTGTAGGAAATAATGGGCATGATTTTGTCCATTTCAGATGGGGCCATGTCCTCTTAAAGTTCCAAGGAAGGGTGATTGTCGATGTACTACCATTGAGTGGTATCACTCAAATTTTGGTTGGTGCTTAGCAGCTTTAGTTGAAGCATAGTATCACTTGTTACATTTATTTCATAGTGCAAGTGAGGCAGCTGGATTGGGTCAACCTCTTTTTTACCCATTAGACATTCTGGGTAGATGGTTACGTTGTAACATGGAGAAAATATATCATACCTAATCAATGTGTGTTACATTCTGGGTATAGTGTAAATATATCATTTTAAACACTTGATACAAGTGCATTGTTAATCAATACAAATTAACAAGTATGAACTTCAATCAATTACAACCGGTGTTGCATAACATTACAAATAAAGTCGAAATTTGGAGAAGATGAACATTTTATGATTTCTCTTTTAATCCACTACAACGGGTGTTGCAGCTTGTGGATGTTGTCCATAAGACACAAGGAGTTTTGATTTATAAATATTAAAAATTTTGATTTATATTCTCAATCAAGCAACTTCTTACCTACCAAAAATTTCAACAATTGGGATCACATACATTATCATGTTGTATAGACATGTTCTAATTTTTCATCTTTATTTTTAAAAAAGAAATGCATACAAACATATTTTTTACTATATAGGAGTTTTAACAAAAAAAGAGCAAAGCCGGTGCCTAAGCTGAGCAAGCATGGTCTTGGGTTGTCGTTCCAATATAGGCATGATATGTGTATATTAAAAATTTAGATTAACTTCCAACAACTAAACCATTGGTTTTAGTTTCTCAATGCTATCAGCGGCTGGTGATAATACAACACAATATCAAGGTACACTATTTCCCATTTACTATACTTATGCATCCAATCCATTTGTTGGTTGTATGTATCTTACTAATATTATTAACAAGAACTAATTTGAATTTTAATTAGGAAAAAAAAAAGACTAACAAAGAGAGGAAGACAATCTTATTGATGATCAAGGAACCATTTAACTTATATATTTTAATTGTGAATTTAGCTTTTAAAAGACCCGTTTTGGCATTGCTCAGTTCTTTTTAACGTGGTCTATTTCGGCACCCACTGACAAAAAAAACTTCTAAATCTGTCATGGACATTGCTCCAAGGTTCGCCCGAATATTAACTGAGTATGCTGGTAAGAAATAAACATCACTAATATCTCATTATTGTAAGAGTAATAGCAGATTAGCAGCACAACATACGGAGTCAAATGAAAAGAATCTTGTACAGAGTAATAGTAACACATCTTAATAACTTGCCTAACATCAATCATTTTAAAAATTCGTTTTCACAAAGAGACTGACATGTTGACTGTTGGTGTCTTGATTTTTTCCCTATATGTAGTCAATAAATTTGGTAAGTTTAGTGTACCAACATCCACCTTTTGTCACACATTCATTCATTTTAATAATCAAACTATAATGATTCATAAATATAATAGAGAAAGAAACAAAGAGAAACATAAATAATTTTTTTTTAACCCAAACTTACCTCTTTCCAGATTTTTTCCTCAAAAAGAAACCGCCCGGCTTGTATCTTGTAGTTGGAAGTGAATTAATATGATCTTCAGAAAGACCCCGACTCTCGGTCCCAATAGCCTCGCCTAAATCAAGTAATTCCTGGACGAATTAAACAAGGGTATTTTAAATCCGTTCTTGCTGTAATTTATTAAGAAAACCTTTACATTAGCATTAACCAATGAACGCTAAATAGCAAACCTCGTATGTCATATTGTCTGGATCGATATCATCGTGCCAAACAACATGCAAAGCACACACAGTAACTTTTTGTTGCAATGAGTCTATCATAGACAAAATACGGTCAAACTGTCAACTAATAAAGCTAATTCTCAGATTGGATAATAAGCCTGATTATGGACTCAAGGCATTCATAAAGGCCCATGAAAAAAAATCAAAATAAAAAAGCATACCGGAGAACTTGAAGCACTGTTTGGACTATACTACCTGCTACATTAAAAAAAATGGCATAAGTAAATCTGATCATCAACTAAAGTTGATATGAAGAATAAAATTAGCTACATAAGATATGAGTAAAGATTAAATTAACCACTACATGCAAATTCTAGCTTAACTTCCTAAAGCATAGCTACTTTTGGTTTATATGTATAAACACACACACACACACACACACACACATAAATATAGAGGTTTGTTGAAACATAACCAACATTAAGTAGAGAAACTATGAGAAGCACATAAATGTTTTTTAATCATGGTGTTAAAACTTGTGGAACAAATAATAATGAAAATGTGGTGGAATCAAGTATAGAAAAACTTATCTCTATAAGTTCCTAACATATGGGTCAAGTTTTTCTTCTTCTTCAAGAATTCTTTTATGAATTATCTTCTTTATTTTTCTTGTATTTTTTTCTAGTCTTTCGAGGCACAAAGTCTCCTATGTATACAAGACTTAAGGACGAGTGAAGAGACTAACTTAATTAGAGTCATAAACTCTAATAAATTGAAATAAAGAACTCTACACAAGAGTCTCCTTAATAATTTCACTAAAATCAATTAAATTCCATTCATCATATTATTAAAATTTTGTAATTTCCAACATCTTCTTGAATGAAACATTTATTGGTAACATTGATGATGAAGAAGGAAAACCATAATACAAAGGATGTTTGTAAGGGTAGGGATGGGAGAAGGAGGGTAGTATTGTAAAAGTGTTTTGATGTTGGAAAGTATAATGTGGGTAAAATGTCTACATTGCCCCTCTAAGTGTCTTAATTGTCACACCTATGCCTATTATACCCTTAAATTTCATGCTTAAATATGTTATACATGATGCATCGTAAGTTGTATGGAAATGAAAATGACCATGTTGGCCATCACTCCTCCTTTATAATGTAAGTAGGATTGCCCGCGCGTTGCTGCGGGTATTTTTGTTTTGTGGCATCTAGGGGTGTGTATTGGTCGGTTTGGTTTGGTTCGGTTTTTACAAAAAATCGTAACCATATCCATAACCAAACTTCGGTTATGGTTATTTGGTTATGAATTCGGTTATAGTTATTTTGGTTATTAACCAAAAAAAATAAACTAAAACTAACTTTAGGGTAAAGTATAAAATTAAAAGTCAATGGGTTTAAAAAACCGAAACCTAGAATGTTTGACTTAGTTTGTACTAATTTGTACAAGGAAAACAAGAATACACTTTCTAGTTATACTTCCAATGTGGGATCCCTTTTAATAAGATATTAACAAAAAAAACATACTTAGCCTTTGATTATAATTTTAATTCGTCACAAAAAAGAGCATTTCATCAAGATCATTTTGTTAATAACATACTTTTATTATAGTAAAAACCTCTACATAGTTAATGTAAAACATAAATCTATTACATAAAGTTAACATTACAAGTTCGGTTCGGTTATAACGGTTAACCAAAGCTTCATAACCATAACCATAAGCGAGCGACCGGTTAAAGAAATTTAATAATGATAACCATTGGTTATCGGTTAAAATCGGTTCGATTATTTCGGTTATGGTTATATTATCGGTTATGGCGGTTAGTTTGCTCACCCCTAGTGTCATCCATATTATTTGAAGCTAAAGATCTTGAAAAAACCTTTCCAACTATAAAATTTCTTCAAACCGAAGTATCTTGACTAGGTGATCTGACGCTGCCGTTATTCAAAACCATAGTTATCAGCCAAACTTTTTTGTTAGAACGAACCGTAAAGCATCTATTATCCACAGGTGTTTTCTTAAAGGAAGAAACCAAATTTGTGTTTCTTGAAAAAAAGATAAAAATAATATGTGTGTTGTATATTAAGGGGATGGGTAAGAACTTCACTAAACTATGATGTTCAAATGTCCGTGTAGTAAGACATTTAATTTAAACAACATTTAATTAGAAAAATAAAATAAATCAATACATGTAACAGATTAGATATGTATAAAATACAAAATTAATAGACATTCAACATGACAAACTGTACAATAATTATTGTGATTACGTAGTTAACATGTCATTATCTAGATAATATAGTACAATAAACCCCTTGTGGTGTGGTGGTAAAGGTGTTAGTGTTTAAACAAGGGGTTAGGAGTTCAAGCCTCATAAGAGAAAAAATGGGTGTATTTAAAGGGGGAAGAAATTAGCCGTTCAAAAAAACTAATGCAAACAATAGCAAATCAAATAATCTCCCTAGAGTTTGATCTTGTAGCTTTAGGTCTCAACCATGGATTTGAGGCCTGCGATTTCTAGGATTGACAATCAAAATCATAAAATGCTTGTGGAATTTCAGAACCGATATTATGATGTTTGAGTTGGTGGATTAAAGGTGAATATTATGATTGAAATGATCTTGAAAACTTTGAAAAAAAAATATAGAAATCTTTATGAGAAAAGTTACCAGACTGCCAGTATCCATGCAGCTCAGGTGAGAATAAATGATCGTGTTCCGAAGCCGAATAGTCGAATACATCGATCTACAGTACCATCACCAGAAGCCAAAAGTCCATGAAGATGTGGAGACCAAGCAACTACTTTCACAGCACTTGTATTCTCACAGTAGTTCAAAACAGGTTGAGTCAAATGTTGGTTCCAAACAAAAAAACTACATAAACACAAAGAAATATTAGGAAAATAAGTGAAATTAGTTACTAACACAAAAGAGATCAATATGATAAGTATATTATTTACTTACCTTGTTATCAGTTCCACCTAATGTAATTCACGAATATCATAAGACCGTTTGAATTCACAGAGCTACAATTCACAAGTCAAAATAAGAAATAAACCACATATAGTGTATAAAACTGATTTATATATAAACTATAAAGACATGAATAGAATTGAGTTTAAGAAAAGGTTACCTCTGATTTATGACCACTATGTTTACTAACAAAATCTTCTTGTGCGCGAGGATCTTGTTCTAATCGGCTCTTTACTCACCATTAACAATGAAATTGCATATGGAAGGAATTTAGATGTGAAATGAATTGAACTTGAACATGAAGAAATGTCATCAAATTAAATTGAAACAATAACTTTTCATCAATGGATCATTAATTTCTTAGAAGGTGAAAGGTGGGAGGGTATTATGGGGATGAGATTTTAGTTTTTAACTATAAACAAAACACAAAATTACTATCATAACCTCCAAAGTGTCTTAATTGTCACAACTATGCCTATAATACTCTTAAATTTCTTGCTTAAATATGTTGTGCATATTGCTTGTTAAGTTGTACAGAATTGCAAATTACCATGTTGTACATCACCCCTCCTTAATAAAATAATATAGATATAGATATAGATTACCATAAAATTTTGAACATATATTTATTCTTTTAAACCAATGAACTAAGCATGTGCACTACATTAGTGTAATGTATATATTTCTTATCCAATATGAAAACAGAATAAGTTAGTGATGATACCTACTTGGTGACACTAAGAGAAATCGGAATAACTAACGTTACGTGGCCGAAGATGGACGCGAAGAGCTCCATATCTCGGTCCTAAAGTGACAACGACTAATAAACAATGAAAGACCACTCGGCCGATTGCCAAAGAATTTTCTTAAATGTGTGTTGATGCATTGGTTTGGCATTGGTTACGAAATTGAATAGATGGCATTAAAAGCTAAAGCAAATGAACATTTAAATATGATTTATTGAATACTACTTAACCCATTTACGTTTCACATTTCTAATCAATTAAAAACATAAAAAAATTCACTACATTTTAATGCAATTAAATACATTTTTTATTTACAAGATAATAAATTATTAAGAGGAGGAAGATGATAAGGTAGATGGTGCAAAAAAGAAAAGTTTACCTTTAACTAACTTCATTTGGTATTGTACCACAAGCATAAAAAGTTGTAATTACTTAAATTTTATAGTCATCCCTCCTAGATGCCGATATTTGCCAAAGAAAATATAGAATTCATGATGATAGAAAAGTACTAAAGAGTCAAGAATCAAAATTAAGGGAATAAAAAAATAAAGAGATAGCACGTATTGAATCTTATAAACAATATGTATCAAAATGCTTGATACGTATAAAAATTGGTACTTAAAATAAAAATCACCTCTGCTTTTGAAAATCTTTATAAGAGTATAAGGAGATGATGAGACCTTTCGCGTTATCCCCGGTGATCTCGAATCCATCTTTTGCCATTTAGAGACATTGTTAATCCCACCTATCAATTATCATCAATCACCATAAATCCACAAACTCATTTTTTTTCCATTAAAAACTATTTGACCCACTAAATCAAGATTCCTAAAAAAAATACTAATTAACATCACAATGTTTGTGTATCAACCTTCAATGAAATGCCATAGAGAAAAAAAAACAATAAATAAAATGAAAGATACAGAAATGAAATAATGTTTGCGTATCAAGATTTAATGAAATGCCATAGAGAAAAAGAAAGAATATGATAAATAAAATGAAAGATACGGTAAGGAACCTGTGATGATAGAAGGGTTTTGAGGCGAGAAACCAAAGAATTACGTTTGGTGATTTATATGGTGATTCTTGTCGTTGACCCCATATAGATAATATATAGATATATAAGAGGAAGAAGTTACTAATGAATTGATCATGATGATGATGGCAAAATGCTTGATACGTATAAAAATTGGTACTTAAAACAAAAATCACCTCTGCTTTTGAAAATCTTTATAATAATATAAGAAGATGATGAGACCTTTCGCGTTATCCCCGGTGATCTCGAATCCATCTTTTGCCATTTAGAGACAATGTTAATCCCACCTGTCAATTATCATCAATCACCATAAATCCACAAACTCATTTTTTCCATTAACACAGTTTCATGCTTAAAAAAACTATTTGACCCACTAAATCAATATTCCTAAAAAAAATATTAATTAACATCACAATGTTTGTGTATCAAGCTTCAATGAAATGCCATAGAGAAAAAAAAAGAATAAATAAAATGAAAGATACGGAAATGAAATAATGTTTGCGTATCAAGCTTTAATGAAATGCCATAGAGAAAAAAAAAAGAATATGATAAATAAAATGAAAGATACGGTAAGGAACCAGCGATGATAGAAGGGTTTTGAGGCGAGAAACCAAAGAATTGCGTTTGGTGATTTATGTGGTGATTCTTGTTGTTGATCCATATAGATAATATATAGATATATAAGAGGAAGAAGTTACTAATGAATTGATCATGATGATGATGAAAGGTTGATAATTATGATAGGTTAATGATTATGAGGGGTTGAAAGGTCTCACATTTAAGATGCATCATAGGTTGTATTTTGTATTCTAAATGTTGGACATGAGGGTAGAATTGAGATAAGATTTTAGGATGTGAGGTATTGGATTATGCTAAATTTACTATTCTACCCTTCTAAGTGTCTTAAATGTCCATAAAGTTCCAATTATACCCCCATCATGTAAGCATAATTCAATTGTACATGTTGCTTGAATAGTTGAATACTTGACAAAATTACAATCTTGGTCATCACTCCTCCTTAATAAGATAATAATAATAATATAGATTAGAATATGATAACTTATGGTAGAGATTTGTTTAAAATAATAATAATAATAATAATAATAATAATAATAATAATAATAATAATAATATTCATTAATCATATATTGGCAGATGTCATTTTTATAGTTTAGATACTTCTAATTTTATTCACTTTACTTAGATTTCTCAACCCGGAACGCTCCCGGGGTATAAACTAGTGAAATATAAAAAAGACTATTAACATTTTCTTCTATATCTACACGACAGATTATATATTTTTCTATATTATAATGACAATAATAACAATGATATAGATATATGTAAGTAGTAAATAAATGTATCATATAAATGGTGTATTTCAAGGTTATCGACCCACTTTTGACATTTATAAATTTTTTACTAACTTTTTTTCATGTAATTTACTCAATAATATTAGAAATAATATTAATAATAATAAATGAATACATAAAGTAGATATGTAGTTATATATATTTAATGTTAGGAAGTTGAATTAGGTAATTTAAAACCAACCCACCTAGTCATCATCAACCACATTCATGAGGAATCCAATGTTCCTAATCATAAAAATTACGTAACACTTTATTTTGTTTGTTTTATTTATTTTTAACGGCAAATTTGAATCACTAATGGGCCATTGAAGTATTATCGTGCTACCAACAAAACCATCCGATCCTATCCATCTCACTAGGAAATAAAACTTTATTAAATATGTCATGGGAGTTCTTAAAATATGATTTCCAAATGAACTCTTTTTATAAATTATAGTTATGTCCCTATTCATTGGTATTATTATTTCCTTGCAATCGACACCCATATCTGATATACCTTCACTAACTAGCACAATTCCGATCTGTTTACTAATTTAAAATTTTAAATAACCGCACAAATTACATCAATGATAGCAATTAGTTTAGACTTGTAACAATAACTCTGAAAAATGAATGCTTGATAGAGGGTTGACATCTAATATTGATATCAACATTGTATTTGTTCTTGCATATACACATTAATATGAAGAACAATGTATCAATTACAAAACAACATGGATCAATTATGTTTGTGATGGTTAGGATTTTGAATACATTGAAATGAAGCCCAAACCATAGTGCTTTAATATTTGACAACAATAGAGGAAAGAATAAACAATATAAAAGACGAATTAACTACTTCATTGATAAGATGATGATTATGAAAATAAGGGGACATATGGAAGCAATAAAGATTAAAAAAATTGAGGATAAAGGTGAGAGGTATGCCATAAATTGCAATATTGCATGGCCTTTGTTGTTTGTTGTTCATGTAATTTTGAAAACGGTGGGAACATGTTGAATTTGGTGTTGAATGAATTTATGTAGATACATAAATGAGATCAAAGAAGAAGAAGGTGAACTAGGTGATATTTGAGGGTAGCTTTTTTTTTTGTTTGTCATCATGTAATTCTATGTTTATGTATATATTAATAGGCTTTACGGATATGTAAAGTGGGTAGTACACATGTTAATTTGGTTATTGGCATACAATTTTCTTAATCTACAATACCTAGACAACCAGCTCAAACAAACTCTGATTAAACTCTTTGCAACGAGCAATAGCTACTAATTACCTATACATGCTACAATTTAAATTTTGATTTGACGTTGTAAATAATTTTGATGCACAAATTTATAATGTGTCATACCCACTAAAGCAGCTTGTAAAAAAGACGTACTTTTGTCAGTCCATATGGCATTTGTAGCCTTCCGAAAAATAGCAACTAACCTATATACATGCTACAATTTAAAAAATAAATACAGTTCATGTGTAAAAAGAACTTTTGTATTGATAACTACCAAAAAGATATTCAGAAAAGACAATATGACACATGGAGGAGAAGAACTTTACAACCTATAACGTAGATAAAAATTATGGACCAAGAAATCGAACCTAACCATTGATATCAAGCAGACACATAAGTCTCTATAGTTGACTTCATAATAATGATAGAACAAATGGATAATTGTCGTTAACTATAAAAAAGGAATGTAAGATTTCATGTTACGAGTTGAAAGAGAACAGCTATAAAACATATCATTCATATCACTTTTGATAGTCGTTACTAAAATTTGGTATTGATCATAGTCACAACTTTTAGTGTGTGAACTACATTATCAAACACCATAAATATGTAGTAACTGATAAACGCAAGTGGCCCAACCTATCAATCAATATTGAAGTTTTACTTTATTTTATGTTTTAATTGAAAAAAGACATATTATATAACATGTTAATTAGTCACCTTTCACAATAAGGGTGTGTGTAGTGGTCTCGTTATGGGGCGTTTTAGCTACCCATAGCGTCGGGAACACCGCCCTCCCAGGCGTTATGGGGGCGTTTTGGTGGTGGCCAGCTTTGCTCATAACGAGCGTTGTGGAGTGTTGTTTGTCAAGATGACCGTTGAACGGTCGGATTATTTAAAAAAAAAATCAATTTCTATTTTCTATATATATATATATATATATATATATATATGTTTAGACACATTCACACACACTCATTCACACACATACAAAACTATAACCCTCAAACAAATTCAACACACAAACAAATCATCAAAATGTCGTCCCCTCCTCACTCCGATGACTCGTTTATCGATCTATATAATCGGTTTTTTAAAGATGACGGCGCGGAAGAGGAGGCGGCCATTACGAGTGCGGTTCAACTAGCGTGTAGCGCGGTTGAAGTTGTAGGTACTTCCGCCCCACGGCCGATATTGTCTAGGCAATATATAGAGCGAGACCGTGTAGCCGCCAATGAGCGTTTAATGAATGACTATTTCAATGCCAATCCGGTTTACGGCCCTGATTTGTTTAGACGAAGATTTCGGATGCGTAAAAACTTATTTTTGCGCATCACCGGAGATTTAGAGTCCGCCTATGACTACTTTAAGCAAAAATCCGACGCTAGAGGGTGTTTAGAATTCACCGCAATTCAAAAGGTGACTTCCGCAATACGTGTACTCGCCTACGGGAACACATACGATATCAATGATGAGTATTTGAGGATGGCGGAGAAAACCACACGCGATACTTTGGAGTATTTCTGCTACGGTATTTACAAATATACATTTGATTTTTTTATATATACATATAGTAGGTACATATTTTTTATATATACATTTGATTTTTTTAGGTATATGCCAATTATATGGAAAAAGATACTTGAGAAATCCGACATGGAGCGACCTTCAACAACTATATGAAGCGCATACTGAAAAACATGGATTACCCGGTATAATTGGTAGTATAGATTGTCGTCAATGGCGATGGTATGCTTGTCCAACCGCATGGCGAGGTCAACATACACGCGGTGACCAAAAGGGACCAACGTTGGTTTTACAAGCAGTTGCCTCACAAGACATGTGGGTTTGGTCGGCCTTCTTTGGTCTAGCCGGGTGTATGAACGACATAAATACTTTTCAGTTTTCGCCATTGCTAGAGTCTTACATTGGCGGAACAATACCGAAATGTGGGTTTTATGCAAATAATAATTACTACGAGCATGGATACTACTTGGCGGATGGTATATATCCGGAGTATTCAATGCTCGTCAAAAGGTTTAGTCAGACACAAGATGAAAAAAGGCAATATTTTAAAAGAGTTCATGAGTCTGCAAGAAAGGACGTTGAGATGTGTTTTGCCTGTCTTCAAGCACGATGGCATTTTGTAAGAAATCCTTGTCGTATGTGGGAAAAAGAAAGGATTAGAATGGTGATGTATGCTTGTATCATAATGCATAATATGATACTTGAAGACGAAGGAAAGGCAATATGCCCAAACTATGTAGCAGAAGAAGATGTTCCAGGGACGCAAGCGACACAACAGGAGAGATTCCAAAACAGTGCCATGTTGCGTTCCAAGGATATACATAACGCGTTGAAGGCGGATTTGGTGGAGGAAGCATGGTCGATTCGCCCGATTCATCACAACCAAGAAGGAGAAGCAGGAGAAGCAGAAGAAGGAGGAGGAGGAGGAGGAGGAGGAGGAGGAGGAGGAGAAGGAGAAGACGAAGAAGGAGACGACGACTAGTTTTTTTAAGTATTTGTAGTTTTTTTTAAGTATTTGTAACTTTTTTTTAAGTATTTGTTGTTTTTTAGTATTTGTAATTTTTTTTAGTATTTGTAAGTTTTATATATTTAATGAAAAATAATTTAAACTATTTAATATTCTTATTTAAATAAAAAACAATAAAAAGCAATGATTACCCAATCATTTATAACCCCCTCATAACCCCCCTTCCCACTACACCCTCTTTTTCCATAACCCCCACATAACCCCCCTTCTATTACTTTTTAATATTTTAATACCATAACCCCCACATACCCCCCACCACTACACACCCTAAGCATTAGAAGGGACCAATAAATGATGTGATGTTCATTAAATCAGTGCTTTTTATTACGTTCAGATGTCTCCTTTTCATAATACGACAATTTCTTTCATTTTCTGTTAGTTTTTTTTTTGGAAAGAAAATTTTATTAAAAAAAAGCGCACAATAAGTCCTCAAATTAAGGACCAATCGGCGAACCGAACAACCAAATCAATCCAAGGGATACACATACCATCTAGGCCATTCTAAATCTTTCCATCTAGATCTATTATAAATCCAAAAAAAAGATGTAAACTTTATAGTTTCCACAATCTCTATCGGTCTTCGGAGCTTGTTGTTAAAAATACGATTGTTGCGTTCATTCCAAATAACCCACATAGCCGTATACACTATTCCTTGCAGAATTTTCTTTGACTTTTTGGACAATGGTTGTGCCTTTGGCATCCTCAGAATATCTTGCACATCGAAAAGTAAGCAAGGAGGTAAACGGCACCACGTCTCGATTCTATGCCAGAGTTCTTGCGCAAACGAACATCCCGTGAAAATGTGTAGTTCCGTCTCGATGGCCTCCTGGCAGAAAATACAGCAGTTACTTTGAATGCGGACTCCTCTTTTTATCAACTCGGCGATCGTAAGTAGGCGATTTAAAACCGCCCTCCACACCATAACCTTACACTTGAGTGGCACCCATATCTTCCACTTAATCCTCGGTCGCTGAGCAGTCAGATCAGAGACGAATAAAGCGGTTTTAGCAGACTTCACCGTGAACACACCATCAGGAGCTAGCGTCCATTTCCACCTATCCGTATTATTATTATTTTTTTTTTTACTTTTTAGTATGTTATGTATTTTTATAATTCGTTACTAATTATAAAATTTACTTAAGTATATACTAAAGAAAACTTATTAGGAATTATTGTTGAGGTTCACCATGAACTTAAACCAAAATTGGATGAGCCATTGTCAATATTTTTCTTCTTTTTCCCGTAAAGTATTACTTAAAACAAATTCTTATATACTTCGTGCGTTTTTTTATATATTTGAGATCTTGAGAAACCTATTTTTTTTTCTTTTATAAAAAATGTAAAATTTATATAAAAAATGACATAATGATAAAAGTAAGAAAAAGACACAATGATACAGAAAAGACAAAATGATATAACATAAATTCTAAAAACAACAAGCTAAATTTTTTTTTAAAAAAAATGAAACCCTAAAAACTAAGATCGTAGGGTTCTATGAAACGGTTTCAATGCCACAAGAATGAGTTCAATAGAGTCCGTTTGATATCCTTCCTACGACTTCCTATGTTTCTTTTGTGTATTTGATCCTAACCCCTAATACCCCCTAGTTTGAGCGGGAGTGTAAACAGACGATCAAACTAGAACAGAAGCTTTCAAACAGTTGTCTCGAGAGAACCTTTGATGGGAATAGGCCGGGAGATGTGTGTGGGCCGTGGGCAGCGGGAGAGGCAGGAGGGTGTGGTGATGTGGTATGATTTTGAGGTATGGGATGAGGGTCAGTTGTGGCAGTAGGGAATTGAAACGATTGGTGGGAATTTGGTTCATCTAGGGCTGTTCATGAGCCGATCGAGCCGAGCGAGGTCAAGCTCGCGCTCGGCTCGAATTTGAAACTGAGCTGAAAATCAAAGCTCAAGCTCGACTTGGTTTTAAACCGAGCCGGCTCGGCTCAGCTTGGTATGGCTCGAATTTCAAAAGAAAAAAGAAAAATGGCTTTCAAAATTAAATAGTGTAAAATATTATTCAATGGCTAAAGATAACACATTTAAAATAACTTTAATGTAATACATTAACTTTAATGTAATACATTACAAACTAAAATCAAGTTCAAGCAAACACAAAATATGTCTCAAATTTCAACAGAATACAGTATAAGTTCAACAACATACGAATTATCCCCCTAAATATGTAATAGATATATGACTGAACTCTTAAATCTGACCTCTTTGAAATCAAAAGCAGTATTAAGTTTGATAACTTTAGTACTTGGACTATCATTATACTATGGTTTATTTAAATAACTTAATTAGTTGTAACTTCAATCCCAAGCATACAATCCCCATGCTACTATTACCAAATATTAAAAATGTGAAATGTTCCCTATCTTTTTTAACATTTTTATAGTATATTATATGTATATAAAAAATATATATTAAAAATTAGAATTATCCGAGCCAAACCGAGCCAGCTCGGCTCAGTTTCAAACCGAGCCATATCAAGCGAGCTTTTTTCAAGCTAAATCCGAGCGAGCATCGAGTGAGCTCCGAGCCACAAGCTTTTTGGACAGCCCTAGGTTCATCATCCAAAAATGTGTAAGCGGTGGGAGAGTGAGTGGCGGGAAAAGGAAAAGTTGATCAATCGAAGTCCACGTGACGGGAAATATGGACTTTACCGGTAGAAGGATCCAGACAACGATAACCTCGGAAAGTAGGTAGATAGCCAAGAAATATGCACCGGGTGGAACGAGGGTTTAGTTTATTTGATTCAGTGTCAGAGAAGTTTGGATAACATGCAGGCCCAAACACCCATATGTGATCATAGGTAGGATGACAAAGGTATAAGGCAATGGTGGGGGTGTTGTAGTTTAGGCGAGTGGTAAGGAGAATGCTGTCAAGATATGCGACCGTATGAAGGGCTTCAACCCAAAAGGTTGGGGGATTTCGTCGTGAGTGAGGAGAGCGCGTATGATGTCGTTAAGGCGACGTATCATACGTTCGGACTGGCCGCAGTGGGAGAGGCAGGAGGGTGTGGTGATGTCGTATTGTTTTGAGGTATGGGTTGAGGTTCAGTTGTGGCAGTAGGGAATTGAAACGATTGGTGGGAATTTGGTTCATCATCCAAAAATGTGTAAGCGGTGGGAGGGTGAATGGCGGGAAAAGGAAAAGTTAATTAATCGAAGTCCACGTGACGGGAAATATGGACTTTACCGGTAGAAGGATCCAGACAACGATAACCTCATAAATTATGTAGATAGCCAAGAAATATGCACCGGGTGGAATGAGGGTTTAGTTTATTTGATTCAGTGTCAGAGAAGTTTGGATAGCATGCAGGCCCGAACACCAATAGGTGATCATAGGTAGGATGACAAAGGTATAAGGCAATGGTGGGGGTGTTGTAGTTTAGGCGAGTGGTAAGGAGAATGTTGTCAAGATATGCGATCGTACGAAGAGCTTCAACCCAAAAGGTTGGGGGATTTGGGCATGAGTGAGGAGAGCACGTATGATGTCGTTAAGGCGACGTATCATACGTTCGGACTGGCCACTTTTGGGTGAGGTTTGAGGACACGAAAAACGAAATGCAAGGCCGTTTGATGAGGCAAAGTTGTGAAACATTGGGTTTGAATATATTTATGAAATCTAACAAAGGTGGGAAAAGTTCAGGGTATAAACCTAAACATAATTGGAAAAATTGTCAACCAAAACTATGTAATATTTATAAGATGCATTACTAAGAACGGGTGAGGTCCACAAATCACATTGGACAATATCAAATTGTATTAGAAGTAACAAACGAAAGTCTTTTGCTGTTAGATAAATGGAAAGAGTCACAAAAAGCAAATGATTGTTCATTACATGGAATATTAAAACGACTAGAAAAAAAAATTAAACTCGTGTGCCAGGATGTCCAAGATGCTCATGCCATTTATTGGTTTCAGCTGCTAAAAGGACTTGACGAGGTGGTGTGAAAGGGTAAAGATCACCAGTGCTATCATGGAGTGAAAGAGGTTGTCCAGTCTTGAGATCTTTCAATGTAAAACCATAGGGGTCAAATTCAACAAAAACAAGGTTATCCCGGGTAAATTTTTGGATCGAAATGATGTCTTTGACAACCGTGGGTGCGTAAAGTATGTTGTTTAGGTGGTAAGTGGTGTTTGGTGTTTTATGGTAGCCCTTACCCGATCCTAAAAGTGGCAAAGAATGACCATTAACAACTAAAATATTTGCATTAATTGAATTAGATGATAGGAAATCGATTTTACCTTGGTCTGAAGTGATATGTGAGGAAGCCCCAGTATCTATGTTCCACTATGGCTCAGGTTGCTTGAGAGTGAGGGTGGAGATAGCGGTGTCGAGGTTAGTTGGCTACATTGGGACGACAAGTGGTGTCTGAGGGTAACCGGCTTGGGGTGGGTACGGGTACGGCGGTGGTGGAGCTGCTAGGCTGTGACACCCGGCCACTCAGGTTAATACTTTTATCAAACACATAACTCTAACTTAGCAAAACATTCTTTAAACGTACTTAGCTGGGTTGGTTGAGCCAATTTGGTGATTCGGGGAGTCACCGGGAGTTGGTCTTTCACACACATTAGTTATGGTTTGGTGATTTGGATGATCACCGGTTAAACACACGCACACGAGTCTCGTATCTCGTTTGTTGGTAAAACAATAATGAAATACGGGTAACTTGTTGATAATTACGTGTTATACGATCATTGGTAACTTAGGAATACGTGTTTATGTGAAATTATCTGATTAAACGTGTTTCAGATGCATTTTGGGGGAAAGGGGCGAAGGGATAGGGTAAGGCGAAGGAGTGACCACTTCGCCTAGTTTCAGGGGCGAAGGGTGCCTTTCGCCTATAATGGACCCTTTCGCCCTATCTGCAGCTGGTCTGGTATAAATACCTCGTTTTGACTTGTTTTCATCATTTGCAAACCCTAACTCGCCCCTAATTGCTCTCTCTCGACCCATACCCCTGTACCACGAGTTTTTGCGCTCAAATCACCTATTTCTAACCTAAAAACACCTACCAATCCATAACAAGGCTTAGATCTAAGGTGTATGTTATTTCCAACATCTTTTCCTTTCATTTTAACATTGTTTTCATAAACCCTTGATGTCCAAAACCTACCTGATTTCAAAGTGTTTTCACAAACAAAAACTTTCCTAAACTTTTGCTAAATAAGATCTAAACCATCTAATGAGTTTTATAACAAAAACCCAAGTTTTCTAAGATGTTGGTGATCTAGAAATTAAGGCTTTTGTGTTATATGTTGTTGTGATGATAATATGGTGCTGATATGATGTTTATTGATGTGTTAGAAGCATGTTTAGGGTGTGTTTGTTTGGATTATGAGGTTTTATGAACATTATGGCTATTTTGGGGATTTTGATGCTTATGATGATTATTATGGATGATAAGATGATTTGGTTATGCGTAGAAGCATGATAGGGAGGCGTGGTATGAATTAGACATGAATGTAAACGTGATTATGTGGTTTAATTGGGATTTTTCTGTTTATGGTAAAGAACACATGCATGATGTGATGTTTTCATAATATTTTCCAAATTGGGTAAAACTTGCTAATTGTGCTCAAAACCTGTTTTGTCTATGTGCTAAGGGATGTAACATGATGGGGATAAGGGATTGGTTTGGTAGTGGTCGTCTACGTCTGGGCAAGCTTCGGGGTCGATTCGAGGGGTTTTGGAAGACAAAAGTGTTGCAGCTGCTGCAGGGGGCAAATGGCTCACCCCTTCACCCAGATGAGACCCCTTCGCCTGGAAACATGACCCCTTCGCCCAACTTGCGACCCCTTCATGTTTAACTTGTGACCCCTTCGTGTTTAACATCACTTTTTCTCCTGCATGTAATTTGCGCTTGTTATCTTGAACCCTTCGCCTATTATTGTGATCCCTTCGTATGTTTCTTGACCCCTCCGCCTGAAAATGGACCCCCCCCCCATGTATAACATGCTGATATGACCCGTTACGTGCAAATTTACGTGTTTTTCATGTGTGGTTACCTGCTAATTCATATATGAATATTAGACTGATATTGTGGGTCACCAACGGGATGTCGAGTCTTGTGTGGTCGTGTCAAACGTCAAATGTTCTTTTCAAACATAAACGGTGTCGGTTTGGATAACCAAGGGTTACCAGACAAACATGACTTCGGTCAAGCAACTCATAGGCTACTGATGATAGGTTTCCAGTAGTCAGGACACTATCATAACACGTCTGGTATTATCTTTCAAACAAACGCAAACTAAGGTGAGTTTCACTGCCCCCCTTTTATACATTTTCTCATGGGGGAGAAACATGCTACACATTTTGGTTACTTAAAGATCATGTTCTACTAGTGTTCTCATTCATTTACTATGCAACTCATCTAAATCCCAAGGAAACCACTAATATGGGTATATAGCGGGGAAATGTTGATAGATTCATTGGGCCTGATAAACCCCACCCAGGTCAACTGGAGGTTGGACAGTTGCATATTGTCTCGAACACACAGGGCCTACCGAGGATTACGGTAGTCTGAAGGGTACACACTATGAGGAACAACACAGTCAGTAATGGTTTCAATCGTAGTAGTAACATACTTAACATCTAGATAACGTTCATATAACATAGTAATAATAGATATGATCTTTCTTACTGATGGAATTGTCTTTTTTTTTTTTTTTTTTTTTTTTGAAAAACCTATGAACTCACCAGCATTGTCATGTTGACACATTTTAACATGTGTTTCTCAGGTCGCTAAGGTAGCAGCTTTGGTCTAGGCTGCACGTGAGTCTACATCATCCATCATTATCATTATGACTACTTTTGAACCTTAAACTGTTTTGAACTAATATTACTTTGCTTTGGGTTTGTAAACATTATTATGCTTCCGTTTTATTGTTGAACTGCATGGTTTGTTTTTACGTATTTTCTCATATAGTTGTCGTTTATGGTGACCGTTGAATTGGATCCTAGTGTGTCACACGCCTCGTGGTAAAACCCCGTAAGTGAAATTTGAGGGTGTGACATAGACCGTAGCCAGGAGGTGGGGTTGGGGGGGTTGGTCGACTGTTGAGTTAGAGCAGGGGTATTGCGCTGAGTCCAAATTTAAAGTCCATGGGGATTGGGGTGGGTGAGGGCAAGGAGGTGGAGAGTCCCACCAAGGATATGGAGCTTAGGCTAGGTTGTAGGTTGGAGGTTGGGTTTGGGTTTGGCTATTGGGTTGGGTTTGTTTTTGGTAGTAGGAGAACCGATCGCGTCCTCGATAAGAGTTGCAACCATCACTCCTTCCCTGGTTTTGGGTATGGTTGTCATGGGTTTTGGGTGGGTGGTATGGTTGAGGGGTGGTGGGTTCGAATTGTTTAGGTTGGGGTTATTGGTGGTGTATTTTGAGAGGTGTATTTTGAGAGGTGTCGTGGGAAGTAGTAAGGGCCGAATGGATTTGTAGTTGAGTAGCCTTTCATAACTTTCAACTTTCAATGTATTGGCGGATAATAAACTTTTACTAACTGAAAACTAACTCGGTTAGGGGACATTGACATGGCATGCTATGTCAACATCCACGTCAGCATCATCATGTCATGTCATGTCAGCATCCATGCCAATGTCAACATGCCATGTCAGCGCCCACAACATCAACCATATCAACGTTTTAAAAAATGACTGTAGACTCTGATCTTCTTCTTCTTTCGTTTTAAAAATGATGAAATCCTGAATTGTAATGAAATGAAGAAACAAAATATTAGAGGAACAAATTAAAGTCAATGAAGAGATAGGGAGCCCCAATCCTCACGGAATCGGCATCCCTATCCCTCTTTAGAGCAATCCTGGCGCCAATTGCTGCCAGCGCCAAGAAACATCCCTAGTCTGCGGAACCTTCTGACGGAACTTACTCTGCGTGAGGGATCAATCTGCATGTGGTGCAACCTTATCCACATCACCACTTTAGGAGAATAGACGTGCGTCCGCGCACGCGCAGAATATTCGTTTACTACCAGCTTTTGGTATGAGGTACGGAAGATCAAAGATCAAGAAGATTCCCTCAGATCCGGGGCAGAGTACGCACCAACCACATGGCGACACGTGTTAGGGTCAGTCCAACCACTGCTGACATGAACAGCGACTTGACTGCTTCCATGCTTCCACCATGCTGCCTTCTACAGTACTCAGAAGATATGCTTACCTGCTGTTAGACTTCATGTCAGACGCCAGCAGGTAAGTTAACCATACCGTGTCAGGTCATCATGCCGTCGGCGCTCTATCAGAGGGCGCCACATGTCTTTCTGGCAGGGCTGGTCAACCGCCCCTAACGTCAGCAAGCATGGACCAATGTTTCCCACCATTTTGTTGGGCCGGTAACACCAAGCCTAGATTAAAGCCCAAATTGGAAGTACCTCTCGTGGGTCGTTTCACTTGGCCCACGACATCTCCTATAAATAGAGGACTTCAACTCCTTTGCAAAGGATCCGAAAATTATCACTACATACAAGAGTTAGAGTAACCATTGTAATACCTTGTAATCTCTCAAGTAAAAAAATGCTCGGCCCTTTACAGTGAACGTAGGTCATACGTGACCGAACCACTTTAATTCTCGTGTTTGCTTTCACCACACACATACACTTCACTTTACGTTATCGGTTACGGTTCATCTATAGGTTTGGGTGAAGGATTGTTCCTGAGCAAACAAGAGTATTAACCTAACGGTGATTAGTGTTAATCACTGTTACACTCATTGATTCTTCATTGGCGCCATTCGTTCCAGCTAGAACACATCTCTTTTTCGTCCTTTAGCCCACCCATGGCTGAACCCAACCCAAACATTTCCCCTGTCAACCCACATGAGGACTTTGATGTCCAACTCGGGGGGAACTCTGGCACCCCAACCACCGTCACCAAGCAAACCACGACACATACCCAGAAGCCAATCTTTGAAATACGTGACGTGGAAAGTGAGGACGACAGTGACAGTACTACTGAGGAGGACCCCAATGCATGGCTCCTCCGACAAAATGCCAAGAGCACTGCTAAATATTAGCGGATGCTACAAAAACAGGCAAAGAAAAAGGGTAAAACCCTAACCTATGACTCTCCGCCCATGAGGAGTCATAAAGACAAAGAAACTAGCAACCAACGTGAAGGTCGTGGCGGGGGGCATGGCGGAAACGCTGATGCTTGGGGCCACGTCAAGTCACGCGGTGTACCAGACGGATACGAGTCGTCCAGCGGCGACTCAGAATACAGTGAGCGAGCTCACTCACACTGCTCACACTCCATGGGCCACAAAGACGTGGATGATGACTTGGTCAAGCCATATAGGCCAAAGTCATTCGCAGAGAAATCGAAGTTTGTCGCCCGCATAGTGATGGCGAGCATTCCCAAAAATGCTAAGCTCCCTAGCAGCATCGGCAAGTACGATTGCCTGCGAGACCCAGACGATCACATTCATGACTTCGAATGTACGGGAATGTCCGTTAACTAGCCGGTCCAGGTTTGGTGCCATCTTTTCGCCCAAACACTAACTGGTGCCGTCAGAGTCTGGTTCGATAATCTCCCCGCGGGGAGTATTATGGACTTCGACGATCTTACCAACAAATTCGGCAACCACTTTTCGCACATGCGAAAACACAAAAAAGACAAGGCTCACATCTTGTTGTGCCAGAGCTACGACCATGAGTCCATCGAGGACTTCATTGTTCGTTTTAATAGAGAAGCACTCCAAATAGGGTGCGGCGAAGAGCTCACCCGCGCTGCCTTCATCCAAAATGTACGTATCACAGACCTAATGAAATGCCTCACCGGCAAAGATGGCGTCCTAGAATCCTGGGACGAGCTCATCCGCGCCGCCAAGGTCTACGCATCTTCGGAAATGTCCTTTCACCAGATGCGCTACACCAAGCAGAACCATAATAATAATAATAATAATAATAATAATAATAATAATAATAATAATAATAATAATAAGGCAAAGTCAGTCTGGACCCGCATCTCGGGCTCCACGGAGGAAGAAAAGTATTCCTCTGCCAACGACGCCCGTTAAATCATCAGCAACAAGCAATCACGGGACCAGCGTGGTCACTCCAAGAAAAACTACGACTTGACCCCGCTAACAAAAACTCTGTCCCAAGTTCTCAAGACGGAGAAAGTAACTCTCAAGGAGCCTAAGCCCCTTGGGAAAAGAAGGAATGTGGACACCAGCAAGTTCTGAAAGTACCACAATGGTTTTGGGCATCTTACAGATAACTGCTACAGCCTGAAGATGGAAATAGAGGTCGCGCTGAAATCCGGTCAGCTCGGTCACCTGGTTAAAAATGTATACCGTGCAGCGCGCGGGCAAACCGGTGATGACAATCAATCGGAGGGGTCGCGCAAAAAAATTCGTGACCTCAACACTCACAAGGTCACCCTTGTCCCGCGCCGCCAATGCAACATGACTAGTTGTTTTGGTTAAAAATTACCTACTAGAAATAATTTTGTTTTTCAAATTAGTAAATGTGAGGTAGGGTACTAAATGTGTGAAATATAGTAAATGCTTAGTGCTATTTGCAAGATGAAGGTTTATAATGATAAATTGATAATAATATGACAACTATGCTTAGGATGGCAAAGGATGGGTTTAGGATGGACAGTTATATCCCGAGGATGTAACTGTTAAGCAGAATGGTAGGGCAAGCAAATATAGGTGAATATGAGCATGAAACCACAAAGAACAACACTCGATGTATGAGGAAAGCCCTTGATCACTTGATGATCGCTGGCACAAAACCTCGGGAGGAGTCTAGGCCCCTGCCTTATTTGCTAATATTAAAATTGTAAAAATGTGTTACAACTTTGGAAGTATGATGAACAATCTATGAGTACAATGATTGTGTAGTGTGTGTATAGAGAGTATATCAGGTGCTTGATAACATATGAGTGTGTTCCAAAGTGTCTAAGTGTCTTATGTTTGTTCATCACACCCCTATTTATTGTTTAAATGACAATAATTAGAAGATCCTATAATATCTGTTGTCTTCAATGATCATCTGGGATGTTTCAAGTAGTTGTTGAGGATGTTTCAACATAAATAGACGTTGGACATCAGTTTCCATCTTTCTCGCCTTTCATTCATTGCCTTGGCGGTTACACTTTGACTCGCTCTTAAGTCTATACGCGTATTCTTCTTGCATCCTTGAATTCATTGACTTGGTAAGACTTTGTAGCCGTTGGAAAGGAGTTACAAGTCTTTCTCATTCATTGATTGTACCTGTAAAAATATCAAGACAAGATAATTTTTTAGTCTATCCTTAGGATACATACCTACCACAATGTTGTTACATCCTGAAGTCTGCTTAGTCCTTCACCATCCTAAGGATGTCACATAAAGTATTCAAGGTAAATCCATCCTGAGGTATTCACCACCAACAATTGTCCCCAAAAATATATTACTGTTAATATCTAACGGTTAAAATATTTTTTAATGCTTCAAGCCTATCTCTGAAGTTGATTGGACGCGTGTCAGGATGGATAACGGCTAGTTTTAAGGCTGAAATTTCGTGATGACCGTTACACCTCATCACTTTCTACCACCTATATCTAGGCCTTCGTTTCCTCCTTTATGACACCTCATCACCGCAATGCTTAATGAACCTCCCGACTCTGACAGCTCTGCTACCCAGGAACCACTCACACTCTACCTCTCCGTCACAGAACGGGCGGTAGGAACGGTCCTCCTAGTAGAACGCAAAGGGTCCAAACACCGATTTATTACATCAGCTGCAATCCTTTTAGATGCCGAAACAAGGTACACCATCATGGAAAAGCTGGTTCTCGTTCTCGTCCACGCATCTCGAAAGTTGCGCAGGTATTTCCAAGGTCATCCCATCAACGGCCTCACGGACTACAAAATCAGTGATGTCCTCCGCAAGCCAAAATTGTCGGGCCGCTTTGCGAAATGGGCCATTGAACTTGGAGAGCACACCATTTATTATAAGCCCAGGCCCGCAATCAATGGACAAGTGCTTACCGACTTCGCCACGGAAATACTCGCCAACAAGGTTCGAGAATGTTTAGCCAAACAATCGCCTGTGCCACCTCAAGACCAATCGCAAAAATGGTCCCTCTACACAGACTGGGCCTCCAACGACGATGGTTCAGGCATGGGTCTCCGCCTTATCAGCCCAGATAATCATGAGTTCACAAACGCTGTCCGCCTGGACTTCAAAAGTACTAACAACGAGGCAGAATATGAAGTGCTGCTGGCAGGCCTCCGCATTCCAGAAATAATGGGGGCCAGTCACGTGGAAGCACATGTGGACACACTACTTGTCGCAAGATAGATAAACGGGACTTACGACGCGCGAGACGAAACCATGGCGCTATACTTGGAACAAGCCAAAAATTCATGCGCAGATTCGATTCCTGCACCGTGGAGCATATCAGGCGCAGCGAAAACAAACCAGCAAATGCCATGATTAAAATGGCTTCAACAGTCTTCGAACACATGGCCAAAGAAGTTCGCGTCGAAGTACTCAATAAACCGTCTGTCCCGCTGCGACAAGTAAACGTCATCCAAACAGGTAACGCATCATGGATGATGCCAATCAAAGCCTATATGTTTTCCGGAACCCTGCCTCACAACAGGTCAAAGGCTCGGAAGATTCAACACAAGGCTCTTCACTATCAGCTTACCGATGGCATACTTTATCGCCGCTCTTACCTATGGCCGCTTCTACGATGTGTAGACTCCGCAGATGCTTCCTTCCTCATAAGAGATATTCACAAAAGAATCTGCGACCTACACGCGGGCTCAAGGATGGTAGTCGCCAAGATAATGAACGCAGGGTATTACTGTTCGGGAATGCACTTAGACGCAATCAAAGAACTGTGCAAATGCGATAGCTGCCAACGCCACGTGCCAAACACCCTGCGTCCAAAATATGACCTAGTGCCTGTTACAGTCGCATGGCCCTTTCAAAAATGGACACTTGATTTAGTCGGCCCATTCTCAACAGCACCGGGAAACATCAAGTTCCTTATCGTCGCCATTGACTATTTCACCAAATGGGTTGAGGAAAGCCCCTCGCCAAAATCGACGGGGCGCATGTCAAGAAATTCATTTGGGAATTCATCATTTGCATATTCGGACTTCCAATGCAACTTGTGAGCGACAATGGTACCCAATTTGTGGATCAAACATTACAAGAGTTGTTGGCGCGGCTAGGCGTCCAACAAATCTTCACATCAATCGCGCACCCACAAGGCAACAGACAAGTCGAAAGAGCAAATCAAAACATTGTGGAGGGCATAAAGCACGGTTAGGAACCAAGCGCACAGGGTGGGTAGATGAACTTCCCCATGTACTATGGGCCTACCGCACCCTAACCAAGACTAGTAATGGTGAAACGCCATTCAGCTTAACTTATGGTTCCAAAGCTGTAATCCCCGCAGAAATTGGATGCCCCTCCGCAAGAGTACTCATGGCAGACAAAGGGGACAACGATGTAGAGCTCCACTTAAATCTTGACTTACTTGAAGAACGGCGCGACCTCGCCGCCAACAAAGAGGCAAAGCACAAGACACAGCACGAACGCTACTACAACCAGCGTGTCAAACAATGCGCATTCAAGGTCGGAGACTATGTTTTTCGCAGTAATGAGGCTTCCAAAGCCGAAAAGCCGGGAAAGCTATCACCAACTTGGTAAGGGCCATACAGGATCCAAGAAGTTTTGGGCAAAGGCGCATACGCGCTAGAAAAACTTGATGGAACCCCTATCCCACGATCTTGGAATGCAGCGTAGTTACGCGTTTGCTACTTGTAATCTACAGGTATGTTTGGCTATTCACGCCACTGTACTTATTAAATCAATGAAAGTTTGTTTCCTATATTTGCTATTCTACTTATTTGCCACATATACGTCTTCAAGACTAAGCTAACACCTACGTCGGACTAAAACAACCGCGTATTCACAGGGAGGCCGTGTAACAGTCTTCAAGATGCATCTAATATGTGTCGGACTTATAACACACGCCTGACCATATACGTCACGCTACAGTCTTCAAGACGAGGTTCTCCTGTCGGGCTAATAAGTCCCGTATGCGAACGGGCGCCACACCTTAGTCTTCAAGGCATGTCTAACATGTCGGACTAGGTCGCCGTGCATCTACCACGTACGATGCACAACAACATTCATGACATGGTTCCCCAACGCTTAGGTCGGACCAATGGCACAAGTTGTGTTGCGCTACAGTCTTCAAGGCGAAAGTCTAACACTTTAAACGCCGGACTGCGAAGCTCTACACAAGCGCTAATTTCTACTTACACATTGGGTGACGACTTGGTTAAATACGTATAACAGAAGTTAACGCGAGAATACAACAGATATAACAAACAAAAATTTTCATTAACAGTTGGGAATTAAAAACCCAACGAATATTTACAGGTACAAACAAAAGACAAAGATTACAAGTTCCGCCTAATCATCTGAGCTAGGGGTGAGCAAAGCCAAAGAACTGACCCGACCCGATCATTACCCGACCCGACCCGAAACCCGAACACCCAATAAAATCAGAACCGAGAAATGGACCATTAATACGGGTCGGTCTTCGGTCCTGAGCTTACGGTTCCAGTCGGTCCATGGAGGAATACCCGAACCGAAACCCAGCTACAATTTCATCAAATTTATCAGTAGGTCCATAGTTCATCCCCTTTAACACAGTATAACGGGTTAGAAAAAAACAGATGTCCGTCAAACATTAACATGGGGCTGAATTATATCTAGTGACGACCATTGATATAAATCTGAATTATATCTAATAAACGACCACTAAACAAATGAACGGCCACTAAATCTGAATTATATCTAATGAACTGCAGCAGATTTATATACTGCAGCAAAAAAAGTATATTAACTGCAGCAAAAACATCGCTGCTAACATATTGACCCATATCAAATGCTACATGTACCCAACCCATATTGACCAATTACAGAATATTGTTTGTTGCTGTTTGTGATTTATATTTGAACATGATAAAGCCCAATCACTTACTACTATAGAAGAAGGTTATTATATTTAATATACATACATGTAAGTATAGTCATACCCTGATCAGATAACCTATTACAAGCATATGTAAACAATTTGAACAAAATTAGAAGACACTTGCACCATGCACATTCTGTAAATCATGTTGTATAATAAATGTTCATACTAAACAAAATTCTGTTACCTTGACTTTGTATACAAACAAATGAACGTATTACATGTGGGGACAAGAATATTACTATTATTATTATTATGATAACATGAAGCTATTAAATTTCGGTCCAGTTTTTTTTTCCGGTTTTAGACCCTTTCAGAACCGACCCGACCCGAAACCCGATTTTGTCAATATACAGGGACCGACTAGAGAACCTAAACTACATATACGGTTTGGTCCAGGTCTAAATTCGGTTCGGTTCTTGGTTTTATTTCGGTCAGGCCCTAATATGCTCACCCCTAATCTGAGCCACTAAAGTCAACCTGATCTACGTATGGGTCAGGTTAACTCCCAGAAAATCCCTTGCCAGAGGATTTCTTGCGCTCCTTCTCTTGGCTCTCCTTCTCGGCCTGCTCCGCTCGCTACTTAGCTTCTTCGCCAAGCCTGTCAGATTTCTCAATAAAGTACTTGAGCGAAGCGGCGGGATCAACATGGCGGTTATAGTCCGCCACCACCTGAAGGATGGGGAACTCAACCTTCTCGAATTTAGCCAGTTCCGCCTTGTATTCCTTCTTCAAGGGCTTACCATAATGCTTTGCATAATCAATACGCCTGCCATTCTGAGCATGAAGAAATCTATCTTCATAACCTTCACCATATCCATCGGCGTTTGTGGCAGCAGCTATGGCGGCGACCTAGTCACCAAGTTTCGGTTCATGCCAGAACTGTTTGAAGATCTGCAAAAAGGAGGACGAGTGTTAGAAATTTTTCATATCACATAAAAGACTAAACATGGGAAAATAAAAGTTACCCCTTCAATGCCACTGGTCATCAACCAGCTCACAGCCTCCTACATCTTCTCCTGCGCGGCGGCCGACTCGTCAAGGAGGCCCTTAGCATTTTTCACTTCCTTCAACGCCGCATCGCGGGCCTCCTCCATAGAGGCTCTTTCCTCTTCCAACTCCTCCTTGGCATGGAGGATGGAGGCCCTCTCCTACTCCATTACAGAGACCCGCGAAGTTGCAGAGCAATTCAACATCTTTCGATTCCAAGTCCTTGCACATCTCTACAAACTTCGCGGTCCTTTCAGTGAGGACCTTGGACTTCCTCTCCAACTCAGCACAAAAGGTTTTGTTCTCTTCTTTAAGCTCCTGAATGCGCTCCTTGAGCCGCATCTTCTCCTCGTTTGTGCGGTTGCAAGAGTCTGTCCACCGCTTCTGCGCCACCACCGCGTCACGTTCCAATAGTTTTACACGATCCTCAGCATCGTGAGCACGGCGGCGGTACCGGTCCACCTCGGACTTCAAAGCAGCCTCCCTCTCAGCCAAGGAGGCTTTATCAGTGTTGAGGCGGGCTATGTCCCGTTGGATAGCAGCGTCCCGCCTCCTAAGAGAGTCCATCATGGCCAGCTGAGCCGCCTAATTAACACACATATTCGAAATCAGGTCAGGACAACTCAGACTGTCTTGATACTCTCTCTCGTAAGGAGGCACAGCCTCCGCTACAAATTCTTCCGTGGCCAGGGAGTTATAGAATAAAGTATTCTCCCTGACGGCCCAACGGGGGCGCCAGATTGCGTCGCCCCCGCCCAGCTGGAACCATCATAAATCCCAGCCGAGCCCCTACCCCCCGCACCGGGCGGCGCACTCCCCGCCCGGGTAGATTCCCAGTTACCACCACCAGCGCCTCCCGCTGAGGGGGCCTTCTCCACATTCGAAGCGTCATCGGCCTGCTTCTTGGCCTCAATTTCAGCCTTCTTTTTCTTATCCCTCTCTTTCTCGAGGTGAGTCGTCTCTGCCTGGAATCTCGGTTCTTCCAGACGAAGCCGCTCCCTCTCTGCCTTCTCAGCCTCTGCTCTCTTGGAGGCTTTATCGGCACGCGCCTTGGCCTCCGCCTCCTCCTTCTCCCTCCAAAGGTGCTCCTCCTCCTTCCTAGCCGCCCGAGCAACCTGCTCCGCGTAGGAGTTGGTGGAGAGGATGTAGCAATCACCTTTGGCGCAACCACTGCAATGCGCATGATAGTTAGAGAAATTTCACAACATAAAAATCCAAAAAGGCAAATGAGAAAGCACGAGGACTTACAAGGGGTTTTCTTCACAATCTTGTGAAGGATCGGCTAGCGCATAGGAGGAGCAGTAATATCAACAGAAAACAAAGGGGCTCCCTCCTCCCGTGGCTCAGTGATCTTAGCAGGGGACTTGCCCACGTCCTCGCTACCTCCAGCGCTCTCGGAGCCTCCACCGCTCCCCCAACACCCTTTGTGCCTCCAGCACTCCCGCCACTACCTTTTCTACCACCCCCTTCAACACGCGAGGACGTATCACGGTGGCGCCTTTTCTTATGTTTCAACTTGCTGTCGTCATCCTCCTTCTCATCCTCGGAGGCGGGCCCATCATTCTGTTCCGAGCGGCTCTTCACATACTCACCCCTGCACTCGAAGACCCTGTGTCAAAAGGTGAAATTACTTTCTTCACCATATAAGTGTGCCTCCGCAGGGCCTGCTGCCAACGCCCGCGCTCTTGTATGTCGGAGGAGCCAGTGGACTCAGAATCGGATAAGCTAATGTATGTCGTTGAGGCAGGGTTAAAAGACTCACGAGTCACATGGAAGTTGCTGGGCGGATTGTCCAGCGTTGGATAGTGAAACCTATCCACAAACTGTTCAAGGAAGAAGACCTCACCCTCGGGGACACGTCTCCATTTCAGCTTCACCTCTCCGCGAGAGGCGAAGGCCGCAAACTTGGATATCCCTGCAAAGACAAGTAACACATAAGCATTCATTAAAAGGGATAATGAAGCTGAAAGACAAGTGACGCTACTTTCATCGGGAATGTAGGGCTCCTTCCCCGGGCGCAGCCCCACGCGGCTGGTGCCCAGCAGAATAAACATTCCTTCTGTCAAACCCTTCAACTCCAACTTAGACCTGCTAGTGGTCAGGGTGATGAACCAAGGCTCCTCCTTGGAACCCCGCATAACCTCGCGGTCAGCCACCCGCTCCCTCCCAGTAACAATTTTCCACGGCATCACCACCGGGATTACGCCTTTTTTCACAAAAAAGTACCTATTCTTCCATTCATGGAGGGACTTGGGTACTTCACTAACCATCGGCGGAACTTTTGGCCGAGGTTTGAAAGTAAACCACATCTAATCACGAGACATGTAGTAAAAAACATTGAACCGAACAATCGTCGGTTAAATATCGAGTGTGCGGCAAGAATTCTCAAATTGAGCTAGCCGCAGCATCCCAAAAGCAATCACATGTGTCACCGCCACCCCATACACTATCAATGTATCCAACTGGAAGTGGGTGGCGGAAGGCGGAACCCACACTTGGTGAAGTGGGCTTCATACAAGGCAATCTTGTCGTCAGAAGTAGTCAGCACAGTTTGGTTCGAAGTGGGCAACTCCGGCTCGCACTCCGTAAAAATCTCATAACCCCTGCAAAACTCATTGAATGCAGCAGGTATCCACTTATAGGGGGTGTTGGTCATTAGCTTCCTTTCTTTTATCCTCCCCCCCCCCCCTGAATAGTGGGCTCCTCCACCACTCCCACACTACCGGCAACATCCACCTCTGGTTCTTCAATAGGGGTATCACCGGACGGTGACCCACCAGTGGACAGATCAGACATCTTCTAGAAAAATGGTGGAAGAAAGGATGAACTTGTCAATAAAGAAGGAATCTTCTTGAAGTTTCAACGGAAATCTTGAATATCCGCCGGAAAACTCGTCGGAATATTTGAAGATTGCTCGGAAACTTCAAGGCTCACCGAAATTCTAGAGAGAGTTTGCAAGAGAATGATGGATTGTTTTGAAAGTGTAAGTGGAAATAGGAGATCTCTCACCCTATATATACTCATCGCATTAATTGCGATGGGACCCATTGGAGAAAAGTAACCGTCGCACCTTTTCGTCTAGAAGCACAGGATGATGACACGTGGCAAAAGTGTCATCGAACGGTTCACACCCGCGCGTGTGTCTGCACAACAGCTGGCACTCTCATGGATACGTGTCGCTAGATCTCACGTTTTCATCAATTGAGACGCGTGACGACTCACGAGTTTGACACACCTCACATGATCTTCAAAACGTGGCACAATCCTGGTCACTCATCAATCAAATCTTCCCTCCGAAGTTAATGTAAATTCGAATTCCAGGCGCATTAATTTCAAATAATTGGCGACACATTAAATTCCAATCATTCACATTTACTCCAACTCTGGAGCCGCATTAATTACTGAACATTTACTACAACTTCGAGCTCGCGCTGGCGCAAGTTTCACGTCAAAATAAAGAGGTTCTCCTCCTAGCTCCTTCTCAGGACAGGGCATCACACGTCATCTTTAGCGGAAGTTTGACGTAAGGCGAGAAAAGACGTTCTCCGCCAAGCTCCTTCTCAGCACAAGGAATGACACGTCATCTTCAGCAGAAGTTTGACGTAAAACAGTAAAAGACGTTTTCCGCCTAGCTCTTTCTCAGGACAAGGCATGACACGTCATCTTCAGCGGAAGTTTGACATAAAGCGGAGAAAGATGTTACCCGCCAACAGTTAATGCAAACATTCAAACCCCTTGACAAGCAGATGAGCTATCATCCGCGACTAATACTTTATTCAGTCTAGCGCTCCACCTACTCTTGAATCAAGATCAGGAGAAGCCCTAGACTAGGGGGACTTGAAGGGATAGGGAGCCCAAACCCTCGCGGAAGCGGCATCCCTATCCCTCTTTAGAGCAATCCTGGCGCCAACTGCCGCCAGCGCCAAAAAACATCCCCAGTCCACAGAACCTTCTGGCGGAACTTACTCCGCGTGAGGGGTCAATCTGCATGTGGTGCAACCTTATCCACATCACCACTTTAAGAGAATAGTCGCGCGTCCGCGCACGCACGGAATATTTGTTTACCACCAGCTTTTGGTACGAGGTACGGAACGTCAAGATCAAGAAGATTCACTCAGATTTTGGGCAGAGTACGCACCAACCACATGGCGACACGTGTTAGGGTCAGTCCAACCACTGCTGACATGAACAGCTACGTGACTGCTCCCATGCTTCCACCATGCTGCCTTCTACAGTACTCAGAAGACATGCTTACCTGCTGTCAAACGTCACATCAGACGCCAGCAGGTAAGTCAACCATACCGTGTCAGATCAGCATGCCGCCAGCGCTTTATCAGAGGGCGCCACGTGTCATTCTGGCAGGGCTGGTCAACCGTCGCTGACGTCAGCAAGCATGATCCAATGTTTCCCCCCATTTTGCTGGGCCGGTCACACCAAGCCAAGATTAAAGCCCAGATTGGAAGTAACTCTCGTGGGCCGTTTCACTCAGCCCACGACATCTCCTATATAAATAGAGGACTTCAACTCCTTTGCAAAGGATCCAAAAATTATCATTACATACAAGAGTTAGAGTAACCATTGTAATACTTTGTAATCTCTCAAGTAATAAAATACTCGGCCCTTATAGTGGACGTAGGTCATACACGACCGAACCACTTTAATTCTCGTGTTTACTTTCACCACACACATACACTTCACTTTACGTTCTCGGTTACGGTTCATCTATAGGTTTGGGTGAAGAATTGTTCCTGAGCAAACAAGAGTATTAACCCAACGGTAACTAGTATTAATCACTGTTATACTTGTTGTTTCTTCAGTAAAAAAAACAAAAAAATCTAATACAGAAATTAAAGGGGTGTCACATTGTATCTAAACAAATTAAATATCTTTATATTCGTGTTTTTTCTTCTCTTATTTCACCTTTAGAATTTCTTATTCTATTTATTAATTCTAAAATTTCAATTAGAACGTAATAACATATTAACATATTTCACTTTTAAACTTTCGTATTCTATTTCTTATTTATTAATTTTAAAATTTCAATTAGAAGTAATAATACATAACATAGTAAAATGTAATTCAGCCATATCTTATCTCAAAATATTATTTTATAAAATTATAATTTGTAACTCCTCATTATCTCCTTATTAGTAACTATTAAATATAGGGGTGAGCAGAAAACTGAAAAAAGCAAACCGAAACCGAAAAAACCGATTTAATCGAACCGAAAATAACCGAACAACACAAAAAAAGGAAAACTGAACCCAAAAAAACACCCTAATTAAATAGACCATTTACTCAACTATGTAATATACAAGTTTCACATATCATTTCCATAAATATAGATATTAATAAAAAAAATATTTGACTAGATTTTTTTACAAAAAAAGTGTAGGAAGAAATGAAGAAGCGAAATATGTATGTGCATGGGTTTATTGCAGAAGAAATTTGAGACATTATTCACAAGTTAGCTTATTTGAGAGAGGTAGGGGTGCAAACGAGCCAAGCCCAAGCTCTGTTAAGTTTGAGTTCGAGCTTGATTGACTTATGAAAGCTCGAACTTAAGCTCGGCTCAAATTGATCTTAATTTGTTTGTGAAGCTAGAGCTCGGCTCGTTTATTATTTTATCTATTAGATAACGCTTGGCTCGTTTCAAGCTTTTTCTCGAGCCGATCTGGAGTTGCTGGCAATCCGCTCGGCTCGTTTGCACCCCTAGGTAGAGGCTCTTGGCTTTTAGTGGAAGGTTTTTGGTTTAATCCCAAGCAAATGGTGTATTATTTGTAAATATAGAAGTTTGGGTAAATACATCATCTAATGTGTAATCGTATCTCATTACAGAGGCGTACCATGTAAACGGGCTACTGGGCTAGGCATTGCATTGGGTAAATGTTCTTAATGCACCAAGTCGAATAGGTTCGTAAGCATCATTTACCACAGCACATTACACATTTTTTAGAATAAAAATAAATATAACAATGATATACTTAGATAACAAAATTCTTAATATTATATTGTAAGTTTATATTTAAAAGAAGTCATAATGTTACATGAAAGTTTTTAAGATTATGAAGTTGGTTCACAAATACTTAACCATATAAGTTATGCAGACAATTCTTGGTCCAAACAGTTGGTCCGATCTGTGACTGAGAAGAATACTATAGCCTCAATGTTACTTTAATCATCATTATCCCTTTTTGTAGCGTGACTTAAGATAATAAACAATGATCCAAATGACCCAACAATCAATAATTATTTTTGTTTGATAAAATATAAGATTTCTAGTACAGTTAATGCCATAAAGTATGATATTGGACCATTAAATTTGTTAAAGTAATTGTGTAGACTAGACATGTTAGCTGTGTTTAATAAAACTCTTATCTACCATTCAGTGTCATAATTTCTCTTTATTGTCATATCACCTTAAAATTTCAATCACGTTCTCTCAATAGTTTAAAGTTTCTTTAATCAATCAAACCAACCCCCATTAAGGTGAGGGTGCGATCACTATAAGCACCCAAAGTACTCAATCAAGCCACCAATATGGAGGTGACACCTCATATTAACCCAAAACAATTCAATTTGGGTGGGGTGGTTACCCCTTGATACTCATTTAACTCGGGTGGTACTCGATCCCACCGAATATACGACCCCAGGACCTTATATCTTAATTTTAAATCATGAATAACTTTTTGTGAATTTATTTCTGCACATTTGAAATAATTTACTCACCATTAATAATTTGATATCGATAGGATAAATCATGATAATAACACCATTTAGTTATACTTGTAAGTTATATATATGTGACAAATTTATACTTTTATAGTTATGAAATACATTAAATGATATTACATATCTATTTCACTTTCTTGTATTAGTAATTAGAAATATTTCATAATATTCAGAACTACCTTTCATAAACGGATTTTAAAGTTTAAACGAATGCTTATAGTTTTCGTACTTGCTTTCCATGCACCTTTTGTTTGCACGTTCATTTTATTTTTCCATCGTATCTACTTTTTCTCATCAAAATTCTGTTAAATTTATATAGTTCAAGTCTTCAAGACATTTACGATAATACACGACATACACAAAATTTCAAAATTAGGCTACTGATTCCGTAAGACCATGTGTTATGGTCTCAATCCAGCACCCCGTAGGATTTTCATGCCTAAACATCACGCCAAGGATTGTTAAAAGGGGCGTGAAGCTTCAAGGCGTTAGCCCAAATTCTCACTGCCAGGGCTGTCTCCGAAAACGTCAAAAAAAAATTCGGGCCTTGGGCAAAAAAGAATTTAGGGCCAAAATTTTGTAAAGAGGAATGAATTATAAAAAAAAATTGAGTATAGTGCTAGAGCCAATGATTGAATTTGAGACCTCTACATTAAATTAATATGGTTTTTCCAACTCTACTAACAAGACTTTAATGTATAAAACACAAATATATATCCTAAATATAGAATTTAATATATATATATATATGCGCATATTTTAAAAAAAAACGTTCGAGCCCATTTAAGGGTTAGGCCCGAAACCGGTGACCACCCGACTCACCCTCCCAACCGCCCTGCTCACTGCAACATCAACTTTGTGTTGATGAATTAATTGCATACACCAATTAAAAAAAATCATGTGGCCCACTTTTATCTTTCATCTATAATTTCAGTTTAATATTATTTTTTAGAAAATATAGGGTTTCTCAACACAACAACAATCAAACATAAACATCAACACAAGAACATAGAGATATAGCGACTGGAAAGCGGTGACAAAATCTATTATTAACCAGCCCATATCAGTGTCCCCCAATACCCAAATGATCTCAGCAAATCATTGAGATCAGATCAATAGATCAAATACAAAGTCTTCTGTTCATTGTTTAGATCAGCAGATGATCAAACAATAATAATACAACACTTACAAACCCAAAATGATATATAGAGACGAGAGATAAATCTTAGATAACAACTGAAACAATAATACGAATAATGACAAAAGTGAGATAGAGAATGAGCTTAAATAGCTCATTCTCGAACCATCTTCCAGACAAGCTATCCACCGTCCAGATCATTTCCATCCAATTGTCAGAATACAACGCGAGACAAATATCATCAGCTGGGCCAAGACTGGGCCAATCTTCTTGTACACAATATAAGCCAAAAACCTGAATAAGCCCAAATACTCAAACAAGACTATTAGCCCAAGACCAAATGAATACAATAACCAGTTTACCATTTGAATTAAAGAATAAGTCAACATTAGTCACACTTATCCTTTTAACACGCCCCCTTAATTCAAATGTTAAACATGTCTTTCATACCCAACTTTGAACACAACAAATTATGCTGATCAACACTTAACCTTTTGGTTAAGATATCAGCCAACTGCTGATCAGAAGTTACTTTTACGGGTTGAATAAATCCATCAAATTTTTTTTCTCTAATAAAATGTAAGTCAATTTCGAAATGCTTAGTTCTATCATGAAGGACTGGATAGGCTGCAATTGAAATTGCAGCCTTGCTATCATTATAGAGACAAATAGGTAAATCACACTCAAACTTTAACACACTAAGTAAATTTTTTAACTATATTAACTCACATGTGGCTGAACACATCGCTCTGTACCCAGCCTCTGCAGATGACCTAGCAATACTATTTTGCTTTTTACTTTTTCAGGAGACTAAACATTCTTCAAGAAAAATACCAAAACCAATGACAGATTTCCTCGTTACAAGGCATTTAGCCCAGTCAGCATCAACATGTCCTCTAAGGTTAAAGGAATGTGACTTCTTAAACACAACCCCTTTACCAGGTGACATTTTTTGATATCTCAATAGTCTTAAAGCTATTTGAAGATGACACTCGATGGGTTTGTGCATAAACTGACTGAGAAATTGCACACAATAACTAATATCTGGTCTTGTTAATGACAAATATATTAACTTACTAATTTACTTCTGGTAACTAGTTACATTATCAAGCATAGAACTCTCTTTAGAATTCTTAGCTGAAACAATATGGATCTGTTCAATTGAAGTACTAATAGGTTTACATTCTAAGTACCCAAATTCATTAAGTAACTCAAAGACAATACTTCCTCTGAGATAAACATATTTCATCTTTACCATACAAGACCTCAATACCAAGAAAGTATTTAAGTTTACCTAAATCCTTTATCAGGAAATAAGTTTTTAACATATCTTTACAGTTAGTAATTTCAGTTTCATCATTCCCTGTGATGACAATGTCATCAACATATACAAGAAGAGCAACAAATACATCACCCTTAGATTTAACAAATAGAGAGTAGTCACAAATGCTTTGTTTAAAACCCATACCAACTAAAACATTAGTTAATTTTTTATTCCATTTTCGAGGAGCCTGTTTAGGGCCATACAAAGATTTAACTAACTTACACACTTTTACCTCATCTTTTGGGTAATAACCTTCAGGTAAATACATGTAGACATCCTCATCAATAGACCCATACAAAAATGTATTATTAATGTCAAGCTCATATAATGACCAAAAATTTTGAACAACTAAACTGATAATGCATCTAACGGTTACCATTTTAACTACTGGAGAGAATGTTTCTCCAAAATCAAGCCCTTCTCTTTGATTGTAGCCTTTGGCCTGGCTTTATACCTCTTAACTTTCCCATTTGACTTATATTTAACCTTATACACCCATTTGCAACCAATGAGCTTTATGCCTTTGGGAAGGTCAGTTAATACCCATGTTTGGTTTCTATGGAGAGCCTCCATTTCATTATTCATAGCATCTATCCACCTAGGATCTTTAGAGGCTTCTGAATAACTACTTGGCTCAACAGTCTTATTAAGGTTAGACACAAAACAAAAGTTTTTAGAAGATAAGACAGAATAGTTAACTACTTTTTCCACACCATGTTTGACTTTACCTTCAATGATAAAGTCATCAAATCTTTTTGGTTAAATAGAACTTCTTTCAGACCTTCTAGACTCAACCCTAGGTCCCTCAGGAGTACAGTTCTCATCAACTAAACCCTCAACCCTATTGGAGGGATCAGTCCCTCTAGATCCTGAACCACTAGGCTGTTGATCATGAAAATCTACCCCTTAGTGGTTCTGGTAGAGTCATCTAATCCCTTACCATGGGAGTGTTCATGAGAAACACTGGTTCCCCCTTCATCATCGGGATCATTACTATTATTATTATTATTATTATTATTATTATTATTATTATTATTATTATTATTATTATTATTATTATTAGAACTCTCAATGCTTGTGTTATCATACAAATCAAAAAAATTCAAATGATCAACATTTTTATAAAAAAAATTCAGAATCTGTTTTAAAAGGAAAAATATTTTCATAAAACTTAACATCTCTGGAAAATTCAAACTGTTTTGTATCTAAACACTAAAGCTTATAACCCTTTTTTAAAACAAAATATCCAACTAAAACACACTTGTCAGCCATACTGACCAACTTGTCTTTTTCATCTAAAACGGTTTTAAAACACAAGCACCCAAAGTTCCTAAGATGACTCAAAACTAAGGGGAACCCATACATTTTCTCATAAGGACTCACACCATTTAGCACAGAAGAAGGAAACATATTTATTAAATAGGCAGCAGTTAATATACACTCAGACCAAAAATTAAGTGGCACACTACTTTGAAACAACAAAGCTCTAGCTATGTTTAAAAAGTGTCTATGTTTTCTCTCCATGACACCATTTTGTTGTGGAGTATGCACACAAGATGTTTGATGTAAAATACCTTATGAATTGCAAAAAATTGACATTTGTTTATTGACAAACTCAGTCCTATTATCACTTCTAAACACTTTGACATTCTTTTTGAACTGTGTTTTGACTAATTCATAAAATATGACAATGTTATCAAACACCTCACCTTTTCCCTTTAAAAAATAACACCAGACAGCCCTAGAGTAGTCATCTACAACTGTTAAGAAATATTTAAACCCTTCCTTACTTGTAACCCTGTAAGGACCCCATACATCAAGATGAACTAACTCTCCTACTTCTATAGATTTATGGTCACTTAGAGAAAAAGGGACACAAACTTGTTTAGCTTTATGACACACTTCACATGGACCAGACTGTGTTGTTTCAACATCAAGACACCCTTTTAGCACAGCTAGAACTTGGTCAGATGGATGACCTAACCTACTATGCCATAGATTTACATTACTAGAATTATTAAAACAAACATAATTTTTACTCACATTTGTACCTATAAAGTATAAATCATCATGCACTTTACCAGTCTCCAGGATTCTCTTGGACTTGGAATCCTGGACATAACAAGCATGATCATCAAATAAGACACTTAACTTGTTATCCTTAGCCAACTTATTGACAGATACTAAGTTAACACAATACTCAGGAATATAGAACACATCAGTTAGGATAATGTTGTTTCCTAACTTAATGTCTCCTATCTTCCTTACCTTTGCACTAGACCCATTGGGATGTTTCACAGTCATATCATACTGTAAAACATCAACCCAATTGATCATGTATTCATCAGTACAAACCATGTGTTGGTTAGCTCCAAAATCCATGATCCATTTCAAAAGAAGTGCAGTTTTTGAAAGACTTGAGCAACTTGAAAAAATGTCACACCCTCAAATTTCCACTTGCGGAGTTTTACCGCGAGGCGCGTGACAAACCAGGATCCAAGTCAACGGTCACAATAAACGACACTACATGATATGAAAACAACGTAAACTGCCATTGAGTTTCAAAACCGTTCTAACACAGCGGAAGCAAAATGTATTATTACAACTCAAAAGTAAAACTCAAAGTCTGAGATGTTTAACAAAACATGCTTATGGTTCCTAGACGTCGTGAGACTCCGTGCGCCTATCGACAGCAGCTACCTTAGCGACCTGAGACAAACATGCTAAAAACGTCAGCAAATAATGCCTGTGAGTTCACAAGTTTTTAATGAATACCGACTCCAATGAATACTGACTCCCAAATGAATACCCATGGTCAATCCAGACCACATGCATGCAAAACATATGAATACATGTTACTACTGCGATTCGCAAACCATTACTGGACTCGAATACTGTGAATACTGAATACGTGCCCGAATGAATACTGAATACTGCATACTGAATACTGAATACCTAAGAGACAACATGCACCCGTCCGACCTCCAGTCGACGAGTGGGGCGGTTCAAGCCCAAATAGATCTATCCACATTTCCCCCGTTGTGCATCCCCACACATTCATGGTTCTCCCAGGGACTTCCAAAGATCACATAGTAATATAATGAATACTCCAAAACATAACGAATACTTGAAAACATAAGGAATACTCCAAAACATAATGAATACTTGAAAACATAATGAATACTCCAAAACCCAATGAATTCGTGAATACCAAAACATAGTTGACACACCTTTCATGAAAACATAGTTGAAACGCCTTTTATGAAAACATAGTTGACACACCTTTCATGAAAACATAGTTGAAACGTCTTTTATGAAAACATAGTTAACACACGTTTAAAGAATACAGCATGTTTTCTCCCCCGAAAATGTAAAACCAGTAAAGAGTGGGGCCGTGAAACTCACCTTAGAGTGCGTCTTCTGATAACTAGAAATCCAACACGTGTATGATAATCCCAACTAATGACAACCTATCAATGAGTTTACATAAGTTTGATGACTACTAACCCGAAGGATAACTAGTCCCCGATTGTCCAGATCTTGACTACGTGTGTTAAAAAGTGTGTTTAAACATTAACCGGACATACCAGACCGACCCAACATCCCGTTGGTGACCCATTACATAAATTAGTCATGCACATAAGGTTAACACATAAGTTTCAAGCATAAAACACTTAGTTTGCAGCAAAAATCGCATATACGAAGTCGTAAGGTTGAATCAGGAGTTTCCTGTGTTTGGTTCGCCCCCAAGGGCTTCTGGTTCGACCCAAGGACCCTTGGTTCAACCCTCATGATGTTCATTCAACCTATTCACAAATTCATTTGACCTAACACATGTTTATTTGACGCTAACATATGTTTATTTGACCTTAACGTATGTTAATTTGACCCTAACACGTGTTAATTCGCCCCCGGGCACCCAAATTCGACCTCAGGCACCCACATTCGACCCTATGGTGCTACATTCAACCCATTTGAGCCACATTCGACCCTTTTGAGCCACGTTCGACCCTTTGAGCCACATTCGACCCCACGAAGGGTCGAATGAGTTCCACGTTCGACCGTTTGCTGTAGAACTTCATAAAATGCACCAAAACGCATCTAAACGGTCCGAAAACATCACGAAACATCACCAATCACAGCAGTCAACTATCATTAACATATTCCTACAAAACCCTACCAATTTTATCCCGAAATCCGTCCGTTTTACAAGTTACCCGAAATAGCAAATTATGGAGATGTCACATCAAATGCATGCAATCTTTACCTAATTAGGAAACTTTCTGAAATCAATCAATAATCAACTCAATATACTCAGATTATCATGAACAAGAAACCCCCAACCATATCCTTATCACTATCATCATGAACAAGCCCTATATCTAACCCAAAATCCCCAAAATGAGCAAAACATCATCAATAATCAATTGTAACCTATCTCAATCATAAATCATCATCAATAACAGTCCTAGATCATTGTTATAACATCTATACAACAATTAATCATCAAACAATACATAACACCACATAAAACACCATTAACACATGTTAATTTGTATGAAAACTCATTGTTTATGAATAGGTTTTGTTTAGAAAGATATTAGGAAGGTTTTTATCCATGAAAACATGTTTGAATTAGATCTGGACTCTTGGGGTTTAATAAAACGAATTGAAATGCTTTAAAAATGATTTAGGATGAAGAACACACCTTAGATCTTTGTTTAGAAGATGTTTGTAGGTTAGATTATGGAAAACAAGAGCAAAAAACTCCTTCCTCGGTGATTAAAGTTGCTAGAGAGTGTTGAGAGGCGTTTAGGGTTTGTGAAATGGTGAAAAATGACAAAGTGTGGTATTTATACTAGTCCACATTCGCCCCTTTCGCATGGTCGAATGTACCTACATTTGCCCCTTGCTTAGGGTCGAATGTACCTTTTTTGGTTGAATGAATTTCTATTGTTTTCACATACCAGGTTCGCCCCTTTATTGAGGGTCGAACCAAGCTCCTTTCCCAGGTTCGCCCCCACGCTATGGGTCGAACCTGGACCTGTGTTTTCTAGTTTTTCCAGTTTGTCGTGTTTAATGCATTTTAACGCATCCTAACACATGAACATGCAATCTTAATCTATGTTTAACATATATAAGCATGGATAATCATCTACACATCGTTTAAACACATATTTGCATATAATCCACCATATAAGAATCAATCTACGCATAACACCTAATTTAGTTTATGTAATTCACCAACAACGGGACTCGTAACGTGTGTGTGTGTGCGACTAACCCAATGATCCTCCAAATCATTGAACCCTGGACAATACGGACTGTGTTCCGACTCTACTGACCCCGTCAAGTATGTTTAATAAACGTTTCTCCCTAAGGTAGACTTATGTGCTTATAAAATGTTGACCCAAACATGCCGGGTGTCACAAAAATTTTTCAAACACATTGCTCAATTTAGACAAGACAGAAGCACTAGAGAAACATTAATAACAGTTTGATTACCTCCTACATTATTAGACTGATTATCATTTCCACCTTTGTCACAAATAAGGCTCATCAACTTGCTTATCTGTTCAGAAGTAAAAGGAACTGAAGCACTAGAAGAGGCATTATTAGATGACACATTACTAGACTGGTTAGATTTCCCACTGGTTCCTCCAAAAGAATTAGGTCTAGAGGTTTGACCAGGACTTCTCTTTTGAAACCAGGAGGATATCCAACTAACTCATAACATCTATCAGAGGTATGTCCTAACATATTACAGTGAGTACATTTCAGATTAGGGTTAGGACCTCTATTAGTTCTTTTCTGTAACACCCCAACCGATGGCGGAAACATCGGGGTGCCACGTATTGATGATTGTTTCAGTAGCACATGGTATAATATAAATTTTAAATAATTTATTCAAACATAATATCCAAATATAAAATGATGTCTAGGAATTCAATACATGATATCAAATAACAAACTTCAATAACTTCAAATAAAACTTCATGTAAAATCCTCATGCTAACTCAAGCCTCAGCTTCATTGTTACCTGAAACATGTTAATTTTGAAAGTATTTTGGGTCAACAAAAGTTGGTGAGAATTACATAGGTTTTTGATAATAAAATGAATAAAAATGTTGTGCAATTCATGTGTCATGTCAATCTAGCCCATATGTGAGAACATACTAGAAATAAATCGAGTGCATAATCAACCCTAATGACTGTTATAATATGATACATACCATACGCTCATGGTCCACTTGAATATGTTATGCGATAACAAACACCCACGCAACCTTTGTAGGAGGCACGTATCCGGGTGGGATTGTCAGTCCAATAGATCTATCAATGTATACCGTCGGCTTGTACAGAGTTAATGATTATGCTAGAATGGTGCTTACTCTAATCATGCTCAAGACATAATGCAACATAGAAAACACATAGACACATTGATGATTGAATTGCAATGATGATGTTATAACATGTTTCACCCAAAAATGGTGATAAATAAAAGGGGCTATGTAAACTCACCTTAGCAAATGTTAAACTTCTTGAAAAGATGAAATAATAGTGTTGCCCAAAATAATGCCAAATATCACCCTATAATAAGGTAATAAATAATAAGTCTAAGTCTAATTAGTTTATAAGTGTATCCTAGGGTTTCGATTTGGGGATATCCAATTGTTGAATTTAAAATAAAATGTTAATTAAAATAAAAAGGGAAATTTGATAATTAAATAAAAGAAAGTCTTTTTATAAAATTTGAATTTAGAATGTACACAATAAAGTGTTTGAAGTATAAAAATAATTTTTATAAAATTATTTCATTTAAAATAGATTTTTAAATCTATTTATTACAAATTACCAATATTTAACTTTAATATTCAAAAAATACAAAAATTAAAGAATTTCTATTTCAAAAATCATATTTCTGTTCTAAATATTTAAAAATAAATTGTATAAAATTTTGGTGCAAAAATAATGAAAATTGAATTTATTATGATTTAATTATGATTAAATCTAACATAAATTGATTAAAAATATAAAATAAATGATTTTTCAGAATTAAAAATCATTTCAGTAAAGTTTCACTTTATACAAACTCAGGATAATTTTTGTAGAATTTAATAAAATTGTTTTGATATTTTAATGGATTTTTATAAATATAATAGTATAAAATTGATTTAATTATAATAAATATTAAATAAATGAATTTTAGAAAAATAAAAATTGTAAATAAAACTTTTAACTCAGATTTAATAAATAGAATTTTTTCAGAATTTATAAAATAGTTTTAATATTTAAAAACGAATTTATAAGATTAAAAATGTTTAATATATATATTATTTAGTTTGTAGTTTTAAAAAGAAAAAGAAAAGAAAAAGGTGGCCGTAGCCGGACTCGAACCCGGGTGCTCAGGGTTGCAAGCCATGGTCACAACCACTTGGCCTAGGCCAGTGGTTGTGATGAATCCTGAATAATAATAATTATATACGCGATATGAAATCAAGTTTATCCCCATTTCAAAACCCACGAACCCTAAATCTGAAATCGTTTGATTAACTCATCAATAGCCCAATTAATCATGGGGCTATTGATGAGTGATCGCCGATGATCATAACCCATACAAGAAATTAAACTCACAGTGTAGAATTGTGTTCGATTGTCTGGTCAAAGCCAAAAGTCAAACAACGATCAGAGAGATAATTATCAGAGTGTTTCAGAAGTAATTGGAGGTGGAGAAGAGAGTGTGAGCGAGTTTCAAAGGTTCATTGCACAACAATTTATACTGAGGATCAATGGATTAGTTAATTGGAAAGTTTGACAAATTATTAAAGTCTAAACGCGTAATTTTACAAATTGGTCAATGATTGATTGAAATTAGCGTGTAATCGAAGTCATACAGGGCCGGTCATCGTGTATAATTGCCAAAATTAGATCAATCAAGCATTGATCTTGATTGATTAACAGACGCGTCCAAGCAGTTGACTTTCCAAGTCAATTTGCAGGTTTTTAAAACGCGTATAAATTTATTAAGCGTCCGGATTTATTCCAAGTTGATAGTCAGCCCAGTTGGTTTATGTGTTGTGTTTAATTGGGCCGGTCTTGGCGCGGGTTCGAATCCCGGCCAAGACATATATTTTTTTTGATAATATTTACATGTTACCACCTATATAATATATATATATATATATATAGTATTAGGGTTCCAATAACGCGACAAAAATAATTAATTGAGAATACTAATGATAAAACTTGACGTTTTTATTGAATATAGTCGTGTAACGTACAAGTTTGAATGCGTAATGTTATAGTCTCCCCTACTTTTAGGAACTTCGTCCCGAAGTTGGAGTTGGAGAGTCTGGTGGGAAAAGATGTGGATACTTCGACTTCATCTGGTCTTTACGTTCCTAAGTGAACTCTGGGCCTCGTTTAGATTCCCAACGAACCTTAACGATCGGAATGCGACTGCGCTTGAGTTTCTTGACTCCAGTATCAACAATCTCGACGGGTTTCTCGATAATGTGCATGCTTTCATCGATTTGCACATCCTCAAGAGGAACATGAAGGTTCTCATCCGCTAAGCATTTCTTGAGATTCGAAACATGGAAGGTCGGGATGAACATTGCTTAGCTCAGGTGGAAGTTCAAGTTTGTAAGCCACTTTTCCAACTCTGTCAAGAATTTTGAAGGGGCCTACGTATCGAGGAGCTAGTTTTCCCTTTCTACCGAAACGAATTACTCCTTTCCAAGGGGATACCTTAAGTAGTACAAGGTCCCCAACTTGAAATTCCAAGGGTTTACGACGTTTATCAGCATAACTCTTTTGGCGACTTCTAGCCTTGAGAAGATTATCCTGAATGAGTTGAATTTTGTCTGTGGTTTCCTGGATTAGTTCGGGTCCAGTAATACGAGCTTCACCAACCTCAGTCCAACAGACAGGTGAACGACATTTCCGACCATAGAGTGCCTCAAAAGGAGCCATGTTAATGCTGGCGTGATAACTGTTGTTGTATGAAAACTCAACCAAAGGAAGATGAGAATCCCATGCGCCACCAAAATCGATGACACATGCCCTGAGCATATCCTCAAGTGTCTGGATGGTTCGTTCAGTCTGACCATCAGTTTGAGGGTGATAAGCAGTGCTCAGGTTCAACTTGGTACCCAAAGCATCTTGTAGAGACTCCCAAAAGTGAGAGGTGAAACGCCCATCGCGATCAGAAATAATGTCTAAAGGTATACCGTGACGACATACGATTTCACTTACGTACATCTTTGCCAACCTTTCCACAGAATACTTCTCACGAATAGGTAGGAAGTGAGCTGACTTGGTCAAACGATCGACGATTACCCAAATACTGTCGAAACCTTTGGGTGTACGAGGGAGTTTGGTGATGAAATCCATAGCTATGCTCTCCCATTTCCAGACAGGAATCTCTGGTTGTTCAAGCATACCAGATGGTCGTTGATGTTCAGCCTTGACCTTGGAACAAGTGAGACATTTTGCAACGAAAAGAGCAATGTCTTTCTTCATACCAGGCCACCAATAAGAATAACGAAGATCTTGGTACATCTTGTCAGCTCCAGGATGAATAGAATAACGAGACTTATGAGCCTCGTTCATGAGAAAAGTACGAAGATCATTACGGTCGGGAATCCACAGTCGATTAAGGAAATAAAGAAGACCATCGGGTTTGGTTTCAAGTTGAGTTTCAGCACCACAAGACATTTCATTGTACATGTTACCTTGGGTGACTGATGTGTGTTGAGCCTGGAGAATGCGATCTTGAAGATCAGTACGAACTCTCGCACATTGTAGTTTGACACGCTCTTTACGACTAAGTGCGTCAGCCACAACATTCGCCTTGCCAGGATGGTAGCGAATTTCGCAATCATAGTCGTTAAGTAATTCAACCCAACGTCGTTGTCTCATGTTAAGATTCTTTTGATCGAAGACATGTTGGAGACTTTTGTGGTCCGTGAACACCACACATTTGGTCCCATAAAGATAATGTCTCCAAATCTTGAGTGCAAAGACAACAGCGCCCAATTCAAGATCATGGGTGGTATAATTCTTTTCGTGAGTCTTGAGTTGTCGAGATGCATAAGCAATAACCTTTCCTCGTTGCATGAGAACACAACCAAGACCTTGGTTTGATGCATCACAATAGACCACGAAATCATCATTACCATCAGGTAGAGACAAGATAGGAGCTTCACAGAGTTTCAGCTTAAGAGTTTCGAATGCTTCCTCTTGCTTAGGTCCCCACTCATAGGGTTTACCCTTGTGAGTTAAGGTAGTGAGAGGAACAGCGATCTTGGAGAAATTGGCGATGAATCGACGATAATAACCAGCCAACCCAAGGAAAGAACGGACTTCCGTTGGAGTGGTAGGAACACTCCAATTCTTCACAGCTTCGATCTTTGCGGGATCAACATGAATTCCGTTCATATCAATGACATGTCCCAAAAATTGAACTTCCTTAAGCCAAAATTCACATTTTGAGAACTTGGCATACAGTTGTTCTTTCTTTAGGAGATTCAAGATAGAGTGAAGATGTTGCTCGTGATCGGATTTTGATTTAGAGTAAATCAAAATATCATCGATGAAAACGATCACGAATTTGTCGAGATAGGGTCTACAAACCCGATTCATCAAATCCATAAATACTGCGGGAGCATTGGTCAACCCAAAAGGCATAACCATGAATTCATAGTGACCATAGCGTGTGCGAAAAGCTGTCTTGGGAATATCTTCATCATGGACTCTAAGCTGATGATAACCAGAACGGAGATCAATCTTCGAGAAGTGGGTTGCTCCTTGAAGTTGATCGAAGAGATCGTCAATCCTAGGAAGTGGATAACGATTCTTGATGGTGAGTTTGTTGAGTTCACGGTAGTCAATACACATCCTAAGAGAACCATCCTTCTTTTTAACGAATAAGACAGGGGCTCCCCATGGAGAAGAACTAGGGCGAATGAACCCTTTATCAGAAAGTTCCTGTAATTGACTGGCAAGTTCTTGCATCTCAGAGGGTGCAAGGCGATAAGGAGCTTTAGCGACAGGATTAGCACCAGGAACAAGATCAATACGAAATTCAACTTGTCGAGCAGGAGGCAAACCAGGTAAATCCTCTGGAAAGACTTCAGGATAGTCTCGAATAATAGGAATGTCTTGGATACTTTTGCCTTTGTCCTTCTTCTCTATCACGTTAGCTAAGAAGGCTGTATACCCCTTTCGTAAGTACTTTTGGGCAGTAGTACAAGACATAAGCTTAAGCTCACCACAGGGTTTCTCACCATAGATCTTCAAAATCTCACCAGATTCAAGAGGAATGCGTATGACTTTCTCGAAGCACAGAATTTCAGCACGATGAGTTGACAACCAGTCCATGCCTACTATAACATCAAAACTACCAAGATGCATGGGGATGAGATCGATAGAGAAGATATGATCGTCGAGGTTCAACGAGCAGTTACGAATAATAGAGTCGATCGAAATAGACTTCCCGTTAGCTACCTCTACCACGAAAGGTTCCTCTAGATTTGTGTGGGGTAAGTTAAGTAAAGGTTCAAACTTCAGTGACACAAATGACTTATCAGCTCCCGAATCAAATAATATGGATGCATAGTGGTTATTAATGAGAAACGTACCATTCACCACTTCGTTGTTGTCACGAGCCTGGTTAGCGTTGAGATTGTAGGCGTGACCTCGAGCACCTTGGTTCTGGTTGCGGTTCTGGTTTTGGTTTTGGTTTTGGTTTTGGTTTTGGTTTCGGTTACGATTAGGGCAGTTGTTGATGTAGTGATTAGGGTTGCCACACTCGTAGCATTGACCACGAGTAGGCCTGTTGTTTTGTTGGTTGGGAGCTGGGTTGTTGTTGTCTTGGGTAGTAGAAGGGGCTCGACAGACGTTCACCAGGTGACCATATCTTTGACACTTAGTACAAAAACGACATGGCACCTGTGTTGGATGATGGTACTTGCAAGTGTTGCACAAAGGGTGAGGTCCGGTGTATGGTTTCTTGGCTGGGTTTTGGGCAGCAGGTGGAGTAGCAGCAACCATATAGTTTCTAGCCTTGCGCTTTTTGTTGCTTGAGGTCTCAGGCTTGACTTCAATTGCAGGCTGTGGAGTGTCTTTGGCAACCGTCTTCTTAGTGCCCTTGCGGAAGAGAGTACCGTTCTTCACGTGATTATCAGTAAGAGTGGCCGCTAGACGTTTGGCCTCTTCCAAAGTTGCAGGATTTCTACCCCAAACGGTGTCCTGGATTTGCATGGGCAGACCACCGATGTACTTCTCGATGGCTACCGGCAGAGGAGTAACTTTGTGGGGCAACAATAAGCTAAGCTCATGAAAGCGGGTGTTGTAGGCAAGGTTTTCCCCACTATCTTGAGCTAAGGTGTGGAACTCATCCTCAAGTTTCTTAACTTCATTGCGAGGACAAAACTCTTCCTTCATGATCTCTTTGACTTGGTCCCATGTCATAGCAAGAGCAACCTCGGCCCCACGAGTACGCTTTTCTTCATTCCACCATGTGAGTGCTCGTTTATGGAGAACACTCATGGCGTAACGAACCTTGAAGTTGTTGGGGCATTCACTGTTGATGAAGGTATTCTCAATACCCTCGAACCATTGGAGGAGTCCTGTAGCTCCTTCTTCACCACTAAACTTTGGAGGGTTACAAGAGTTGAAATGCTTAAGGGTGCAGGCTTGGGGTCCATTTCCATTGCCATTGCCGTTCCCATTCCCATTCCCGTGACCATTCCCGTTGCCGTTCATTTGGATGACTTGAGCGAGTAAATTGGGAACCAGAGTTGCGATTTGCTGCGCCATTTGTTGAGAAATGATCGCAGCCAGTTGAGCATCGACCCCATTGTTGTTGTGGTTAGGAACTTGGTCATGGTTATGGTTATCACCACCTTCTTCGTGGTTCTCACCATTGCTGTTGCGAGTGCTGCGACGAGGAGGCATGATCTGTAATAGACACAATGAAATGAATGAGAGTTTATATAAGGAATGTAATCATTTATTCATTAATTAAAACGAATAAACGAAAACGTTGACTTATCAAAGATTCTAAATTCTAATAACATATGAAGACATGCTTTAGCCTATAAGTGAACACTCATCCCGAGAATTCCCAGGTAGGCATCCGGGTCCCTCGTCTGATTGGGATATATGCGCAATGCCAGCCTAGACAGAAGACTCAGAATACAGGCGTTCACCCTTCCAGATTGCACGTGTTCGTTATTAAAATCTAGAACTTCGACGAGATCTCAAGGGGGTTCAGGTTAAACCTGAGGATTTTGTCCTATTAATCTAATGGTGGATCAGGATTGCAGCAGACGAATAAGAGTAGTCACATGTAGGTTTAGGGTTATATAAGGCATAGGATAAGGATAGGATTAGGGAAGCAATTAGGGTTACAAGTAGGAGAAGCAAGTACTGTTTAAATCCCTAAGGTTATAGTCTAGATTATTTCTAATAACCTAATTCCCTATAACCAAGGCTCTGATACCAATCTGTAACACCCCAACCGATGGCGGAAACATCGGGGTGCCACGTATTGATGATTGTTTCAGTAGCACATGGTATAATATAAATTTTAAATAATTTATTCAAACATAATATCCAAATATAAAATGATGTCTAGGAATTCAATACATGATATCAAATAACAAACTTCAATAACTTCAAATAAAACTTCATGTAAAATCCTCATGCTAACTCAAGCCTCAGCTTCATTGTTACCTGAAACATGTTAATTTTGAAAGTATTTTGGGTCAACAAAAGTTGGTGAGAATTACATAGGTTTTTGATAATAAAATGAATAAAAATGTTGTGCAATTCATGTGTCATGTCAATCTAGCCCATATGTGAGAACATACTAGAAATAAATCGAGTGCATAATCAACCCTAATGACTGTTATAATATGATACATACCATACGCTCATGGTCCACTTGAATATGTTATGCGATAACAAACACCCACGCAACCTTTGTAGGAGGCACGTATCCGGGTGGGATTGTCAGTCCAATAGATCTATCAATGTATACCGTCGGCTTGTACAGAGTTAATGATTATGCTAGAATGGTGCTTACTCTAATCATGCTCAAGACATAATGCAACATAGAAAACACATAGACACATTGATGATTGAATTGCAATGATGATGTTATAACATGTTTCACCCCAAAAATGGTGATAAATAAAAGGGGCTATGTAAACTCACCTTAGCAAATGTTAAACTTCTTGAAAAGATGAAATAATAGTGTTGCCCAAAATAATGCCAAATATCACCCTATAATAAGGTAATAAATAATAAGTCTAAGTCTAATTAGTTTATAAGTGTATCCTAGGGTTTCGATTTGGGGATATCCAATTGTTGAATTTAAAATAAAATGTTAATTAAAATAAAAAGGGAAATTTGATAATTAAATAAAAGAAAGTCTTTTTATAAAATTTGAATTTAGAATGTACACAATAAAGTGTTTGAAGTATAAAAATAATTTTTATAAAATTATTTCATTTAAAATAGATTTTTAAATCTATTTATTACAAATTACCAATATTTAACTTTAATATTCAAAAAATACAAAAATTAAAGAATTTCTATTTCAAAAATCATATTTCTGTTCTAAATATTTAAAAATAAATTGTATAAAATTTTGGTGCAAAAATAATGAAAATTGAATTTATTATGATTTAATTATGATTAAATCTAACATAAATTGATTAAAAATATAAAATAAATGATTTTTCAGAATTAAAAATCATTTCAGTAAAGTTTCACTTTATACAAACTCAGGATAATTTTTGTAGAATTTAATAAAATTGTTTTGATATTTTAATGGATTTTTATAAATATAATAGTATAAAATTGATTTAATTATAATAAATATTAAATAAATGAATTTTAGAAAAATAAAAATTGTAAATAAAACTTTTAACTCAGATTTAATAAATAGAATTTTTTCAGAATTTATAAAATAGTTTTAATATTTAAAAACGAATTTATAAGATTAAAATGTTTAATATATATATTATTTAGTTTGTAGTTTTAAAAAGAAAAAGAAAAGAAAAAGGTGGCCGTAGCCGGACTCGAACCCGGGTGCTCAGGGTTGCAAGCCATGGTCACAACCACTTGGCCTAGGCCAGTGGCTGTGATGAATCCTGAATAATAATAATTATATACGCGATATGAAATCAAGTTTATCCCCATTTCAAAACCCACGAACCCTAAATCTGAAATCGTTTGATTAACTCATCAATAGCCCAATTAATCATGGGGCTATTGATGAGTGATCGCCGATGATCATAACCCATACAAGAAATTAAACTCACAGTGTAGAATTGTGTTCGATTGTCTGGTCAAAGCCAAAAGTCAAACAACGAACAGAGAGATAATTATCAGAGTGTTTCAGAAGTAATTGGAGGTGGAGAAGAGAGTGTGAGCGAGTTTCAAAGGTTCGTTGCACAACAATTTATACTGAGGATCAATGGATTAGTTAATTGGAAAGTTTGACAAATTATTAAAGTCTAAACGCGTAATTATACAAATTGGTCAATGATTGATTGAAATTAGCGTGTAATCGAAGTCATACAGGGCCGGTCATCGTGTATAATTGCCAAAATTAGATCAATCAAGCATTGATCTTGATTGATTAACAGACGCGTCCAAGCAGTTGACTTTCCAAGTCAATTTGCAGGTTTTTAAAACGCGTATAAATTTATTAAGCGTCCGGATTTATTCCAAGTTGATAGTCAGCCCAGTTGGTTTATGTGTTGTGTTTAATTGGGCCGGTCTTGGCGCGGGTTCGAATCCCGGCCAAGACATATATTTTTTTTGATAATATTTACATGTTACCACCTATATAATATATATATATATAGTATTAGGGTTCCAATAACGCGACAAAAATAATTAATTGAGAATACTAATGATAAAACTTGACGTTTTTATTGAATATAGTCGTGTAACGTACAAGTTTGAATGCGTAATGTTACATTTTCCTAGGATCAAAAGACTGATTTGTTTTGGCAAGAAAGGATACATTTGTTCCTTTATTGCCAGAACTAGAACCCCTGAGAGACTCTTCCCTAGATACAATAGAGAAGGCAGTCTCCACAGAAGGTAAGGGGTCTTGCATCAAAAGATTTGTTCTAACATGTTGATAAACTTCATCTAAACCCATCAGAAATTGCATTAATTTTATCAAACTATTAAAATCATTGAATTTGTTTGAAGCAGCACAAGAACATGAAGGCAATTGAACAATTGAGTCCAAATGCTTCCACATTGTATTAAGTTTATGATAATATTCTGAAACAGTATTTCCACTTTGAGTTAAGGAATTAATCTTTTGATGCAAGTTAAAGACAACAGATTCATCAACCTTATCATATGTTTCTTTAAGATCTAACCAAACATCTCTGGCTAACTTAGAAAACACTTGTCCAAGAAATAACTCTTCACTAACAGAGTTAAGCAACCAAGAAAGCACAACAGAATTACATCTATCCCACTGTTTACCTAACACTTCATCATCTACAGACCTAACAGTAGAACCATCTATGAAACCAAACTTGTTTTTTTGCCTCAAGAGCAAGTTTCATAGAACTTGCCCATACAGAATAATTCTCCGTACCTTTCAAATTTATTGTGATAATAGACAAAGTACTAGTATCACTAGGATGAATGTACAAAGGATCGCCAATATCTAATTTGCTAATTAGAGTATTGGGAGGTCCTGGTAGTGCACCACTAGCAGGATTATCACCACAGTTCACAGAACACACAAACAAATAATACAGATAAAGACAAGATCAATCAATCAATAGCAAACCCTAGAGAGCGAAGTTGTGTCAGTGTATAGATCATGGGTTCATAACTCATAGGTGCCCAAACAGATCTTAACACATGAACTTTTTATTAACTAGTATATTATATAATACAAATAATAGACAGACACCACACCAACAGATAGAAACAATATCAATCCAATCAATACACAACAAAACACAAACAGATCAACTGCCGGTCCACCCTAACCCGGCCACAGACACCTAGACATAAGACAAATGTAAACAGGAATAAGAAGACTTACAGAGCTCCAGCAGCAACAAACAATACAACAAACTATAAGAGAGAAACAGAAGACTTACAGAGTGCAAGCTTCCTATCCAAGAACTTACCAGAAGAATACTCCAACAATATCAACAACAGTTGACCACAAGAACAATAGATCTACAAGACAACAGACTAGACAATAATGGACAAGATCTATTCAGAAGATCAGATCTATTATTTAGACATGCAAGATCAGATCTATTAATCAGATCAGATCTTAGACAAAGACAACCAAGATGTAACACCCCAACCGATAGCAGAAACATTGAGGTGTCACGTAGTGACGATTGTTCAATAGCTCATGGACTAGAAATGTAAATTTTGATACATTGAATTGAATAATTTATTAAAATGAAAGAAATACAACAATTAAAACTAGCAATATAAACTTAAAATACAGTAAATCTCAATCTATGCCTAAGTTCCAAAAGCTTAGAAGTGATCTTATAAGAACTTGAAACATATACGAAAATAATTTGGTCAATACAAAAATGTATTGGTGAGCATACCCGTTTGATATATATAGTAAGGAAAATTTAGCAATTCATGTGTTATTTTGCAAAATGTAATAAGTGGTATTCGGGTCAAATCAACCCTATGAAAGGAAAGCAGATATATATAGTATGCGCTAATAGTAATGTAATACATAGCAATGACGAGGACTCTCAACAGAGTCACAAGGGTATATACCATAGTACTATTCATTGGAATGCCAAGCCGCAATGGTTAATGATTTGACAGGTCATAGATACACAAAATGACACAAGCAAACACACATAAGAATTGCTATTTTAGTAAGATGAAATAAAAAATGGATAGTAAGTATATGAGTCACCCCAAAATAGTAAAACAGTAAAAAGGGTAAAGATATACTCACAGTTTGCGAAAACGTTCAAAATCCACTTAAGCGGTCGTGAGCTAAGTAATGGGAATTCCGAGGAATTCAACCTATAATGTGTAAGCATACTAATAAGAAATGTCTAAAAAGTCTAAGGTATCTAGGGTCTAAGGCATTAGGGTTTGCTAAGTCGATTTGGGGAATTAGAGTTTTTATGATAAGTCGAATTAATAAAAGTTGTATATTAAAAATAATATACCAAAGTTTGTAAATGTGGGTTAGGTAATATAATTATTACCAACTGAATATTTAGATCAAAATATGTTTGAAGAATTAAGACAAAATAATTTAATTATTTACATGAACTAATTATTGTAAATAATTAGAATAATCATAAATATTGAACGGTGCGTACTTGTATGTATTTCATGGTGTTTCAATGACAAATCAGTAATGAAATCATATTCTTATTCATCTTGTGTGTCGGTGTTTATCACATTCATCTAGTTTCTTTGTTGTAGAAGATTAATCACTTAAAACACCTCATCCATAGGTGTTTCTAAGTGATTACAATCTCTTGCACTTAACAAGATCTAGCATTTGGGACTTACAAGACAAAATAATTTAATTATTTACTTTAACTAATTATTGTAAATAATTAGAATAATCATAAATATTGAAATTACTAATTATGAGTTACACAATGATCCAACAAATATTAGATAAAACTTTCCAACATAATAATATTTCTATTTTATAAGAAAAGTATTTATAAAATGGATGTTAAATAGTATAAATAAATAAATATTTAATTATGTCTAATTACACATAAATAAGACTAAAAATACAAGACACAAACCAAAAATGTTATTTTTATAAAAAATAAATAATTTCTGATGTAAATAATTGAAAATAATTTTCTCATAAATTTTCTCAATTTATTTGTATTTAAAACTGATTTAATGAGATTAAATCATGTTTAAATGATTAAAAATAGAAAATAAATAAAAATAAGTGTTTTCAGAACCAATAATTTTTATTTCAGTTCATGATAATTATGAATAATTTCTCAAAAAGTTTGAGATTAAAATCATAAAAATGGATTTTTTATCAATTAAATACGATTAAAACAAATTAAATCAATAAAAATATGGGAATAAATAAATTTCCAGAAAATAAAATTATGATAATTTTCTATGAGGTGTCAAAAAGCTACACCTAAATTTTCATAATTTTTGGGCAAAAGATGAATTTATTATGAATATTATAAGTTTACATGGATTATAAATCATTATAATATCAGAATATAACTTAAAAATAAAAAGAAAGAGAAATGGAAACTGAAACAAAAAGAATTGTGGGGCATGGGGCTCGAACCCGTATGGGCTGAGATACACTCCTACAAATCAACCACTACACTACATCATTTTTTGTTTAATAATATCAAATTAAAATATTTTTAACATATAACCAACACTTCATCTTCTTCCCCAATTCTAACTCAAGAAACCCTAACCCTAAAGAAATTCAATAACCTGATTCAAGGTTGCTGAACATCAGATTCTAAGGGGCTTTTAAAGAGGACACTACGAGGGTCGAAATGGCATAAAAGATAGCAACTTACAACGTGTATATGAACGAAAACGAGTACGAAAGGGCCGCGACATAGAAGCCGATATTTCAAGAACATCTGGAACGATTTACACGAACTGGTTGTGGGTTTGATACTTTTACAGGTCTGGGAATGTTTTGACATGTTTAATTTATAGGTTTCTTAACAAAATACGAACATTTATGATGTTTAAACATTCCGGCGGTTACAACCATCAAACTCGGATTAAATTCTTGATTTAAACTCGTTAAATGTCCGAAATAAACCGTGTAACGGACTTGTAATAGATAAAGATAACGTATTGTAACGCTTAAACGCATTAACATGTGATAGGAAAAGGTTTTTTGGGTTTGGCCGGAAAATTTTCCGGTGGCCGGATTCTTGACCGGAAAAACGTTGGTAGAGGGAGAGGGAAAAAGAGTTATTTTGAACTTTCACAATATGACAGAAATAGTCCTTCTCAATTAACTTTGTTAGTTATAAAAAAAAGATTTAGTTAGTTTCTTTTCTTTAAAACTTAATAAACAAACTTGGTTTTAACTTGAACTATCCATTTTTTTTACCTTCTTAAACTAAAATCAAATATTATAGAACTTTTATAAAATCAGATAATTATACGATTGTGACACGTTTTATATGTCAACACATACGTATCCAAAACGTATTCATACATTTTTTTTTAAATATAATAATAAAATAGAATAAAAATTGATGAGCACTAAAGATGAAACTACAAAATAGGTGGAGGACTAAATTTGACAACTTGCTACAAGATGAGGGTGACGGTTGTCATAGTCTCCCCTACTTTAGAAAATTTCGTCTCGAAATTTCTTTCAAGTGGAGGTTACTATGAAACAAAAGGCGTTGTAAAAGTCAACTAGATTTTTAAAAGAAAATTTCAACATTTATGCTTTGACAAAATTTAAAATAGTTGTCTAACACCCAAAGTAAAAGTTCCAAAACCTTTGACAGTTAACTCAAAGTTAGAAAGTTGAGAATCTTAAATGAGAAAGGTTTTGGGAATGTGTAACGGGTGAGTGTAGAGGTACTAATGAAGCAGTCTCCCCTACTTTAGAAAGGTTTCTGACTGAACGTTATTAGAGTGTGCAACAAGAATCTAAATAACCGAGAGTGTAAGAGAATATAAGGTTTTAGTTTTCTGTTTGGATGGTCAAGAGAAAGACTCTAGGAAGACGAATTGAAGCTCGTGTAAGAACGTTCTTATCGAACATGCTAGCTATTAGTCAACAATCTAATGAAGAGGTAATCATAAAGTAATGGGTAGGTTCTTGGTCATACTCCTAGTCCGCTCCCGCAGTATCGTTTATGCTTATACATAGGGTGTACCGCAGCTAACCCACCACACTCCCGATACTTTGGACTCGTACTGATTGTCTACCAACTGCCTAAATAGAATTACACACCACCCTTATGTACCTGTAAACCCATGATTGCGTTCCGGACTGTAATCATCGATTTACCTTACATTAGGGTGTTATGCTTTTCCATAACCCTATCCTAAGTAATACAAGAAACAAATGCGTGCAACCAATATGTAATAGCCATTGTAATGAAAAAACTTTAAATCATGACATGGTTATAGGTCCTTCCCTTTCGGGTTTGCCCTTTAACCGTAATGAGAGTAACATCTAAGTAATAGACATGATTAGAGGTTCTTTCCTTTCGGGTTCACCCTTAACCGGTAACTTCTGTTCACATCGTTGGCTCTAAACACTCATATTGATAGACCCTGAGGTTTACACCGTTCCCCTCGGATTGAAGAAATACTCTAATCCGAGTCGTACGTGGGCACTGGCTTAGATCTCATACAAGTTATCAACTGGTATGTTCGTTGCCCATGATGATGAACACAATAATGTAAAGTATAACAGGGTTTTGCTTACAAAAAAAAAATATACATAACAAATATGCGTTCATGTAAGTATATAAGTATAGCATAAAATTTCGATTGAAAGAATAGTATAACGTAAATCAAGTAAATCACACAATTTGCACAAAATGAAAGTAAACGGGTTAAATTAATGCTCAAAACTAGTGTTGTAAGAGTAACTACTAATAATTAGTGAGAGTGTAATAAGATAGGTTTTCGTTTATCAAAACGTAGTTTGTGCAATCTTTTTGATATAGTTGAAAGAATAGTAGTAATGTATGAGGATAACTTTTTAGTAACCGAAGTGTGTTTTAGAATCAATACTGGTTCATTTGAAAAATCTTCGTAGATATGTGTTTACGAGGAGTCGAGTTTGAAAAATGTTATAAGGCTTATTATTAGTTGCAAATTTCTCCCGAAAACATATATTGGATACGTCATATGAAAACAAAATATTTAAGAAAATTCAACAAAACATAAATATCAATATCATAAAACATTGAGATTGTTTCCATAGAGATTTAAAACGCGATGTAGAAATAGATCCTTGAGATGTGGATTCCACTCCTAACTCAAAGATGTATTTCAAAATTGAAAACTGTGGTGGAGTGAAACCAGTCACTAAATTAAGGATATCACTCCTAGCTTAGTGATTAAGTTTCTTTTTGGAGGAAATACTCTTTGAGGTGTGGATATCACTCCTATCCCAAAGATATATAGCATATAGAGGAGTGAAACTAATCACCAAGGTATGGATGTCACTCCTAACTTGGTGATATCGTTTCGTTTGTGAAATACGAGTGTGTTCTTCTTTAAACAAAACACCGCAAGAATAACGAGGAAGAATCATACGGAAAATATCATAAAACAAAATATAAGAATAAAGAGAAATATACACGAGAGGACTCGTGAATGTAAACTTAGTTATAGACTAGGCTAAAAGGCATTCTAATAACCTAATTCCCTATAACCATGGCTCTGATACCAATCTGTAACACCCCAACCCATGGCGGAAACATCGAGGTGTCATGTAGTGACGATTGTTCAATAGCTCATGGACTAGAAATGTAAATTTTGATACATTGAATTGAATAATTTATTACAATGAAAGAAATACAACAATTAAAACTAGCAATATAAACTTAAAATACAGTAAATCTCAATCTATGCCTAAGTTCCAAAAGCTTAGAAGTGATCTTATAAGAACCTGAAACATGTACGAAAATAATTTGGTCAATACAAAAATGTATTGGTGAGCATACCCGTTTGATATATATAGTAAGGAAAATTTAGCAATTCATGCGTTATTTTGCAAAATGTAATAAGTGGTATCCGGGTCAAATCAACCCTATGAAAGTAAAGCAGATATATATAGTATGCGCTAGTAGTAATGTAATACATAGCAATGACGAGGACTCTCAACAGAGTCATAGGGGTATATACCATAGTACTATTCATTGGAATGCCAGGCCGCAACGGTTAATGATTTGACAGGTCATAGATACACGAAATGACACAAGCAAACACACATAAAAATTGCTATTTTAGTAAGATGAAATAGAAAATTGATAGTAAGTACATGAGTCACCCCAAAATAGTAAAACAGTAAAAAGGGGAAAGATATACTCACAGTTTGCGAAAGCGTTCAAAATCCACTTAAGCGGTCGTGAGCTAAGTAATGGAAATTCCGAGGAATTCAACCTATAATGTGTAAGCATACTAATAAGGAAATGTCTAAAAAGTCTAAGGTATCTTGGGTCTAAGGCATTAGGGTTTGCTAAGTCGATTTGGGGAATTCGAGTTTTTATGATAAGTCGAATTAATATAAAAGTTGTATATTAAAAATAATATACCAAAGTTTGTAAATGTGGGTTAAGTAATATAATTATTACTAACTGAATATTTAGATCAAAATATGTTTGAATAATTAAGACATGTTGGGTTATATTGAGACCACAGTTACCAGATCATAGACTTTTGATAGCTCGTTGTATAGTTTGATAGTTAAAGGGCTAATTATTTAATTAAGACAAAGTTTCCTAGTGAAACCCTAGGCTGCGCACTTAGGGGACGGGCCCTGCGCACTTGTGTTAAGTGCGCAGGCCCATCAGCCTGCCTATATATAGAATGTTAGTGTGCAGCTCTAGGGTTAGGGTTTTTGGTTAATCTTTGTAGCACAAGATTGAACGGTGCGTACTTGTATGTATTTCATGGTGTTTCAATGACAAATCAGTAATGAAATCATGTTCTTATTCATCTTGTGTGTCGGTGTTTATCACATTCATTTAGTTTCTTTGTTGTAGAAGATTAATCACTTAAAACACCTAATCCATAGGTGTTTCTAAGTGATAACAATCTCTAACACTTAACAAGATCTAGCATTTGGGACTTACAATTTGGTATCAGAGCCTCTGTGCTCTAGATTGTATCTATTTTAAGATACCAAAACCCTCATCTTGTTAATTTTTATTATCAAGATTATTTTCTTTATGAACTTTTAAATTTAGGTGTTTTTCTTATATTTTGGCTTCAAATTTCGTGGAAATTGTGTTTCTGAAAGTTAAAAGTATGTCATTTTAGGTAGAAATTTAATCCAAGCACTTCAGAATGAAATGAAAATGTTTTGGAAAGAATTCAGCTGAGTTTTTGTGTTTTTCACAGCCTGTGTTGCGCACTTATTTCATACATTCTACGCACTTATTTCATACGTTGAGCACTTGTTTCTTGGTTTGAGTACTTAGCTCATATACTGCATACTTGTGATTATCTGAGTACTTAGATCTATTGTTTTAGTACGCAACCAATTGTGTGTACTTGTTGCTTTTAATCGTCTTGAGCACTTAACTAGGGTTTCTGTGCACTTAAACAGAAATACTTGGTTTTGTGCGCACTTATTGTGAAGTATAGTTTTGAGTACTTGGCTAGGGTTTCTGCGCGCTTAAATCTTAAACGAGAGTTTAAGTGTCTGCGTACTTCATTTAGTACGCAGACTGATCAGTCAAGACTGAGCACTTACCATGCCCAAGTGTTGACTTATCTGCGCACTTATCAAGAAACACAGCTACACGTTTACTTGCAGGACTGCGTACTTATCAAAAGACTACATCTTAACAAGGCTGTTTACATTCTTACAGGCTGCTGCGTACTTGACCTGGACTGCTGCGTACTTTGCTGCGTACTTAAGGACTGGACAAATTTTTCTGGACTGTTAACTAAAATCTGATAAACAAAACTCTTAAAATTTACTTAAATCATGGCCGGTAACGATTACCACTCAACTGTAAATCCTATCACTCAACAAGAACTTGAAACCGGAACAACAACTAGAGTTCCTAAGTTAAAAGGTGTAGAAGACTATGGAACTTGGAAGAACAGAATGAGGTCATTCTTCTATGTCACGGACTTCACCCAATAGAATTCTATCCAGTTGGGCCCACACATTCCAATGAGAACCACTGCCACAGGAGAAGAGTTTAACCCTGATCCAACCACTTACACTGATGTCGATAAACAGCTACTTCATAGAGATCATAAGGCTTATGGTGCCCTTACCATGGCCTTATCAAACGATGTTTATAACATGTTTGAGGAGTATGGCACTGCGCACGATCTATGGTTTGCGTTAAATGAGTACTATGAAGGGAATGAAGAGATGCGCCAATATAAGCAAGATATGGTGCAGAAAGAATATGACATGTTCGGTAGCATTCGTGGTGAAAGCTTGAGCTCACATATCGAAAGATTCATGAGTATGTTAACCAAGATGAAGAAGGCAGGAATTCCCGTTAACAACCGAAATTCCATCAAGAAACTGCTCGACTCCCTGCCCAAAGAATGGAGCATACTGTGCATGTTGATCAGAAAAGAGTATCTAGATGCTCAATCTACATTGGTTGATCTCATCAACACTCTAAAGTCTTTCGAAATGGACATCACGAAAAGAGAAATGAACCAGACTGCTCCAAAAGTTGTACCCACCACGGCTATGAAGAATCTGGCATTAATGACTCCAGTTGGAAACATGGGTTCAAGCTCGTCACATGCATATGTGGATGCAATGAGTGGTGGTAGTTCAAATTCGGGAAAGACAGTCTCATACTCTGACACAGCTGCTAAGACACTTAACCCACAGCTCACAAAGCTTGCAAATGAACATGTTGAGCTCTTCAACACTTTCATGTCCAGCTTTGAGGCTTTAAAAACAGGTGAAATTAAGAGTGAGATGATGAATCCTGAAGACATGTATCAGGTTGACCCAGATGATATGGAGGAAATGGATTTGAAATGGCAGATGGCCATGATTACTTTGAGGGTGAAGAGGTTTCAAGATAGAACTGGTCGAAGAGTTGGTATGGGAAAAGCGGGCTTTGATAAGTCTAAGATCAGATGCTACAACTGCAAGACTCTTGGGCACTTCAAGTATGAGTGCCCCACTCTAAGTCAAGCAGAAATCAAGCCGGAAAAAAGGATGGTGGCCATAACTGATGGAAGGGAAGCGAATCAGCAAAAGGCGTTGGTGGTTGAGGACTTTGATTGGGGAGAGGAGGTTGCTGCGGTTGAAGCTGATGTAAACAAGGCTTTGATGGCCAAAATCTGCACCAAATCCACACACGGAGTGAACTCTCTGGAAGGGCCATCGGCGGAGATGCCAAAGAGTGGAACGCTGGAGAATGCAGGTCTGAGAGGAGTGCTAGTGGCTGATAAAGGAAAAGAAGTCGCGTCTGAGGAAGCACTCGTAGCTGAGAAGACCTCCACCAGCAAAGCAAATGAGAAACAACAGAACGTGCCCAAGACAGTTGAGGAGAGAGATCTGGTAAGTATTCCTCTTAAAATAAAATCAAAGTTGTGCTCACCAAGGTGTGTTACAGCTGTTGCTTGCTGTTTGTCCCACAATAGGAAAATTTTAAGAGAAATGGATGACATCCAAAAAGTCAACACTGAAATGAAAGAAAATGAGTTAGCATATCAGCGAAAGTTAAATGCAACTATAGCTGAAATGCAAACTCTAAAAGAATTTGTTTTGAGAAAAGACTTTTTAATAAATGACTTAACAGAAAAACTAGAAAAATCTAGAAATGAAAAAAATCATCTCCAAATTGTTGTGGACAAATGGAATGTAAGCAAGCATGCTCATACAGATATCCTTGATTGTTCAAGGAAATCATTCGTCAAAGATGGAATTGGGTATAAGGATAAAAAGGGAATTGTAAAATCTCTATTTTTACCTTTGAGCAAAAGTGAATATATACCCATTCCAAAACCACATCCAAAAAATGATCTTTTTGAAAAAGAATGTGTCAAATCTGAGTCAAACTCTAATATAAGTAAAAGCAGTGCAGATATGACCCAACAGGATCAGGTGGACGATGATGAGAGTTGTGGTGGACAAACGATGGGGTTAGGTCACCCAGGTGCCAATTACTCTACAGTGAATTGGTTCATCTGGAGTCATGACAAGTCTAAAACTATTTTGAATTCGGATGAATGTAATAACTTAACTAAACTGGATGATTGTAATAGTTTATCTAGGATGGATAACTGTAATAGTTTATCTAGGTCAGATGACTGTACTACATTAACTTCTAAACTTGATTTAAAGAGAGTTGTGGACCCTGATGATAGGAAGAATCCTATTAAACGATCAGATATTTGTGTTGACAATGTTATGCCAGTTTGTGTTGATCTTAATGATGCATTCTCTGATAATGAAAATGTATATAGACCATCTCCGTTTGTACCAGAACTAAAAAGAAACAGGTTCGGGAAATTTCTTACTGAAGAAATTCCAGAATTTACTCCATCATCAACAGATATGTCATGTTCTGAAGAATCACAGAGTGATACAGAAAGTGACATTAGCGAGCCAGACTGCAACACAAATGAGGAATCAAGCAACAACAACATTGATGAACCATGTTCCAGTGAAAGCTCGTGCTCAAGCAAGATTAAGAGAAGAGCATCACAACCATCATCCAGACCCTCTCCAAAGATCAAGCCAAAGCACTCAAAATGCTTTAGATGTGGAAATGAGGGTCATGTGGTTAAAACATGTCATTTAAAATTCAGTGATGTCAAAGCACTAAACTGTCTTTCTGATCAGATTAAAAACCTTCAAGAAACAGTAAAAATCTTTGATAAAACCACAAAAATTTTGAAAAGACAAGAGTCAGTTTTGGGTGAAAATCACGATAGATCAAAACTAAACCAAACCTGGATTCCCAAAGTGAACTAAGTAAAGGTTTGAGTCGTGATTGTACATAGAGTCTCTTGTATTTATATGTGTATTTCTTGTGTTTTTCTTTTGTATTTCAGAATAAGTTACAGAAATGGCTGATCGCACTGATGATATATCTATGGCATGTTGATAGCGGGGCTTCTAGACACATGACTGGTCTAAAGGAACTTCTCAAGAACTATAGATTTATTGATGGAGAGTTCGTTGCTTTCGCCGGAAATGAAAAGGGCGGGAAGATTGTAGGAATAGGAGATGTGGTCTATGATGCACTGACGTTAGAAGATGTGAATTATGTTCCAGAATTGTGCTACAACCTGTTGAGCGTGTCACAAGTCTGCGACAAAGGAATATCTGTGTTATTCAATGACATGGAGTGCATCTTTCTAAAGCCTGGATTCATTCCACCCACCAATATGATCATGCTAAAACCTCCTAGACAAAATAACACATATGTGATAAATATGAGAGATGCTAAATCAGAATGTCAAATGACATGCTTACTTTCTAAAGCATCCGAGTCAGAGTCACTGTTATGGCACAGGCGATTAGGACATGTTAACTTTAAAAACATTAACAAACTTTCAAAATTAAATCTTGTCAGAGGTCTTCCTTCCAAAGAATTCCCTTTTTCTGAAAAATGTTTAGCATGTGCCAAAGGAAACCAACACAAGAAATCGCACAAGTCCAAAACAGTGAACTCTATAGACTCACCTCTTCAACTATTGCATATGGATCTTTTCGGTCCTATTAGTGTTAAAAGTTTAGCTAAAAAATCTTATTGTTTGGTGATAACAGATGACTTTTCTCGTTTTACATGGGTGTACTTCTTAGAATACAAAAGTGAAGCTGCCGAGATATTGATGTTGTTTGTTCCTCTCATTGAGAACATAGTAAAGACAAAAGTTAGATCAATCAGAAGCGATCACGGAACTGAATTCAAAAATCAAAGCTTCGTGACTTTCTGCAACAACAAAGGAATTCATCTTCAGTACAGTGCTACGAGAAGTCCTCAACAGAATGGCGTTGCTGAAAGGAAGAATCGTACACTTATTGAAGCGGCCAGAACCATGCTAATCGACTCCAAATTGCCGATCATCTTCTGGGCTGAAGCTGTGAATACCGCCTGTTATGTTCTTAATAGAGTCTTAATTGTGAAGACGCGCGGGAAAACAGGTTATGAATTGCTTTTTAAAAGAAAACCTCTGATTGACTACTTCAGGCCGTTTGGATGCTCATGTATGCTGCTAAACAACTACGAGAACATAATGAAATTTGATGCAGTTTGAGATGAGTGCTTCTTTGTTGGATACTCTTCAAGTCAAAAGGCTTATAGAGTATACAACAAACGAACCAAAATGGTTCTCGAATCTTTCTATGTTGATTGGCAGGAATCCAACTCTACTAACACAGGAGCCGGTCCTGACTGGTTCTTTGACGTGGATGTTGTTTTCAACAATTTCAGTATCATTGAAGAACAATCATCTGACAATCAAGCAGCCGATCCTTCTCCTCTTGAAGATACTCTTTACTCTTCTGAAGACGATGCTGCACCTTTCACCACCCGATTCTCTCCACTCGTAGCTGATTCAATTGTTCCTCTTCAGTCCACAAATGGTGATGCAACTGTTGAAACTACACAATCTCCTGAAAGTACTCCAGTTTCAGAAGAAACATCTTCAGCACAACAGTCTGCAAATGATCCATCCAGCTCATCAATCCCTGTAGATCACCTTTCTAATCTGCCTTCCCAAATTCAAGAAGAACCAAACATGGGATTTAAGTCATCTAAGAATCATCCTGTGGAGAACATCATTGGACCAATCTCTGAGGGTGTTCTCACTAGAAATCAGGCAGATAAGCTTAATATTGCACTATCAGCCTTCTTATCTCAGACGGTACCCTTCAGCATTGAAGATGCTGTCAGAGATGCAAGTTGGGTTGAAGCCATGCAGGATGAGCTGTCTCAGTTTAGAAAGCTCAAGGTTTGGGAACTTGTGGATCTACCTGAAGGGAAGTATCCTATCGGAACAAGATGGGTGTTTCGCAACAAAATGGATGAACGAGGTGTGGTGATCAAGAACAAGGCTCGTCTGGTAGTTTAGGGGTTTCGTCAGCAGGATGGTATTGATTATGAGGAAGTGTTCGCTCCAGTTGCTCGACTTGAAGCCATCCGTATCTTCTTGGCATACACCTCATACAAGAACTTCAAAGTCTTTCAAATGGATGTGAAGAGTGCTTTCCTGTACGGGAAAATCAAGGAAGAAGTCTACGTCTGTCAACCCCTAGGCTTTGAAGACCCTCATCATCCCAACAAATACTACAAATTGGATAAGGCTCTCTATGGACTTCATCAAGCTCCTCGAGCTTGGTATGAGACCTTATCTTCATATTTGCTGCAGAATGGGTACACCAGAGGGAAGATTGACATGACTCTGTTCACCAAAGAAGTCAACAAACATTCTATCCTTGTTCAAATTTATGTTGACGATATTATCTTTGGCTCCACTGATGAAAATTTGTGCAGGGAATTTGAAAGCATTATGAAGTCTCAATTTGAAATGAGCATGATGGGAGAATTATCATTTTTCTTAGGCTTGGAAGTTCAGCAGAAAGAAGAAATTCTGGAAAAATACAACATGACCGACTGCAAGCCGTCCAATACTCCTTTTGCGGCCCAAACAACACTTGTACCAGATCTTCAAGGCCTTTCAGTGAATCCTCACACATATCGATCAATGATCGGCTCACTGATGTATCTAACAGCCAGCAGACCAGATATCATGTGGGCAGTTGGATGTTGCGCACGTTTTCAGTCCAATCCCAAGCAATCGCATGAAACTGCAGTAAAAAGAGTCTTCCGCTACCTCAAAGGGACACCAAAACTTGGTTTATGGTATCCTAAGAGTGATAATTTTGATTTAATCGCTTACTCTGATAGTGATCATGCAGGTTGTAGGATTGACAGAAAATCTGTCTCGGGTGGTTGTCAATTTCTGGGTAACAGGCTGGTGTCTTGGCAGAGCAAGAAGCAGACTACAGTGTCAATCTCCACTGCTCAAGCTGAATACACAGCTGCATCCAGTTGTTGTTGTTAGGTGTTATGGATCCAAAATCAGCTTTTGGACTACGGTTTGAATGTCATGCATACACCTATTTTCATTGATAATGATGCCTATCGTGACATTGTGAAGAATCCAATTGATCATTCTAAAACCAAACATATTGAAATTCGGATTCACTCCATTCGCGATGCTCACGACAAAGGATATATACAGGTGTTGCCAATAGATACTGCTGAACAAAAGGCAGATATCTTCACAAAAGCTTTTGACAAAACCCGTTTTCATCAGTTGGTTACATGGCTTGAGATGATAAATTTTGAATGATTTAAAAAAAAAAATTACTTGTGCATAATAAATAATAGAAAAATCTTCTTTTGATTCAAACAAAGATTTTTGGGGGAGAAAGTAAAACTGTTTCACCTCTACTGCAAAATTTCAAAAGAATTACTTCAAGAAATGATAGAAACTAATCATATTTCATCAGCATGTGAATAGGACCCAGAGGATGTTGTGGCCTCAAGCAACGATGTGTCGGTAGATTCAGCCTGGAATCAAGTAAACTGCTAATAGGTGATTAACAGTAAAGATCTACACGAAAAGCTGGATTCCCACTGTGCTATAGGTCTGCACAAGCTAAGTCCGGTCATACACAGGTTGAGAAACTAAAAGACACAGAAAATTTTGTGCATAGGTAAATCAAAAGACACCTAAGAGTGCAAGCTACCAATGCGGGGCTAAGAAAATTTTATCAAATGAGCAGCAAAAGACACGCAATGTTAGTGACGTGCAAACATACTTAGATAGCTCACCAAACGATCAGATGATTATCTTCTCTGCTTATGGTAACATAGACCTGAAGCTCTCATCATCTGATCAAGATAATGATCATCTTCTTTGCTTATGGTAACATAGACCTGAAGCTCTCATCATTATGTTTCAATAAACCTTGAGGATCGGTAGGCCAATACCTAGCACACCGTGGGGTCCATAAAATTTTCGTCAATATTACCGAAAAACATGATAAACAGCATCACCAAACACATGTTGAAAGAGAAAAGGCATGGATTTAAGTGGACAAGCATACCGACAATTGTTCTTAGGCTACAGCTATCCAACGGGAAGTTGAAACGGGTTCTGGCAGGTATGGTTAGTATGATCTTGAATGCAGAAGGTGAGTTTTGGCGAATCCCCACATACTAAAATGGATTTGGGCTTTTAAACCCTTATTGTGCCAAAATTATGAACCGTGCGTACTTGATTGGGCCCTGCGCACTTGACTCAAGTGCGCAGGCCCACATGGCTACTATATATATATCCAGTAAATTTTTTTAACAGTTTTTATTTTCTTACAAACCCTAATCCCAGTTATCATCATCGTTCATCATCACTAAACCCAAATCATCACCGTTCATTATCATACATTCAAACTCTAATCACCATTATCATCCATTAATCACCATTTATCTCCACTATTCTGTTCATATCATTTCTTACTGATTGATCCTAACTACTGATTAAGGTAGTTTGTTAGTACTGATTGTTTTGTTGTTATGATTACAGGGAGCACATTAAGTTTTAAAGGAATTCAGTCGTGGTTTCAGTGTTGAAGATGGGCTTGAATGTTTGAAGGTTACGTACTTGATGTTGAACTTTGCGCACTTGTTTCTTAGAAACTGCGTACTTGTCTCATCAAGTTCAAGCCACTGAAACCCTAAAAATGTTGCGCACTTGTGCTGCGTATTAAAATCTTAAACGAAGGTTTAAGTATCTGCGTACTTGTCTAGTACGCAGATTTTGACTGTGTTGACTAGGGGTTACCATGCCCGAGTACTTATAAGATCTGCGCACTTGTGATCTCGTGTATCACTAATCTGGTGCCTGCGTACTAACCTAAGTGCTCAGTCAAGTGTGTGCGTACTTGACTGAGTACTTGGCTCAATTGACTTTGACTTGGCCTGCGCACTTGTGGACCTGCGTACTTGAACATTAAAACAATATGTGACCTTCATCATGACTATCCAGACACTTGAACGGACTGCGTATTTAGACCTGAACGTTAACGATCTTAAACTGAAAATCAAACGTATCATGGACACTGATAAATCAAATCCATCAAACCTTAATCCTATGACTGTTAAAACACAAAACTTAAAAAAAATAAATAATAATATAGTCTAAGTACGTTATCCGTCAAAGTCCATGTCTAAGGTCAGTCATTTGGTCGTCGATTCATATTCAAGAGATCTAATTTGTTTTTCGTGCACTTAGTTTAAACAAATGGCACTCGACTGGGATCCAAGAGGAATGCACAATCAGCCGATGAATCTTGAGACCGAAGATGTCAAGTTTAAAGACGTAGTGACCTGGATCAGACGTAGCAAAGTCGGATACGCTGTGCAGCATATTGTACCAGTTTACTGCTCTCACATTGAAGACTTCTGGAGGTCTGCTCGAGTTGAAGTTGCTGGACGAGTCAAGCGAATCAACGCTACAGTCAGAAACAAGGCTGTAATCATTACTGAAGATACCGTTCGGAACGTGCTGAGACTTCAAGATCAGCCAGGAACTGTCAGATTTATGTCCAAAGCCGATGTTCACCAACAGTTCAAGAATTTCGGCTACAAAGGAGATTTTGAAAAAAGAGGCGATATCAAGAAAAGTCAGCTGACCAGAGACTGGAGACTCATTAGTCACGTGTTCATCATGTCTCTGTGTCACAGGAAAGGAGGCTACAACGCTCTCAGCACAGAATGGTCGACCGCAATGATAAAGATTTGCAAGAATGAAGTCTTCAACCTGTCGAGCATGATTTTTGACTATATGGTGAAGAATGCTGAGGCTGGCTCAGGCAAATGGGTTATGTACCCAAGGTTCGTGCAGATGATGATTAACGCACAACACGAGAATCTGCCCCTTGGTGATCAATGCAATTTCACCAAAGGTGCACGATTCTTAACTGAGTGCAATACGCCTGACTGGGAACCCATGCTGGAGAACATGTATACAGCACAGCGATATCCTTTGGTCATGGAGCTTTACAACAAGATCAAGAAGAGAAGGCTAGATGTTACAGAAACTCGTCAACAATCCACTGCTGCTTCTGCACCTGGATCATCTGACCCTGCTCCATCTTCAGCCCAGCCAACTGCTGAAGAAATAGCTCTAGAGAAGGCCAGGGGCAAAAGAGTGGCAACTGAAACTGCTCCATCAAAGCCCACCAAAAGGAAGAGGCCAGCTGGTTTGTTACAAGAGGGAAGAGAAACACTGACACCTGAACAGCTTGAAACTGCTGCAGCCCTACAACAAGTTGCTGAGTTAAAGAGGGCCGAGAGAAAGAAAAGGAGAGAACAGTTACCTCAGTCTGAGATTCCTCGTGTAATGACTGACGACGTGTGACATCCGTCACTTTTTCATTATATTTTTTTATAATAATAATAATAATAATAATAATAATAATAATAATAATGATGATAAATAATAATATCCCTTTTATCCCTACTATCCATTTTTCTAGCCTAAACCACTCTTAAACCCAACCTAACACAACCCAAATCCATATCCCTTTTATCTATTTCGGCCCAATACCTCCATCCCCTTGTCCATTAGCCTGGCCCAACACAGCAGCCCAAACCAACTCCCTCCCCTTCCCTTAACTGTTTTTAAAAAAAAAAAAAGAATGTTTCTGCCGGGACTCGAACCCGGGCAGAATCTGTCCCACACACGCGTCCAAACCATCTGAGCTATAGCTTATTTCTGATCTAAACTCAACCCGAATTATATAAAACACCTTCCAACACGTTGCTTCCTTCTTCCCTGGAATTCCGGCGACATTCACGGCGGTCTCCGGCCACCCTGTGACTTTCCAAAGTGAGACTTTGACCAAAATTAATGCCCCTGCGTGTACCATGGATATGTATGACTCAACCTCTCGTGCGTATAGCCTGTGATTACGCGTAAATTACACAAATTCCGGCCCTAAAATCACGTGGCCTTGACCGACTATTCAAACGTGCACGCTCGAGTATAAATAAGGCCACTATTCTAACCAAGAGACATACAGAAGCAACTCCCAACCTTCAAACCCACCTCCACTGCTGTCCCCGTCACATTTTTGAACTCGCCGGAGCCGTGGATTTCCGGCCACCGTCTTCCAGTTCATTTTTCGTCATGAATTGTAAGATTTCTTATGCCATTTGATGCGGAATAGTTTAAGGGATAAAAGCCCTCTGATTAATTAAGCTATTAAAGCTTGTAATGAGTCAATTATTATCTAGGGTTTATTTTGGGGAAGATGATGAAAAATCATATCTGTTCTTATATTTTGAAAAAACGAAAACGAATACAAACTGATCAGTAGATCAGTTGGTAGACTCGAGTTGGGCTAAGCATTGAACCGGCCTACGGCCAGGGTTCGAATCCCACCTCAAACAAACATTTTTTTTGATTATTCCTTATACTTATATTATCTCCATTTTTTTTTAAAAAATCGTTTTAAAATACTAAACGTGTTTTATAAATTCTACAAAAATTACCATATGATTTTCAAATGATAAAGTTCATCATCCAATTTTTAGTTTTTCAAAAATAATTTATTTAATATATATTATTAATAATACAAGTTTATTCATTTATATTTATTAAATTCTATAAAAATATCTAAACGATTTTATTAAATCTCACAAAAATTATCCTAAACTTGTACATTCTTAAACATTCCAGAAAATATTTTTATTTCAGAAAAACCGTTTATTTTATATTTTTAATTAATTTTTGTTAGTTTTAATCATAAATAATTCATAATAAATTCATTTTACAATATTTTTGTATCAAAATTTTACATAAATTATTGCTATTCAATTGGAACAGAAATACAATTTTTAATTCAAGAATTCTTTGATTTTAATATTTTTAGATATTAAAGTCGTATTTTGACAATTTGAAATAATTAGATTAAATATTCTATTTTCAATAAAATAATTTTATAAAAATTATTTTTCATACTTAAAACCTTATGTTGTGATTATATTCAACTTAAAATTTTACAAAAAGACTTTTGTTTATTTATTCATTAAATTTCTTATATTTAATAAACAATTTGTTTATTAATCTAATAAACGTTTGTCCCCAATTCGAAGCCCTAGAAATACATGTATCCTAGAGTTATTTCCCTTACACATTATCAAATTCTTTAGGTTGATACTTTGAGATAGTTCCAACACATATTTCGTTGTCCAAGTCCAATTTCAAGTTATTACGTGAACTGTGAGTATTTCCTATCCCCTTTTTGCTTTTATTCATTTTTGGGGTGTTACATGTACACTATTACAAATTACAAATACAAGTTTACATTTTCACAATACAATTCTTGTACTATGTGCATTTGCTTACAACGTGCTTTATGCTTAGACAATACATGTAGAATACATTTGTACTTAGTGAAATCATTAACATGGTACAAGCCGACCTTAACGTTGGATAGCGCTATTTGGATTGACAACCCGCCTAGATTGATTCTCCCCCTTTTTCATCGGAGAATCCGTGGCCAGTGTTAAGTTATCATCCATTTATTGGTTGAGTACACTACAGTTCATACAGTACATTATACAGTCACAGGGTTGATTTCGCTCATTTGTTTGATACATGGTTTACATATTTGCACTGTAGCTTGCACTTGAATTGTATAACTTTTTAACCTACTATATATATCAAATCTAGGAATGCTCACCAACATTTCATATGTTGACCAAACCTATTTTTGTACATGTTTCAGGTGCAGTTTGATCTAGTGCTTTAGCAAGAGACTTTTAGTGTTCTATTTCAATTCAGTTATTTCAATATTTACATTTCATTTAGACAATGTAATTTCCATTTCCATGTAAGACAAATTTGATTATTCAATAATATTTACATTTTAGTACCATGAGCTTTTGAACAATCGTCACTACGTGGCACCTCGATGATTCCGCCATCGGTTGGGGTGTTACAGATTGGTATCAGAGCCATGGTTATAGGGAACTAGGTTATTAGATAAAAAGGCCTAGACTATAACCGAACTACAACTTGCATGCATAATATTTCCTGAATTACCCTACTCCTCATTTCTCCCTACTTTCCTCCTTCTATCTTTCCTTTCTTCTCTCTCCCTATTCTTCTTATCTTTCATCATGGTGCATAGAGATGGAGTCCTACAGAGAGTGGAAAGTTTACATCATCATGGAACGAGAACAGTACCTTTTATGAAGACACTCTTAGATATAATATCTACTCTTATTGTTACTCCTTCGAAGTTGTTGAACTTTAATGAGTGTGATAAGGACACGTGCAATCTGGAAGGGTGGACGCCTGTACACTGGGTTTTCTGGCATAGGCAAGCATAGCGCATAAATCCATTTACGGACCTGTTATGCTTACCTGGGGATTCCTGGAGTGAGTGTCCACTTATAGGCTAAAGCATGTCTTCTTTGATCACCATTGGGTTCAATTCCTTTGAAAAGTCAACGTCCTTGTTGAGCTTTACAGCTAGACAAGGGCACTCCAAGCATTTTGTACAAGTTTTTCCAATAATACTCTCTCATTTCATATACAATATCCTGATTTTCATATATTGCTTACAAGTTCATACTTTCATAATCATTTGTACAGTTATACACTCACATTTTCTAATCTCATGATTATTCATTGACTACCTCATAGATGTCTGCTCGCCGTATGCTCCGTGATGCCAGCCAACGCCCTGTTCGTGCTTCTGGACGACGTTCTGATGGTCGCCTCGCATCTTTAGTCGCCGAGCAAATTGCTGCAGTGATCCCAAACCTTGTAAGTGAGATAACCCAGAATAGTAACAGTGCCAACACAGGGAGTACGACTCAATTTCGGTGCACTTTCAAACACTTTAACTCCTGCAACCCCACAAATTTTACTGGTGAGGAGTGTGCTACTGGCCTCCTCCAATGGTTTGAAAGCATGGAGAGTACTTTTGTGAACAGTGAATGTCCTGACGAACTCCGCGTTCGCTATGCTACTAGTGTCCTTCAAAAGGGAGCGTTAACCTGGTGGAATGGCGAAAAACGCAATCGAGGAGCTGATGTTGCTTTATCTTTATCTTGGGCTGAAGTTAAGGAACTCATGATCGCCAAATTTTGCCCTAGGAACGAAATCAGGAAACTGGAGGAAGAGTTCCATGGACTGAAACAAGACAGTGGGGAGAATCTTGCGTATAATACCCGATATCACGAACTTAGCATACTGGTTCCACACATGGTCACCCCAGTCTCTCGAGCAATCGAAAAATATATCGAGGGATTACCTGATCTGATTCAAGACGTTGTCACTGGAGGCAAAGCCACTACGGTAGAAGAAGCCATCCAACTTGCAGCCATATTAACAGACAAACACGTAAGGAAAGGAAACTTGGTTAGAAAGGGCACCAAGACACCTACTGAGAAAACCACCCATGTTGATGAACAACCTAAGATTGTTTTAGCAAAGGTCGCCACTACTGCTTCAAACTCTAAGAAACGAATGGGCGATAATCAGAACCATGCTGTTGTTGATCCGGTGGCTCAGCCTCCTATCAAGAAAGCCTACACGGGAATCCATCCCCAATGCAACACCTGCAAATATCATCACCCTGCAAATCTTCCATGCCGTCAATGCACTAGATGTGGGAGGTTTGGACACCTTGCTACCACTTGTCGAGTAATGGTTGGAACACAGAGTAATCATCAAACAGCTACCCAGGAACCACTACGGATTACTAACGGTCGGGCATGTTATCATTGTAGGGACCCTAACCATATGCTACCTCAATGTCCCAAATTGAACAATGTAAACCTGGTGGCACATGGACGAGCTTTCAATAACAATATCAACGAAGCAGATGATCAGGATGACGTTAATCCCACTGGTTAAGCCATGGATGAAATCTTCCCAAGACACGAGAAATCCAATACCCGTGTTTTTATTTTCCTGATTCTATTATCATTTTATACCCAACTTTGTCGCACTCATTAGCATACAACATCTAGAAATTTCCTTGCGTATTATTGTGTATTAACACCGATTGGAAATTTATTATATTGATTACGTTCATTTTAATCATACCAGACTCTACCTTATTTGAAACGTTTGGACTTGATACTTGATCTTACAGATGCTTTTCTAAGAAAACATCATTGATTATTACATGAAACTAGATTTTTCCCTTAATTTGACTACGCATTGAACATCTAATTATTCATGATACTCGTAAACATTTAATTATTCATGATAACACTTACACTTAATGGTTGTAGTACTTACAAAATTGCTTGCATAAACATGTTATCAAATTGCAATCTATGTGAATAATAATTGCTGCACCTAATAGAGGTCATCATGCCTTTTTTTAACAGTCGGGAGAGGCCCTACAACCTGCTCCACGACTGGTAGAGGCTATTGAACACACTCAACGATTGGTAGAGGTCGCTATGCCTTTTTAAACAGTCGGGAGAGGCCCTACAACCTACTCCACGGCTGGTAGAGGCTATCGAACCTGCTCAACAATCGGTGGGGTCATAGAAGGACACAAAACCCTAATGTAAGGTAAATTGATGATTCCGGTCCGGAACGTAATCATGAATTTACAGGTACATTAGGGTAGTGTGAAATTCTATTAGAGTTTTTGGTAGGCGTCCAGTACGTTTTCAAGGTATCAAAGGTGTGGTGGGTTAGCTGCGGTACACCCTGTATACAAACACTAATGATGCATTGAAAGTGAGACTGGAAGTCGGACCAGGAACAAACTCTAGTTACTTGGTAGTTCATTTATAGTCAATCAACTCGTACATTTATCATAGGATTCATAAAACTTGAAACTTATTGAGTCACTAGATCCTTATTTTCCTTATTATTCGAGACAAACCTAATCCAATCCAATCCTTAACTCACTAGATCCTTATTTTCCTTATTATTCGTACATTTATCATAGCATTCGAATTTTCCAAACCACAGTTATCATAACTTTTACCCTAAAACATCTATAACCCTATGCTACTATTAACTTCGGGACGAAGTTTCTAAAAGTAGGGGATGCTGTGACATCCGTCACTTTTTCATTATATTTTTTTATAATAATAATAATAATAATAATAATAATAATAATAATAATAATAATGATGATGATAAATAATAATATCCCTTTTATCCCTACTATCCATTTTTCTAGCCTAAACCACTCTTAAACCCAACCTAACACAACCCAAATCCATATCCCTTTTATCTATTTCGGCCCAATACCTCCATCCCCTTGTCCATTAGCCTGGCCCAACACAGCAGCCCAAACCAACTCCCTCCCCTTCCCTTAACTGTTTTTTAAAAAAAAAAAGAATGTTTCTGCCGGGACTCGAACCCGGGCAGAATCTGTCCCACACACGCGTCCAAACCATCTGAGCTATAGCTTATTTCTGATCTAAACTCAACCCGAATTATATAAAACACCTTCCAACACGTTGCTTCCTTCTTCCCTGGAATTCCGGCGACATTCACGGCGGTCTCCGGCCACCCTGTGACTTTCCAAAGTGAGACTTTGACCAAAATTAATGCCCCTGCGTGTACCATGGATATGTATGACTCAACCTCTCGTGCGTATAGCCTGTGATTACGCGTAAATTACACAAATTCCGGCCCTAAAATCACGTGGCCTTGACCGACTATTCAAACGTGCACGCTCGAGTATAAATAAGGCCACTATTCTAACCAAGAGACATACAGAAGCAACTCCCAACCTTCAAACCCACCTCCACTGCTGTCCCCGTCACATTTTTGAACTCGCCGGAGCCGTGGATTTCCGGCCACCGTCTTCCAGTTCATTTTTCGTCATGAATTGTAAGATTTCTTATGCCATTTGATGCGGAATAGTTTAAGGGATAAAAGCCCTCTGATTAATTAAGTTATTAAAGCTTGTAATGAGTCAATTATTATCTAGGGTTTATTTTGGGGAAGATGATGAAAAATCATATCTGTTCTTATATTTTGAAAAAACGAAAACGAATACAAACTGATCAGTAGATCAGTTGGTAGACTCGAGTTGGGCTAAGCATTGAACCGGCCTACGGCCAGGGTTCGAATCCCACCTCAAACAAACATTTTTTTTGATTATTCCTTATACTTATATTATCTCCATTTTTTTTTAAAAAATCGTTTTAAAATACTAAACGTGTTTTATAAATTCTACAAAAATTACCATATGATTTTCAAATGATAAAGTTCATCATCCAATTTTTAGTTTTTCAAAAATAATTTATTTAATATATATTATTAATAATACAAGTTTATTCATTTATATTTATTAAATTCTATAAAAATATCTAAACGATTTTATTAAATCTCACAAAAATTATCCTAAACTTGTACATTCTTAAACATTCCAGAAAATATTTTTATTTCAGAAAAACCGTTTATTTTATATTTTTAATTAATTTTTGTTAGTTTTAATCATAAATAATTCATAATAAATTCATTTTACAATATTTTTGTATCAAAATTTTACATAAATTATTGCTATTCAATTGGAATAGAAATACAATTTTTAATTCAAGAATTCTTTGATTTTAATATTTTTAGATATTAAAGTCGTATTTTGACAATTTGAAATAATTAGATTAAATATTCTATTTTCAATAAAATAATTTTATAAAAATTATTTTTCATACTTAAAACCTTATGTTGTGATTATATTCAACTTAAAATTTTACAAAAAGACTTTTGTTTATTTATTCATTAAATTTCTTATATTTAATAAACAATTTGTTTATTAATCTAATAAACGTTTGTCCCCAATTCGAAGCCCTAGAAATACATGTATCCTAGAGTTATTTCCCTTACACATTATCAAATTCTTTAGGTTGATACTTTGAGATAGTTCCAACACATATTTCGTTGTCCAAGTCCAATTTCAAGTTATTACGTGAACTGTGAGTATTTCCTATCCCCTTTTTGCTTTTATTCATTTTTGGGGTGTTACATGTACACTATTACAAATTACAAATACAAGTTTACATTTTCACAATACAATTCTTGTACTATGTGCATTTGCTTACAACGTGCTTTATGCTTAGACAATACATGTAGAATACATTTGTACTTAGTGAAATCATTAACATGGTACAAGCCGACCTTAACGTTGGATAGCGCTATTTGGATTGACAACCCGCCTAGATTGATTCTCCCCCTTTTTCATCGGAGAATCCGTGGCCAGTGTTAAGTTATCATCCATTTATTGGTTGAGTACACTACAGTTCATACAGTACATTATACAGTCACAGGGTTGATTTCGCTCATTTGTTTGATACATGGTTTACATATTTGCACTGTAGCTTGCACTTGAATTGTATAACTTTTTAACCTACTATATATATCAAATCTAGGAATGCTCACCAACATTTCATATGTTGACCAAACCTATTTTTGTACATGTTTCAGGTGCAGTTTGATCTAGTGCTTTAGCAAGAGACTTTTAGTGTTCTATTTCAATTCAGTTATTTCAATATTTACATTTCATTTAGACAATGTAATTTCCATTTCCATGTAAGACAAATTTGATTATTCAATAATATTTACATTTTAGTACCATGAGCTTTTGAACAATCGTCACTACGTGGCACCTCGATGATTCCGCCATCGGTTGGGGTGTTACACGACGATATTGAACAAGAGGTGATCATGGAGTCTATCTTCGGGGCAGAAGAACAACCAGGGCCATCCACAACTGCTGCTCCAGCCCCAAAGCACCAGCTCAACGGCCAGCTGAACCGTCCTCCTCAGCTCCTGCTGCACCACGTCGCAAACCGGTGCATCAGGAACTTAATGAGAAGCTAGTCAAAGAAGTTGAAAAGACAGCTGCCAGGGAGATCTGTACCCTGAAAAGTGATGTGCATAACAATCAAGAGCTCAAAAAGAAAGTCAAGAAGCTCAAGCACAAGAACAAGAATATGGATAAAATCATCAAGGATCAACGATACCTGATCAAGTTTCAGAATCAGGTTCAGATGAAGATGTTTGACATGTTCCAAGAATTAAAGCAACAGCAGACTGGTGCTCCTAGCACAACATTCGATGAGGTATTTGATTTCGGGAAATTTCTGGAGGAAGAGAAAGAGAAAGAAAGAGTTGCTGATGAAAGTGAGGTTGATGAGATCAGTGAAGATGAGATGCCCGATAGGTTTGTGGAGATGGGAATGGAATAAGAAATTGTATACGAGACGTCAGATGGGCATAAGTTGGATCCTGAAAGATCAACTTGGTTTCTTAGAAGGCCCATCACCATTCCAGCCCTGCATCAAAACATCCATCACACCAGGGAAGCTCATAAGGAGAGGATTATCTCCTGGAAGTATGACGAGGAGAAAAAGTTGTTTGCTATGAAGAGAAGAGGGGGAGTGATACAGTACTTCAAAGGCCGACAGGAACTGAAGTCTCTCCCCCGTTGGGATATCAGGGAACTCAGTAGAGCCCCATTCATCAACCGCACAAATGACACCACGGGGACTATGCTTGATTGGTTCATAAAGAAGGAGTGTGAGACCGATTTCCAAATCTTCAAGCCGCAAAAACCAAGGAGACGGATCTCCACGAGACGAATCGATCCAGCAACAGGACAAGGCATGATAACTTATGTGATTGACCCTCCTCAGGTCGTCACATGAGTTCCTATTCGATCTGAGCTTCCAGTTATGCTGAGGAACTTTAAGAAGTGGTTTTATGACAGCAATACTGGTGAAGTGGTCATCAAATTGCAGGACGATTCGGAGGCCATAAGGATCCTGGATCCGGTAGATGTGTTTGCTTTTAATCTATCGGATCTGAATATACTCTTCGCGAATCAAATCAATGTAGGTGCTGGGAATGTTCTGTTTGAAGAAGCGGTGCTATTCAGGAGAGTTGTGGATCGGGCTATGAATCTGGAAAGGGAGTTGCTTGATATAGTTGACAGGATTAATGCAGCAGACAAAGAAAAGGAAGAAAAGGAGAAAGCTGCCCAAGCTGTTGCTGCTGCTGCAGAAGTTACTCAACCTGAAGCCGAAACTGCTTCAGAGGTGCAGACACAAGATCCTGCAACAGTAGCTGATCCAGAAATACCTGCAACAGAATCTACTCAAGCTCCTCCAGTGGTTGAAGAAGATCCAGTCGCCCTGTACATTCAAGACCCCCCAGAACAGGTTGGGGGGGAGAAAAGTGATGTTGAGATTGATTGAAGATGGAAGAACTGGTAGCTGTGGTCTAGGGGGAGTATTGTTGGGTTATATTAGGACCACAGTTACCAGATCATAGACTTTTGATAGCTCATTGTATAGTTTGATAGTTAAAGGGCTAATTATGTAATTAAGACAAAGTTTCCTAGTGAAACCCTAGGCTGCACACTTAGGGGACGGGCCCTGCGCACTTGTGTTAAGTGCGCAGGCCCATCAGCCTGCCTATATATAGAATGTTAGTGTGCAGCTCTAGGGTTAGGGTTTTTGGTTAATCTTTGTAGCACAAGATTGAACGGTGCGTACTTGTATGTATTTCATGGTGTTTCAATGACAAATCAGTAATGAAATCATATTCTTATTCATCTTGTGTGTCGGTGTTTATCACATTCATCTAGTTTCTTTGTTGTAGAAGATTAATCACTTAAAACACCTCATCCATAGGTGTTTCTAAGTGATTACAATCTCTTGCACTTAACAAGATCTAGCATTTGGGACTTACAAGACAAAATAATTTAATTATTTACTTTAACTAATTATTGTAAATAATTACAATAATCATAAATATTGAAATTACTAATTATGAGTTACACAATGATCCAACAAATATTAGATAAAACTTTCCAACATAATAATATTTCTATTTTATAAGAAAAGTATTTATAAAATGGATGTTAAATAGTATAAATAAATAAATATTTAATTATGTCTAATTACACATAAATAAGACTAAAAATACAACACACAAACCAAAAATGTTATTTTTATAGAAAATAGATAATTTCTTATGCAAATAATTGAAAATAATTTTCTCATAAATTTTCTCAATTTATTTGTTTTTAAAACTGATTTAATGAGATTAAATCATGTTTTAATGATTAAAAATAGAAAATCAATAAAAATAGGTGTTTTCTGAACCAATAATTTTTATTTCAGTTCATGATAATTAGGAATAATTTCTCAAAAAGTTTGAGATTAAAATCATAAAAATGGATTTTTTTTTTATCAATTAAATACGATTAAAACAAATTAAATCAATAAAAATATGGAAATAAATAAATTTCCAGAAAATAAAATTATAATAATTTTCTATGAGGTGTCAAAAAGATACACCTAAATTTTCATAATTTTTAGGCAAAAGATGAATTTATTATGAATATTATGAGTTTACATGGATTATAAATGATTAAAGAATTGTGGGGCATGGGGCTCGAACCCGAATGGGCTGAGATACACTCCTACAAATCAACCACTACACTACATCAATTTTTGTTTAATAATATCAAATTAAAATATTTTTAACATATAACCAACACCTCATCTTCTTCCCCAATTCTAACTCAATAAACCCTAACCCTAAAGAAATTCAATAACCCGATTCAAGGTTGCTGAACATCAGATTCTAAGGGGCTTTTAAAGAGGACACTACGAGGATCAAAATGGCATAAAAGATAGCAACTTACAACGTGTATATGAACGAAAACGAGTACGAAAGGGCCGCGACATAGAAGCCGATATTTCAAGAACATCTGGAATGATTTACACGAACTGGTTGTGGGTTTGATACTTTTACAGGTCTGGGAATGTTTTGACATGTTTAATTTATAGGTTTCTTAACAAAATACGAACGTTTATGATGTTTAAACATTCCGGCGGTTACAACCATCAAACCCGGATTAAATTCTTGATTTAAACTCGTTAAATGTCCGAAATAAACCATGTAACGGACTTGTAGTAGATGGAGATAACGTATTGTAACGCTTAAACGCATTAACATGTGATAGGAAAAGGTTTTTTGGGTTTGGCCGGAAAATTTTCCGGTGGCCGGATTCTTGACCGGAAAAATGTGGGTAGAGGAAGAGGGAAAAAGAGTTATTTTGAACTTCCACAATATGGCAGAAATAGTCCTTCTCAATTAACTTTGTTAGTTATAAAAAAAGATTTAGTTAGTTTCTTTTCTTTAAAACTTAATAAACAAACTTGGTTTTAACTTGAACTATCCATTTTTGTTACCTTCTTAAACTAAAATCAAATATTATAGAACTTTTATAAAATCAGATAATTATACGATTGTGACACGTTTTATATGTCAACACATACGTATCCAAAACGTATTCATACATTTTTTTAAATATAATAACAAAATAGAATAAAAATTGATGAGGACCAAAGATGAAACTACAAAATAGGCGGAGGACTAAATTTGACAACTTACTACAAGATGAGGGTGACGGTTGTCACACAAGAACAGCGGAAATAAAGACATACAAACCAGAATCAAGAACCTTATGGCTCTGATACCATGTAGAAAATATAGGGTTTCTCAACACAACAACAATCAAACATAAACATCAACACAAGAACACGGAAATATAGCAACTTGAAAACGGTGACAAAATCTATTATTAACAGCCCAAATCAGTGCCCCCAACACCCAAACGATCTTAGCAAATCACTGAGATCAGATCAATAGATCAAATACAAAGTCTTCTGCTGATTGTTTAGATCAACAGATGATCAAACAATAATAATATAACACTTACAAACCAAAAGGATATACAGAGACAAGAGAGAAACCCTAGATAACAACTGAAACAATAATACGAATAATAACAAAAGTGAGAGAGAGAATGAGCTTAAATAGCTCATTCTCGAACCATCTCCCAGACAAGCTATCCACCATCCAGATCATTTCCATCCAACGGCCAGAATACAACGCGAGACAAATATCATCAGCTCGGCCAAGACTGAGCCAATCTTCTTATACACAATATAAGCCCAAAGTCTGAACAAGCCCAAATACTTAAACAAGACTATTAGCCCAAGACCAATTGAATACAATAACCAGTTTACCATTTAAATTAAAGTATAAGTCAACATAAGTCAACATTAGTCACACTTATGCTTTTAACAATTTTAATAGGTGAGAGATAGTAAAAATTTGTTAGACCATATCACACAAATAAGAGAAACAATGACTAAGAACTCATGCCTATATAGCCTAACCATAGATATATAATTTGATTTAACATATATATTTAGTTACTTTTACCTTAATCTAAAACAAATCCTTATATGATTCTCATCATATCATATACACGTATTTTTTTACATAAAAAAAACAACTCATTAATTACAATGTAGACCATCCGATCACAATAATCGCATCTACGCCTCTACAGTCCGTCGGTCCACCGTTTAGCTTTATTATTTCCATTTTTACATTCACTTCAAACAAACACCTTGTATTCGTTTTCTTTACAGAGAGAGACAAAATAACCTATGTAGAATAACTTGACTCCCTCTCATATTTCACAATTAACTTTTTACACTAATCACCATGAGTAAAACTAACCAATCGATAAGATAAAATTGATAAACTAAACGTTAATAATCAAAATTGACAAGCAGTATCAATCATATACGACAATTCTTTTCTTAGTTAACACATTTACATTTAATAAATAAAACCCGATAAATAATCATAATCTATATATCCATACCGATACAAAAACACTAAAACCGATCAGTTATAGAACTCTAATAACTGAACATATCAGTTCGGTGAAACGTCATAACCGAATCAAACCGTGCTCACCCCTAGTTTCTGTAAAGCTAATTTTCTTGCTTTGTATTTTTTGTGAACATGAAAAACATGAATATTTTAAATGTTTAAGTCACACACTTACACATACATAGAACATTTATATTTTATAATTGTGTGTATATTGAATAAAAAACTGGGTGGGCGACGAAAAGATCAAAGATCCGTGGTGTTGACCAGACCATCAAGGTGGAAACAATATTCTGACATTGATTTCGGATAGGTTATAGGCGTCTCTCTGTTATGTTTTTCATAATTTTGGATGTTGTATGAGTAGGTTGTGTCGGGGCTATTTCGGGTGAAATGTCTAAGTAACCGCTGGCTAATTGGGCAGTGTATGTACGCTTTTTTTGATGTTGAATAAATTGCGTATGGTTGATAAAAAAAAATAAAGAATAAAAAACTGAAATACTCAATAAAAAAAAAAAACTTGAGAACCGTCAATAAATTGTGCGAAATTAAGGGGAAATTCAATAAAACTAATCAATCCATTTCAGATTCTTCTATTATTCTATGATTAAAAAGACAAACAACTATGTTACATACATGTCATGACAAACGTTACATATAACAATATAATCACATATATGTGATAACAAAGTTACATATATGCATCTATAATTATTGAGCAAAAAAACTGTTTGAAATTTTCATCGCTTGTTTGATGATGGTAAATTGATACTCATAGATCATAGATGTAACAAACCGAAGTCGCTTGAATCGTTGCAGAAGAAAAACTTGCTGAATAAAACCTCATGATAAATCGATGTCTACTACTTGATGAGAACCCGTGTTCTTTGTCTACAATCTTCTACATTGTCATATGAATTCCTCTCTAAATCATTGCCGTTTCTGATCTTCTTTTTCGGTTTTTGAACATGATGAAATCATGAATTGGAATGAAATCAAGAAACAAAATATTAATCAGATGAACAAACTAAGGTAATTCAAATAAAATTTGATAACGATTAACGACTGAAATTAATGGGTGTCACATCTAGGGGTGCAAACGAGCTAAGCATTATCGAGACCGAGTCTAGCTTGAGCCTAAAACAAAGCTCGTTTATTTATTAAGTCCTAGCTCAAGTCTGACCTGTGAAGGTCGTGAGGCTCGTCAAGCCTTATTAAGCCCAAGCTCAAGCCTGAGATGGGAATTCTCTAATACCTTAAAAAGGACACAAACAACATTTTTGCCTCACTGTTATTCATAGTGATCATTGTCCCTTTTTGTAGTGTGACTTAAGACCTAAACCCACAATGATCCAAATGACCCGACACTCTAATTATTTTAATAAAATATAAGATTTCTAGTACAATGAATGCTATAAAGTATGATGTTAGACCATTGATTTTGTTATACTTACTGTATAGACATGTTAGTTGTGTTTTGTAGAACTCTTGTCTACCGTTCAGTGCCATAATTTCTCTTCATTGTCATCTCACCATAAAATTTCAATCACATTCTCTCAAACATTCAAATGTCTTTAATAAACCAAACCAACCACCATTATATCGTATTTTAAAATCATTAATAACTTTTTTTTTTTTTTTTTGCGAATTTATATCTCCAAATTTGAAATAATTTACTCACCATTAATAATTTGACATTGATAGGATATATCATGAAAATAACATCTTTAGTTACACTTCTAAGTTAGTATGTATACATCTGACAAATTTATGCCTTTACATATATACTTCTTTCTCCAATTATCAAAAATATTTCACAATATACAAAACTATCTATGTTATTGGTTGTTTATTCATAAGCGGTTTGTAAACGAATTCTATTTATTTATTTACTAGCTAATTATCCCGGGAGGGTCCCGGGGTTGAAAAATCTTATTTTACGTGATAACCTATTGCAAATGGCTCAAGTTAACTAACCACAAAATCTCTCAATCATTGCATGTTCATAGTATTCTAATCAATAATAACTCATATTCCTTAATCTAAAACCTAATCAGTAATCATCTAAAGAACCACTTATGTAAGCTACAACTATTCAAAAACTCATCACATCTCTTTAATTTCTCACATTCTAATGGCTCTTATAATTCCTAACCTAATCAACTAAACAAACACTTAAGTTGGAAGTTGTAACCATTGCATCTCATTATGCCACGTGGCATAATCAAGAGATGGTTGAGACCACCATTGAACGCCACGTCAGCAACTATCAAGTCATCCCGAGAGTGTCCCGGGGTTGAAAAATATAACCATTCTAATAATACTAATACTAATAGTAATAATTATTACTCTTGTAATTAAATAAATAAAAAAAATAACCTTGCTATAAGGTGACACCATGTGTTGTAGTGTTGCGCGATTCTTTCTCATAGCCTCTCTTGATGAAGTATACCTAGTAAAATTCCAATGATAACATGGCGATTGGGTTGATTTTCAACATCGTAGATAAGAACCTGGTTTAAAAGAAAAAACATGATTAATGAATAACATGAACACTTTGTGTGTTTTTTTCCTGTATGAACGAAACCCCACAAAAAATAGTCGATTTTTTCTCCGTTTTTTATATAGCCCTATGGTACTTGTTGGAAAGATAATAAAACGCTCGTTAATTTGGTGTAATTTTTTTTCTTTAAAAAATCTCGTATATAAAAGATATAAACGTTTAAAAATTATGGGAGGAAACATTAGAGAGAAAATTTTAAATTTATTTTTAAATTATTTTTTCCTAAAATAACTCAATTTAATTAAAAAGGGAAATAATTCAAAAACACTAAAATATTTCAATTATGATGCCACGTGGCAGTTTCATAGAAAGGTTGAAGACACCGTTGCACGCCACGTCAGCAATGTTCAATTCTTTTATATATATTAATAGATTTTTTTCAGATTTACTTTCCACGCACTTTATTATTGCATGTCCATTTTACTTTCCGTGTTCATATTATCTATGCGTACCTACGTTTTCTCATCAAAACATGGTTAAAGCATGTGTAGTGGTAGATTAAATGGGCGTGTCCACGAGGATCTGGCGCCCCATTTGACGCTGCAACACCACCCCTTAGGCGTGAAAGGCGCTTAAATGCTCCAAGCGTGAAAGATTTCACGCTTCAATTCACATATTACCAACCAGTCAAATCTCTCTAACTTTCATCCACCAATCACATTATTTGTTTTAAATTTCAAAAAAAAAAAATTAATAACAATTGAGTAATGATGGGAATAGGCTTTGTGGGCTTGAAACAACTACACCCCTTATTAATTTCAAACCCTTTCAAAACACATATAGAATCCACATAACACATATCACATAATGCTAAAGAGAGCGGTTTGAAATATTGTTAGTGCTACACATGATGTTTCAAGAAATTTAGGATGTTTCAAGAAATTTAGGATGATACACAACATACGCAAAGTTTCAAAATTTGGCAACTTATTTCCTATTTATAGATATAATTCGATTTAACATATATGTTTGAGGTTCAGGGAATGTAAAAATGTGAGGAACCGGAGAACCATGCATTTAACATATTAAATATATTATAAAAATTCAATTTAACATGTAATTTTTTTTTTCAATTTTTGTTGGAGCTTCTACTTAAAAAATACATGTAGAAGTCATTTTAATAAAAAATACTTTTTATAATTTTTTTTTACCTTTTTAACTCATTTTACCCAATTTTTAATTAGTTTTTTTTTTTTTTTTCAAAATTTTTTAATTAAAAAGGCTTTTACATGTATTTATATATAAAAGCTATAAAAACGTTTATGAAAATTTATTTTCTAACATGTTAAAAAATTCCTTTTTAATGATTCTCATTTTCTCATTAGACTATCTGTCGTGGCCCGTGAGCCGTGAGTAAGTCTAGTTCTCACCCCAGCTATAACAGCCTCACGCGAACAACCGCAACAACAGCACAGGCGATGGTGGTCGCGTGCGTTAACGGGAGAAAGTGAGATTTGGTCGTGTCGGTGATCACCCTGCCACAACAGGATCAAGTGACCGGATTATTTAAAAGTAAAGTCATCGGCTCGCGCCTGCTTTCTTGCGACCGACAACGAATATTCTTATATTATACTACCTTTTATCCCGGGAGTGTCCCGGGGTTGAAAAATATAACCATTTTAATAATACTAATACTAATAATTATTACTCTTGTAATTAAATAAATAAAAAATAACCTTGCTATAAGGTGACACCATGTGTTGCAGTGTTGCGCGATTCTTTTTCCTAGCTTCTCTGGATGAAGTACACCTATCCATCTTTAGAAGAGTAAAATTCCAATTATAGCATGGCGATTGTGCTGAATTTCAACATCGTATATAAGAACTTGGTTTAAAAGAAAAAACATGATTAATGAATAACCTGAACACTTTGTGTTTTTTTTTCCTGTATGAACAAAACCCCACAAAAAATAGTCGTTTTTTTTCTCCGTTTTTTATATAGCACTATGGTACTCGTTGGAAAGATAATGAAACGCTCGTTAATTTGGTGTAATTTTTTTATTTAAAAAATCTCGAATATAAAAAATATTAACGTTTAAAAATTATGGGAGGAAACATAAGAGAGAAAAATTTAAATTTGTTTTTAAATTCTTTTTTTTTCTAAAATAACTCAATTTAATTTTAGTAATTGAGAATTGAGAGATAGAGAGATAAATTTAGGGTTTTATGTTTATCTTTTTTTAATTAAAAAAAGGAAATAAATCAAAAGCACTAAAATCTTTCAATGATGATGCCACGTGGCAGTTTCATGAAGAGGTTGAAGACGCCATTGCACGCCACGTCAGCAATGTTCAATTCTTTTATATATAACTAGCTGATTACCCCGGGAGGGTCCCGGGGTTGAAAATTTAATTTTACGTGATAACCTATTGCAAATGGCTCAAGTTAATTAACCACAAAATCTCTCAATCATTGCATATTCATAGTATTCTAATCAGTAATAACTCATATTACTTAATCTAAAACCTAATCAGTAATCATCTAAATAATCACTTATGTAAGCTACAACTATTCAAAAACTCATCACATCTCTTTAATTTCTCACATTCTAATGGCTCTTATAATTCTTAACCTAATAAACTAAGCAAACACTTAAGTTGGAACTTGTAACCATTGCATCTCATTATGCCACGTGGCATAATCAAGAGATGGTTGAGACCACCATTGAACGCCACGTCAGCAACTATCAATTCTTCCCGGGAGCGTCCCGGGGTTGAAAAATATAACCATTCTAATAATACTAATACTAATACTAATAATTAGTACTCTTGTAATTAAATAAATAAAAAAAATAACCTTGCTATAAGGTGACACCATGTGTTGCAGTGTTGCGCGATTCTTTCTTCTAGCCTCTCTTGATGAAGTATACCTAGTAAAATTCCAATGATAACATGCGATTGGGTTGATTTTCAACATCGTAGATAAGAACCTGGTTTAAAAGAAAAAAACATGATTAATGAATAACATGAACACTTTGTGTGTTTTTTTCATGTATGAACGAAACCCCACAAAAAATAGTTTGACTTTTTCTCCATTTTTATATAGCACTATGGTACTCGTTGGAAAGATAATAAAACGCTCGTTAATTTGGTGTAATTTTTTTCTTTAAAAAATCTCGTATATAAAAGATATAAACGTTTAAAAATTATGGGAGGAAACATGAGAAAGAAAATTTTAAATTTATTTTTAAATTATTTTTTCCTAAAATAACTCAATTTAATTAAAAAGAAAATAATTAACCCGATCATACCCGATCATATACCCATGAATTTTTTAACGCATCACATAACCCTTAGACTAATGCGTTCGATATTTCAATAATTAACTTTTTTTCTTATTTCATGTTAGTTCTTTTTAGAATGATCGATTACAAACTTCCGAATTCATTTGTAATGGCACTAGATTTATACCCCGACACAGAGATTCGTTTTTTTTTATATTTGATTTGTTTAAAATAATAATAATAATATATTTTATTATGTTATATTATATATTTCAACCCGGGACGCTTCCGGGATAAAAACTAGTTCCTAAATAATAAAAAAAACAACCGACTCATTTAATGTACACTATCCCATCATATCTACGGTCCACCCTTTACCTATTATTATTTCCACTCTTTCATTCACCACCTCAAACACACACTCTGTTTTCTTACTTTACACAGACACACATAACAAACTAAACCTTTTACACCAATCACCATGAGTAACTAACAATATTAACCTATTATTATTTCCGGTTATGGACCCTTTAATCTCACCCAAAACAACCCTTCGCCATAGTAGAGATATTTCCATTTCTGACGTCATCACATCTTCCTGCACCAGCAAACGAAGAAAACTTAATCCAAAACACATCAGTGTATTGAAGAATGTAGCCTCTGATCATGTAGATGATGATTCGATATCAGATCTGAAGGTTTGAATTTTTATAATTGAATTTTTTTTTTTTTTTGTAAAATAATTGATTCTTTTTGTAGAGTTTGATTATTAACGTTTATTTTTATCCATTGGATATATGTTTGATTACAGGAGGATGACTGTGTTTCTGTTAACGAATCAAGTGTAATTTGTTTAGCAACAGAAGAAATTCAATCGGAATTAACGTCTAAACCTAATAATAATAATAATAATAATAATAATAATAATAATAATAATAATAATAATAATAATAATATTAAGAAGAAGAAGACGATACCGGTGATGGTGGCGGTGGAGGAGAATGAGGTGACATCTCGCCGGAAACAACCGTTACCGGCGGCAGAGATGCCGTCAGCGGCGGAGATAGAAGACTTCTTCAGCAAGGCAGAAAAGTACGATCATATAAGATTCAAAGAAAAGTAAGTAGTTGAGGTTAACGTGAGCCTTTATCTACATGCGTATGATAGCATCCATCAGTACAAATTAACAGAATACCAACTAACTTGTTCTACTGTTTATTGTATCAGGTACAACTATGATATCGTGAAAGACGTTCCAATGGAAGGACGGTACCAATGGATTCAGTTATAAAGAATAGTTAATAAAATGCTCGTTGCTGCTGATCAAGAAATTAGCAAAATAGATAAAACGCTTGTTTTTGCCAACAACATTTGGCGGTTAACTTGGCTTTATTATTAGCTGGCGTTTATCTATTTTGATAAATATGTCTGGTTAAATGCTCATTTTAGTAAATTTTCTTTCGGCTAAAGCCCTAATTACACTCGTTAATCTGTACTTAATTAGTTAATTACTCGCTACTGCTACTAATTTCGAACTATCTGTTTCTAATTTCCTTTGTTTTTTGCTTAATTATATTGTGACTAACAAAATAGAAGTTTCTTTATCTGCAACACATTTGATTTTACATTATTTTAGAGTTGCTTCTCTCTCCTCTAGCTAGCAACACATTATTATTTTACACCAGTGCAATACAGCGAGTGTAGTTTTGTGGGCCCAATTCTGCAAACAAATCCATCCCACTCACCTTTTTATTACAATCATTCATTTTATACATAGAAATATTTTTTTAAATATTATGGGATTTTATATACAGTATAAAAGAACATGGATAGATATTATTTTGATGGAAAAGGTATGTACTAAAAAGTTGCATTTGGGAATTTGTGATAATACTTTCAAAGTGAAAGCATCTCGAACCGTATAAATGATGGTCGATGGGTTGTGAAAATTTCCCTTTTGTGAAGGGTCCTTTTGTATTGAGCCTTTTTTTGATGTTTCAAAGTTTTTCTTAGCCAAGGTATACTATTTTTGGAAAGTGTAGCTAGCTTCATCTTTTGCATGAGATTCTTTTAGAAGTGTTCATAGTCTGTCTGGCTTGTTTGTTGTTGGTGAAATTATTCGCCAAACGACTAGTTACGGTTTTTTGGAGAGACAGAGTGATAAATCAAACTGGTTCAACTGATTAGTTTTATTGACGATTTGGTTTTTACACTCATTGGTTTGTGTAATTTTTTTTAAATGATAAAGATATTCATGAATATAATACATAACTATACATTTCAAAAAATGTAAATTAATAAAGGTTGTGTACGACTATAAAGTTCCAAATAACGAAGGTTGTTTGCACGCCCACACTAAAATTCCAAAGCGAAACGAATTGTTAAACCGTGAAACCGAATAATGAAACAAAACATTTGGATCTCAAAGTGGCCAAACAAACCAACTTGTTTCGGTTTGGGTGGTTTAGTCTATCTCAACTGCTTTCTGATCGACCTTAAATTCTTTCCTTTGTAATTTTCTTAAGAATTTATCACACAATATATTTATTATTTAGGAGTTGGATGACCCGTATTCATCTCGATTTATATAGTGACTTTTTACTCGGATTTTTAATAACTTAATATATTAATTAAGTTATATAAATCTACATTGAATTGAGAAATCTAGAATAGTAATTTTTGAAAATATATATTTGCAAGGGAATAAGCTATCATGGAAAGTGCAACCAAATACCTCGAACTCGATCAATTTAATTGATTTTTTAACACTACCACTAATTATTTGTCTAGCCCTAGTCCACTTTAATGAATATTATATTTCATGTTTTGTTTTAATAAAATTAAAAGGGGTTTCACAAAATTTATCAAATTTAATTATTTATGTAAGGTTTACCCATATAATGGGGTTTATAATCGGAAGGTCTCAGGTTCGATTCTCACCAAAGCCTTTTCATAATTATGGGGTGCGATATACAGAGGAGATTCAATCTTGAGCAGCGGGGATACATCACGCACGGGGTACCACTGATCTATCATTTAAAAAAAAAAAAATGTAATGAGAAAATAATTGCAAAAAATGAAGCAAGGCACGTGCAGGGTAGGGTAGTGTGTGTTGCTAACTTTGATCGTGCTTCGGATCTGAGACCCGTGAATAAAACAAGAGAATGTTGCTTACAAACCCCAATAATTTAATATAATATTTAATATATGTTTGTACAAATAATGATCATAAAATGATAAAAAAAAAATATTTTCTAGGTACTACACAATTCCATAATCCTTTTAGGCCATAGGGTGTAACTTCACACTAAGGGTGTTAACAGTGACGTGATATTTTAACCTTCATTTTACATCACTCTCTTTTCATGAGGCATTAAAGTGGCACTAAATTAACATGTTAACATGAAACAAAAGAGAGAAAATTAAGGGGATGAGGTAGAGTTAAGGGGCGTTAAATCATTTCCTTGAAGTGAGATAGTGTGAAAAGAGACAAAGTGAAGGATGTGGCATCTAGGTGGAGTTAAAGATGGTTAGACCATGTGTAATGGGCATTATGTGGGCATGAATGGGCTTAATAACGCCCTTAACACCGTCCCCCTAAGGCCTTGGGGTATACTTTAACCCTCCTTAACTCCACATAGGTTCCATATCACTCACTTTCTCATATTTCACTCCACATCATCTCAAGCAAATGGTTTAAGTCTATTAACTCCATCTAACACTATTTTTTAGTGTTTTTTGGTTTAAAAAAGGAAACAAAATTAATTAGATTTCTTAACACTATGTTAACATGTTAACATATAATCCTTTTAATGCCCCTTAACACAAGGGGGGAGTGGTGTACAACATCGGTTAACATGCCATGTCATTGTTAACGCCCCAAATGTTAGAGTATACCCCATGGCCTAAGCATTATAGGGGCATGAAGAAGGATGGGGCATTTCTAGTAATGCCTAAAGATGAGAAAATAAGGAAAATAATTATTAAAAGGGCATTAAAAAGGAGGTTAACCATTACATATTATTTGAAGGGGCATTATGATAATAATGTGGTGAAAAATGCCCCTTAGAGGGCATTAACCATTACCCCATAGTCTTAGAGTATACCCCATAGCCTTATAAAGTGCTATTCAAGATTTTACTCTTTTTTTAATTTGTATTTAAAGGTTTGAAACAACCTTATTATAGCTGAATAAACTAACATCCTATACAAATGAAGTAGGGTCACATATAATACAAGAAAATTGCACTTTTCATGTTCTATAACACAATTTTTATTGAAAATTACATTTTTTTAAGAGAGCTTTATTCAAAACTGGACTCACTCGTCTCCAAGGAGGAGGACGAGCAGCCCCCAAAACAACATTACAATAAATTGAAATTACACCACAACCCTCAATCACATGATCTAACTTTATGTCTATACTTATAACAAAGAAAACAATACGTCTTAACATTCGAAACAACCTCAGCCATAGTAGCCCGTTTACCTGTAAAAATGAGCTCATTTCCAGCCTTCCATATACACCAACAAGCTATCATTATTATACCATGAATCGCCTCTCTATAAACCGGAGGCCGACTAGAAAACTTAGCAATCTCGAACAAATCTTTAGTATCAAACGCCACTATATTCGGTAATCCACACCATGTAGCAATAGCCTGCCAAACGCCATAAGCAAAACCGCACGCCGTGAAAAAATGACATGTCGACTCGTCTTCTATATTACACATCACACAAACCGTATCTACCACATTGATCTATCGCTAAGTCAAGGACAGCCTTATAGGTATCCTCTCGCTTATCTCCCTCCAAACAAAGACATTACACTTCAATGGAGCCCATCTACACCACGAAAAGCAAGAAGTTGCTGACATTACCTCTGCCACTCGATAACCATGCCTTCACTTCCGCTACTGAGAAACAATTCTTAGATCCAGTCCATTGTCACGAATCTGATCCTCCCAACAAAATCACATTCGCTAATTGAGCAAATTAACCATTCAGCTGGTTTAATTCTGCAACTGTACTTGGGCTCCTCTTCCATTTCCAAGCAAAAACACTTGGGCCTCCATTTTGCAACACACTGTCTGCAACAGAGCACAATTTTTCCCTTTCCAATCTAAAGAGGTTTGGAAAACTAACCTTTAGAGGTTCTTCACGCATCCACGGATCCAACCAAAAACGGACTTCTTTATCATTACCTATCTTACCACGTATCATATGACTAAAAACCAACCTGTCCACCTTTAATCTCTTTCCCAGCTTTACAATATTCGACCAAACTCCACCTCTATTCCCATTAACCGGATATACCTCCCAATTACTAAGAGTCACATGGAGAGAGTTTATCACTTTCTTCCAGAAACTATTGTTTTCCACCCAATATCTCCACAACCATTTGAGCACTAAAGCATTATTAAATACTTCTAAATTATTCAAACCTAATCCTCCTTTGTTTCTCGAAAACGCCACTTTGAGAATATGCAATGAGTTTGATTAGCTTAAATCTCTCTGATCCATGGTATCCACTAACCGTAGCGATTATCAAAAGATTTATTTTAGGAATTGTTTGAGAATATATTTTCTAATAAAAGGATCCATAATTGAACAGTTATTTGGAATGTTCCTGATCATTACAGTAACGATCGCTTTACAATGCCGAAAACGACTATCATCACTCTATATGGGTTGCTTGTTAGAGCCGATCCGACTGTCGATTTCTTTCGACAACAAGTACAACGAACTTTGTATGGGTTCTTGTTAGCGTCGATCCTACTATCGATTTTTTCCACAACCAGTGCAACGAACTCTGTATGGGTTGACAGATATCTCTCCGATAACAAAAGAATTATCTTCAATGATTCTAAGAAACTTGAAGGAAGAGGTACCTTGAATATTAGATTCAGTGCAATCAACTGAAATATTATATTACAATAATATTACCTTGAGCAAAAAGTTATGTTTGAAGCCTGGTTCTTTTAGTTTATATTTTATTAGGACTTTAAACAGAGAAGATGGAGGGTTAGTGTAAAAAGCTATAGATCTAATCTACTCAAACCATAGAATACAAACACAAACCAGAGACAAAGAAATAGCGACAAAAACAGGTGACAAAACTCTTATTAAACCAACCCAAAGAAGTACCCCCCAAACCCTAGATTTCAGCAAATCACTGAAACCTTAAGAAGAATACAAAGTCTCAACAAGATCTGCTGATTATTTAGATCAGCAGATCATAATAATGAAATACTTACAACCAGAAACAAGACGAGGGTACAAACCCTAATACAGACCAGAGAGAGAGAGAGCTACACGAAAGAGAAAACAAAAGAAAGAATGAATAATAATACGAATAACAATAATATGAGCCTTTATATAGCTGCCTCGAGAAACTTCCACCGGCTACCAAATGAATGGCCAGGATTCATTTAATCCAACGATCACAATTATCACCGAAGAAATATCTGTTGCAACACTATTAACCAACTGGATTAGTAATGAGCCCAAACATTATATAAAAGAGAATAGGCCCAACATACTTAGCCCAAATTATCACAATAAGCCCAACAGGTTTGAATGAATCAAACGTTTATTTTTAACATCCCCCCTTCATTCAAACCTTCTTGAAAACATCCACAAGTCCAAGTTTTTCACAAAGACTATCATGTTTTGACCCACTTAGGCCTTTAGTTAAAAGATCAGCAATTTGTTGATCTGAATCAACTTTAACTGTCTGAATAATACCATTTGAGATTTTCTCTCTAATAAAGTGCAAATCGATCTCAAAATGTTTAGTTCTTTCGTGAAAGACTGGATTAGCAGCTATAGAGATTGTTGCCTTACTATCACAGTTTAGACAAACTGGAAGTTTGCAGTCAATCTTAAGCTCTTTAAGTATGTTTAAGATCCACATAATTTCACAAGTAGTAGAGCACATGGCTCGGTATTCTGCTTCAGCAGTTGACCGAGATACTGTGCTCTGTTTTTTACTTTTCCAGGATACTAATGATTCACCCAGAAAAATACAAAACCCAGTAACTGATTTTCTAGTTACTAAGCACTTGGCCCAGTCAGAATCTGCAAATGCAGTCAACTCAAACTTCTCAGATTTTCTAAACTGTAAACCTTTCCCAGGTGACAGTTTTAGATATCTAAGAAGCCTTAATGCAGTTTGCAGATGACCATAGGTAGGCTTGTGCATAAACTGACTCAACACTTGAACAGAATAACTTATATCAGGCCTGGTAATAGATAGGTAAATAAGCTTACCTATCAGCTTTTGTGTAACACCCCAACCGATGGCGGAATCATCGAGGTGCCACGTAGTGACGATTGTTCAAAAGCTCATGGTACTAAAATGTAAATATACGATTATTGAATATTGTTTTACAACATGTGAAATTAAATACAAGACAACAAAAAATAAAGATAATTGATTGATTTAATCTAAGTCCAAAGTCCTATGTGAAGCGTCAAGCAGCTTATCCTGAAACATGCACGAAAATAATTTTTTTGTCAACATATGATGTTGGTGAGTACTACTTAGTTTTGTACATATAGTATAAGTTTAAAAAGGTAGTACAATTCATGTGTCTAGCATCACCAAGGCATTATGTAAACACGCAAGTAACCAAACAAGACAAAGATCACATGTAAAGTTTGTACAATGAAATTGATAATGAGCACCTCAACACGTGTGAGTCTAAAAGAGCACCATAACACAAAGTTATGTCTAAATGAGCACCGTAACATAAGTTACGTCTGAGTGTAAAGAGCACCATAACATAAGTTATCTCTAAATGTATGATTTTGTATGTAAGCTACGTTCATGTTCAAGCATAAGCACAAAGATAAACAAGACACGTATATGAATTGTAAATGAATAAAATGTATGTGTAAATGAATACGGAAGTTTTGTATACTTGTGCATCAATCACCCCAAAAGTTGTAAAAGCGGAAAAAGGGGATAAGTAATACTCACCTTAGCAAGGTGGTAAGTCTTGTGTAATTGAATAAGTATAATCCAACGTTGCCAAGTATCACCCTATGTATAGTGTAACAAATAAGTCTAAGTCTATTTGGTCTATAAGTATTTTCTAGGGTTTCGAATTGGGGATAAGTATCGTTTGATTAATGAATTTAAACGTTTAATAAATAAAAGTAATTTGGTAAATAAATAAACAAAAGTCTTTTTGTATTTTCAAATTGGAGATGGTCACAATATAAAGTTTTAAGTGTGAAAATAATTTTTATAAAATTATTTTCTTATAAATAGAATATTAAATCTATTTATTTCAAATTGTCAAAATGTAACTTTAATATTTAAAAATATTAAAATTAAAGAATTTTTAAATTAAAAATTGTATTTCTGTTCCAAATGAATAGAAATAATTTATGTAAAATTTTGGTACAAAAATGTTGAAAAATGAATTTATTATGAATTATTTATGATTAAAACTAACAAAAATTAATTAAAAATATAAAATGAGCGGTTTTTCAGAAATAAAAAATATTTCTGAAATGTTTAATGCTATACAAGTTTAGGATAATTTTTTGTGGAATTTAATAAAATCGTTTAGATATTTTTATTGAATTTTATAATTTTATATGAATAAACTTGTAATATTTATAATATATATTAAATAAATTATTTTTGAAAAACTAAAAATTGGATAATGAACTTTATCATTTGGAGATCATACAGTAATTTTTGTAGCATTTATAAACCACTTTTAGTATTTGAAAACTATTTTTAAAAAAATAATATGCTAAATATATATGTAAGAAAGGTAAAAAAAAATGTTGTTGGTTGTGGGGCTCGAACCTAGGCCCTTGGCCGGTTCCATGTCTTTAGCCCAACACCCCAACCAACTGGTCTGTACAACAGATTTGTATATGTTTCAGTTTTTAAAACATTTATTATATACACGGTTTGGTCATCTTCCCCAAATAAAACATAAGAACCCTAGAATTTACAATACACTAATTCATCAACCAATAACCCTTGGATTCAAAGGGTTATTGGTCGGAATGTATTAACGATTAAAAACGCAAAACAGATTGATTCATACCAAGCAGATTTGAAGCAAGAACACGAGTCAAATAAAAAGTCAACGAGGCTTGATTTCGCAATAAGGACGAACTGATGTGTTAATTGGTTGTGTGTATGTGTTTTTCGGTACCTTTAGAATGAAAAGGAGCGTTCAATTTATACGGATGGGGCTTGGATTGCTCGATGGAAGGTTTGACCAAACTCATAATAAAACGCGTGATTCAAGAGCTGAAATCATGCTTAAATCATTGATATGGACGCGGAAATGTTGTATTAGTTGTTAGGCGAGGTTGATTGGTCAATGGTTTCCATGTTTAACATCAATTAAAGCAAGATTTGTGTGTTTCCTTGGTTGAAAAAGGCTGCAGCGCGTAACAGACAAGAAGGAAGAAAAGGAAACAGGCGAGAAACAAGGCTTAAATACAATTAGTGTTAGGATAAAATCTAAAGTAATGTGTAGACCAAGTGTGTTGGCGCGTGTGTGTAAGGAAGCCCGGCTTCTGTCCGGGTTCGAGTCCCGGCAGGGACAAAAAGCTTCCATCTTTTTTTTTAAACAAACAGATAAGGGAAAGAGGATGGGCCTGCTGATGGGCCGGTTGAGGGTCCTGGGCTGTTGTGGGTTCCGAAGCATTTAAAAAAAAAAAAAGAAAAACTAAATGGGCTAGAGCTGTGGGTCTCATATTGGGTTCATGTTGTTGTTGGGTTTGGTTTAGTTAAAAAAAATCTTATTATTATTATTATTATTATTATTATTATTATTATTATTATTATTATTATAAAAATAAAATAAAAAGTGACGGATGTCACAGCATCCCCTACTTTTAGAAACTTCGTCCCGAAGTTATTAGAAACATAGGGTTAGGGATGTTTGGGTAACAATCAAGATAACTGTGGTTTGGAAAAGAAATCGAATGATTTGGATATGAGGTTTGATAGGTGTGAGTTAAGGATTAGATTAGGTTCGTCTCGAATAAGAAGGAGGATAAGAATCTAATAAAACACTAAGCTTAGAAATCCCTAAATAATTGTATGAGTTGATTGGTTATGAAAAGATCAAATGAACTACCAAATAACCAGAGTTCGTTCCTGGTCCGACTTCCAGTCTCACTTTCAATGCATCATTAGTGTTTGTATACAGGGTGTACCGCAGCTAACCCACCACACCTTTGATACCTTGAAAACGTACTGGACGCCTACCAAAAACTCTAATAGAATTTCACACTACCCTAACGCACCTGTAAATTCATGATTACGTTCCGGACCGGAATCATCAATTTACCTTACATTAGGGTTTTGTGTCCTTCTATGATCCTAATCTAACACACATTAAAGCAAATACGTTTCACAAGAAGATGACACAACAACACGTTTATCAATGAAATGAGGCTATGTAATGACTAGGTCAATTGCATCGCAATGACTTGTAAGCATAACAGTCTTTAAGTATGGGCTATCACTCGTCCGAGGAGCCCTTTAAATGAAATGTTTATCTGAGTTGCGTGGATAATACTGTCACACCCTCAAATTCCACTTGCGGGGTTTTACCGCGAGGCGCATGACAAACCAGGATTCAAGTCAACGGTCACAATAAACAACACTATATGCATAACACAAAACCCAAAAGATATAATTATAAAAGCATAAACTGTAGCGGAAGCTTTAAATGTTTACAACCCAAAAGACATAGTTCAAATGTTTAATGAAGACCATGCTCTAAACCCTAGACGCCCGTGCTGACTCGTGCGCCTAGATCCAGTTGTTGCTACCTTAGCGACCTGAGAAAAACATGCCAAAAGACGTCAACATATAATGCTGGTGAGTTCACAGGTTTGTTCAAAAATGTTATCCAAATGTTACCATGTCCATACTATATCAATGCTACCAAGTACGCTAGCTAGGCGTATGTTTTATTACTACTACGATTGGAAACCATTACTGGACACGTTTAGCAATGTTTAGCATGTTTAGCAGCCCGTAATGTTCAGCACGATAATGTTCCTGTTCGAGACAATATGCACCCGTCCGGCCCTCCAAGCCGACGAGTGGGGCAGGTCACACCCAATAGATCTATCCACATTTCCCCCGTTGTGCAAACCCGCACATTCATGGTTTCCCCCGGGACTTTCCAAAAGATCGTATAGCAATATAAAGTTAAAACCATAGTATGACATATGTTACCAAAACAGTTTAGCGCATGTTTTCTCCCCCAAAAGTTAAAGCAGTAAAAGTGGGGCCGTGAACTCACCTTAGATTGCGTTCCTCAAATGTAAGTAAAAGATGTTTAGCCCTTGATGATCCCTCTACCGGAGATCTATCAAAATGTTCACATAAGTGTTCCGACTAATAACCATAAGGTTATCTAGTCCCCGATTGTCCAGACCATAACCAAGTATGTTTTTAAAACGTGTTTACGTGTTTAACCGACACACTAGACCGACCCGACATCCCGTTGGTGACCCATTACCCTAACTAATCAAGTACACATAGATTACACGCAAGGTTCAAGCATAAAACACTTAGTTTGTATCAAACATCTCATTTTTGTTAACGTAGGGTCGAATGTGACTGTAAGTGGTCGAAGGTGCCCCTATTTGGTCGAATGTGTCTTTGAAATTCCACCTTCGCCCCTTTTCCTCCCACCTTCGCCCACTTGTAGCACCTTCGCCCCTTCAGCTTCCAGGTTCGACCCCTGGAATCCACCTTCGACCGTTCGACTGGTCGAAGGTATTCCAGGTTCGCCCCTGATGTCAGATTTTTCCAAAAACGCGTCGAAAAACATCCGAAAACATCACTAAACATCATGAGTTACAGCAGTCAAGCATCATTAATATATTCCTACGAAACCCTACCAATTTTACCCCAAAATCTATCTGTTTGACAAGTTTCCTAAAATAGTAAATTATGGAGATGTCACATCATCATGCATGAAAATATTACCCAATTAGGAAACTTTCTGAAATCGATCAATAATCAGTTTATCATACTCGAACCATCATGAACAAGAAACCCCTATCATAACCTTATCATAATCATCCAACAACAAACCCTAAATCTAACTAAAAACCCCTTTAATCGCCAAAACACCATCAACAATCAAAGGTAACATGTTTCAATCATAACCCATCATTAATAACAGCCCTAGGTTGTTGTCATATCATCTATACAACAAGTAATCATCAAACAATGCATAATATCATACTAACACATGTTTATTTGCATAAAAACTCATTGTTTATGAATAGGTTTTGGTTAGGAAAGGTTTTTATTCATAAAATAGGTTGATATCAGATCTGGACCCTTGGGGTTTAGATTAAAACAAGTCAAAATTGTTTAAAAAGGATTTGTAATGAAGAACACACCTTAGATCTTCACTTGTAATGATTTAGAGAGTTAGGTTATGAAAAACAAGCTCAAAAACTCCTTCCCCAATGATAATAGCTGATAGAGAGTGTTTGGAGGCGTTTAGGGTTTGTGAAATGGTGAAAAATGGCTAAGGATGGTATTTATACCCAGTCCAGGTTCGCCCAGTTTATGTGGTCGAATGTGGAACTTTTCCACATTCGCCCCTTTTTAGTGGTCGAATGTGGAATCTTTCCACATTCGCCCACTTTGTTTCCACATTCGCCCATTTCTCAAGTCCCATTTCCACATTCGCCCATTATTTCCACATTCAGGTCATCAGCACTTTTTAACACATGTTAACAGCACTTTTAACACATGTTAACCTTTTTCCAGTTTGTCGTGTTTAACGCATTCTAACACATCTTAACACATAAGCATGCATCCATAGTCTATACTTAGCATGTTTAGGCACGTATAATCATTTGTACATCATTCAAGCAAGTATAAGCATACAATTCACCACACGACCCATAATCTACACATATACTTAATTAGTTCATGTAATGTCACCAACGACGGAACCCGGTACTAATGTATTCTCAAAACGACTCCCAATGATCCTCCAGATCATTGAACCCTGGACAATCCTAATTTGACCCGACTCAACTAACCCAGTTAAGTTTGTTTATAAACGTTTCTCGCTAAGGTAGACTTAGATGTTACTATTATGTTTAAGCCGAACATGCCGGGTGTCACATCATCCCCACGTTGAAAGAATTTTCGTCCCGAAAATTGCACGAAGTCCAAAAATGAAAAAGACAAAAAGGAAGAAAACGAAAAGAAAGGTTACCGGTTGTCACATAATCCCCACGTTGAAAGGGAATCTCGCCCCGAGATTCACTCTGCTTCAGTAGTAACATGCCTGGACTCGAACGCGCGCTTCGGAAAGAGATGAGGGTGCTTAGCCTTCATCTGGTCCTCTCGTTCCCACGTGAACTCCGGTCCACGATCCGAGTTCCAACGAACTTTAACAATGCGGATTTTACTCCGCCGAAGGCTACGAATCTTGTAATCCAGAATCTCGACAGGTTCCTCCACAATGCGAAGACGATCATCCACCTTGATCTCTTCCAGTGGTACAATGAGAGATTCATCAGCCAAACACTTCTTCAAGTTAGACACATGGAAGACGTTGTGCACACTACCGAGCTCCGCCGGTAAGTCAAGTCTATATGCCACCGGCCCAATCCGATCCAGGATTGCGAACGGTCCGACGTAACGAGGGTTAAGTTTGCCACGCTTTCCAAAGCGTATGACGCCCTTCCATGGTGAAACTTTTAGAAGCACCTTGTCCCCAACCTGGAACTCTAGCGGTTTGCGACGGCGATCGGCATAGCTCTTCTGACGATCCCGTGCAGCAGCCAAACGTTGACGGATCTGTACGATTTTCTCCGAAGTTTCGTACACGAGTTCCGGACCAGTGAGCTGGCTCTCGCCCACCTCGGCCCAACAAAGTGGTGATCGGCATTTTCGTCCGTAAAGAGCCTCGAACGGAGCTGCCTTGATGCTAGAGTGATAGCTGTTGTTGTAGGAGAACTCCACCAACGGCAGGTGAATCTCCCAACTTTTGCCAAAATCGATGACACATGCCCGCAGCATGTCCTCCAGTGTTTGTATCGTCCGCTCACTCTGGCCGTCGGTTTGCGGATGATAAGCCGTACTCATATCCAGCTGAGTACCCAAGGCCTTATGAAGAGCCTTCCAGAAACGCGAAGCAAAGCGGGAATCACGATCAGAAATGATAGAAACAGGCACCCCGTGCCGAGAGACCACCTCCTTAAGGTAGAGTCGAGCCAACCGCTCGAGTCCGTCCGTTTCCTTAATAGGTATGAAGTGTGCCGATTTCGTCAACCGGTCGACGATCACCCAAATCATGTCACAACCACTTGGTGATCTCGGTAACTTGGTGACGAAATCCATCGTGATCCGCTCCCACTTCCATTCTGGAATCTCAGGTTGCTGTAGGAGACCAGACGGCTTCTGATACTCCACCTTGACCTTAGCACAGGTCAAGCATTTGCTCACATAGGAGGCTATATCAGCCTTCATGTTCGGCCACCAATAAAGTATATTCAGATCCTGATACATCTTATCGGAGCCTGGATGAATAGAATACCGGGATTTGTGAGCCTCGTCCAAGACAAGCCCCCGTAATCCCCCGAGTAAAGGAACCCAAACACGCCCAGCGAAGTAGTGTAGGCCATCAGACCTAAGCTCAAGGTGTTTGTCCGCACTGTGCATCGTTTCGGCCTTAAGGTTTTCCTCCTTCAAGGCATCCACCTGAGCCGAACGGATCCGGTCAGGTAAGGAGGAATGAATGGTAAGCTGCAAGGCTCGGACACGCCGAGGCTTCGCCGACTCTTTCCTGCTCAAGGCATCCGCCACAACGTTTGCCTTGCCAGGATGGTACTTAATCGCACAGTCGTAATCGTTCAAGAGTTCAACCCAACGACGTTGCCGCATGTTTAACACCTTCTGGTCGAAAATATGCTGGAGACTCTTGTGATCGGTGTAAACTTCACACTTGGTACCGTACAAGTAATGTCTCCAGATTTTCAACGCAAAGACCACTGCACCCAGTTCTAAGTCATGAGTAGTGTAATTCTTCTCATGAACTTTGAGTTGACGAGAAGCATAAGCAATAACCTTCCCGCGCTGCATCAACACGCAACCAAGACCCCGAATGGAAGCATCACAGTACACAACGAAATCATCCGTACCCTCAGGAAGGGATAAGATAGGTGCAGAACAAAGTTTAAGCTTCAGCATCTGAAATGCTGATTCCTGTGGTTTGTCCCAGTCGAACTTTCGGTCCTTCTGGGTGAGAGCAGTGAGGGGTTGAGCGATCTTCGAAAATCCCTCGATAAAACGCCGATAGTAACCTGCAAGACCCAGGAATTGCCGCACCTCAGATGGCGTCTTTGGTGCTTCCCAGTCTTTAATAGCTTCGATCTTAGCCGGATCGACATGAATTCCCAGTTCATTCACCACATGCCCTAGGAATTGAACTTCACGTAACCAAAAATCACACTTTGAGAACTTAGCATACAATTGCTCCCGTCTCAAAAGTTCCAAGACCAACCGCAGATGTTCCTCATGATCCGCCTTGTTCTTGGAATAAATCAGAATGTCATCAATGAACACGATGACGAACTTATCCAGGTACGGTTTACAAACGCGGTTCATCAAATCCATGAACACCGCCGGTGCGTTAGTGAGACCGAAAGGCATGACCAAGAACTCAAAATGGCCATAACGAGTGCGAAAAGCAGTCTTCTGAATGTCAGCTTCCCTGACGCGCAACTGGTGATAACCGGACCGTAAATCAATCTTCGAGTAGTAGCTGGAGCCCTGAAGCTGGTCAAAGAGATCATCAATGCGAGGAAGAGGATAACGATTCTTGATGGTCACTTTGTTCAGCTCACGGTAATCGATACACATACGAAGACTCCCATCCTTCTTCTTCACAAACAAAATAGGAGCTCCCCACGGGGACGAGCTCGGTCGAATGAAACCCTTTTCCAAGAGTTCCTGTAACTGGCTGGATAACTCTTGCATCTCGGGAGGTGCAAGACGATACGGAGCTCGGGCAATAGGAGCTGCGCCCGGAGCAAGATCAATACCAAACTCAACCTGACGATGGGGAGGAAGACCAGGCAAATCATCAGGAAACACATCAGAAAAGTCACGAACCACCGGAATATCCTCAATCTTCTTCTCATCGTCAGTAGAAACGTTAACAAGTGCCAGAATGGCCGAACAGCCCTTCCGAAGATACTTACGGGCTTTCATGCTGGAAATGATACTCAGCGGAGCACCGCTTTTCTCGCCGTGAACCGAAAGAATCTCTCCATCGGGGAGAGGGATCCGAATAACCTTGTCAAAGCAAACAATCTCTGCACGATACAACGATAACCAATCCATGCCCACAACGACATCGAAACTACCCAAAGGTACAGGCATAAGGTCAATGGGGAATGACAGACCCGACAGTTCCAAGTGACACTCCCTAAGGATATGAGTCGCCTCGATGTTCTTACCGTTCGCCAATTCTATCAAGTACTTAGCCTCTAAAGGTGTGGGTACTATATCTAGCAACTGACTAACATCCACAGATACGAAACTCTTATCGGCACCAGAATCAAATAAAACAGAAACATAGCGATTGTTGAGAAGGAACGTACCGGTAACTGTGTCTGGATCCTGCCTAGCTTCCGCAGACCCAATGACGAAAGCACGCGCGGTCCTGCCTCCGCCGCCATTCCCGTTACCGTTACCGTTTCCGCCCCTCCCATTATCACCCTGCTTCAGCTTGGGACAATCACGCTTGAAGTGTCCCGTGTCACCACAGTTGTAACACCCCTGCCTCCCCTGAGTCCCCTGAGCAGCAGGAGCAGGAGTAGCCGCAGGAGCCTGAGTTGGGGTGAGCGCCACCTTGCAATCCTTAGCATGGTGCCCCAACTGATGGCACCGATGACAACGAGCGCGATCACAATTCCCCGAATGGTGAAAGCCACACTTGTTACACTTGGGATGCTTCCCAATGTATCCACCTGTCTTCTGCGAAGAAGACGACCCAGATCCCTCAGTCTTCTTGGCCGGTTGAGACGGCGCCGGCACTGCACCCTTACTCACATTCTCCCATTTCCTTTTGTTGCCTTCAGAACCCTTCACAGTCGAACCCTTGGGAGGTAAAGCGCCCTCCAAAATCTTCATGTTGGTCATCTTGTGTGCAGAACGGACGACCTCAGCCAGTGTAGGAAGGTTCCCAGCAGCAACTAACCCAGCAATCTCCGGCACCAACCCAGAGATGTAGTGCTCGATCCTACGGTACTCAGGTGTGTGCATGTCAGGACACAACACTGCCAGCTCATTGCGTCGAACAGTATACTCCTCGATCTCGGACCCCACCATCTTGCAGTTCCAGACTTCATGTTCCAACTTCTGTACTTCCTCCCTGGGACAGTACTCGCTCTTCAATAACCGAACAAAATCCGCCCACAGCATAGCATGAGCTTCCCCCAAGCCCATGTTCTGCGTCGTAGCATTCCACCATGTCAAAGCAGGACCCTCAAATGTCGCAGTGGCATACTTGACCCGGTCCTCAACAGGACAGTTACACATCAGGAAGACAGATTCAACCTTTTCCAACCATCGGAGCAGTCCCACTGCCCCTTCAGTTCCAGCGAAGTTATGGGGCTGACAGTCCCTAAACTTCTTGTAAGAACACTGAGGTGGAGGCGGGTTGACAGCAGCACCTGAAACATGACACAAGGATAAACCACAAAGGAAACATGACACCCAAGAACGAAACAAGGCAGGTAAGAACCAACTTACCACCCATAGCATTGTGCCCGGCCTGGAAAGCAGCCAAGGCTATGTTCACTTGCTGTTGAAGCAAGTTGTTCAGCTCTGCTTGGGTCATGTTGATGTTACCACGACCACCGCCACGACCACCGCCGCCACGACCACCACCTCGACGTCCACCACCACGTGCGCCCGACATGATCTGACAAATCAGAAATCGAGAGATTCAGATTCACTGCTAGTGTCAACCACTAGTAGCTAGAAAAGTTACGTCTAGACCCAATCCAGGAATATGCATCCAAGTTCAGAGTCCACTTGGATTCTCATGCATTTCAGTTTATGATTTCGTGTGCACCCGAAATGATAAACTGCTCTACATGGCCCTCCAAGCTTCCCTTAGCTTGAACTCAAGTCGCCGGATGTCGGCATCTAGCATCATGCTATCACAAACATAAGTGCACAGGATAATGTGTGAGCAAGTGCGTCTATTGGGGTACGAAAGGGAGATGTCCGAATCCTGGACAGACCTCGAGAGTACGCAAGACTACCCCAATACACGACACTGCCGTGCAAAACCAACGAGTCAACTCCTTCTCCTTCAAACCCCGAAGAAGAACATAAGAGTGTATAAAGCCAAGAGTGAGGACGGATGATGTAACAGAGAAGTGCGATGATGATGTAAAGACACCCCGACAAAGTTAGTACACGTTCCAAACCGACTCAAGTATGTGACCGTCTAGTGTGTGCGACTCGGCTATAGACTGGACTCTAAATGCAGTCCTAGTTCACTATAACCATTGGCTCTGATACCAATCTGTCACACCCTCAAATTCCACTTGCGGGGTTTTACCGCGAGGCGCATGACAAACCAGGATTCAAGTCAACGGTCACAATAAACAACACTATATGCATAACACAAAACCCAAAAGATATAATTATAAAAGCATAAACTGTAGCGGAAGCTTTAAATGTTTACAACCAAAAAGACATAGTTCAAATGTTTAATGAAGACCATGCTCTAAACCCTAGACGCCCGTGCTGACTCGTGCGCCTAGATCCAGTTGTTGCTACCTTAGCGACCTGAGAAAAACATGCCAAAAGACGTCAACATATAATGCTGGTGAGTTCACAGGTTTGTTCAAAAATGTTATCCAAATGTTACCATGTCCATACTATATCAATGCTACCAAGTACGCTAGCTAGGCGTATGTTTTATTACTACTACGATTGGAAACCATTACTGGACACGTTTAGCAATGTTTAGCATGTTTAGCAGCCCGTAATGTTCAGCACGATAATGTTCCTGTTCGAGACAATATGCACCCGTTCGGCCCTCCAAGCCGACGAGTGGGGCAGGTCACGCCCAATAGATCTATCCACATTTCCCCCGTTGTGCAAACCCGCACATTCATGGTTTCCCCCGGGACTTTCCAAAAGATCGTATAGCAATATAAAGTTAAAACCATAGTATGACATATGTTACCAAAACAGTTTAGCGCATGTTTTCTCCCCCAAAAGTTAAAGCAGTAAAAGTGGGGCCGTGAACTCACCTTAGATTGCGTTCCTCAAATGTAAGTAAAAGATGTTTAGCCCTTGATGATCCCTCTACCGGAGATCTATCAAAATGTTCACATAAGTGTTCCGACTAATAACCATAAGGTTATCTAGTCCCCGATTGTCCAGACCATAACCAAGTATGTTTTTAAAACGTGTTTACGTGTTTAACCGACACACTAGACCGACCCGACATCCCGTTGGTGACCCATTACCCTAACTAATCAAGTACACATAGATTACACGCAAGGTTCAAGCATAAAACACTTAGTTTGTATCAAACATCTCATTTTTGTTAACGTAGGGTCGAATGTGACTGTAAGTGGTCGAAGGTGCCCCTATTTGGTCGAATGTGTCTTTGAAATTCCACCTTCGCCCCTTTTCCTCCCACCTTCGCCCACTTGTAGCACCTTCGCCCCTTCAGCTTCCAGGTTCGACCCCTGGAATCCACCTTCGACCGTTCGACTGGTCGAAGGTATTCCAGGTTCGCCCCTGATGTCAGATTTTTCCAAAAACGCGTCGAAAAACATCCGAAAACATCACGAAACATCATGAGTTACAGCAGTCAAGCATCATTAATATATTCCTACGAAACCCTACCAATTTTACCCCAAAATCTATCCGTTTGACAAGTTTCCTAAAATAGTAAATTATGGAGATGTCACATCATCATGCATGAAAATATTACCCAATTAGGAAACTTTCTGAAATCGATCAATAATCAGTTTATCATACTCGAACCATCATGAACAAGAAACCCCTATCATAACCTTATCATAATCATCCAACAACAAACCCTGAATCTAACTAAAAACCCCTTTAATCGCCAAAACACCATCAACAATCAAAGGTAACATGTTTCAATCATAACCCATCATTAATAACAGCCCTAGGTTGTTGTCATATCATCTATACAACAAGTAATCATCAAACAATGCATAATATCATACTAACACATGTTTATTTGCATAAAAACTCATTGTTTATGAATAGGTTTTGGTTAGGAAAGGTTTTTATTCATAAAATAGGTTGATATCAGATCTGGACCCTTGGGGTTTAGATTAAAACAAGTCAAAATTGTTTAAAAAGGATTTGTAATGAAGAACACACCTTAGATCTTCACTTGTAATGATTTAGAGAGTTAGGTTATGAAAAACAAGCTCAAAAACTCCTTCCCCAATGATAATAGCTGATAGAGAGTGTTTGGAGGCGTTTAGGGTTTGTGAAATGGTGAAAAATGGCTAAGGATGGTATTTATACCCAGTCCAGGTTCGCCCAGTTTATGTGGTCGAATGTGGAACTTTTCCACATTCGCCCCTTTTTAGTGGTCGAATGTGGAATCTTTCCACATTCGCCCACTTTGTTTCCACATTCGCCCATTTCTCAAGTCCCATTTCCACATTCGCCCATTATTTCCACATTCAGGTCATCAGCACTTTTTAACACATGTTAACAACACTTTTAACACATGTTAACCTTTTTCCAGTTTGTCGTGTTTAACGCATTCTAACACATCTTAACACATAAGCATGCATCCATAGTCTATACTTAGCATGTTTAGGCACGTATAATCATTTGTACATCATTCAAGCAAGTATAAGCATACAATTCACCACACGACCCATAATCTACACATATACTTAATTAGTTCATGTAATGTCACCAACGACGGAACCCGGTACTAATGTATTCTCAAAACGACTCCCAATGATCCTCCAGATCATTGAACCCTGGACAATCCTAATTTGACCCGACTCAACTAACCCAGTTAAGTTTGTTTATAAACGTTTCTCGCTAAGGTAGACTTAGATGTTACTATTATGTTTAAGCCGAACATGCCGGGTGTCACAAATACACATATGCAAGCAAGTTTGTAAGTACTACAACCATTAAGTGTAAGTGTTATCATGAATAATTAAATGTTTACGAGTATCATGAATAATTAGATGTTCAATGAATAGTCAAATTAAGGGAAAAATCAAGTTTCATGTAATAACCAATGATGTTTTTAGAAAAGCTCTGTATGATCAAGTATCGAGTTTTTTAGTAGTTTGGTTTTCATGAAAATCAAGTCCAAATGTTTCAATAAGATGTAAGGTAGAGTCTGAAACTTATACGATTTAAAATAAACGTAACCAAATTTGATAAATTTCCAATCTGTGTTCGTACACAATAGTATGCAAGGAAATTTCTAGATGTTGTATGCTAATGAGTGCGACAAAATTGGGTACAAAATGATAATAGAATCATGAAAATGAAAACACAAGTATTGGATTCTCGAGTCTTAGGAAGATCCCATTCATGGCTTAACCAGTAGAATTAACGTCATCCTGATCGTCTGCTTCGTTGACATTGATGTTGAAAGCTCGTCCATGTGCCACCAGGTTTACATTATTCAATTTAGGGCATTGAGGTCGCATGTGGTTAGGGTCTCTACAATGATAACATGCCCGATCGTTAGTAATCGGTAGTAGTTCCTGGGCAGCTGTTTGATGATTATCCCGTGCCCTATCCATTACACAACAAGTGGTGACAAAGTGTCCAAACCTTCCACATTTAGTGCATTGACGGCATGGAAGATTTGCAGGGTGATGATACTTGCAAGTGCTGCATTGAGGATGGATTCCCGTGTAGGCTTTCTTGATAGGGGGTTGAGCCACAGGATCCACAACAGTATGGTTCAGATTATCGCCCATTCGTTTCTTAGAGTTCGAAGCAGTAGTGGCGGCCTTTGCTAAAACAGTCTTAGATTGTTCAACAGCATTGGTGGTTTTCTCAGTGAACGTCTTGGTGCCCTTCCTAACCAAGTTTCCCTTCCTTACGTGTTTATCTGTTAATGTAGCTGCAAGTTGGATGGCTTCTTCTACCGTAGTGGCTTTGCCTCCAGTGACAACGTCTTGAATCAGGTCTGGTAGTCCCTCGATATATTTTTCGATTGCTCGAGAGACCGGGGTGACCATGTGTGGAACCAGTATGCTAAGTTCGTGATATCGAGTATTATACGCAAGATTCTCACCACTGTCTTGTGTAATTGAATAAGTATAATCCAATGTTGCCAAGTATCACCCTATGTATAGTGTAACAAATAAGTCTAAGTCTATTTGGTCTATAAGTATTTTCTAGGGTTTCGAATTGGAGATAAGTATCGTTTGATTAATGAATTTAAACGTTTAATAAATAAAAGAAATTTGGTAAATAAATAAACAAAAGTCTTTTTGTATTTTCAAATTGGAGATGGTCACAATATAAAGTTTTAAGTGTGAAAATAATTTTTATAAAATTATTTTCTTATAAATAGAATATTAAATCTATTTATTTCAAATTGTCAAAATGTAACTTTAATATTTAAAAATATTAAAATTAAAGAATTTTTAAATTAAAAATTGTATTTCTGTTCCAAATGAATAGAAATAATTTATGTAAAATTTTGGTACAAAAATGTTGAAAAATGAATTTATTATGAATTATTTATGATTAAAACTAACAAAAATTAATTAAAAATATAAAATGAGCGGTTTTTCAGAAATAAAAATTATTTCTGAAATGTTTAATGCTATACAAGTTTAGGATAATTTTTTGTGGAATTTAATAAAATCGTTTAGATATTTTTATTCAATTTTATAATTTTATATGAATAAACTTGTAATATTTATAATATATATTAAATAAATTATTTTTGAAAAACTAAAAATTGGATAATGAACTTTATCATTTGAAGATCATACAGTAATTTTTGTAGCATTTATAAACCACTTTTAGTATTTGAAAACTATTTTTAAAAAAATAATATGCTAAATATATATGTAAGAAAGGTAAAAAAAAAAAAATGTTGTTGGTTGTGGGGCTCGAACCTAGGCCCTTGGCCGGTTCCATGTCTTTAGCCCAACACCCCAACCAACTGGTCTGTACAACAGATTTGTATATGTTTCAGTTTATAAAACATTTATTATATACACGGTTTGGTCATCTTCCCCAAATAAAACATAAGAACCCTAGAATTTACAATACACTAATTCATCAACCAATAACCCTTGGATTCAAAGGGTTATTGGTCGAAATGTATTAACGATTAAAAATGCAAAACAGATTGATTCATACCAAGCAGATTTGAAGCAAGAACACGAGTCAAATAAAAAGTCAACGAGGCTTGATTTCGCAATAAGGACGAACTGAGGTGTTAATTGGTTGTGTGTATGTGTTTTTCGGTACCTTTAGAATGAAAAGGAGCGTTCAATTTATACGGATGGGGCTTGGATTGCTCGATGGAAGGTTTGACCAAACTCATAATAAAACGCGTGATTCAAGAGCTGAAATCATGCTTAAATCATTGATATGGACGCGGAAATGTTGTATTAGTTGTTAGGCGAGGTTGATTGGTAAATGGTTTCCATGTTTAACATCAATTAAAGCAAGATTTGTGTGTTTCCTTGGTTGAAAAAGGCTGCAGCGCGTAACAGACAAGAAGGAAGAAAAGGAAACAGGCGAGAAACAAGGCTTAAATACAATTAGTGTTAGGATAAAATCAAAAGTAATGTGTAGACCAAGTGGTTGGCGCGTGTGTGTAAGGAAGCCCGGCTTCTGTCCGGGTTCGAGTCCCGGCAGGGACAAAAAGCTTCCATCTTTTTTTTTGAACAAACAGATAAGGGAAAGAGGATGGGCCTGCTGATGGGCCGGTTGAGGGTCCTGGGCTGTTGTGGGCTCCGAAGCATTTAAAAAAAAAAAGAAAAACTAAATGGGCTAGAGGTGTGGGTCTCATATTGGGTTCATGTTGTTGTTGGGTTTGGTTTAGTTAAAAAAAATCTTATTATTATTATTATTATTATAAAAATAAAATAAAAAGTGACGGATGTCACATTTTGGTAGCCATTAATATTATCCAAAACCTGTTCACTTTTACCATGCTTATTTGACAAAACAAAATTTTTTTTCAATTGGTGCATTTACAGGTTTACAACCTAGATATCCAAACTCACTAAAGAGTTCTAAACAATACTTCCTCTGAGACAAGCATATCCCAGATTCAGTGTACAAAACTTCAATACCCAAGAAATATTTAAGAATACCTAAGTCTTTTATTAGAAAGTTAGAACTTAAAAACTGTTTAATCCTTTTAATTTCACTAACATTATTCCCAGTGATGACAATGTCATCCACATAAACAAGTAGCACTATAAAAACATTATTTTCAGACTTAATGAATAAAGAGTGATCACAAACACTCTGTATGAAACCAAATTGTAACAAAACATTAGTAAGTTTTTCATTCCACTTCCTTGGGGCTTGCTTTAACCCATACAATGATTTAACAAGTTTGCAAACTTTGTTATCATTGTTTGAGCTATACTCTTCAGGAGGTATCATGTAAACATCCTCAGTAATAGTTCCATACAGAAAAGCATTATTTATATCCAATTGATATAAAGACCAACCATTTTGCACAGCAAGACATAGAATACACCTAATAGTAACCATCTTAACAACAGGTGAGAAGGTCTCACCAAAATCTAAGCCCTCTCTTTGATTGTACCCTTTGGCAACAAGTCTTGCCTTACACCTCTCAATCTCACCATTGGCTTTATATTTTATCTTATAAACCCATTTACATCCTATAGGTTTTCTACCTTTAGGAAGTTCAGTTAACTCCCATGTTTTGTTCCTATAAAGAGCTTCCATTTCTTGATTCATAGCCTCTACCCATCTTGGGTCTTTAGAGGCTTCTGAATAAAAAGATGGTTCAACACTCTTATTAAGACTAGAAACAAAACAAAAATTATCACTAGACAAGTGAGAATATTTAACAACTTTCTCAACTCCATACTTAACCTTTCCCTCAACTACATAATCATTAAACCTTCTAGGAACATTAGACACCCTACTGGACTTTCTAATGCTTCCCTCAGGTGGCACAGTCTCATCATTTGGATGATTAACATCACGGTTTGCCTCAACTGGAGTCCTGCAACCTGAACTGCCAGGCTGCTGACCTAAGTCTACCCCCCAGCAGTTCTGGGAGGATTTCCAGGCTGCAAACTAGTTAACTCATTCTGAGTACTAGTGATTCCCCCTTCATCATCGGGAAGGGTAGGACACTCAGTCACATTAGCTACTTCAGTTATCTCAACTTGATCAAAAAAGTTTATATTGTTTAAACTATTAGTATTTAACTCATTTTTATTATCAACACTTTGTTTAAATGGAAAGATTTCTTCATAAAATCTGACATCCCTATAATACTCAACAGTTTTAGACTCTAAACACCACAACTTATAACCCTTTTTAAAGTTTGAGTATCCTATAAGAACACATTTCTCAGACCTAACAGACATTTTATCAGAATTGTTTAAGATTGTATTAAAGCAAAGACAACCAAAGGTTTTAATGTGACTAAGTTTTGGGGGGAACCCAAACACAACTTGATAGGGACTCTTACCAAACAACACTGAAGAGGGTATCCTGTTGATCAGGTAAGTTGCAGTCAATACACAATCACTCCAAAAACTAAGTGGTAGTCCACTCTGAAACAACAAGGCTCTAGCTGTGTTTAAAAGGTGTCTGTGTTTCCTCTCAGCAATGCCATTTTGCTGAGGGGTATAGACACAGGTGGTTTGATGAATGATCCCATTTTTATTACAAAACTCTTGAAATTGTTTATTCACAAATTCAGTGCCATTGTCACTTCTAAACACTTTAACATGTTGTTTAAATTGTGTTTTGATTAACTCATAAAAGACAACAATATTTTCATACACTTCAGTTTTAGACTTTAACATATAACACCAGACAGTTCTACTGAAATCATCAACCACAGTTAAGAAAAACTTGTATCCTTCCCTACTAGTAATCCTGTAAGGCCCCCAAACATCTAGATGAATGAGATCACCTATATGTTTGGAGATGTGATCACTTATAGGAAAGGGTACTCTCACTTGTTTTGCCTTATGACATGTATCACAAGGCTGATGTGAGTCTCTTAGACCTAAATTCAAACTTTTCCTTAACACAACTAAAACCTGGTCAGAGGGATGACCAAGTCTATTATGCCATAAGTTGGCATCATCTATACTATTAAAACAACTAGTATTAACACTTACATCTTTACCAACAAAGTACAGACCATCAGTCTGTTTACCAGTCACCAGGATTCTCTTGGACTTGGAATCCTGAATGAAACAACTTTGTTCATCAAACAATACACTTAACTTGTTATCTCTAGCTATCTTATGAACAGACAACAAATTAACACAGTAATCAGGAACTAAAAACACATCATACAAAATAACTCCATCAGCAAGTTTTATATCACCGATTTTAGTAACTTTGGCACTAGTGCCATTAGGATGTTTAACCAAAATATCATATTCAGAAACTTCAACACAATTAAACATTTCCTTGTCACTACTTGTCATATGCTTATTTGCACCAGAATCAGTGATCCAGCTATGACAAATAGCAGCTTTAACAAAACTAGAACAATTTGAAAAGTTTTTTAAAATCTTTTCCAAATTAGAAATCTTAGACATACAAGAGAAACCATTTATAAAAACACTCTTACCTCCTGCATTATTTGTTTGAGACTCATGTCCACCTTTCTCACTAATCAGATTCAAAAGCTTTGATATCTGTTCAGATGAAAAAGGCAAACCAGAAGAAGAACAAGATACAGTTTGTTTATCATTAGACACATTAGAAGACATGTTAGACCTAGCATTTTGATTAAAACCTTTCCTTCTAACCCCAGGAGGATACCCAACAAGCTCATAGCACCTATCTACAGTATGTCCTATCATATTGCAGTGAGTGCATTTGAGGTTGGGATTAGGTCCTCTATTTCCAGATGTTGAAAAGTTTTGATTAGAGACTCTATTTCCTGTTCTTCTATTTGTGTTACTATTATTGGTCCTAGGAAGAAAAAGACACATTGGTTTCTTTTACATTACTATTACCAGATTTTCTATGTGATTCTTCCCTATACACAATAGATAAAGCATGTTTCACAGATGGTAATGGATCTTGCATCAGTAAATTTGTTCTAACAGGTTGATAAATTTCATCTAGACCCATTAAAAATTGCATAAGTCTTATTAACCCATTGAAACTATTAAATTCTTTTGAAGCATCACAAGAACAGGGTGGTAACTGTACAATTGAATCAAATTGTTTCCACATAGTGTTAAGTTTGTGACAATACTCAGCTACAGTACTACCATTTTGACTCATAGAACAAATTTGTTGATGCAAATTAAAGACAACTGATCCATCAACCTTATCATAGGTGTCCCTTAAATCTAACCAAACATCTCTAGCAAGTTTGGAAAACACTTGTCCTAGATAAAGTTCTTCATTAACAGAATTTAACAACCAAGACAAAACAACAGCATTACATCTATCCCATTGTTTTCCTAGAACCTCATCATCAGTAGGCCTGACAACAGTACCATCTATAAATCCAAACTTGTTTTTAGTTTCAAGAGCAAGTTTCATAGCATTAGACCAGACTTTATAGTTATCAGTCCCTTTTAATTTTATACTGATAATGGTTAAGGTACTTGTATCACTAGGATGAATAAACAGAGGATCACCAATGTCAAGCTTACTGATTAAGGTTGCACTAGTCTCACCACCACCACCATTATTTGGTGGTGATGGATTAACAACAGCATCACCCATATAGAACAGAAATAGTCAAAGAATGACCAACAGAACAAATACACACAACAGAAGACAAAAAATAACAGACAATATAACACCCTAGAAGGACGAAGCTGTGTCAGTGTAAGGATAGTGGGTTCATCACTCAAGGGTGCCCACCCAATTCTTAACACAGGAGCCCTTTTATTATCTATATATATATATAGATATATGCAGACAAAACAGAACACATACAACACAAAGACAAGCACAATCAACAAGAAAAACAAGAACCAGAGAAAGACACCAATTAGTCGGCACAGTTACCGGTCCACCCTAACCTGGTCAGATAGCCTCTAGACACAACAAAAAATAAGAACAAATACAAAGGAAAGATCTCACCAAGAGGGGGACCCAAGTTAGGGTTCTCCTACCTCACAACATGTACCTTCACTTAGGGTACAGAGTTGTGAGAGCAATTGTAGCTATAAACTCCAAAGCTCCTTTGTCCAAGAACTCCAATCCAGTAAGATCAACCAAATAATCCAGAAGTCTAAGCCAACAATCGTTGACAAGTATTCCAGATCCAAACAAATACCAGACAGACAGTAGTAGACCAGATCTAGAAAGATCAGATCTACAAGACAACAGGACAAGGTCAAGATCTATCAAGAAGATCAAAACCCTAACAAATGACCAGACAACACAAAATCAAGACTAGACAATAAAATAAGACCAGACAACCAAGACGTGCAGCGGAAGACGATCAACACCAGAATCGAGAGCCAATAAGCTCTGATACCATGTAAAAAGCTATAGATCTAATCTACTCAAACCATAGAATACAAACACAAACCAGAGACAAAGAAATAGCGACAAAAACAGGTGACAAAACTCTTATTAAACCAACCCAAAGAAGTACCCCCCAAACCCTAGATTTCAGCAAATCACTGAAACCTTAAGAAGAATACAAAGTCTCAACAAGATCTGCTGATTATTTAGATCAGCAGATCATAATAATGAAATACTTACAACCAAAAACAAGACGAGGGTACAAACCCTAATACAGACCAAAGAGAGAGCTACACGAAAGAGAAAACAACAGAAAAAATGAATAATAATACGAATAACAATAATATGAGCCTTTATATAGCTGCCTCGAGAAACTTCCACCAGCTACCAAATGAATGGCCAGGATTCATTTAATCCAACGATCACAATTATCACCGAAGAAATATCTGTTGCAACACTATTAACCAACTGGATTAGTAATAAGCCCAAACATTATATAAAAGAGAATAGGCCCAACATACTTAGCCCAAATTATCACAATAAGCCCAACAGGTTTGAATGAATCAAACGTTTATTTTTAACAGTTAGTTATTACTATGCACTTCAAGTAGAAGAAGATGAAGAAGAATAAATGAAGTCTATTAATAGAGGTTAGTAGGTTACTCATTATTGTCGGGATGCAAATCTTGATGTGATAGATTTTTATAATTTTAAATTATTATTATTATTATTATTATTAAAATTATTATTATATTTGCAACCTAGTTCCTGATCAAAGGAATTGTTTGAGAATATATTTTAGGAATTGCTTGAGAATATATTTTCTGATCAAAGGATCCATAACTAAACAGTTATTTGGAATGTTCCTGATCATTACAGAAGAGGAATGGTTTGAAGGTGTGTGTTGTATGTATAGAATGGTGAATTATTGTAGTGTGTTAGGTATTTGATGGAAGGGTTTGAAAAGAAATAGCACAAGTCATTTTTAATGTTGTTTATAATTAAAAGGAACTAGGTTGCAAGGAACTTCAGGTCAGTCAGATGTTTGTCAAAAGAATTTTGTACTATGCATTCTCACACAATGTCTAACAACCATGGTATTTAGACCGCTTTTGACTTAACGATGAAGGAAAGAAGTTGGACCGCTTTTAACAAAGATAATAGGAAGAAGATCAGAGCTCCAAAAGCAAGTGTGAAGATCAAGAGAAAGCAAGTTGAAGAAGAAGATGAACAGTGCTCCAACATAACTTGCACCGGCTTAAAATATGAGTTTAATTAGCTTAAATCTCTCTGATCAATGGGAGGGTAAACAAAATCGCCGATCCGACTGTTTGATTTAAAGGCTGAACACGAGTATAATGAAACTATCAAGAATTGGAAATTAGTAAAACAAATGTTCAGGCAAGCAAGTAAAATTCAGTTGTTTTCGGAGAGATATCTGTCAACGATGAAAGCAACATACTTGAAATCAATGGAAAGGTAAACAATTCCTGCTTATCATGAGGAATATCTAGCTCATTCTGGATCTTGGATTTACATTTTCCAAAGGTCTTGATGAATATCTTCATCAATCTCCTTGATCTACGCATAAGTGTGAGAGTCCATTTTCCTATGAGGGTGACTAACAAAGAGATGGTCCTTTTGATGAATGTATTATTCATAAATACATTCATCATTTCAGCTTTTGTTTAACTATTTTAGCAAATTTCATAAGAACTCTCCATTTTCAAACATGGTCATTTGTATGGTATTAGAGGTTGGAAACTCTTAAGACCAATGACCCTATGGCAATTTGATCGATATCATCCATCGCTATTTTCAAGGACAACACCATTAAAGATCAAGTCGATACAAGTTGGTGGTTATTATTTTGTTTTTTAATTTTTATATTTTTTTACAATAATTATATTAAAAAAATAAAAATAAAATAAAAAACCAATTCAAAACACCAAAAATATCCCAAAAATAAAACCTGGATTCGAAGCGCCGAGGCGCCTGGGGTCAAAAATCAGAATTAATTAACCTCAGACCGAGGTAGTTAAAAAAGTAACCAAAGCGTCTCGCTTTGACTAAAGCGGAACGCTTTAGGAAGGGGTGGAAATAGAAGTTGAGGGTTTTAATATAACCGCCGGCCCATAGAGTAATCGGAATGTTGTTTGAGTTTTGAGGCAGGAAATCGGTTTTGTTTTTTTTATTGTTTAGTCCCAGTGGGTTGGCCCAACCACATAATATCGGCCCAGACTAGTGTTTCATAATAATCCTCCTCCCCCCAAATATTCATTCGTAAACCCTAGAATTCATTTCATATTCATCTTTCCCCAAATTTGTCATGAGAAGACTTCCTGTGAAATCATTGATTCTGTTCCGATCTGTCTCCAAGGCTCTCATCGACGGCTCTGATTTTATAAAGAATTACAATAGCAGCAGCCAACATCATCTACTTGTCGGTAATACTAATAATCATCTTAAACAGGAGGACTATGTTTTAATTGCTGATGATGACACTTTCCCCGAAAACAAACAGTCCCTGATAGTTTAGCACACAGTAGTAATCTTTGGTGCATCTCTAAGCTAAGCTAAGCTAAGGAATTCTGTTGTTGTGCTTGAAAATGATGCAAATGTCTCAATGAAATGTTTATAATTAATGACATTTCAAAGGGCTTTTGAAGCATAAAGATTGAAGTTCAACAAGAGGACACTCAAATTTCAAGATTATCAGGTTTCATTGGGGCTGAATTGACCAATGTATGTTTGTTTTATGCTTGATTCAATATGCACTCTAAATGTTTGATGAAATGTCTCAATGAAATGTTATGCTATTACTACTTGTGGTTTAACTCATTTCTTTCTTCGTTTGATGTTGAGGTAGTGTTCAGGGTCAGTTTTATCTTGTCAAAATTTTGTTATGTTGAATTTTGCATAGTGTTAATTTTAAAACTTACAGTGATTCGAACAATATTTGGCATCAGCTATGTGAATCTCCAGACAACATTTTATCTTGTTGGTGGTTTGGTTTCATATGCCTAATAACTTTCCATTTACTTGCTTCATTGTGCATCAAAATATGTGTGTAATGTGTATCTCATGACTGTGTACGAAGGGTCAAAGGGGTCATAACCACCTTTATGCCAAATAAAATGTGTTCATTATTTTACAGGCAGGAACATTTAAGGTGTATCTATGGTTTAAAAAAACATGTGAGCCGCGCGCCTCAAGGCGAAACGCTAAGAAAACGAGTCTGAGGCGCGCCTCATGGGGTTCAGATTGTACATACGCCTCTAAGGGCTGAGGCGCGCCTCATAGGTATGGGTGTTGGTTCTTATAAATTATTTTCAACTTGAAACTGTTGCGACAATCGACCTCCTAGATTTTGTTCCTTTTACTTAATCCTGAATCCTTAAATAACAATTTTAATAGTAGTAAAAATTGGGATGAATGTGTCAATGGGTGCCAGTGGAGAAAAGTTGATGCAGGTCACAACTCAGAAGGTCAACTATATGCTATAACAGTCAGATGGCCCAAATATGCAGATGTTTGGTCATTAAAGCGGAGCTGCTGTCCACGGCAATTAAACTGATCAAAATAAGTCAAAATCTATGGAAAACGCTATGTTGAGTAAATTACGGTATAATATATGCCATAAGAGCTATATTTTGTTGCATTGGCATTGGTTCTCTGTCGGTGGAGCAAGAGGATTCTTGAATAGTTGGTCAATTTAGTGAAAGACCTGATCTCTAAATCGGGTCAATGACAATATTTTTTCGGATTTATTTTTAAAGTTTAAGTTTGGATACCAATGGTGTTTAGGCGTGTCACAATACAAGTCAGAGTCAAGCTAATTGCAGTAAAAAATACTAGCAGGTCAAATAGAACAAAAGTCAACAGCAGTGAAAAGTAAAACTGACTTGATTTAACAGCTTTGACACTAGTTGCTAGTTGGTCAATTATGCAAGGATATATGTCATTACAAATGGTCAAAGCAAGGTAAAAATGAATAGTCAAAGAAAGGTCAGGGGACAACTCTTCATGGTTTATGATCCATTTTTGTGGTCAGTCCATATTTGGTTAACAGTGGTAGAATATAGTTATGATGGTTATATTGAAGTGTATTTTCAGTATGACATTGATTACCATTGTGTGAGTTATGGATTAATGGTCTAAATGCGCTCAAACGATTTAAAAATGTTAATTCAGTTATGCTTTGGGTCCAAAAAGAGCTTCATATCGGCAAGAGGGGGAAAGCAGAATGGAACTTCTAGAATTTAGTTTCGATTGCTAAATTTAAAAGTCAACTTTTTGGTCAACTTTGGTTTTATCTTGGCAAGGGGATGATTAGATTTTGTTTAAGTGTATTGATGTTTGTATTGAGGTTTTTTTTTTTTTTTTTTTTTTTTTTTTTTTTTCCGGCTAGTTATAGATGGCATCATCTTTGTAATTGGATTCGGACCTCCTATAAGCCTAATTTGAGATTTGAAGTATATGTGGAATTAAGGGTGAGCATACGAAAACCGTTAACCGAAAAAAAACCGAAACCGAACCAATAACTGAACTAATTTATTTATTTATATTAGTTCGTTGGGTTACAGAAACGAATGTAGACATTTGGGGGTTTTACTCTTTATATTAAGCATACACATATATACATATTTTTTTAACCTATTATATTTTCTTTTTTGTTTTTGAACATCTCCAGGCATATGTCATTGAGCAGGAGACCAGGTGGTGGTGCGCTACCAAAACACGAGTGTAGAAGAATTTGAATAGCCTTGCTTGTATTCTTAAACATGTTTGTTCATATTTTTAAAGAAAAAATATTGTTTGAGCGTGCCATCTATTCCTTTTCAGTGACATTTAATTGAGTGGAACCGGAAGGAACTGTGGCAATTGGAACACGGAAGACATATGATATGAAACCGACTCAACAAGTATGACATTCACTAATTTTTAACTCTGGTGACGCAAAAACAAAATACAGTAGCTTCGTCATATAACCACACAAAGTAGAGGTGCAATTTCGATCTATTTGCTTATAAGGGGCGGGTTGAGTTCATTTCTAATGGGTCAAATGCCTAAAATAGTATTGCTTAATAGAAAACATGTAAGATTTTTTAAATGGACTTGTTAAATATTTGGACTATGGTAATAATATAGTTTTGGTAATTATATTCATCACACTAATTGTTCTAACAAAAGTAGGGTACAAAAAGTGTTTTGGATAACTAACACGGTTCGACCTGCAACAAAAAAAAGTTACTGACCCGTCACCAACTCTCCTTAACCACCAAAGTCAGCCATAGTCTCTTTTATCAACTTTGTTTCTGAATTGTAATATAAAATACAAGAACAATTGGGAATTCACTATTAGACCTAAAGCATTCTTTTAAAATGGCCCACAAAATTGGTGCTTTCAGGTTGCAGAGCAGCCTACCGACGCAGCGAAAGTGAGGGTTGTATAATTTCTTGAGTTATAAGCGCAAAAACAAGGTGTGCATTTGGATGTTACTTGTTTAAATTAAATTCCAATAAATTGTGTTATTGTCATATATTTAGTTTACTAAAGAACATTTTTGTATACACATTTCGTGGGATCACTGGAAGAATTTTATGGTGTTGGTTTGTGATTTTGTTTCTCTTGTCGTTTGTTTGGTGATGTGTTACTTCTGCTGTATGTTGCTGTCCTTTGCTGTATTGTTTCCGTTGTTGGTACCATTTTAATGTTCTTAAGTGATTAGGTTGCTGATATGTGTTACATTTGTTAGAGTTGTTTGCGTTGTTTCATGTTGATTTTACGTCTAAGGGCATTTTGATAATTTGTTTGTGAGAATGAGCCCATTCGCATGATACTGTTCATGCGAATGGGACCAGGCTATAAATAGCCTTCTCGTTGTCAGTTTCTCACACTTTTTGTAACTTTTGCAAATATTAGTGAAACCTTTGCATATCTGAATCCGTGTGTTAGAAACGTTTGTGTTATTGTTATTCCTTGATTGCTTAGTGTTTCTAACCAACTATCAAAGACGTGTGCTTTGTTTCCGCCATCATACGTGTGAAAACTCGGTTTGTGGTGATATGTTGCTACTATTATGATGCGTTATTTAGTCCTGATTGCTGAATATATTGTATCAAAGTTATTAATTATGGTACGTGATACTAACAGAATCTGTTACTAGCAACTTACATCTGTAGATAATATGCAAATCTGTTTTGCTTTGTGTTTGATATTTGTGTCATTGTTAAATTTGTTTAGGCAGCGGGGGGCGAATGGTGGCTTGACATCTGAAGCTAGTAATGGGCTTGTTTTTTTTAATAGTAGTTGTAATGCTTGATGATAGTTTTATTTAGTGAGAATTTTTTCTTTTCTGTATGTTAAGATACTCATCTTAGTAAAAATGATCTCCGGTTCAAAATTTTGAAGAAAAGTGAAAGGAAGGATAAGCAGAAGAATGTGGACCTTCGAGATATGTTATCAAGAAAAGCTCGTCCCTCGTCAGCTAACGTCAAAGTGCATGAAAGTCTGTCTGAGCAAAGAAACAGTAGACAGAGGGCACCTGAGCTTACACCTGAGCAAAAGGATGACAGAAGGTGTATGCCTGAGCGAAAAGATGGTCAGCGTGAACCAGCGGAGGTTGGAACAAGAGATGACGGACGCATGATGCGGGACCCAATTAAAATTGGACAAAAAGATGATAGGCGGCTCATACGGGATTCAGTTGAGGTTGGACCAAGAGATGATCAACGGGTAATGGGGTCCCCGTTGAGGTTGGCCCGCGTATGCACAAGCTATATGATGACAGACGACCGAATCTAGATCCAACAGATAGTAGCATGCCAAGTAGACTTGCTTCAACAAGAACTTCAAGAACTCTCACAAATGGACTTATCAAAGACTACTTTCTCTTTGGAGTATTAGATAATTATGCCGGTCTACCATCACCGCTGACGGAAGATGCACTAAGAAGACCACTAATTAGGACGCTTAATGATTCCAGACCAGTGCCATATGCCAGCGGGGGTCTTCGTGAGATTTCAAGGCCCGTGGCTACCACATCTTTTCCCATAAAATCAGCTATATCTGATGGACCAACAAATCTATGGGACTGTCCGTAGCTCCCCAACTACCAATGGGGAGGATTGTGCCACAAAGTCAATATCCAGTTAAGCTACTAATCTTTTTGCTTACAGTTTGCACTTTTATTTTTTCAACTTAGTATGCCACTTAGTGTTTTTACCCATGTAGCTCTTATTCAGCTCTTGATACTCATAAATTGCATGCTTAAATTATTTATTGTTACTGAATTTAATTACCATTTGCATGAACAAAGTCTGCATTAAACATATTTGGCCAAAATCTAGCCGCAAAATGCTCTGAACCTGTGCCTGAGAGCAGCCTGAAACCTCGTGCTTCAGGGCGTGCGCTGAGTTGCGCTTCAGCCTTAGGCGTCGTCCCAGGCTCATGCCTTTGACAACATAGATATTTGAGCATCTTTTAGTAGTACTGTAAGATACGAGCCAATAACATGTCTGTTATATTATTTATATTTTTTCCATTTATCATCTTAAAAATTGATGTTATGAACTTGAATCGATGGATATCTGACTGCTCCTTGAGTTTACCCTGTTATTTTTGATCCTTCTTTTATTATGGGTTTCTAAACAGGTTTGCTATTAACCTCTAATTACTGCTTTAAGGATGCTTTGAGAGTAAATACTTAAAATATGTGTGCTTGTTAAGTTCGTGACTTTATTTGCTCATTATGTTTTCTAGGTTGAATATCTTACTGTGGAGGGATTTTTGCACTCATTGGGATTGGACAAGTATTTGATTTCATTTAAGGTTGAGGAGGTAAAAACAGCAGTTCTAACTGATTAACTTCTTACAGCTATCGTATTATATATTATCTCTTCATAGAGTTACTAATGTGCAATATTATAAATAGACATTAAAGATTCATGAATAATTTTGTTTTTGCTTGTAATATATACTCGTTAGTTGATCCACTTCTATGGTTACTGCAACACTCCTAGTTGTCTATATTTAGTTTCTATCAACTTAATTCCGTGGCTTTCAAATGTTATCCGAAATATGTGTATACTGTTAGAGAGGTGGTGTTATGGGCAGGTTGGATAACACATCAAAATTTTGTCTAGATTAGGTTGACATGAAACAGCTCTTTTTGAGGCTATGTTTTCCTAGATGCTTAATGCTTTTAATCAATCAATCATACCCAGTATATCCCATGAATAGTAAAAACTATTGGTAGGGTCAGGGGAGGGATAGATGTAGGCACACCTTACCTCTACCCATAAGGATAGAGTGGTTGCTTCCAGAGAGACCCCCGGCTCAAAAAGAGAGAACAGAAGACAGGGAAACATACAAGTAAAGAGACAAGCACCACAGGGATATTTAATAAGATTACTAAAAAATATAATGCAATATTAATAACTAGTTTTTATCCCGAGAGCGTCCCGGGTTGAAATATCTAATATGACATAATAAAATATATTATTATTATTATTATTATTATTATTATTTTAAACAAATCTCTGCCATAAGTTATCATATTCAAATATTAAAAAAACGAATCTCTGCGCCGGGGTATAAATCTAGTGTCATTACAAATGAATTCGGAAGTTTGTAATCGATTATTCTAAAAAGAACTAACATGAAATAAGAAAAAAAATAATTATTGAAATATCGAACGCATTAGTCTAAGGTTATGTGATGCGTTAAAAAATTCATGGGTATATGATCGGGTATATAGTTCGGGTATTTGGGTATGTTGTTTCGGGTAATCGGGTCGGGTATCACCTTATCCCAGACCCGACCCAAACCCACAATTTTTTTAAACTAATTCCAAACCTGACATAATACCTGTCGGGTTACAAAAAATAGTCATTTTTTCTCCGTTTTTATATAGCACTATGGTACTCGTTGGAAAGATAATAAAACGCTCGTTAATTTGGTGTAATTTTTTTCTTTAAAAAATCTCGTATATAAAAAATATTAATGTTTAAAAGTTATGGGAGGAAACATGAGAGAAAAAATAATAAAGTTTTAATATTTAGATTTAGTAGATTAGCATTAGGTATTTAATAGATTAGGTTAAATCTATTATCTATTAATCTATTAATCTATTAATATATATAAAAGAATTGAACATTGCTGACGTGGCGTGCAATAGTGTCTTCAACCTCTCCATGAAACTGCCACGTGGCAACATAATTGAAAAAGTTTGATGTTTTGAATTATTTCTTTTTTTAATTAAATTGAGTTATTTTAGGAAAAAAGAATTTAAAAATAAATTTAAAATTTTCTCTCTCATATTTCCTCCCACAATTTTTAAACGTTTATATCTTTTATATACGGGATTTTTTAAAGAAAAAAATTACACCAAATTAACGAGCATTTTATTATCTTTCCAACAAGTACCATAGTGCTATATAAAAAACGGAGAAAAAATCGACTATTTTTTTGTGGGGTTTCGTTCATACAGGAAAAAAACACACAAAGTGTTCATGTTATTCACTAATCATGTTTTTTCTTTTAAACCAGGTTCTTATCTACGATGCTGAAAATCAGCCCAAACGCCATGTTATCATTGGAAGTTTACTAGGTATACTTCATCAAGAGAAGCTAGGAGAAAGAATCACGCAACACTTCAACACATGGTGTCAGCTTATAGCAATGTTATTTTTTTATTTATTTAATTACAAGAGTAATAATTATTACTATTAGTATTAGTATTATTACAATGGTTATATTTTTCAACCCCGGGACGCTCCCGGGAAGAATTGATAGTTGCTGGCGTGACGTTTAATGGTGGCCTCAACCATCTCTTGCTTATGCCACGTGGCATAATGAGATGCAATGGTTACAACTTTCAACTTAAGTGTTTGTTTAGTTGATTAGGTTAGGAATTATAAGAGTCATTAGAATGTGAGAAATTAGAGAGATGTGATGAGTTTTTGAATAGTTGCAGCTTACATAAGTGATTCTTTAGATGATTACTGATTAGGTTTTAGATTAGGGAATATGAGTTATTACTGAGTAGAATACTATGAACATGCAATGATTGAGAGATTTTGTGGTTAGTTAACTTGAGCCATTTGCAATAGGTTATCACGTAAAATTAGATTTTTCAACCCCGGGACCCTCCCGGGGTAATCAGCTAGTATTATAATAGATTAGGTTAAATCATATTTATTTCTTTTTTTTTTTAATTGGTTTACACTTGCCACATCACATCCTATGTGGCATCTCTCAAAGGAGAGATTGCATAAGAGTATGACATGTAGGATTAATCCCTTTGCAATATATATATATATATATAGATATAGATTGCATCTTTGAAAAAAAATGATTTATTAGGTTGGACACATTCAAAATATGCTTTGGGCAACTTTTGACGTGTTTCTAGTTATTTATCTACCCATTTGACTCGTTTTCTTCTGCTTATTCTTATTTGTGCCTATTAAAGACCGCTGATTAGTTGTCTACCCATTTGACTCGTTTTCTTTTGCTTATTTTTATTTGTGCCTGTTAAGACTGCTGAAAGTGTAATCTTTATGTAATCTATAGGTTGACATGGCTACTTTGAGCCAGATGGGAGACCATGATCTCAAAGAAATATATTTCACTTTCGTGTTGTTCATATGGCATTTTTATTTCATTGTTCCCGAGTCTCATATCTATCTATATATATAAAAGAAAACGTATATGCTGACGTGACGTGCAATAGAGGCCTCAACCTTTCCTTGAGAGTGCCACGTGGCATTATAATGGAGAGTTTTTGGTGTTTTTGAATTGTTTCCTTTTTTTTAATTAAATTGAGTTATTTTAGGGAAAAAAATTTAAAAATAAATTTAAAAATAAATTTAAAATTTTCTCTTTCATACTTCCTCCCATAATTTTTAAAGGTTTATATCTTTTATATACGGGATTTTTTAAAGAAAAAAATTACACCAAATTAACGAGCGTTTTATTATCTTTCCAACGAGTACCATAGTGCTATATAAAAAACGGAGAAAAAATCGACTATTTTTTGTGGGGTTTCGTTCATACAGGAAAAAAACACACAAAGTGTTCATGTTATCACGTAAAATTAGATTTTGTGGGGAATATGAGTTATTACTGATTAGAATACTATGAACATGCAATGATTGAGAGATTTTGTGGTTAGTTAACTTGAGCCATTTGCAATAGGTTATCACGTAAAATTAGATTTTTCAACCCCGGGGTAATCAGCTAGTGTTATGGATAGAATAGATGTTCTATTTGGGGCATCATGCATAGTTGTCATGATTCTGCTTGTATTATTATTGTCAGAGATTATTATCCTTTTTTTACAGGGACCAAGGAAAAAGATTCTGCTCGCTCTCCTTGCTCGCAATAGTTGAAAATGGTCACATTATAAAGAGACTTAGTTGAGCGTTTTTGTAATCGACTCGATACAGTCTTTTGTTTTCTTCTTGGAGTGTTGTTATTGACCATTACAATTAGTGAACTTGAATTGGTTCGATGTAGTTTTTTGTTTTCTTGATTGAACTCCTCGATCCAAAGCAGTTTTTGTTTTCTTGATTGAACTCCTCGATCCAAAGCAACAATAAGTATGTTTTGGATGCAGGAATTTTAGGTTTTGAAAAGGGGCCAACTATTCTGTGCGACGGTGATGGATATATATATATATATATATATATATATATATATATATATATATATATATATATATATATAGGGGATGGTTTAATAGAAAACTCATTTTATTGAGAGAACTCGAGAACTAAATAATAACCATTGATCTCACAAAATCAATGGTTGTGATCAAAGGAGATTGCTAACTTAAAAAATATAGGGTTTTAAACAAGGGAGGGTAAAATTGGAAATTAAAAAAAAATACACAAATCATTTTCTCTCATTCCTGGAAAATCCTCCCTTTCTCTCTTTCTCTCTATAGCTCTCATCAATATCATTCATACAACATTCTAGGGTTTCATTAATAAACCTGATTTCCTTCTACAAATCCACCACGAAAATCAATAAACTCATCATGGATCAACATCAGGTACGAATCTGTAGTTGTAAATATTTATAATCTGATACAAATCATCACCTATTTGGTGTATTACAAACATACCGCATCTTAATACACATGTTGCATCAATTGTTGAGTGTTTTGTGTAAATAACAAAATTTCGAGTAACATTACATGTTTTATTCTTTAGATATATGAGAGATGTGGTTAATGTTGATGCTAAATGACATTATGTTTCTGTGTGATAGATTTAACTGTATTCCACATGTGTACTATGACTGCTCTAGCTAATGTTATTCGTGAATTGGCTTGTATGCATTGTATTGCACACGTGTGATAATTGTGAATGTATTACACATGTGTGTTAATATGGTTGGTGATAGTTAGTAATTAAACGAGGTTAGGCTTTGTTTGTTATGTGTTGCGCATGTGTGATAGATGTAACGGTAGTTCACATGTGTAATATGATTGTTTCAGCTAATGTTAACTGTGAACAGGCTTTGTGTGCAATGTATTGCACATGTGTGATAATTATGCCATGTATTACACATGTGTGATAATATTATTAGTGATAGTTAGTGTTAAGTTAGACTGATGCACTTTTCATATGTTGCACATCTGAGATATATGGAATTATATTTCATATGTGTGGTAGTCTTGTTTTAGTTGATGTTTAATGTGAATAGGCTTTGTATGCAGTGTACTACACTTGTGTTATAAATGTATAATGTATTACACATGTGTGATAATTTAATTTGTGATAGGTTAATGTTAAAATGATATGATGTTTTGTTTGTCATGTGCTACCATATATTATTGATGTAACTGTATTTCAAATGTGCAATGCGACTTTTATATCGAATGTTAAATGTACTACATGGAATGAGTAGTGGGTTTGTGGGTTTGGCTGAGACTCCATTGTATGGAGGATCTGATGAGGTGATACCAGGTCTATTGAGATCGATTAACAGCCATGACTATCAAGCTAGGATAAGGAAATCTCATATTAGGCGGCATGAAGAACAAGCTAGGATTATGGAATTGAAGAACAAAAGATTGAATTTGTTTAGTTGGGTCCTTTTCATCATGTATTTGTTTTACAAAGAATTCCCTATGTACTAAGTTTGGATGTATAATAAATGGATATGTGTTATGAATTTATGCATGTACCAAGTTTAACGGATGAACGAATGGCATGTTAATATCAGTTTGGTTGTTTAAACTCGAGTGGCATTTTTGGCTTCCTAATGGCCCATTTTCACTGCATAATGACACATTTTTGGCACCTTATTGGCTGCAATTTTTATGCATTTCGACATATTTTTGTTGCAGTTTTTTTGGCGCGGCTTTTGACCCATTTCGGCATATTGTTTCTGAAGTTTTTTGCTGCAATACATGACCCATTTTGGTTGTAGTTTATTACACAGTTTTGCTGCAGTTTTTTAACACATGCCGGCACATTTTTGGTTGCAGATTGTAATACATTTCGACACTTTTTTGTTGTAGTAGTTTTTAACACATACCAAAACAAACAACATTACATAAGTGATAAATGTCATAACATAAAATCATCAAGTTGATTACATACCAAAAAGCCAAGTTATTAACCTAATATCATAAAATCATGTTCATAAAAAACATAACCCAAAAGACATGTTCATAACATACATAATCCAAAAGACATGTTCATAACATATTATTTTTTTATTAACTCCATTCTATTGTGATTGACCCTTGCAAGTTCTCCTATTATGGCCTCTATGACCGCACTTATCACATGTTACAACATCATCTAAATCCAATACTTAAGTACCCAATAGGTGGTTCCACTAAGAGTTATATAGACACAACCGGATACACGACCTGCATTTAAAAAAACAGTTGTATTATTAATATTAGTAAACATGTGCACGAATTATAAAACATGTAGTGTAAAAATTACAGTAAATGCAAAAATGAATGTAGTGCACATGTGTGATACTTCAATTTTGAACACATACCTCTATGTTGTGTAAAAAATGCAGTAGAAACAACTGAATGTACTGCACATGTGCAATACATAAATTTAAAAACATGTATATATTTTGTAAAAAAATACAACAAACACAATTTGAATATAGTTCACATGTGCAATACGTAAATTTTAAAAAAAACACATACGTCTAGGTTGCATAAAACATTTAGTAAACGCAAATTGAATTTAGTGCACATGTGCAGTATGAAAATTGTGGAATAGGTACCTCTATGTTCAATACCACAAAGCTTTGTATAATATGAAGAACGACAGAACGAATGTAGTGCACATGCGCAATACATAATGTTTTAACAAATAGATCTATGTTTGAAAAAATATAGTAGTAACAATCCGGATGTATTGTACACGTGCAGTACGTAATTAAAAAAAACACAAACACAAACCTATATGTTGTTTAAAAAAACCAATAGACACGTAATAAATGCAGTGCACATGTGCAGTACGTAAATATTGAATCAGGTACCTCTATGTTCAGTGACAGAAAGATTGCACACGTGCAGTACATAATTAAAAAACAAACACAAACCTATATGTTGTTTAAAACTACCAATAGACATGTAGTAAATGTAACGCACATGTGCAGTACGTATATATTGAATCAAATACCTCTATGTTCGATGCCAGACAAATTTGTATCATCTGAAGCAGATTTGATACATGTAGAAGAAGAAGAAGCAATGTTTGATGTAGATTCTGCAATATCATCTATCAATATAGGTTGTTTTCCTCGATTATCTTCCATACGTGATGAAGAATCCACGTTTATTGTATATTTGTTTGAATTAGATGACGATGTTTGACCTAATTAACGAAGAAGACAACAACAACAACAACAACAATCATACAATTAATCGTGACATACACACATATGTGCGATTAAAAAAAACCTTCAATCGTCATTGTTAACAGATTATGTTGAATGTTTATTCGATTCCAATGCAGAAGAGCTGAATAGATGATTTGAGCTATATGATCATACGATATATGTTCTTGATTGGTTCATTGATCTGCACATTAGAAATTGTGTAGGGTTCTATATAGTTTTTGGGGTTGTATATTAGGAAATGAGGTTTGTTGAAATAGTTGACAATAATACACATATATTTAAGGAGTTCTTGAGTTCTCTCCCTATCTATGAGTTCTCAATTGAACCTTCCCCTATATATATATATATATATATATATATATATATATATATATATGTAAAGGTTCGGATACAAAAAGTGATTTTTGTGAGAAGGGTAAGAAGTGTTTATAGCCCTTAGATCAAATAGATGGATGGATGAGATTAATTTAGTGGCAAACTTGTAAATTATGTTTTAATTTAATTAAATTAATATAAGGTATGGGGGTACATATGTAAAAACACTTGATTTATATTAAAAAGCCATTAATTAAAACCCTCTAATTTAGGATTTTCCTCATTTATCTCACCAGATCTCTCTCTTCTCTCTTCTCTCTCTCTTCGATTAAAACCACTTCTAGTCATACACAAGACACCTATTCACATAAATAACACAAAACCCAACAACAATATTCAATTTCTCTACCTACAAATCAAAACCTTAAATAAACACAAATCACATGTATCAATTTCATTTGTTGATGACAAACGCCTCTTGAAGTTTCCAAACTCTTCATCAAATGATATCAAACAGGTATTTTTTTATCTAATAATCATCTTTCTTACTTTAAGTTTTTATTATTATAAATGAAATCTGTGATGTTGTAGGGAGATGATTGATCAAGGAAACAATAATGTGTACGGAAACAAATTGATGAATCAAGTGATTTCGGTTTCGAGGAAACGATCTCGTGATTTGGGTTCGTTCGATCCCTCGGTGTTACCGTCTACAATCGGGTAGTTTGTAAATCAGTCCCAATTGAAGAATACTAATAATATTAATAATAATAATCAGAAGGGAATGTTTAAAACCCTCTCTCTCTCTTCGATTAAAACCCCTCTTTCTCTGTTAAATGTAAAAGATTATCGGCTCAAGGAGATTTTGTATTATCGGCTCAAGGATTATCAATTAAAACAAGTTTCAGAACTGCTGTTGTATTTTATCGGAGGTATTATCGGCTCAAGGAGATTTTGTATTATTGTGTTTTATGTTCATATAAATCTGGCCTTGTGTTTTTGTCCGTATTCTGATATTGTATTAGTGTGTTTTATATTCATATAAATCTAGCCTTGTGTTTTGTCATGATAGTGTGTATTGTATATTGATATAATTAGTGTGTTTTGTCTTCAAGTAAATATTGGGTTATCTTTGTTTGGATTTTGTGCTTTATCTGGTGTTTTGTATGTCGTTTTAACTTGTGTGTTTCATTGAAATGGTGTTTTATGTTTATTAAGTGGTACTAAAACACATGGTTTTGATATAACACAATAAGTTCATCTGGTAGTTTAAAATGAGTTTAAAACACACAACGATTTCGATAAAACACAATAAGTTCTTATGTTTATTTTAACATGAATTTAAAACACAAAATATTAGATTACAAAATCCTGAAAAATAAATTGATTATAGATTGAAATTTCCATATCTTGAATGGGTTATAATTACTATAATACCCTTTAGAATTAAATAAAACATTGCCACATGTCACCCTCACAAGTCTTCTCACCATTCTCACAAAACACACCTTTTGTACGTTAACCTCACCCTATATATATATATATATATATATATATATATATAACTGGGGGTTTTTAGGACTTTGCAATTTATTTATCCAAAAACAGTGTTGAATCATTTTAGCAGAATCAGTTTTAAATTATCCATGACCGTGATGATGGCGTTGAGATCGATTTGGTGCCACGGGAATATAAATATCTTCGAAAAGTGAATGGTACCGGTTTCGGACATCATTGATACCATTAAGGAGTCCATATACTTTTGTCTCAAGGTTCGAGCGGGTTGGAAGTCCTTGACTCTAGATAGGTGGTATAAATTTGATGTAAGCATGTTTTAATTCGTTAGTGTCGTTTGGTGGATTTCGTTGTTCGGGCCCTTCTAGCGTCTTGTTAGAAGGTTTGCCTTGTTTGTTTTTTTTTTTATGAAAGCTGGTTTATTAAAAAAAAAAATCAGTTTTAAATTAGTTGTAATTTTAAATGAGTTTCTAAACCATGACCATTATTAAACGGGTTAGCCATCTTGATCCTTTACGACCCAAACATCATTAGCTCTATAGTTTCATGTTCTATTTTTGCATGTTAAAATGTTCATCCTCAATAACACTGACATGTGAAAATTGACAATTATGTTGAACTGTATGGTCCGGTGCGTGCATTGTTGTGTGTATCGGTATGGTTCGTTGTGGTATCGAGACTCGCTTTAACAACCGAAAGAGAAACTAAAAAATTAAAGTTATGATTGGTCCTAAAGGATGAAAAATCATAAAAACGGATATCGGTGCCGGTTCCAATAATATTAAAACAGATGTTCTGTCGGTATCAGTTTGGTTCATTACGGTACCAGTATAGTACTGTTCATGAAGACTTACCGAACGAGATTTTTTGTTCGTGTTCGTTTGTTAAGAAAATAACGTGTTCACGAACTGTTCATGAAGACTTACCGAACAAGATTTTTGTTCGTGTTCACTTGTATTTATTTGCTAAATGTAGGTGTCGGCCAAAAACAAACACAAACAAACACAAATGAATGTAAACGAACACAAATAGGAATTACTAAACAAAATCGAGCACAAACTGACACATTAAATTCTGAAAATTTGCATTTTTTTCATCGTTGACATTGTCCGCCCAGAATATACTAATCCACGTGACATAATCTTGATCATATAATGTCTTATAAAAACACAGAGGTATCATATTAAATTTGAAATCCTCGTTTAATCCACCAAAACTAACCGTTAATCAAAATAGTTAAAGTAATATTAACATGTGATACACTAATACATGTTAAATAATATACCACCGGGAAATTTGAAATACTTTAATTAAATATAAAAAATTAAAAACCCTAATGAACTATCGAACAAAAACAAACATACACGAACACGTTACCGAACGTTCACGAACATAAACGAACGAACGCGGCCTCTGTTCATGTTCGTTTGTTTAGCTAAACAAACGGAATTTTTTGTTTGTGTTCGTTCATTTATTAAACGAACGAACACAAACAAACTTCCCGCCGAACAATTCGCAAACTGTTCGCCGAACGTTTGGTTTGTTTACAGCCCTAATAACGCCCCTCACCCACTACACCTTTTTTTTTTTCTCATAAAGCCCCATAATGCCTCTCTAATATTTTATTAATATTTATTTAATATTTTAATCCCATAACGCCCCCTCACTACACATACTCTGATAACGTTCCAGAAAAGATGATGACTCTGAGAACTAAAGTGAGAACACAAACGACTCTAGTCAATTGATGAACCCCAACAAGTTGGGTTTTATGTTGGGATAAATATACGTAATGTTTGTATATTTATCAATAGCCATTATAATCATTTATATAATGATGATCAATTATTAATATTATCCTAAGCCCAATAGTAGATATGTCTTTGATGGACGGACTTATCATTAGATGGGCCTTATTAGGGTGTCCCATGTGTGTATATAAATAGAGGGATTATTAGAGGTTAATAGAGAGACATAATGATATAACACCATAACCCTAAAGTCGTCGCCTACCTCTCCCTCTCATACGATCACCTTGTGATCATTTGCCATCATAACTGTACACACTAAAGGGAACCCGAATCCACTGACAAGTATGTCGACCTCAAGTCTCTTGCGATATCAGTAGCAGGTCTCATGGATCTATCAGGTATTACTATTATTAATATGTTTTCCATTACATACTTACAGAACTGATCAACATGTGGTATCAGAGCAATGTTGCTCAATCAGTTCTGCCAGTTTTCCATTAGTCCAGGAATCTAAATCAGAAAACAATATTAATACCTGAATAAATAATGGTTTCGGGTTTCATGTTTTCTCCCAAAATTAATAAGTTTTTCGGATAAAGTCATCACAGCCATAATCGGCTGACCGAAGAAAAAAAACACGAATCTTGTTTTGATCTCATAATGAAATCCGGATTGAACATGGTTTGATTTATAAATTATATTAATGTCCGAAGATTTATGATTCGGGTCATTTGATTATGTTACGGTTCTATGTTTTTTTTATGTTCTTATTTTCGGTTTATGTTCTTCATGAACATATTAAGAAAACAGAAAATTTTATTATGTTTTTTGCTTAGATTTAGGATTGATAGTTGTTAGCTACAATTTAGGATAATGATTGATTCCCTAAAATATGGCAACAACCTAACAAAATCCTAATCAAATTAAGAGATATAATCGGTTCCACAAATAGCTCTTTAACAAACTTGTTCTCAAAGGAACATCAGTGACCGACCAGAATAGAAGTGTCCGACCTCATAAAGGGGTGTCCGACCTCATAAAGGAGTGTCCGACTAAGCCTGTGTCCGACAGGCATAAGGGTGTCTGACCTCACAGCCTGTGTCCGACCTCATGACGGGTGTCCAACCTCATTACGGGTGTCCGACCTCATGAGAGTGTCCGACCCAATAAGGGTTTCCGACCCATAAGAGTGTCCGACCAAGTTTTCTGTTTCCGAGCATAAGGGTGTTTCCGACCCATGAGAGGGTTTCCGACCCATAATGATGTTTCCGACCATCAGTTTGTCTCCAGATGATGAGATGTTTCCGGGTCATCAGGTTTTACCGAATAAATTAGTTCTCAGTTTAGGTTCAAATAGGTTCGCAAATCTAACTGCTTCTTGGGTATCTTACGAATAATTATTCCAAGAACACTTAAATAATTCAAGAACCGTTATTTTTAAGAACCTTCTAACGTTTTTAGAACCTCATGATATTCATAAAACATTTTTCTCGAAACCCATAATTTTCTCATGGGATATCCCATTTTTAAAGGTTTTGGCGAAACATAACGTATCAGTTTTATCAAAACATTACTTAGACCTTGCTTAACTTGCAATAACATTTTGAGGTGTCACTTCTGCCCAAAGGTGATGTGTCACATTAGTTCGTTATAAAGATCTTGTTAAGCATTGTAGCCCATTCACATAAGTGCCATAAGGTTTCACTTCTGCCCAAAGGTGATGTGTAACATATTATATTGGTGAACTGAGCGTATTGCATTAGGACTTTGAATGTCTCACTTCTGCCCAAAGGTGATGGGTTACGTTCACTGTCGGCAATTTAATACTTAAATGAACATTTAATGCTTAAATGAACAGCGTATAGCCAAAGATAGAGCATATTATTTAAGTAGCTTATGTTGGTGTTATGATATTATCACGTCTTCATTACAAAAATGATCCTCACGATTAATGATCCTTCATTAATATAATGATCATAATCTAAGTCTGCCTTATATCAATACTCGTAACTTGAAACTAATCTCACATTCTTCTGTAAATTACTATCTCAACTAAGTAATCCACTCTAATTATCAAAACTAAGAAGAGTTTGCTTAAATTTTGTTCTTATTAAGTTACCTCTTAAGACATGACATTCCTACGCTCTATCTGATAAAGTATTACAAAATAAAATATGAGCATAATAAGTGGAATAAAAATGTCTTTTATGGTAATCATGAACGCTTTTACTGATTCCTATCAGGTGAGGTATTAAAGATTATGAAATTCCTAAGACTATGTATTATCTATGGAAATGAATGAATACAATGAATTCCTAAGAAGCATGAAATAAATAAATCTAACTTTATGGTTAAATGGCATCTGTGAATACATCTTAACATTGATTAACATGAACCATAAAGCTAAGGGGTTATACATGGAAATCAATAAAATTTCTATTGCATTATGACTTTCCACCAGTACGATTAGATGTATTATGAATCAACTATAACACTCAGAAATATCAAAGTAAAACGAGTGTGTTGATAGCGAATTACGTATAAGAAAAGGAATGCATTAAACTAGAAAAGTTGATGTTATTCACCTTACTACCATTATACCTAAAAGAGGAAGAATAATTACCACGGAGAGGATAATTATAAGGTCTGGAAACAAAATACAAGTACTACTTTCAGCTATAAGTTTCTCCAAAGGGAAAGTCTTACTAATTAAAACTGTGCCATTAAGAATGGGCATAAGCAATGAGATTACCCATAAGTAAAGAGAACAGGTGGCTAAGATATGTAGTGCCTAATCAAGGATATTTAACTCCACAAATGCTAATGAGTTCCAATTAACACATGATGGTTGAATCTAGTTTTATACGTTTCCTTACCATAATTCAACAAATACTTAAGATGAGAGTTGGTGGCAAAATTAAGGGTCTATTAACCATTAATATTTGATCTTAGTGTTGAAGCTTTATGATACCTTATGATATTCTTGAGATTACTCAGAATTTAGTATCAATACTAAAAGCTACAATTTTTTGACAGTTACAAGGTTTTAATGACCAAACCAAAGCCACTATTAAGTTAAACTCTCATATTGTTTGTTGTCATTATCTGAATAGAAACCTTATGAAATAAAACTAGATGATCCAATAATGTTTTCACAACTTTGTTATCATGAAAATGAGTATTTAACAAAGGAAAATGAGACCCATGCAATTCATCCACTAAGACCAAAATTTCATAAGAAATCATGACCAGGTCATTAAAGGATGTTTGGCTATCAAATCTCATTCTCAATGACTTTAAAGCATGTGTTAAACGCCCTAAACATTAAATGACGAAAGGAATAAATGGGTTTCCATCATAAGTCATAATTAATTGACATTAGTGGAGCTTAGATAAATATCTGATTGTATCTAACTTGTTTCCTACCGACCAAAGTATTAAAAAAATCAATTCATATATATACTTAATGAGATTCCCTCTAAGTATGTCCTTAAAATGCCTTATGAAATTTGGACTATAAGGGAAATCAAGTATAAAATATATGAAATATTCTCATTCACACGCATCATTAAAACTTATTATGTGGAGGTACTAAGAGACCTAAAAGATTAGTGGGAGCATAAGATGTCATACTTATGACTTACAAAAGTTACAGAGGTGGGGGGAACGACAATTTGATATATCCTCAAATTACACCTCTTGCACTGGACAACGCTTTATCACAACTTGTCTCCTTAGCACTTAACGTACTCCTAACAAAGTTTTGTGGATGCTTAAATATGGGCGAACTTAGATTTCTTACTAAAGTAATCCTCATCAAGAGAAACGACAATAAACATCATTAGGTTGTTTTCTCTATTAAAATCTATGGATCTTCCAAATGTTAGACCTTAAGCATGCTTAATTCATTAAGATCTATAAGGTAAGTGGGAGCAGTAAAGTCCTTATTATGACTTTTCGGAAGTACAAGATGCGGGGTAGAGGCTCATTAAAATTCGAGACTCATTAAGTTTAACTCCGAATTTAACTTCGATTATTCCTCTTGTACACCTTACTGCACCAACTCTTACACACTTAGAAACTAATGTTGCTCCTTATATACCTGAAAATAAAACACCTAACTAAAGTTAAGTTTGTATCATAATAAACCCAATGTTCAACTCAGGAGGTCATCTGGATCTAAAAGCCCATTAAATTTGATGATTATGTAACCTGCCTGACTAACACAAAATGGATGTTTGGAAAGTTTACTATCCTACCTCTTCTAATTAAATCATTAGTATCAATCAATCTTCTAAATGGAATAAAGTTATTATTAGCATAACTCATTCCATAATTTAGACTAACGTTTGGGATTTGGTTGAATAACCTAAAGGTATTCATAATTAAACCAGATCCGAATGGGAACGTTGTAAGATAAGATTGATTGTAAAAGATTATACTCAATGAGGGATTAGATTATCAAAGAATCTTCTTATCTGTATTACAAAAGATTTCTTTGAGGATCATTACCGTCCTAGTAGCTCATAATAACTAAGAGCCACATTAGATGGACATTAAGACATCTTTCTATAACGATGACCTACATATTCATTAAGCAACCTGAAAGTTCTAAACTGAAGGGTAAGAACACTTAGTCTGTAAGTCAATAAGATCCATGTATGGGTTGATACAAGCATAAAATGTGTTGGAATCATAATGAAATTCTCTTCATCAAGAACTAAGTGGATTAAAGAACCTACCTCAAGATAGTGGGAGCAACTAATGAAAACTTGTCCTTACATAGATGACGGTTTCTTGACAAGTATATGTTACCTAAGTCAAAGCATTTTTCATGCATAATTTTGACATGATGAATATCAGGGATTCCTCTTACGTGAAAGGAATCAAAATATACTGAGATAGACCCAACGGGATTTTAGTTTCATCCCATAAGTTTTACTCTAAGCGGGTCCTTAAGTATGTAACATACGACATTGCTCTCTTTTAGAGGATAATAGGATAATTTGAGATTATCACCTCATGCTTCATTAATTAGAAGACTGATATAAATTTAAGTCTATGATTGTTTATGATATTGTTCATATTGCTTAACACTAGACTTGTCTAGATTATTGAAAAGCATCTAATGGAACATTACAATATCTTTAAGAAACAAGAGACTATAATCTAAAGAAGAAGTGAGAACCTAAAGTGATTGACTACTCTTAATTTTGTTATATTCAAAGGAAATCAAGTGTCAATTTCGGGGTATATCATAACGTCGGCAGACATAACTATTTTATGGAGGAGTCATAAGGAACTGTAACAACAACCTAAGTTATCATGACATAATGTGTTGCTAATCACAACAGAATGGTCATTAAATGTTGTTGCTAAATTTATTAGTTGACTCATAACTTATTAACTCCATATAAATACTAAGTTGAAGACTTACTGTGATAAAGTCAGCTACCATAATTTCTCGAACAGTAACAGTTTGAGAGGAGTTGCATTAGAGTTCGATACAAAATTATTGTTCGCTTATGATTAAGAACAAATAGAGGAAATCAGAATTTTGTATTGAATGCATTCATGATATGCTTATGGATCCAATAACTAAAGGTCTATCACCCATAAGTCTCACTAACGGGCCAACTAAGAGAAAAGGGTATTACTAATGACCATGTACAACTGCATATCGTACTATGAATGACTAATGACTAATGATTAATGATTAATTTTCCTCATTATGATTTGTTTGTCTATTAGTATGCTAAGCTAGCATAATGGCATAAAGACAATAATATAACAAATCAACTAAGGGCATAACGTTAATTGATCCTAATGTTAAGTTTTAAATTTGGATGTAGTATGATTAATGGGGGTCCTAAGTCGAATAAAGACTTAACGGCTGTATATCTCTGCTACGTTTTGGGTTTAGAACTAAAATGAGTATTAATCTCTCCAGACTTACGTAATACTCATAATAAATGATTACTCGGCTAAGTGGGAGAATGTTGGAATAAATATACGTAATGTTTGTATATTTATCAATAGCCATTATAATCATTTATATAATGATGATCAATTATTAATATTATCCTAAGCCCAATAGTAGATATGTCTTTGATGGACGGACTTATCATTAGATGATCCTTATTAGGGTGTCCCCTGTGTGTATATAAATAGAGGGATTATTAGAGGTTAATAGAGAGACATAATGATATAACACCATAACCCTAAAGTCGTCGCCTACCTCTCCCTCTCATACGATCACCTTGTGATCATTAGCCATCATAACTGTACACACTAAAGGGAACCCGAATCCACTAACAAGTATGTCGACCTCAAGTCTCTTGCGATATCAGTAGCAGGTCTGTAACACCCCGAAAACCCACTTCGTTTTAAAGACATTATAGGTGGGATTAATATATATATATATATATGATATTGAGTAAGGAGATTATAACTTGGAGGGTGGATTATGTCAATTACAAAAAGTCCACAACTAGAATTGTGAAACATAATAAAAACACCAAAAACACACACTTGGTGTATGTTTTGGTCGATATCAGGAGAAGGAAAAAGGGGCTCCAACCCTAACCCAACTACCAAGCTCAATCTAGCAAGAATTCAAAGGGAAATCAATGCATTAGCCAGAAATGGACCATTTAAGGTCAATCAAACCCAAAGGTGTAACACCCCAACCGATGGCGGAAACATCGGGATGTCACGTAGTGATGATTGTTCAGTAGCTCATGGTGAATAATAAATTTCATTAAATGATTTTAAATAATTTACATAAAATTGTTCTACAAGAATTCGTACATCAAATTGAATAAAACTATGCACATATCTTCAAGCAAGTAGAACCTGAAACATGTTAAGTTGAAAATATTTTGGGTCAACAATTGTTGGTGAGAATACATAGGTTTTTGAAAATAAATGATAACAATAGTTTGTACAACATTCAAAGTTTGTATGATGATAGAGTATGATACCGACATGTAACAATGCGTCTTTGTACAACCAAACCTTGTGTCGACTGATGACTAACTCGCAAGTTAGTTAAATGTTATTACTGTTATCGATCATCCCTGAGTCTATGCGGGGGATGGGTTTGTCAGACCTATAGCGCTATAATCTAAACAGGCGGCTTGATCAATGTTAATGATTGTACTGTGTCTTTTTGTTACAGTCAAGTGATAGAATGAGTAAATGATAGTGTAATTGAATCACAAGTTTCAATAATGTAAGAATGAATAAATGATAATGTATAAAATGTTTAAACATGTTTCACCCCAAAATGTAAAACAGAAAAAGGGGCTATGTAAACTCACCTTAGCAAATGTTATACTTCTTGAAAAGATTGAATAATGGGGTTTCCCAAACAATGCCAAATATCACCCTATAATAATGTGATAAATAAGTCTATCTAGTCTACAAATGTATAAATTTCTAGGGCTTCGGATTGGGGATAAATGCTCGTTTGATTAATACTAAAAATATTCGACAATTGAGAGAAATTTAGTAAATTAATGACTAAAAATATTTTTATGAAATTTAAATCCAAGATGGTCACAAAATGTGTTTAAAGTATAAAAATAATTTTTATAAAATTATTTTCTTTAAAATAGATTATTAAATCTATTTATTACAAATTGTCAAACTTTAACTTTAATAATTAAAAATTTCTAAAATTAAAGAATTATCAGTTTAAAAATCATATTTTTGTTCTAAATATTCAAAAATAATTTGTATAAAATTTTGGTGCAAAAATATTAAAAATTGGATTTATTATGATTTAATTACGATTAAAACTAACAAAAATTGATTAAAAATATTAAATAAATGATTTTTCTGAAATAAAAATCATTTCAGAAAAGTTTATTGTTATATAAACTTAGAATAATTTTTGTGGAAATTAATAAGATCGTTTTGATATTTTTATAGATTTTTATAAATAAAATAGAATAAACTTGATTTATTTATTATATATATTAAATAAATAAATTTTTGAAAACTAAAAATTGTAAATAAATCTTTTACATCAGATTTGATAAATATAATTTTTTTAGAATTTATAAAAAGGTTTTAATATTTAAAAATGAATTTACAATATTTAATGTATAATATATATATAAAATGGTTTGTTTTAAAATGTAAAATAAATGGAAAAAGGGGGTGTCCAAGCTGGGACTCGAACCCGGCTGGCAACAGTTATAAGCACCTGTCACAACCACTTGGCCTAGGCCTGTGGTTGTGATAAACCCCGTTTTAATAAAAATAAATACATTACGCGAAAACAGTTTCATCCCCAAATCAAAGAGCCACGAACCCTAGATCTGCAATTGATTGATTTCACTCATCAATAGCCCAATTAATCATAGGGCTATTGATGAGTGATGGCCGATATACAAAACCCACAGGAAAAATTAGACTTACAAGTTTGTTTGAACACGATTTGCTCGGTCAAGTATAAAAGTCAAAATTGTATTCGTGAAGCACAATCAGAGTGAATTGAAGAAGATTGGGGGTTGAGAAGAGATTATTGGCGAGTAAGGATGGTGGTATGATGTTCAATTTATAGTGTCTTAGTCCAGGTTGTATAATTGGAAAATTTGACCACGAATCAATAATTATTCGCGTAATTGATACAAGTTAATGAATGTTTGACGTGTAATTGACGTGTTAGGCGTTGGCGAGATCTTAGGGTCAATGGTTTCCAAGATTATCATCATTTAAAATCGAAAATTTTGTGTTTTGAAGTTGCACAGTAGCGTGCAGAGAAGCAAGAAGGCAACAGGTCAGAATTTGAAATGTGTTAAATAGATTATAATCCTAGATCTGATCATATTAGGTAACATGGACCAGTGGTTGTGGTGGGTGTATGTTTGGCTTGAACCGGCCTGCTGCTCGGGTTCGAAACCCAGCAGAGGCAAAAAAAAAATTTTTTAAATAACAATGAAGGAAGGGAGGGGAGAGGGGTCTTGGGCCGGATTTCTGGTGGGCCGGGATATAACTGGGTTTGGGCTGGGCTGCTGATGGATGAACAAAAGTGTTGGGTTCAAAACAATTTGTTTGTGGGTTTTGTTTATCCAAAACTCTTTTTTTTTACACAACTAAACTGATTATTATTATTATTATTATTATTATATATATATATAACGAATAATTATCGTAGCATTAAAATGTCTCAAAAATAATAATAACGTACATTTATTTAATGCGAACTGTTACAAAAGGTACCTTCTATTTGGTAGATTTTGATGTTATGATTCATTTTGGATTTGATGAAAATCTAGGGTGTATGTGAAAACGTGAATCAAGGATTAATGGAGGTGTCTAGATGTTGATAGACACTAAAGGAACCATAACTCGTGATACTACATAAGGCTATGCTTGATTCATGTGCTAATTAGATTGTTTTATACCTATGTTGGAAGTGGGTGTTGGTGTAATCCAAGACCATTCTTAGTTAATTATTGGATATTTTGAAAAGAAAGTGATGATTTGCTATGTTGATAACTATGGAATGAAGGATATGTGGGGTAGGTAAATAATATGATGATTTATGTTATGAGCTATGAAAATAGGCATGGAATACTTGTACATTGTGTTTTAAATGTTGTATGCATACCAAGTGTTTGATGAAATGTCTAGATAAGTATGAGGTATGAATGTGTATGCAAGACTTGACAAATATGAAAGTAATGTGATAATAGATACAATTGATAGTAGGCAAAACATGAGGATTGTATTAGGAAGTATCTTATGTGGGGACTTAGTTGATTGTATGATGTGGTAAGAAGAATGCATTAGTAGTGTGTACACTATGTTTAAATGCTATGATGCACACCATGTGTTGGTTAATTGGTATAATGAATGATCTCGTATGTTAATAAGATAGGAACATGATGTTTAGGGTGAATTTCATACAACCTAGCATGATAATATGGACATATGTTTGTAAAAAGGAAGTTTATATAGTTGGAAGTTGACTTTCTAGAAAGTCAAATGAGGCGGAAATAACATGGTAAGTTTTCTAACATGATTGTGAGATTGGGGATTCCGTGTGAGACACATTGTAACACCCCAACCGATGGCGGAAACATCGGGGTGCCACGTATTGATGATTGTTTCAGTAGCACATGGTATAATATAAATTTTAAATAATTTATTCAAACATAATATCCAAATATAAAATGATGTCTAGGAATTCAATACATAATATCAAATAACAAAACTTCAATAACTTCAAATAAAACTTCATGTTAAATCCTCATGCTAACTCAAGCCTCAGCTTCATTGTTACCTGAAACATGTTAATTTTGAAAGTATTTTGGGTCAACAAAAGTTGGTGAGAATTACATAGGTTTTTTGATAATAAAATGAATAAAAATGTTATGCAATTCATGTGTCATGTCAATCTAGCCCATATGTGAGAACATACTAGAAATAAATCGAGTGCATAATCAACCCTGATGACTGTTATAATATGATACATACCATACGCTCATGGTCCAATTGAATATGTTATGCGATAACAAACACCCACGCAACCTTTGTAGGAGGCACGTATCCGGGTGGGATTGTCAGTCCAATAGATCTATCAATGTATACCGTCGGCTTGTACGGAGTTAATGATTATGCTAGAATGGTGCTTACTCTAATCATGCTCAAGACATAATGCAACATAGAAAACACATAGACACATTGATGATTGAATTGCAATGATAATGTTATAACATGTTTCACCCCAAAAATGGTGATAAATAAAAGGGGCTATGTAAAACTCACCTTAGCAAATGTTAAACTTCTTGAAAAGATGGAATAATAGTGTTGCCCAAAATAATGCCAAATATCACCCTATAATAAGGTAATATATAATAAGTCTAAGTCTAATTAATTTATAGGTGTATCCTAGGGTTTCGATTTGGGGATATCCAATTGTTGAATTTAAATTAAAATGTTAATTAATAAAGGGAAATTTGATAATTAATAAAAGAAAGTCTTTTTATAAAATTTGAATTTAGAGTGTACACAATATAGTGCTTGAAGTATAAAAATAATTTTTGTAAAATTATTTCATTTAAAATAGATTTTTAAATCTATTTATTACAAATTGCCAATATTTAACTTTAATATTCAAAAATACTAAAATTAAAGAATTTCTATTTTAAAAATCATATTTCTGTTCTAAATATTTAAAAATAAATTGTATAAAATTTTGGTGCAAAAATAATGAAAATTGAATTTATTATGATTTAATTATGATTAAATCTAACAAAAATTGATTAAAAATATAAAATAAATGATTTTTCTGAATTAAAAATTATTTCAGTAAAGTTTAACTTTATACAAACTCAGGATAATTTTTGGAGAATTTAATAAAATTGTTTTGATATTTTAATGGATTTTTATAAATATAATAGTATAAAATTGATTTAATTATAATAAATATTAAATAAATGAATTTCAGAAAAATAAAAATTGTAAATAAAACTTTTAACTCAGATTTAATAAATATAATTTTTTTAGATTTTATAAAATAGTTTTAATATTTAAAAATGAATTTATAAGTTTAAAATGTTTAATATATATATAATAAAGCTTTGTTGTTTTAAAAAGAAAAAGAAACAAAAAGAAGTGGCCGTAGCCGGACTCGAACCCGGGTGCTCAGGGTTGCAAGCCCTGGTCACAACCACTTGGCCTAGGCCAGTGGTTGTGATAATCCCCGGTTAACATTAAATAAATACGTTATGTGATTCTGAGTTTATCCCCAAATCATAAACACGAACCCTAGCTTCTACAATCAGACAAACCACACATTATAAACCCGATTATTGTTAGGGCTTTTGTAGTATGGTTGCCGACTAACAAAACCCACAAAAACAATTGGACTTACAGTGTTGTATTGTGTTCGTTTGCCCGGTCAAGCCAAAAAGTCAAACAGCGTATAGTTTGATAATTATCAGAGATGTTTCAGAATAATTGGAGGTGGAGAAGAGAGTGTGAGCGAGTTTCAAAGGTTCGTAGATGATCAATTTATAGTGTGGTTCGATGGTTAGGTTAATTGGAATGCTTGACCTATGATTAAATGTCAAGCGCGTATGATTTGAAATTGGTCAACGATTGGCTGGAATTAGCGTGTAATACAGATCATACAAGGCTGGAAATCAAATAAGTTTACCAAATTAGGATCAATCACGAGTTAATACCATAGATTGAATCATACGCGACCCACAGTTGACTTTATCAGTCAACTGTGAAGGTTTTTTAATCAAGCATATATTTATTTCGTGTCTGGGTTTATTCCAAGGAGATGGCCAGCCCAGTTGGTTAAGTGTGTTGTGTTGGCTTGGCTTTGGCGCGGGTTCGAACCCCGGCTAGAGCAAAATATTTTTTTTTGTATAATTTTCACACCACCATGTATAATATAATATGTATAAGGTATTAGGGTTACAAATAATGCGACAAAATAATTAATTGAGGATACTAATGATAAAACTTGACGTTTTTATTAATGATAGCCGTGTAACGTACAAGTTTAAATGCGTAATGTTACAGTCTCCCCTACTTTTAGGAACTTCGTCCCGAAGTTGGAGAAACACTAGGTTTGCAATTGGTCAACTACCGGAAACCTTGATAAAATTTCACACTACCTTAACGTACCTGTAAATTCGTGATTACGTTCCGGACCGTAATTACCAATTTACCTTACATTAGGGTTTTGTGTCCTTTTATGACTTCTACTGATTGTTGAGCAGGTCTGATAGTCCCCACCAGTCGTTGAGCAGGTGGTAGGGCCTCTCCCGACTGTTGGAAAGACATGATGACCTCTACCAATCGTTAAGTAGGTTGTTTGGTAGTCCACTAATTGTCGTACAAGTAAGCAAGTATGATTATAGACATAGCAATTAGTTCACATTAAAACAAGCATGCACACAGATGTTATGATAATACTTGATTTTATTACTTGAATCAAGAGCGCCATTACATAGAATTAAAAGCAATCAACATTTAAATGGTGGGACTTGCTGTTAAGTAGCTGGAGGGTCTCAAGTGGGTTATTTGGAGCAGCAAGGGTGTTTGTAGCAGGAATTCGGCAAGCGTCCGCAAGATGTCCATACCTTTGGCAATTGGTACACTGACGGCAGGGCACTTGGGTTGGATGGTGATACTGGCAGGTGTCACACTTAGGTAGTTTCCCGCGGTATTGTTTCTTGTTGGGTGGGGTAGTGGTGTCTTTTGCAATATTTCTGGCCTTGCGCTTTCCGTTGGTTGAGGCCTCAGTTTTGATTTTAACGGCATGTTGGGGAGTATCTTTTGCAACAGTTTTCTTCTCCCTTTTCCGGGTCAGGGTTCCTGCCTTTACATGATCGTCTGTTAAGGTGGCAGCCAACCGCTTTGCTTCCTCCAAAGTAGCAGGGTTGGTAGGTTGATTAGGGTTTGGGGTCTCGCGACATGTGTTGACCAGATGACCATACCTACCACAATTGGTGCACAAGCGACACGCTGAAACAGTGGGATGATGTCGATTGCATGTGTTACACAATGGAAAGTTCCTCGCATAAGGCTTCTTGTTAGAAACTTGGGTAGTGAGGTTTACATCAGGATCCCTGGTCTTACGTTTCTGTTTCTTGGTAGTTACCGCGGCCACGATACTTGTTTTCTTGCCTTTCCGAACTAAGGTCATGTTCCTTTCGTGATTTCCAATGCCATTTCCAATGCCATTCACATCCCTTTGGATGTCTTGAGTCAACAAGTTAGAAACCAGAGTTGTGATTTGTTGCGCCAATTGTTGGGAAATAATCGCAGCTAGTTGGGCATCACCCCCATTAATGTGGTTAGTGTTGTGGTCGTTGCTATTCACTTCATCTTGATTGTCACCATTGTTAAGGAGAGTGCTGCGACGTGGAGACATGATCTGTAAGGGACACAATGAAGTTTCAATGAGGCATGAAATGAATGAGGTAATATAAGGAATGTAATCATTTATTCATTAATTAAAACGAATAAACGAAAACGTTGACTTATCAAAGATTCCAGATTCTAATAACATATGAAGACATGCTTTAGCCTATAAGTGAACACTCATCCCGAGAATTCCCAGGTAGGCATTCTGGTTCCTCGTCTGATTGGGATATATGCGCAATGCCAGCCTAGACAGAAGACTCAGAATACAGGCGTTCACCCTTCCAGATTGCACGTGTTCGTTATTAAAATCTAGAACTTCGACGAGATCTCAAGGGGTTCAGGTTAAACCTGAGGAATTTGTCCTATTAGTCTAAGAGTAGATCCACTGATGGAGAGCAACCTTCTTGTAGGGATGAAAGTAGGGATAAGGAGTAGGAGGGAGATAGAGAATAGCAAGTAAAAGAAGCAAGTACTTGATAAATCCTATGGTTATAGACTAGATTATTTTTCTAATAACCTAATTCCCTATAACCATGGCTCTGATACCAATCGGTAACACCCCAACCGATGGCGGAAACATCGGGGTGCCACGTATTGATGATTGTTTCAGTAGCACATGGTATAATATAAATTTTAAATAATTTATTCAAACATAATATCCAAATATAAAATGATGTCTAGGAATTCAATACATAATATCAAATAACAAAACTTCAATAACTTCAAATAAAACTTCATGTTAAATCCTCATGCTAACTCAAGCCTCAGCTTCATTGTTACCTGAAACATGTTAATTTTGAAAGTATTTTGGGTCAACAAAAGTTGGTGAGAATTACATAGGTTTTTTGATAATAAAATGAATAAAAATGTTATGCAATTCATGTGTCATGTCAATCTAGCCCATATGTGAGAACATACTAGAAATAAATCGAGTGCATAATCAACCCTGATGACTGTTATAATATGATACATACCATACGCTCATGGTCCAATTGAATATGTTATGCGATAACAAACACCCACGCAACCTTTGTAGGAGGCACGTATCCGGGTGGGATTGTCAGTCCAATAGATCTATCAATGTATACCGTCGGCTTGTACGGAGTTAATGATTATGCTAGAATGGTGCTTACTCTAATCATGCTCAAGACATAATGCAACATAGAAAACACATAGACACATTGATGATTGAATTGCAATGATAATGTTATAACATGTTTCACCCCAAAAATGGTGATAAATAAAAGGGGCTATGTAAAACTCACCTTAGCAAATGTTAAACTTCTTGAAAAGATGGAATAATAGTGTTGCCCAAAATAATGCCAAATATCACCCTATAATAAGGTAATATATAATAAGTCTAAGTCTAATTAATTTATAGGTGTATCCTAGGGTTTCGATTTGGGGATATCCAATTGTTGAATTTAAATTAAAATGTTAATTAATAAAGGGAAATTTGATAATTAATAAAAGAAAGTCTTTTTATAAAATTTGAATTTAGAGTGTACACAATATAGTGCTTGAAGTATAAAAATAATTTTTGTAAAATTATTTCATTTAAAATAGATTTTTAAATCTATTTATTACAAATTGCCAATATTTAACTTTAATATTCAAAAATACTAAAATTAAAGAATTTCTATTTTAAAAATCATATTTCTGTTCTAAATATTTAAAAATAAATTGTATAAAATTTTGGTGCAAAAATAATGAAAATTGAATTTATTATGATTTAATTATGATTAAATCTAACAAAAATTGATTAAAAATATAAAATAAATGATTTTTCTGAATTAAAAATTATTTCAGTAAAGTTTAACTTTATACAAACTCAGGATAATTTTTGGAGAATTTAATAAAATTGTTTTGATATTTTAATGGATTTTTATAAATATAATAGTATAAAATTGATTTAATTATAATAAATATTAAATAAATGAATTTCAGAAAAATAAAAATTGTAAATAAAACTTTTAACTCAGATTTAATAAATATAATTTTTTTAGATTTTATAAAATAGTTTTAATATTTAAAAATGAATTTATAAGTTTAAAATGTTTAATATATATATAATAAAGCTTTGTTGTTTTAAAAAGAAAAAGAAACAAAAAGAAGTGGCCGTAGCCGGACTCGAACCCGGGTGCTCAGGGTTGCAAGCCCTGGTCACAACCACTTGGCCTAGGCCAGTGGTTGTGATAATCCCCGGTTAACATTAAATAAATACGTTATGTGATTCTGAGTTTATCCCCAAATCATAAACATGAACCCTAGCTTCTACAATCAGACAAACCACACATTATAAACCCGATTATTGTTAGGGCTTTTGTAGTATGGTTGCCGACTAACAAAACCCACAAAAACAATTGGACTTACAGTGTTGTATTGTGTTCGTTTGCCCGGTCAAGCCAAAAAGTCAAACAGCGTATAGTTTGATAATTATCAGAGATGTTTCAGAATAATTGGAGGTGGAGAAGAGAGTGTGAGCGAGTTTCAAAGGTTCGTAGATGATCAATTTATAGTGTGGTTCGATGGTTAGGTTAATTGGAATGCTTGACCTATGATTAAATGTCAAGCGCGTATGATTTGAAATTGGTCAACGATTGGCTGGAATTAGCGTGTAATACAGATCATACAAGGCTGGAAATCAAATAAGTTTACCAAATTAGGATCAATCACGAGTTAATACCATAGATTGAATCATACGCGACCCACAGTTGACTTTATCAGTCAACTGTGAAGGTTTTTTAATCAAGCATATATTTATTTCGTGTCTGGGTTTATTCCAAGGAGATGGCCAGCCCAGTTGGTTAAGTGTGTTGTGTTGGCTTGGCTTTGGCGCGGGTTCGAACCCCGGCTAGAGCAAAATATTTTTTTTTGTATAATTTTCACACCACCATGTATAATATAATATGTATAAGGTATTAGGGTTACAAATAATGCGACAAAATAATTAATTGAGGATACTAATGATAAAACTTGACGTTTTTATTAATGATAGCCGTGTAACGTACAAGTTTAAATGCGTAATGTTACAGTCTCCCCTACTTTTAGGAACTTCGTCCCGAAGTTGGAGAAACACTAGGTTTGCAATTGGTCAACTACCGGAAACCTTGATAAAATTTCACACTACCTTAACGTACCTGTAAATTCGTGATTACGTTCCGGACCGTAATTACCAATTTACCTTACATTAGGGTTTTGTGTCCTTTTATGACTTCTACTGATTGTTGAGCAGGTCTGATAGTCCCCACCAGTCGTTGAGCAGGTGGTAGGGCCTCTCCCGACTGTTGGAAAGACATGATGACCTCTACCAATCGTTAAGTAGGTTGTTTGGTAGTCCACTAATTGTCGTACAAGTAAGCAAGTATGATTATAGACATAGCAATTAGTTCACATTAAAACAAGCATGCACACAGATGTTATGATAATACTTGATTTTATTACTTGAATCAAGAGCGCCATTACATAGAATTAAAAGCAATCAACATTTAAATGGTGGGACTTGCTGTTAAGTAGCTGGAGGGTCTCAAGTGGGTTATTTGGAGCAGCAAGGGTGTTTGTAGCAGGAATTCGGCAAGCGTCCGCAAGATGTCCATACCTTTGGCAATTGGTACACTGACGGCAGGGCACTTGGGTTGGATGGTGATACTGGCAGGTGTCACACTTAGGTAGTTTCCCGCGGTATTGTTTCTTGTTGGGTGGGGTAGTGGTGTCTTTTGCAATATTTCTGGCCTTGCGCTTTCCGTTGGTTGAGGCCTCAGTTTTGATTTTAACGGCATGTTGGGGAGTATCTTTTGCAACAGTTTTCTTCTCCCTTTTCCGGGTCAGGGTTCCTGCCTTTACATGATCGTCTGTTAAGGTGGCAGCCAACCGCTTTGCTTCCTCCAAAGTAGCAGGGTTGGTAGGTTGATTAGGGTTTGGGGTCTCGCGACATGTGTTGACCAGATGACCATACCTACCACAATTGGTGCACAAGCGACACGCTGAAACAGTGGGATGATGTCGATTGCATGTGTTACACAATGGAAAGTTCCTCGCATAAGGCTTCTTGTTAGAAACTTGGGTAGTGAGGTTTACATCAGGATCCCTGGTCTTACGTTTCTGTTTCTTGGTAGTTACCGCGGCCACGATACTTGTTTTCTTGCCTTTCCGAACTAAGGTCATGTTCCTTTCGTGATTTCCAATGCCATTTCCAATGCCATTCACATCCCTTTGGATGTCTTGAGTCAACAAGTTAGAAACCAGAGTTGTGATTTGTTGCGCCAATTGTTGGGAAATAATCGCAGCTAGTTGGGCATCACCCCCATTAATGTGGTTAGTGTTGTGGTCGTTGCTATTCACTTCATCTTGATTGTCACCATTGTTAAGGAGAGTGCTGCGACGTGGAGACATGATCTGTAAGGGACACAATGAAGTTTCAATGAGGCATGAAATGAATGAGGTAATATAAGGAATGTAATCATTTATTCATTAATTAAAACGAATAAACGAAAACGTTGACTTATCAAAGATTCCAGATTCTAATAACATATGAAGACATGCTTTAGCCTATAAGTGAACACTCATCCCGAGAATTCCCAGGTAGGCATTCTGGTTCCTCGTCTGATTGGGATATATGCGCAATGCCAGCCTAGACAGAAGACTCAGAATACAGGCGTTCACCCTTCCAGATTGCACGTGTTCGTTATTAAAATCTAGAACTTCGACGAGATCTCAAGGGGTTCAGGTTAAACCTGAGGAATTTGTCCTATTAGTCTAAGAGTAGATCCACTGATGGAGAGCAACCTTCTTGTAGGGATGAAAGTAGGGATAAGGAGTAGGAGGGAGATAGAGAATAGCAAGTAAAAGAAGCAAGTACTTGATAAATCCTATGGTTATAGACTAGATTATTTTTCTAATAACCTAATTCCCTATAACCATGGCTCTGATACCAATCGGTAACACCCCAACCGATGGCGGAAACATCGGGGTGCCACGTATTGATGATTGTTTCAGTAGCACATGGTATAATATAAATTTTAAATAATTTATTCAAACATAATATCCAAATATAAAATGATGTCTAGGAATTCAATACATAATATCAAATAACAAAACTTCAATAACTTCAAATAAAACTTCATGTTAAATCCTCATGCTAACTCAAGCCTCAGCTTCATTGTTACCTGAAACATGTTAATTTTGAAAGTATTTTGGGTCAACAAAAGTTGGTGAGAATTACATAGGTTTTTTGATAATAAAATGAATAAAAATGTTATGCAATTCATGTGTCATGTCAATCTAGCCCATATGTGAGAACATACTAGAAATAAATCGAGTGCATAATCAACCCTGATGACTGTTATAATATGATACATACCATACGCTCATGGTCCAATTGAATATGTTATGCGATAACAAACACCCACGCAACCTTTGTAGGAGGCACGTATCCGGGTGGGATTGTCAGTCCAATAGATCTATCAATGTATACCGTCGGCTTGTACGGAGTTAATGATTATGCTAGAATGGTGCTTACTCTAATCATGCTCAAGACATAATGCAACATAGAAAACACATAGACACATTGATGATTGAATTGCAATGATAATGTTATAACATGTTTCACCCCAAAAATGGTGATAAATAAAAGGGGCTATGTAAAACTCACCTTAGCAAATGTTAAACTTCTTGAAAAGATGGAATAATAGTGTTGCCCAAAATAATGCCAAATATCACCCTATAATAAGGTAATATATAATAAGTCTAAGTCTAATTAATTTATAGGTGTATCCTAGGGTTTCGATTTGGGGATATCCAATTGTTGAATTTAAATTAAAATGTTAATTAATAAAGGGAAATTTGATAATTAATAAAAGAAAGTCTTTTTATAAAATTTGAATTTAGAGTGTACACAATATAGTGCTTGAAGTATAAAAATAATTTTTGTAAAATTATTTCATTTAAAATAGATTTTTAAATCTATTTATTACAAATTGCCAATATTTAACTTTAATATTCAAAAATACTAAAATTAAAGAATTTCTATTTTAAAAATCATATTTCTGTTCTAAATATTTAAAAATAAATTGTATAAAATTTTGGTGCAAAAATAATGAAAATTGAATTTATTATGATTTAATTATGATTAAATCTAACAAAAATTGATTAAAAATATAAAATAAATGATTTTTCTGAATTAAAAATTATTTCAGTAAAGTTTAACTTTATACAAACTCAGGATAATTTTTGGAGAATTTAATAAAATTGTTTTGATATTTTAATGGATTTTTATAAATATAATAGTATAAAATTGATTTAATTATAATAAATATTAAATAAATGAATTTCAGAAAAATAAAAATTGTAAATAAAACTTTTAACTCAGATTTAATAAATATAATTTTTTTAGATTTTATAAAATAGTTTTAATATTTAAAAATGAATTTATAAGTTTAAAATGTTTAATATATATATAATAAAGCTTTGTTGTTTTAAAAAGAAAAAGAAACAAAAAGAAGTGGCCGTAGCCGGACTCGAACCCGGGTGCTCAGGGTTGCAAGCCCTGGTCACAACCACTTGGTCTAGGCCAGTGGTTGTGATAATCCCGGTTAACATTAAATAAATACGTTATGTGATTCTGAGTTTATCCCCAAATCATAAACACGAACCCTAGCTTCTACAATCAGACAAACCACACATTATAAACCCGATTATTGTTAGGGCTTTTGTAGTATGGTTGCCGACTAACAAAACCCACAAAAACAATTGGACTTACAGTGTTGTATTGTGTTCGTTTGCCCGGTCAAGCCAAAAAGTCAAACAGCGTATAGTTTGATAATTATCAGAGATGTTTCAGAATAATTGGAGGTGGAGAAGAGAGTGTGAGCGAGTTTCAAAGGTTCGTAGATGATCAATTTATAGTGTGGTTCGATGGTTAGGTTAATTGGAATGTTTGACCTATGATTAAATGTCAAGCGCGTATGATTTGAAATTGGTCAACGATTGGCTGGAATTAGCGTGTAATACAGATCATACAAGGCCGGAAATCAAATAAGTTTACCAAATTAGGATCAATCACGAGTTAATACCATAGATTGAATCATACGCGACCCACAGTTGACTTTATCAGTCAACTGTGAAGGTTTTTTAATCAAGCATATATTTATTTCGTGTCTGGGTTTATTCCAAGGAGATGGCCAGCCCAGTTGGTTAAGTGCGTTGTGTTGGCTTGGCTTTGGCGCGGGTTCGAACCCCGGCTAGAGCAAAATATTTTTTTTTGTATAATTTTCACACCACCATGTATAATATAATATGTATAAGGTATTAGGGTTACAAATAATGCGACAAAATAATTAATTGAGGATACTAATGATAAAACTTGACGTTTTTATTAATGATAGCCGTGTCGTACAAGTTTAAATGCGTAATGTTACACACATTAGCTTGGTTATGTGATATATACGATGTTAAGTTTAATCGCTTGAATGATGAATCAAAAGAGTGGGAAGCTATGTTTTATGCATATTAGAAATTGACCTATGCAAGTCAATGTGATATATGAGTTGGATATGATTGGTTTATGAATGAATATGTATGCTAACAATGATGTGGACATGATGATATGAAAGGATAGGAGTGATGGACTCAAGCATGGGAAGCTAATGGGTCAAGATGAGGCAAATAAACAAGCATGAACTTGGAGGACTTGAGGTAAGTGATTCTTATTCCATTTAGGATAATGAATGTTAACATGTATATGTGTGTGTAAGTAGGATGGGAATCATGAAATGATGGAACATTAGTAATGATGCAAAGGCATGTTTTGGAGCTTATAATGGGTAAAACGCGGCTTCGGATGGACCGGCGTGGGATGGTGTGAGAAAGGATAGAAAGGAGAAACAAAAGGGTGGATTTCAGAGTCCACCGTAAGCTACGATGGCCACCGTAGCTTATGGTGGCCCCTGCACCCTTTTCTCCACCGTAGGCTAGTAGGGAACCACCGTAGGAGTTTTGGGGTCCACCGTAACTTACTATGGCCACCGTAAGTTACGGTGGGACCTGGAAATTTTTTGTTTATTTCTATCGTATGTTGACGTTTCGCTTATGTGCGCGACCCGTAATTGCGTTTAACGCATCAAATAACATTGTTGGACCTTGTGTAATGCTATGTAAGAGTGTAGCAAGTAATAGGAATGTCGGATTTGCAAATATGATTCTAGTACGAAATGATATACGTTCATATAATTCAGTTGATACGTTTGTATAATGGTGATAAATACGGCAAGTAGATTGTTATGCTTTTGTAGATTGAGAATTTGATGTATGTATAGGTACTCATACTTAGGTAAGAGTGAGAGTACTATGTATGTAAAGGTCGGTCGTCACGTGTAGAACGAGTATAGGATGTTTTAATTGTCCTAGAGGATTCTTGAAGGAAAAGTAACACGATGGTCGAGGTAGGTTGTGTGTGGAATTGTACGCTCGTATGTATTGTAAGGATATTAACCTTGTGTGGGAATTTGTTCGCTCGTATGTAGTGTAAGGATATTAACCTTGTGTGGGAATTGTACGCTTATATATATTGTAAGGATATTAACCTTTTATCTCAAGAATGGTAGAAGATGCAGGTATGTAAGTATGATTGCCTGGGACTTGGGGGTCCGGATCGGGGATCACACCCGAACTTGAAAGAAGGCGTTTGTACAGGATCACGGAGTATTGTTGGATGTTATTTCCGCATCATGAGTAATTTACATGAAGTCACCTATTGAACTAACGAAATGATTATGTGGTGATTGCAGGTTGTCCCGTCTACCTAATGAAGTAAGGAAAGGATGGGGAACGAGTGAGGGAGCAGATTGTACGTGGTTACGGTCACATAACCTAATAAAGATGAGTTTTGTTGAATGCAATAAGAAACAATAGAAGATGTAACAACTAAAATACTTAGTAGATTGGGTTTCTAAACATTCAAGGTTGTTTTTAAAGAAATAAATTTTTCGGTTGGTATTTCCGCTGCGTATTCTCTGTATTACGGATTTAGGGCGTTACAAGGTCTCATGAACCTATCAGGTATTACTATTATTAATATGTTTTCTATTACATACTTACAGAACTGATCAACATTTTATAGAAGAGAAATTCCAAATCAAGCCTTCAAATAATCAAAGTAGCAACAATAGCCCTTGAGCTAACTCATGAGCTTCTTAGAATTCTTGAACTCTTTATACATGACAAAACGAGTACCCCGCCTTATTATGCACACAAAACAAACAAGAAATAAAACATATGAAATAAAAAGAGGCTGAACTGAGTTGATGTATTTTAATATAAAGTAACGTTCATCTCACTGACACATCATCACACCTAAAACAAATTAAAAAAAAAAACACGCTTAAAAAAACAAAAACACAACTACTCTTCATTTTCATTCTCCTCCATATTCTTGTTTGCTCAGAGGTGCTCGATCAAATTGTGTCTAAAGGTGTGATGAGCTTCCATGTTACGTAAGTCTATAGCGTTCAACAAAATTGTCAGTCGTGCCATGTAATGGTGGTGGCAGTTCCTCATCATTTTCACTATCCCAGTCGGACACGACATAACCTTCGTCTTCGACAGTCATGTTATGCATTATTATGCAAGCGTACATTTTGTCGATTATAACTCTTATTTTCCAAATCCTTGTTGGACCTTGTATAATGTGCCATTAAGCCTGGAGAACACCGAACGCCCTTTCCATATTCTTTCTTGTTGACTCATGATTTTTTAATAATTTCAATTTATTGCTTTGTGGTACGTGAAGCTTTTAACAAGATTCGACCATTCCGGGTAAATTCCATGTGCAAGATAGTATCCTAGGTTGTATTTTGTGCCGTTCATTGTGAAATTTCTAGGCGGTGCAAAGCCATCTAGGATACCGTTAAATATCGATGACTAAATTAAGATGTTGATGTCATTGCTCGAGCCTGCAACTCCCAAACAAGCATGCCAAATCCGAAGGTCACCTAATGCAACCACCACGAAAATTAAGGTGGGATGGGACACCCATGATCACCATGGGAATACTGGCCGTGCCATGCAAAAGGACATTTTTTCCATCTCCAATACATACAATCAATACTACAAAGAATTCTTGAAAAGCCATGTTGGCTTTCATGAGCTTATAATAGCCGTATGATGTCGGCTTCATTAGGCTTCCTCAAGAAGTACTCTTTAGAGTATAGTTCGATAACATACTTGCAAAAATGTGTTAAACATTCCAAGGCCGTAGTTTCACCGATCTGTATGTACTCATTAGTTGCGTCAACTCCTATGCCATCTGCCAACAACATCCTTACGTTGTTGAAAGTACGAATAATTTTTATATAAGTCGTTTACAATTCTAAGGAAAAGTGAACGCCTCATCCGGAAACGACGTCTAAATCTTATATCATTAAACACAGGTTGCGGGCAAAGTCATTCCATAGACACGAGTCTCCTTCCGTTCGATTCTTATTTATTACTTTGCACTTCCCTCTTTTTTTTTTGCCTGGAACTTGAGCTTCCTTCACCGACTAGCGAATCATATGTTGATAAATACATCTGTTCGATTTCGTCATCCAACAATACGTTAACCGTTTTCCATGACGGCTTGCATAAATTGATTATTAAGCATATTAAAATCATTAGTAAAAACGGGAAACAACGGTGTAGAGGATGAGGTTCTGCGAACTCTTCTTCGTCACTCGAGCTACCTGCTTCAAAAATATTACGAGTAGGGAGGTGTTGCGAGGTTTCTTCATCACTTGAGCTCATTGTGATTGAAAGGGATTTTGATATTGATAATTTGAAAGTGGGGATAAAGAGTGTTTGTTTTGTGTGAGATGTGTAATGTAAATGTGTGTATTTATATAGTTGATACATTAATTTCAAGTTAAATATGTTAACTTAAAAAAACGTTAGAATTTTTCTTTTTTATATACATAGTTGTAACAAAAGGGGGCACACACCAACGAAACCGGAGCCATCATATATAACAAACCTACCCCTCCAACCCCCTATCCGAACGGGGGCTGTAATGGGTTCTGTGTGCTTGGTTTTATCAGATTGTTCCTGACTCGTCCGATACAATCGCATTGTGGATGCTCTTAGTTAACCAAAAAAATTTAAAAATAAATATGAAAATATCGCCTTCATTAGCAACCACTACATTAGCTCTATAAGCCGAGACAATTGCCTACACTTTTGGCTATCGGCTAATTCTTGTCCAATGCTTTTATATGCTTAGCCCTGCACTTAGGGCTGCAAACGAACTGAACTTTCAGCGAACTGTTCATGAACCGTTCGGCGGGAAGTTCGTTTGTGTTCGTTCGTTTAATAAATGAACGAACATGAACAGAGGCCGCGCTCGTTCGTTCGTTCGTTTGTGTTCGTGAACGTTCGGTAACGTGTTCGTTTATGTTCGATAGTTTAATAGGGTTTATAATTTTTATATTTTTTTATTTTCTTATGTTTACCCAAATAAATAATATATGTGAGGTAAATATGTTTGGATAATTTAATTATATTTTGGGTGGATCTAGCTGATATCTTAAGAATTATATTTTATTCCAAAGTTAATATATATTCGTTTGTGTTTGTTTATATTCATGAATATTTCTTTGTATTCGTTTGTGTTCATGAACACTTGTTTGTGTTCATTAATGTTCGTATACGTTCATGAACAAAGTTAACAAACGAACACGAACACAAGTGTTTTCTTAACGAACGAACACGAACAAAAAAATCTCGTTCGGCAAGTGTTCATGAACTGTTCGTGAACACATTATTTCCTTAACAAACGAACACGAACAAAGCCTTATTTATATTCGTTCGGTTCGTTTGCAGCCTTACCTGCACTATTGAATGTTTGCTAAGACTCCCACTTTTAGACTATTTAAATCTTTTTTTCAGCTAAGAATATTTTGGGTAATAAAAATGATAAAAAAAAGTTTTTCATTTTGAAAAGTAAGTTTTTGGCTCCAAAATCATCGTTTGCTATTCCAATACATTACCATTATATCCCATCAATCACCTCAACATTTAAATTTCATTCCCATTTCCTTCTTTCATCTTCTATTCTATTCTATTCTATTCAAACGGTAATGTAATCTTTCCTCCATTTTTATCCACATTCTTTAGCTCTGCTTCAAGACCACCTTTTATTTTAATCAATGGCCATTCCACACTCTTCACCCACCAACAAAACCCCTTTGTCTTCCAAGGTATATTTTACCTTTTATAGTATTTTATTATATTATATTATGTGGGTATTAGTTATGTAAATGTGTTTGTAGTGGAAGCAGACAAAGACAGTGATGAAGAAAAAAATTGCACAGAAAAAAGCTATTAATGTTAAGCAGAAGGATAAGAAAGTGAGACCCTTTTTCTCTTTTGTGTCAAGCATTTTGGTGAACACTTTGTGCGCGTTCTGGGAACTATAAATATACACCTACCTTTAGAGACAACTTTTGCTTGAATACTAACCCTTAATCTTGTGAAAATGAAAACAAAAGTGTATAGTTGTCCAAGGCGTTTCCGTTTAGTATAAAATACAATTTTTAGGGGTTTTAGACATGTTTTAGGGCTAGTCTAGGTTTGATTTCATTCTTGTCTAGGGTTGGTATAAGTATAACTGCTTCAGACCTGTTTAGATATTTTTTTTTTGCTCAGAACTTGGCTTGAAAAATGAATGTGCCTGAGAGCCTAAAAGTGGGGATTTTGAAGCAAAGTGTGAAGGCTGCGCTCGGCCTGAAAGTGGGCCTAGGCGCGCTTGGGTGAGCCCTAGCATCATAGCAAAAATTACACTACGTTTACCAATATATCCTAGGGCTGCTCAACGGGTTATTTAACGAGCTGAAATTTGAGCTTATGCTCGGCTTGTAAAAAGTTTGAGCCATCTTGCATAAATTAAAGTTAGCATTCAAATATTCAATGTCTCTAGTCATGGACCATATTATTTGGGCATATTTAATAATGGAATTCGGTTATAACTTATAAACATTAACTTTTGGGCTTAACTTAAACCAGCCAAACAAGCGAGCCAAGGTACGCTTGAGCTAATATTTGCAAACTTGTAGTGTTCTATTATTTCTTTGCATTTCCAAATAACAAAAAATCAATTATTTTTGTTTCAAATGTCAATAATAATTTAGTTGCTATCCACAACAGTTTGACTTGGGAAAAGGTAAAAGTTTTGTATGTGTATAACATTAGTAATTTAGTAATCAAACTATTTATTAGACTTGTTTGGAACTTTGGATCATCATCGTTATTATTATTATTCACTCATATGGTGAATAAGATTGCCACTTACTGTAATTAATGTTTAGTTACTTGCTGACCAGGTGAGTTTTGATCTTTCATCCAACTCAATAGTAAGGTTAGTTCATAGTCTGTAAACTGCTAATATGATAACATAATAGCAAAAAAGTAGTTTTAATATGCAATCCCAAACAGCCCCATTAGTGGATTATTTCTAACTATGCATTTGATTTATTCTGCAAAAACGTTAAGCTATGACCCGAAGTCAGCTAATATGGCTCAAGCACCTGATCCAAAGGCCAAGTCAGCAGCTATTGAGCGTGCCAACGAGGTTCAAGCAAGCCTACCATCTGAACTACCTAGTTTTGTTAAACCTATGCTCCCATCACATGTTACTGGTGGCTTCTGGCTTGTAAGTTTATTAGTTTCTTATAAATTGAAAGTTTTTTTTTTTTTCCTTCATGATTAAATCCCTAGATTTTAAAAGTTAAAAAAAAAGGTCTTTGTTTGTATGAAAAGTCCCTATACATCGCTAAAAGCGCTTTCTTTTCAATTTATAAAAGTTTAGGGATCTAATCTAATCATACAAAAAGTCTTGAGACTTGTGTGTGAGTTTAACGAAGGACTATAGGGATGTTCTAAATATGCCTTAATAATAAGGTTAAAATGTGCAGGCGACCCAAGTATTCAACTTTTTCTATTAGGTGCACACATGTATTGAAACTAATTCATAGGTTACCCGAGTATGTATATAATTTCGATCATATTGCTTTATAGGTCACACATGTAGTGAGAAGAGAAATATGGCGTTATTATTTGTTACTTTTTAAAAAGAAACTTAATCATATTATCCAACTATCAATAAACATCAACTCTATGTAAAATATTAGTTTGTTTAGTCAGTTTACAATATTCCACCATGTTTATAACCACATTTTACAATACATACTTGGGATGACATATAAAGTAGTTACCATATATGTCTGGTCATGATAAAAAAAAGTTGAATACTCCCCAGTCACTCCACATGCATAATCCCTAAAAGATATAAACTGTTTAAACATTATGTAAATCTTATCTGTGCTACTTGTGACAGGGGTTTCCGAAGAAATTTTGTGATGCACATATGCCAAAACAAGATGAAACAGTTGTGTTATTGGATGAAAATGATCAAGAATTCAACACAAAATTTCTTGTTGATAAAACGGGATTAAGTGGTGGCTGGAGAGGGTTTTCTATTGCCCATAACTTGCTTGAAGGAGATGCTCTAGTTTTTCAATTGGTTGACCATTGGAAATTCAAGGTAAAAGTGTGAACAATTTTCATTATGAATGTCAACTTATAAAATTCTGATTAAAATGCTGCAAATATATGTGTAAAAAATTCAACTTCAAGCGAGTACACTTCGGGTATACTTTTATCAAATAAAATTTACACGTTGTTAGGGGTATTTTTTTTCTTCAAGTTTCACAGGTGAAATCATTATTCTGCAATATTTTGGCCGGAAACATACAAGAAAATGTCATTCTTTTCTATCGACGTGACATGAGGGTATATTTATCCTTCTAGTATTCGGGGATAAAACTGTCATCTGCAACTTTCCCATTTTGTATACAACTGTCATCATGGATTTTCTGTCATCTTAACATTTTTGAGTTCAAGGTCGCCCATCTGCCAATTTTTTGCGGGGTTTGGCCAAACAATAAAGAAAATAAAATCAGTGGCTAAATGATTATTATTTATGAATGTGTTGCCTTTGTGTTGTAAACTTTGACAGATAAGGATGACATGTATAGATATTACACCGTCCCCTTTATTGTTTAAAGCTTTATTTGTATATGTATGTTATTTGCAGGTCTACATTGTAAGGGTTAATGGTGTTAATGAAATCGATGGAGCTCTTGCCCTTCTAAATTTAGTTCCATGTGAAACGAATCTCAGTAAGCTGCTATACATATTTCTTACTGCCTTCATTTTTTCTAGATAACGGTCAAAACAAGGACGTGTTTGTCTGGGCAGATCCATGTTTTTTTAAAATTATCCAGTGTTGTAAAAGTCGGCCTAGGCGGCGCCTAGGCGCTAGGCGAGGCAAAATATAGGAAATAAGCCCTAGGCGAGGTTCTAGGTGTTTTGGGGATTAGGCGGTCCTAGGCGGTGGTTTTTTTTATTTTTTTTTAAATTCCACAAATAGAGTATTTCTTACTATTATGTGTATATATCTATCTAAGTATTATGTGTATATATCTTAACATATTTTCAAAAAACACCTAAATTTGTGTATATATATAATAGGTATAAAAATACCAAAACGTCTAATTCCGCCTAGTCCCTAGGCTAGACCCCACCGTCTGCTTAGCGCCTAGCGCCTTCTACAACCTTGAAATCATTCAATAGCTGTTCCTAGAAATAATCTTAGTCTTTAAAAGAAATAATTTGTATGCAAATGCATGGAAAATAGACTTTGATGACTTTCAATCCTTTTGACTTGTTCCCTTCTTAATACATTGTTATTTGACTCGTTTGAACCTAAAACACAACCCAAATTGACATGTTAAGAAGTAACTGTGCTGAAATTGCAAAGCGTCCGTTTTCATGTATATGATGCTTATTTTAATTCTTGTTTTCCTCATGAACTTGATCAGGCCAACGTGGAATTACAAATGACGCGAAGAAACTTCAAAATGCTGAAGAAATGGAGATTGATTTACCTAAACAAAATATACAAGAAAATAGTTTAGTAGTGTCTGATCAATCATCGGAAGACAATTATTATGCAGATTCACCAGTTTCTGAGGGACTCAGATTCTCAGAATCTGTTCTCGAGTTCAAAGAAATCAAGAATATCGATGATTTCAGTATCGTTGTGGACAACTTAGTCATAGATTCTGAAATACCAAAACACTTTCAAATCAAATACTATGATTTATGTCATAGTCAAAAGGCATATCTTCATGAAAACCTGTTGAAAGGTCTCAATGTTAAACTAGCAGTTGGGATTATTCTTGAAACCGTTACAATCGCTGATGCAATCAGAGCATGTAAAGTTGGCGTTACTCGTGATGATCTTGACATTTGGGATAAAACTCTTAAAGCCTTTGAAGAGGTGGGTATGGAAGTCGGGTTCTTAAGAGCTCGGATAAGTAAGCTTGTTGGGCTTTTGGAAGCTAAAAAGATTGAGCAAGTGAAAGCAGAAGATGAGATGAGAATCATCAGTGAAAAGCTTTGTGGGATTAAAGATGTGATCAAGAATCTTGATGTTGAGATCGAAACCCTAAAGCTAACAGGCAAGAATCATGAATCTGTGTTTTGTAAAGAGGCTAATGCTCCTTGGTGACAGTCTTGTTTTAACTTTTAAGATGCATTTTTATGCGTAGAATGACGATTAACTTTTGTGGGAATGGTTCATTTTTGGCATCCTCGGCTCACATGATGATGACGTGGATATTTTGGCATGCTTGTTGGCGGCTTGCACGGTGATGACATGGATCGTTGCATGTACATTAGGATGGGATGGTTGTAATTTGTTATTGCAGCTTGTCATATCAAAGTTATCATATCCTTGTAATATTACTACAAGAAATCAACTATTATGGGGTATTAAAACAGTTTAAATGCTGTCTTCTCATTCCCTTTCTTATTTTTTTGTCATGATAATCAATTGCTGTTTTCAAGTTAATAGGCTTAAGTTTTAATATCATTCAAACATCTACAAAACATAATTTAAAGTACTATACTTAACAATATGTATATGTAATATGACAAGCGCGACGTAATCTTTAACTAATACTATGTAGAGGTTTATACACTTGTAACTGTAGTATATAATGTTATATAACCGAGTTAAATAAGATGAGAAGTAAGCATCATGTGAGAGCAGTAGTAGGATGGGTGAACTTTTAGGAAAAAACAAATGAATGTGAGCTCGAGCAAAATAGACGATATTAAAGGTGAGATGTAATAAATTAATAGTTTCAGACTCACCTATGTTCCGTGCCTCTAAAAATCACTTCAAATACTATTTATTGTTTGTGGTTTCCAAACATAATTTTGAAATGTGGCTTTACCAAGCCCCCATGCTGTACTGTACATTTTCAAATCTCTTTCTCTTCCAAGGTATACGTCCTTACTTTGACTTACCCGACTCAAGTCAAGGCGATGAAGCAGGCCTAGTATCGTACCCAAGAAAGGGAATCCTTCAAACTCTTTTTTCAAGTCAAGAATGTGTAAACCGAGGCCATTGAATCATACATCCATCCATCCATCACCCTCCATTCACTGCCACTATTAATCTTACCTCTTTGTTTGCAGTACAAACGGACAAAGCCATTGCAGATTAAGCAAAGGGTAATGAAGATCAAAGCTAAGAATACTAACCAAAGGGTCAGGATAGTGATCGCCCCTTTTCTTTTCTTTTCTTTGTTACTTTTAATATGTAAGTGGCAGTGCCTGAGGTGCAAGCAAGCCTCCCATCTGAGCTACCGAGTTTTGTTAAGTCTCTGCTTCCTTCACATGTTGTTCCTTGCTTTTGGCTGGTAACTTCATGACTTACTTTTTACTTTATCATCAAAAGGTATAATCTTTTACGTTACGCAATGGCGCAACTTGAAAAAAAAAATAGTGGCGGGGCCGAAAATCACGAGACCCAATTTTTTTCATATCGTTGGGGGCCCGACTCAAATTCATATAAAATTGCCTACGAAATTCGTAAACTACTACCACTGAGCCAGAAAACGGTGGGGGCCGGGGCACCCCTGGCTCCCATAATCGTTCGCCATGGACGTTAGGGGTGTTTATTTTCTTCTAATCGAACTCAAAAAGCCCAAAATTCGAACATATTAGGCTACTTGGGGAATTGCGAACTGAACCGACTTGAATTCGAATAATATAATATATAAATTTAATAATTGCATATTTACCCAACCCAAAACCAAATTTACATATATTAGTAAGGAATAAAGAGAAGGTAAATATGGAAATTTATAGAATTTTAAAGTATGAGTTACATTAAGTGTAAAATGGTCATTCTATAATTTTGTTTGATAAAATAAATCAAAATGGGTAAATTTAATCTATGCAATTTTGGTTTTGGGTTGGGTAAATATGCAATTAAGTCGAAAAGCGACACAATGAAGTATGAAAATCCTATATGTGCTACATTTGTTATTAAACTAGGGACTTCCAAAGAAATTTTGTGATTTGCACATGCCAAAACATGATGAAACAATTGTGTTGGTGGATGAAGATGAACAAGAATTCAACACAAAGTTTCTTGCTGGCAAAACTGGATTAAGTGGTGGCTGGATGGGGTTTGCAAATGCTCATAAACTGCTTGAAGGAGATGCTCTAGTTTTCAACTGCTTGACCACTGGAAATTTAGGGTATATCACCCTGGGTGTAAACAAGCCAGGCCGATCCCATATTCGGCTCGCTTAATTTATGAGAGCTCGTTTTGAGCTCAAAATTTAAAGCTCAAGCTCGGCTTGTAAGTCTTCAAGCTTGAGCTTAAGCTCGACTCGTTTATTTTTTAGTTATGATTACGTTTTTATATATATATATATATTTATAATTACAATTTATATTATAACCTAGTATAGCTTATGCAAATTGGATTTTAACCATCAAAACTATTAGCTATAGGTCAATAATTTAGTAATTTAGTAATGTGACTAGTGACACTCATAACTTTCACTTTCGTCGTTCAGGGCCAATTGACTTAATTGTATCCCGATAATCGGAATGTGGTAAATTGTTTTAGTGATAGAGATGGAAGTAAAGGACAAACGAAGTTACTTATCCGTTAGAATGAGATTGTCATTGACAACGAAAGTAGAAGTTATGAGTGTCATTACTCACATTGCTAAGACGGATTATAATCAGCTAATCATTCATGGTTTTGATTATTAAAAATCAAGTTGCCTATAATTTCTCTAGTTATTTGTAACATAATAATAAATATCATGTAAATATATATTTAATACATTGAAAAAGCTATATAAAAAAGCGTCCATTAGGTCCACGAGTTTACTTGAGCTCAATAAGTGAAACTAGGGCTCGTTTAAGCTTGGCTTGATTTGAGCTTTTGGCGAGCCAATCTCGAGTAGCTCACGAGAGGCTTATCTTGTTTACACCCTAATTGACCATTTTCATTCTAGTGTCCTAATGAAAGTGTAAAACTTGGAAATTTAAAGTTTTTTTTTTTTTTTTTTTTTTTTTTTTTTTTTTTTTTTTTTGCAGGTCTACATTGTAAGCGTATGCTCTCTGAATGAACTGATGGAACACTTGGGCTATTAAACTTATTTATTATTTTATTTCACATGTTTGTTTGCTCTGTTTGCAGTGCAAACAGAGGAAGATTAAGCAAAGGGTGATGAAAATTAAAGCTAATAATCCTAGGCAAAGGGTCAAGACAGTGAGTCACTTTCTTTTCTTTGTATTTTCAGTTAAACTTATATTTTTTAAAAGTAAAACTGTTTAGATTTTGTCAGGATCAAACTTGTGACTCTCAGTCGAAATCTGCTGCGATTGATCGAGCCAGTGAGGTGCAAGCAAGCCTCCCATCTAAGCTACCGAGTTTCGTTAAGTCTATGCTTCCATCACATGTTACTAGTTGCTTTTGGCTGGTAAGCTCATTACATTATGATCCAAATATAATTGTTTAAACCGGCCCAACCCAAATAACCCGAATTCAAATAATATACATATACTTTTTTTATAAATTTTATTTATTTTGTAACAATTTTGCTAATTTGGTTTGTTCAAACATACCTTAATTCGAACCGAATTTGAGTATGCTTATTCGCTTATTTAAATTCAGTTCTTGATTTTTCAAATTTGGCTTCCAAAGAAATTCTGTGATTTGCATATGCCAAAACATGATGAAACATTTGTGTTAGTGGATGAACATGAACAAGAATGTAACACAAAGTTTCTTGCTGACAAAACCGGATTAAGTGGTGGCTGGAGAGGGTTTGCAAATGCTCACAAACTGCTTGAAGGCGATGCTCTTGTTTTTCAACTGATTGAGCATTGGAAACTTAGGGTATATCAACTATTTTCTTTGTGTTTTTTACTAATGAAAGTGTAAAGTTTCAAAATAGAAAGTTTAATCTTTTAAATTGTTATTTGCATAGTCAAAAGGCATATCTTCATGAAAACCTCTTGAAAGGTCTTGTGATATGTCAACTCTCTGTACGATATTGAGAGAGCATTGTATTCCATTTATAATAATTACAAATGCAATGAAATACGAAACTAATTAACAACATTTGACTATACAATAAAATAAGGAGAAATTATAGGCATGATGGTTTCCTTCCAATATTATCTTTTATCCCCCCGCAAGCGCACATGCGGTGGACATACATGAAGCAGGTCTCTGAAATGTTCGAACTGTGGTCATGGTAAACTCTTAGTGAAAATGTCCGCGACTTGAAGCATGGTAGGAATGAACTTAGTGTGTAGCTTTCCGGACAAAACGAGCTCTCGAACAAAATGGTAGTCTAAATAAATATGCTTTGCTCTTTTATGCGACACCGGATTTTGAGACATGAATAAAGCACTTCGATTGTCACATAAAAGAGTCGGACGTGAAGTAGGTAAAGCATGAAGTTCCTTAAAAAGATGAGTTATCCAAACGATTTCAGCCGCGACATTAGCCATTGCGCGATACTCGGACTCACAGCTTGATCTTGAAACCGTTGGCTGTTTCTTTGCACTCCATGAAACAAGGTTGCCTCCTAAGAAAATAGAATAACCGTATGTCGACCTCTGAGTTTCAATGCAACGCGCCCAATCCGCATCCAAATATCCCAATATAGTTGATGACTTGGGGCGAGTGAAGACAAGACCATGAGAAATAGTTCCCTTAACATAGCGAAGGATCCGTTTAACTAATTGAAAATGATATTTGGTTGGAGCATGAAGGTGTTGACAGGCTTGGTTCACGGCATAGGCAAGATCCGGTCTAGTGATTGTGAGGTATTGTAGAGCGCCGACTAGAGAACGGTAATGGGTAGGATCCGAGAATGGAGGACCATCAAAAGTGAATGTATCGGTGGTCGAAAGAGGAGTCGGGACAGGTTTAGCATGGTTCAAACCGGCACGAGTTAGAATGTCGTTTACGTATTTGGTTTGGGTGAGGAAAAGAGTGGATTTGGATTGAACAACTTCAAGACCAAGAAAGTAGTTCAACGAGCCGAGATCCTTAATGGCGAACTCTTGATGTAACCGAGCTGTAAACGTGGAAATAAGTGATGGTTTGTTACCCGTAAGAATAAGATCATCAACATATACAAGCAGGTATATTAAAGAATCATCATGATGAAAAACAAATAGTGACAGATCTGCGCGGCTACAAGAGAAACCATATAACACAAGAAAGGAACTGAGGCGTTGAAACCAAGCTCGGGGAGCTTGTTTAAGCCCGTATAGAGCTTTGTTGAGTTTACAGACATGTGTTGGGAACTTGGGATCAACGAACCCCGAAGGTTGCTCCATGTATACAGTTTCGGAGAGGGAACCATTTAGAAACGTGTTATTGACATCAAGCTGATGTAGCGACCAACCATGAATCATGGCTAAAGATAGAACAACGCGGATGGTGGAGGCTTTAACAACGGGGCTGAATGTATGAGTAAAGTCGAGGCCCAACATCTTAGTGAAGCCTTGAGCGACAAGACGGGCCTTGTAACGATCTAAGGAGCCGTCAGAATGATATTTAGTGCGATATACCCATTTTGAACCAACCACGTTAGTGGCAGTAGGACGCGAAACAAGAGACCATGTGCGGTTTCGGTGAAGAGCTTGTAGCTCAGCGGTCATGGCATCCATCCAATGCGAGTGTTTGGATGCACTTTTGTAACCTTTCGGATCAACCGAAGATAAAAGGGCCGCATGAAGAGGTGAATTCATAGCCTGAGAAAGGTAGGCAGAATGCTTGGGATTTGGTTTAACAGTACCAACCTTGGATCTAGTGACCATGGGATGGTTTGATGAGGAAGTTGTGGGATTTGATGTAGGAGGAGGAGAGGGGGCCAAAACATTTTCATCGGGTAAGGGTGAGGACTGTTGGTCAGAAGGTGAAGATTGGTCAGGATGTAAATTAGAGGAGGGTTGGTTAGTGGTCGATGAATGGTTTAACTGAGGGGTATGGATTTGTTGTTTTGTAGGAGGTGATTTGCACAATGAACATGGTGGGGTAGGGGTAGTGAGAGAATTTGTTTGAGGAGTAGTACTGGATGGAGGGTTGATAGTTGTTTTAAAGGGAATAGGATCATGGAAAACAGATAGAAAAAGATCACAAAGATTTGTGGAGGAAGAATTATCATTGTAAGGAAAAAAGGTCTCGTCAAAACGAGCATGACGTGTTATGTACATACGAGAAGATGCCGGGTCAAAACATTTGTAGCCTTTGTATTGCAGGGAATACCCCATGAAAATACATGGAATGCTACGTCGAGCAAGTTTGTGAGGAGCATAATCTCGTAGGTACGGATAGACACAACATCCGAAAACACGAAGATTGTGGTAATCGGGCTTAGTAGAAAAAAGCATTTCGAAAGGAGATTTATCATTTAGTACCTTTATGGGTAGGCGATTTATTATATATGTAGCGGTACTAAATGCATCAACCCAATAAGTAACCGGAACATGAGCATGAAATAACATAGCTAAGCCCGTTTCCACTATATGGCGATGCTTTCGTTCGGCGCGACCATTTTGTTGGGCGGTGTACGGGCAAGAAAAACGATGAAATGTGCCATTGTCCTCGAAAATTTTTCGGACATATTGGTTAACAAATTCCGTGCCACCGTCACTTTGAAATTTTTTACTTTACGTGAAAACTGAGTTTGTACTAGGCGCAAGAAGGTTTGTAATGTTGAGTAAAAATGAGTTTTCAATTTAAGTGGATATAACCACGAGAAATGTGAATAATCATCTATAAACACCACGTAATATTTATATCCATCCGAGCTTAGGACTGGAGATGGACCCCATAAGTCACAATGAATAAGATCAAGAGGGTGAGAAGCACGTTTTTTCATTTAAATCAAATGGTAATTTTCGGGCTTTAGCAAGTTGACATGGCGAACATAAATTAGGTTTCGGCAAAATAGAAGTAAATTGCAAACAACCATGTTTCTTTAAAATTGAAATAACATCAAAAGCAACATGACCCAAACGAGTGTGCCATAGTTCAAATGAAGCTTTATTCGACGACACTGAAGCAAAAAAAAGCCAAAGATTTATCCCGGAGTATATAGAGACCGTTTTCACACCGACCTTGAGTGAGAGGTTGGCTTGTTTTCTGGTCCTGAATAAGAAAAAACGTATCTGAGAAAAGTACATCGACAGGATAATCTTTAGTCAACTTGCTAACGGAAAGTAAATTTCTGGTTAGTTTAGGAACAACCAAAACGTTATTTAAGGACACACGACCATTGAAACATGTCCTTTATGAGTGATAGGAAGCGAATGCCCATTACCAAAGAAAACGGAAGAGGAACCAGTGTAAGGAGAAAAAGATTGAAGTTTACCAGTGTCGTCTGTCATGTGCAGATCGGCGCCAGTATCAGCAGTCCAATCAGGATCCTCACCAGAGAACCGACATTGAGCGTGAAAGGCTCGAGCAAGATCCTCATGTCCAGAAGCAGCGGTTACAAATGAGGAGAGTTTGGGACACTTGTTGGCGTAATGGCCATTTGTGCGACATAGTTGACAATGGGGAGGCCTACGCTGGTTTTTGGAGGTGTTGGAGTTGGACTGATTACGAGAAAACGAACCGGAACCAGAGGAACCAGATCTGGGTCGGTTGTTAGAAGAGCCATTAGATCTGGCTTGGTGGGAAACAAAGGCTACGGGAGCCGGAGTAGGCGGATGAAGGCTGCGCAAGAATTGTTCTTGACTTTCCGCCTTGGTGAGAAGGTCACGAAAACAGAGAGGATCACGAGCGGTGCGAATAGCAGTGGACCAACTTTCAAACGTGGGACCAAGACCATATAGAAACCAATGGGTTTTGTCTGTGTTGTTTACCGGGTGTCCAATGGCCGAAAGTTGATCACAAATTACCTTGAATTTACGACCAGACTCAGCCACAGTAGGCGACCCTTTGGTTAATTGGCGAAGATTGTCACGCAAGAGGTGCATTCTTTCCAAAGAGGTATTGCTATAGGCGGCTTGTAGAGCCTTCCAGATCTGATGGGAAGTGTTGAGGCCAAGTATTTCGGCCACAGTTTCTTCTGTAAGAGAGGTGTTAAGGATGAGAATTGCTTGTTGATCGGCAAGAAACCAAGTGGTGAAGGCAGGATTCACTTGTTCCTTGGAGTCAACGATGATAGTTTGAGGAGGTGCAGAGATGGAACCATCTACATACCCAAGGAGTTTTTGGTTGGCGAGGAGAGGGGTGATCTGGTAAACCCAGGGAAGGTAATTGGTAGATGATAATTTGATATTGATCATATGCAATAGAGTAGCCATAGGGAGGGAGGTTTCAGAAGTGATAGAGGAGGAGGAGGCAGATTGCAACATGGTAGGAAAAAAAACTGATCGCAAAAAAGTATAAGGGAAGAAGAGGACGAAAAGTATTAAGGAGGAATATGACAAACACTGGTTGATACCATGTGATATGTCAACTCTCTGTACGATATTGAGAGAACATTGTATTCCATTTATAATAATTACGAATGCAATGAAATAGGAAACTAATTAACAACATTTGACTATAACATTTGACTATACAATAAAATAAGGAGAAATTATAGGCATGATGGTTTCCTTCCAATATTATCTTTTAGATCTCAATGTTAAACTAGCAGTTGGGATTATTCTTGAAACCGTTACAATCGCTGATGCAATCAGAGCATGTAGAGTTGGCATTAGTCGTGATGATTTTGACACTAGGGATAAAACCCTTCACGCCTTTGAAGAGATGGGTATGAAAGTTGGGTTCGTAAGAGCACGGATTAGTAAGCTTGTTGGGATGTTGTTTGAGTCAAACAAGCTTTTGGAAGCCAAAAAGGATGAGCGCCTGAAAGCAGAAGATGAGATGAAAGTTATGAGTAAAAAGCTTTGTGGGACAAGAGATGTGATCAAGAATCTTGATATTGAGATTGAAACTCTAAAGCTAACAGACGAGAATCTTGAGGTAGTCTTTTGTAAAGAGGCTAATGCACCTTGGTGACAGTGTTAGAAAAAGGATATTTTTAGGATCAGAACTGTGTCATCATTTCCTTATTTAGGGGATTTGGACAGCAAGAAGACAACAGATGATACTTTGACAGCTAATGTTTTGCAATTACATAGCCGTTAGGCTCCTTGCCATTTTTATCATTATTGTAAATGGGCCTATATATTGTACTATTCTTTTTGCCAAAAGTGCATAATTACAATCAATCTTTTCCTCTGATTTCCAATATGGTATCAGAGCAGAGTTTATAAACTAGTCTGCTCATCATATACCTTGCATCTCGTTCCGACATACACATCCAAACCAGGCTGCCATGTCCTAAGAGGGTAACACTGGTTCGGATTTAGCCCTCCAACTAGCCAAACTGTTTAAGGATGGCTTTAATCCTCAAAATACTCAGCCACAAACCCCAAAATTATCCGATAACCTATAGATTAATCTCAAACTCAACAGCCAAAACTACGCTCTATGGACCCGGATGATCCGGGTGGCCATAGGCGGCAAATCAAAAGCGCTTCTGAAACATTTGACCACAAACCCTCCAAGCCCATCCGACGAAACTTACTAGCAATGGGAACAAGATGACCTGGTAGTTTTTTCGTGGCTGATTCAGAACATCGAACCAACACTTGCCAGCAACCTCACTGAGTTTCCCACTGCGAAAACGCTGTGGGACGCCCTGGTGGTCACTTATATTAGTGGAAAAGACAAATTACAAACCTTTAACCTCCATGTAAGAGCAAATGAAATCAAGCAGAATGAAATTCCCCTTGAAAACTTGTGGATTACCCTACAGGGTATATGGTGGGAGATTGAAAGGATCGATCCCAATCCGATGAAATGCCTGGAAGACATCCAAACATACACCAGAATCAGGTCTGAACAAAAAATGTTTCAATTCCTAAGTTCTTTAGACCGAAAATATGAACCCGTGAAACGGGAAATACTTCGGCTTGACCCTCTTCCTTCCGCGGAAGAAGCTTATGCGACAATAAGAAAGGAAGAGAGTCATCAAAAAATACCAGGTGTTAACCCGAAAGGCGAACCAACAGGGATAGCGGCTGGGCTCTCAGCCACTAAACCAAGTATCCTTAATGGGACTGGTTTTGTGGTGAAAGGTGCCCGTCGGCCACAAACCCAAAAACCCGACAAAACCCACTTAAAATGCACTCACTGTGGCATGGCCAGACACACCAAGGAAGAGTGCTTCAAAATTGTCGGGTATCCAGACTGGTGGACCGACGGACAAAAAAAAAACAAAACAAAAGCACCGGATCAGAGAAAGGAAAAGCCTCGGTAGCCATAAGCAACAACCACCCTGAAAAGTGGGATGATGGACAGAAATCTTCTGGCTTTAGAGGGATTGCCTTCTCTGATGAAGAGCAAAACATGGATGGAGGTAACCTGGTTGAGGGATTGCCCTCAATTCCTCCTGCTATTTTAAACCCTATCTTTTTTTTTCCCAAAAAATAATGAAACTCATGAATAAAGAAGATGAATCCTTTGAAAATAAACCGATCACAGAGGACAAAACTCATAAGAAACCGGTGGTTTTTCGTAAGGACAAATCTTTATTTATTACTAAAGAATCGGTGCTTCCCCTTAACCATTTTTCTAAAAAAACAAATGAAGAAAATGATAATGTTAGGTACAGGGGAAATACCAATGAAGATGATGAATCTTTCATTGGGAAGCACAAATATATCTATGTTATCTATGTTACCTTATTAAGGAGGAGACATGTCTAGAAAAGTAATTTTACACCCATTTTAAGATGGGATATCAAGAGACTCATGCTTTAATATAGATATGTCATGTAAAAGTTCCCCATAATACCCCTTATTGCATTATGCACTTGTACTATAACTATATAATCAATTTAGAGACTTATTAATGTATTTGAATTATCACATGTGAATTAATATGCCCGCACACTGATTATCATGTACTTATGTATAAATAAAATTTGAAGTATTCTATGAAAATTCTACTTTTATAAAAAAGTTCATTACTATCATGTGAGTTGTTTTGAAGCTCCTCATCCTTGTATGATTTCAAGTAAAAAGACAAAGTGACCGTCTAGATCAATTGCAAAATGACTATAATATAAATATAAATTCTAAAATCATTATATTATACTAAGAAGGTTAAATTTTAATGATTGTATGAACAAAATAAACATAAAAACATATGTGGGTTGTAAAAAAAAACAAGAATTGTAATTTTGATTGTTAAATCTTAAATTTACTTTTAAAAGCCGTCTCTTATGAGAAAGAGAGCAAGAAAGAGACATGCTTTACAAAATTTAGCCAAATTAAAATGCAATACGCTGCCATGTTTTTTTAGAATTGTATTTGCGCAGCGAAGCGCGCGGGCATAATACTAGTCACTACAAAAAAAAGGAGATAAGGATTGTGATAAAAAAATCGGTTAAAAGGAATAAAAAAAAAATGAGCCATGTATGGGCCAATGTCAAGATAAGGCTTATATGGGCCAATCCTTTACCCATTTTTGTAAAATTAAAGGGGCTTTGGCCCATATTATTAAAAAAAAACGAAAGAAGCGGGGATGGTATAAAGGAACTAAAATTAAGCCCAATTTTTTTTACGATGGTGCTTAAATAAAAACAAAAAACCCTTGTTTTCTAGGAGAAAAAAATAATAAAAGTGTCTTAAAGCATAAAGAAAATTTTAATTTTCGACAAGCTAATATAGCTCAAAACTGCACAAAAACGGGTGAGTCATGGATTTTTGATTGTGGTGCTACTAACAACATGACTTATGACTTATCCGATATCATTTCCAAAACTAAGCCAAGAATCAACAACATCAAAACTGCTAATGGGGGGATGTTCCTGTCAAAGGAGGAGGAACCATTGAAATTTCTCCAACTTTAAAATTAAAATACTGTCTCTATGTTCCATCCCTGTCCCATAAACTGTTATCCATTAGCCACATTACAAAAGAGTTAAATTGCACTGTCTTGATGCATCCAACCTTTTGTATTCTTCAGGATATCAGGACAGGAATGGTTATTGGGCGTGGCACAGAACGATCAGGATTGTATTATGTGGAAGAAGTGACTCAACAGGGAAATGTGATGCTTACTCACAGAACTACAGATAGAGAAGCATGGCTTTGGCATAGGAGATTAGGACACCCATTTAATAGTTATCTACATATTTTATTTCCAAAACTTTATTCCTCCAATAAAACTATAAAGTGTGAGACGTGTGTTCTAGCTAAGAGTCATAGACACACATATAATTTAAATAATACTAGAGTTGAGGCACCTTTTTCTTTAATACATTCTGATGTGTGGGGCCCCGTAGAGGTTAATGGGGGACAAAACTTTCGTTCTTTGTTTTGTTTATTGATGACTGTACTCGTATGACGTGGATCTTTTTTTTTTTGAAACATAAATCTCAAATCTTTGAAAAATTTACTATTTTTTTATAATATGATACAAACTCAGTTTAAAACTAATATTAAAATTCTTAGATCCGACAATGGAGGTGAATATGTAAATGAATCTATGAAACAATTCTGTCAAAACAAAGGAATAATCCATCAAAAGGCCTGTCCCTACACCCCCCGAACAAAATGGCACTGTCGAACGAAAAAACCGTATTCTTCTAGAAATAACACGTGCCTTCTTAATTGAGTCACTTGTTCCCACATCTTTTTGGCCAGAAGCTACTGTAACGGCCACATACTTAATCAATCGTCTTCCAACCAAAGCCCTCAACCTTAAAACTCCTATTCAAGCTCTTTCCGATTTCACCAAAATCCCTTCACCTCTCACTTTACAACCACGGGTCTTTGGGTGTACGGTTTATCCCCATATCCCAAAACATGATCGAAGTAAACTTGGATCCTGTGCAGAAAATTGTGTCTTTGTTGGCTATGGAATTGATCAAAAGGGATATAGGTGTTATAGCCCTAAACGCCGACATATGTACACTACCCTTGACTGTGACTTTCTTGAAACTGAATTTTTCTACCAACACAATGGTCAGGGGGAGAGAAAGCATAATGATCCACTGGATTGGCTGAAATGGGCTCCCTCATCTATTAGCGTAAGTCATCACAATACCCAAGGAGACTCATTACTTTTCCACAATCCGGTGATGATTATCCTACTTCTTCACGATCTATTGGTGCCACTGACCAAGGAGCTTCTTGTCCTACACCCCAAGAAGAAGTTCAAAATAATACCCAACAAGACTCACCTACTTTTCCACAATCCGGTGACGATTATCCTACTTCTTCACGATCCATTGGTGCCACTGACCAAGGAGCTTCTTGTCCTTCACCCCAAGAAGAAGTTCAAAATAATGAACCTCAAACCACTCAACATGAGGAACCTCAAAGTCCTCCTTGCATAACTAATGATAGTGATTTATCAAATGATGTTTCTAACAGTGAAATTGCAAGAGAACAGGTTATACATGAACAACAGGAGGAACCAGCTGAGAAATACGTGCTTCCTCCAAGAGCTAATAGAGGAGTACCTCCAAAAAGATATTCACCAGAAAAAGAAGCAAAAATAACCAGATATCCCATGGCAAATATGGCAGATGGAAATTTGTCTAAAGAAGCTAAAGCTTTCAATACTGCTCTTCTTAATGAACAACTTCCCAACTCTGTAGAACAAGCCCTGAGATCCAAGGAATGGAAATTTGCTATGGAAACTGAAATGGATGCGCTTGTAAAAAACAAGACTTGGGAAAAATGTGTTCTTCCCTTAGGAAAGAAATCTGTTGGATGTCGGTGGGTCTTCACTATTAAACACAAACCATATGGGACAATAGAGAGATATAAAGCCCGCCTTGTTGCCAAAGGGCACACACAGACATATGGGATTGACTATTCTGAAACCTTTCCTCCTGTAGCTAATATCGATACAATCCGTGTTCTTCTATCTATTGCTGCAAATGAAGGATGGCCTCTTCATCAGTTTGATGTTAAGAATGCCTTCATTCATGGAGAACTGGAAGAAGAAGTATATATGGAGGCCCCCTGGTTTCACAAACGACTTCAAAGAACAAGAAGTATGTCGATTGAAAAAGACTCTTTACGGTCTTAAACAGTCCCCTCGAGCCTGGTTTGGTAGATTCACCTTGGCTATGAAAAAATACGGGTTCAAACAAAGCAATTTTGACCATACTTTATTTCTCAAAAGGAGAGGTAAACTCATAACTTGTTTAATTCTATATGTTGATGATATGATTATTACATGAAATGATCAAGAAGAAATGGATAAGTTAAAAGCAAGCCTATTCAACGAGTTTGAAATGAAAGATCTAGGGAGACTAAAGTATTTCCTTGGAATTGAAATCCTTAGATCAAAGCAAGGGATTTTCATATGTCAGAAAAAGTACGTCCTTTACCTTCTTGCTGAAACTGGAATGATCGACTGTAAGCCTGCAGATACACCGATGATCGCCAATCAAAAACTTTCCATAGAAGAAGGAGCAAAATTAGCAAATAAAGGAGAATACCAACGTCTTGTGGGCAAACTCATATATCTCTCACACACTCATCCAGATATGGCATATACAGTGGGAGTAGTTAGCCAATTCATGCACCAACCCCAAATTAACCACATGGATGATATACGAATAATTGTCAGATATCTCAAAAGAACTGTCAACTATGGGATTCTCTTTCAACCAAACAATCATTTGAAGATTCAAGCCTACACCGACGCCGATTGGGCAGGAGACCAACAGGACCGGAGATCTACATCAGGACACTTCACGTTAGTTGGAGGAAATTTAGTTACTTGGAGAAGTAAAAAACAGAAGGTGGTTGCTTTATTCAGTGTTGAAGCTGAATTCCGAGGTATTGTAAGGGGGCTAGCAGAAGTCTTATGGATACGCAAGCTTCTAACCGAAATTGGATTTATTCAGAAAGAGGCAAGCAAAATCCTGTGTGACAACAAAGCAGCTATACAAATTTCTGAGAACCATGTCTAACATGACCGTACGAAGCATGTAGAAATCGACAGACATTTTATCAAAGAAAAACTTGAGAACGGGACTATAGAACTTCTGTTCACTCGATTAGAAGACCAATTAGCAGACATTCTTACCAAATCTGTCAACGGAAGACTTCATAGCAAATGTTTACACAAGTTGAGTATCGGGAATCCCACTACTCAACTTGAGGGGGGAGTGTTAGAAAGAGGATATTTTTAGGATCAGAACTGTGTCATCATTTCCTTATTTAGGGGATTTGGACAGCAAGAAGACAACAGATGATACTTTGATAGCTAATGTTTTGCAATTACATAACTGTTAAGCTCCTTGCCATTTTTATCATTATTGTAAAAGGGCCTATATATTGTACTATTCTTTTTTTTGCCAAAAGTGCACAATTACAATCAATCTTTTCCTCTGATTTCCAATAGACAGTATTGTTTAAAGAGTCAGTTTTATGTTTAAAAAGACTATTTTTTTTTGGAATGATTCAATTTTGGCGTACGCTGCTTGCATGATGATGATGATGCGGATATTTGGCACGTTTTGGGCGGTGATGCGGACCGCTGCGTGTGCATTAGGATGGGACTATGGATGTAACAAGTGTTGTATGGTTGTATTTTGTAGTAGCAACTTGTTAACTCAAAATAGGCTGACTTTGGGATGGGAATATGAATGTAACAAGGGTTGTATGGTTGTATTTTGTAATAGCAACTTGTTAACTCAAAATAGGCTGACCTTGTTATCTCTTTTCTCAATTTTATCTATGTATCATCCACTGTGAACACGTGAACATCCCGGCACGAGCGAGGTTTTAGCCTGGCACCACCGTGAACTCCACAACAGCCCTACACAAACATCGACGTGACGATCCAACGTGAGCCAGTGTGAGTAGGCTCACAGCGCGAGAGAAGTTTTTTGTGTTGGAATATTTTTGCATCACAACGGGGTTAAGTGACTTGGTTACTTGAGAGTCACATCGGTGGCTCACGCCAGTGCTCACCCCGGCCAGCCACACAACATATAGTCTAATCAGTTGGAAAACATTCCCTTTTCCATATTCTGAACAATTGTTATTTGGGTTATTGTAAAAAGAACTTGCATATATGATATATCTATACTATATTATAATGTATGAGGGAGGGGTATTTTAAGATACCCAAAAGTTAAGAACTAATTTTTCATTAACAACCCTAAAATGAGGGTAAAATAGTCATTCATACATTATTTACACTTTAATAACCTATCTTATTTACACTTTAATTCCCTAATTTTTAGTTAGTAATTACATTTTCCTTCCCTCCCCTACAAAATTATAATTTCTTTTATTTAATTCTATTATAACTTTAAAACTATTATATTTTAAAAACATTAGAACATTGAACTATCCATGTGGCTGAGAGCCCTCACAACCCAGGCACAACGACGCAATTATCAGGGGCGCGTTCTACCACTGAGCTAATAGCCAGTGGTGGAGCGGTGAAATGCGTAGAGATCGGAAAGAACACCAACGGCGAAAGCACTCTGCTGGCCGACACTGACACTGAGAGACGAGCCTTAGGTATGAATATGTTAGATACCTGTGACTCGATTGCTGAAATAGCCCGTCGTGCGAGCCCCCCACCGGGGGCCCACATTTCGTGAACAGCTATGCCCGAGAATGAATGAATTGTGAAGGACGTTCGAGCTTTTCCTGGGAGTATGGCATGGGTTACTTCAGCGCCGTAGCGCCTGGTACTTGAACATTGGCTCGAGGCGCAATGTGTGCGTGGCTAAAAAAAATGAAATTCGGAAATGAAAATATACAATTACACAGCCCAAGCACAACGACGCAATTATCAGGGGCGCGCTCTACCACTGAGCTAATAGCTCGTCGTGCGAGCCCCCCACTGGGGGCCCACTATGCCAAAAGCGAGAGAAACCCCATCCCTCTCTTTCCTTTTTTCGGCCCCATGCACGATGACCGGCTCATTTTTGTCAGTGTGTCGGTGTTTGTCGTAATAAATACCGATGTGTGGATTAAAATGTACAAGAAAGAATGACTTATGTACAAGTGATTATTGCATTTTATGTTTTAAATACTAACTAGATTAAATATAATATGGATTTATTGTTAATATGGATGTTGAATCATAACACCATTTCATGATCAAGTAAGAGGGTGTTTGGGATTGCATTTTGAATCTGATTTTTAGATTATTGCATTTTAAAAACACTGATAATCAGTTTTTAGTGTTTGGGATTGCATTTTGAAAACGCAGATAATCAGTTTTTTAGGTTAACAAAACGTAATAATCTATAAGCAGCTTCACCCCTGCTTTTTCAAAACGCATAATCTGTTTTGAATAATCAATCCCAAACACCCCCTAAAACTTAAAATTGTAAAATTTAATTTGGTGTTAAATACTGTTCCGCCCAATAATGAAAAAATCACATAAATCAAATGCAACGATTTAAAAAATCAAACAGCGCACTCGAAATCTACATATCAGCTTTGATGATTCTTAAAATATGATAATGTTTTTAACATTACGATTCATCTTTGCTTTGACAGACAAATAATTTGTCACACGGTAACAAAACTACAACACAAGATTGGGTTTTAAGAATGTTTCATCACGTTTGTTACTGATAGCTTAAATTGTAGTACCCTATTTAAATAATCAACATTAGCAATATGTGCATATGTATATGGGTATGCATGTATATATTATTAATAGGTATATACATAAATATAATTAACTAAAATAAATCTCATTAAACTTTTAAATATACATAAGTAGCTAAATATATAAAACTTTAAAATAATTAAGTTTAGAAAAAAAATATAAAAATGCATTGTAGATATTAATTGTAGGTAAATTTTTTTTTTCAAAAAACCTCAGCTGCATCAATTTGGTAGAAAACACATGATGTATATTATATATCCATGTGATATGAACATCTATGTTAATAAAACTCCCTAATTTGAAGGGGTTCTTTTTAATAAAGTTAAAAAAAAGATAAATGCACTAAATTCGGTATTCACAGAAAACACAATAATTTTTTACACTTTAGTCAAAGATAAACAAATTTTCCTAATTTAAAGGGGTGGGAAAATCATCAATTTCAAAATTTAAACCATGTGCTAACCTATTAAAGTTTAACAAAATTTCATAATTTAAAGGGGTGGGAAAATCATGAATTTGAAAATTACACCATGTGCTAACCTACTAAAGTTTATTCTATAAATACATACTAATGCACACCTATTTCACTTGCTAAAATACGTAGGCATGGATACTGAATTCAAAAGTTGGAGCTTCTAATGTTGGTTATTTGTTAGTTTATGGCTTTCAATTGTCCCATTTCACTAATTATACCTTTTTATACATATCTTAATCATTAAGTGTTAACTTCTTGGTTTTGCAGATTCATTTATATGAAAAACATACGAAGATGAACAAACCAATAGCCATACAAGCGTCTAAAGTAGCGTCTAAGGTTTTATTTATTAATGTTTAATTTTTTAATATTAATACGGCTGTTATTTTATGTGGTCTATTATATGTGTTTTATTGCAGGATAATGGTGATAATAGTGTTGAGATTATTTGCTATGATGCAATGTTTAGTCCTTACAAATATGACCTTCAACATGAATTTAGTGAATATAGGTAATATCAACATTTATTTCATCTTTTATTAACTTGTGTATTAAATATTTTTAATTTATTTTAAGGATTAGATGCATGAAATTAATAGGAAGAGATCCAAGAGGCTCTCTTAATGGAAATTGAGTCAAGTTATTGATCTAGACAGTTCTGATGAAAATGATAAAGAAGACATATTTGATGACACTTTAGATAGGAGAAAATGGAGGAAACTCATCCTCACCAAAAGATGTAATAATCAAACATGGAGATATACAAGAAATTTCAGTGATCGTTCTTGATGACGAATGGTGGGCAAACAATATAGATGAGATCATGCAGACTTGGAACATGTATGACTAAATTGATCTCATGATTCAAATAGTTCACTAGCTTTTATTTTTCTCAACTTTTATGTTTATTAATACTTATTTTTCCTTTTGTATGTTACTTTATTTTATCAAATGTTTCTTAAGAGTACTTTACAATTTAATTGTTAAATCTTTTTAGTTACTAGACATGTGCAACGCTTATGACGTATATCCACCACAATTATGCTACAACAAATACTATACGAATTTGAAATAAGTATCGAAATTAAAAGTGTCACTCCCGCTGCATCGCGCGAGTTTCCTACTAGTCTTAAATCAAATGTGAATAAATCTTCATAATCTTTTGATGTTATGAAGTTTATAAACTATATTTGTATTGTTAAAAAATATATAACATGAATGTTTTTTATTTTTAAGTATTAAATCAATAAAGTTTGAGAAATTTACCATTACATTTATATATGTGAACGAAAAAAATATTTATATATGTGTGAACATATATGGTTTAAATACTTTCCTAAAGGTTTTTTTTTCTAGGATATAATTTAACTCATATCAGAAGAACTGTTTCGATTGTTCTAACACTTGCAGTCCAGTTGGTTGAGGGCCTAAAGTTTTCTATAAGAGACTTGAGTTCAATTTCCACTAGTTACATTTGGAGGACATTGGTGGAGGGGAAATGAGGGATGACCCAGCCATTGGCTTGGGTTCGAGTCCTGATCCCGACCGGTTTTATCGATTATTTCACTGTCGTGCCTTCGGGCGAGTGAGTGGTCGGGTTTTCCCGGGAATTGGTGGCTCGGGTACTCTCGAGTACCTGATTCGCCAAAAGAGTGCCCGAGAGTACTCGAAAATTGATTCGTTGGCCGTTCAAAAAAAAAAAAAAAGAACTGTTTCGACATGACCCGTTAATCCCTATATGATGTTGTGGTAAAGATATTAGATTTTAAATGGGAGGTTGGGAGCTGAAAAAAAAAGTGTATTTAAAAGGGCCGTAAATATAAGTGATGAAATTAGTGATTAAAAAAAATCTCAATATACACCACTCTTTACAAGTGTCTATATTAATGGCACCATTTATGGTCTAACAGTTGTATTCAAGACTTATTTAGTATTATCCACATATTAATCAATGTAATTTTCTTGTAATAAGAAAAATGCCAGCTTCATAGTGATTTCCTGGGCATTGAAGATAGCAGCAATCTTTAAGGACCAGTTTTTATTTTTTTAAAGGTATTGACTATTGAGATTGAGATCTGAACTGATCCAACTTTTTCCCATTATAAAATTTCTTACATGTGAAATACAACAAGATTTATCTTAGAAATAATTTTTGAACAAACTTAATTCATTAAATACTTTTTATTCGTCTTTTATGTATCATTTAAAGTGTGTTGAGTATATATAAACCTAGTGAACTTTTACCTAGTTTTTGCACCAAATTTGTCACATGTCTACTATTTTCTTAACTCGTTGATTAAGTTTGTATTTTGATGATACACGAACATAAAGTAGATATGTGAAATCTGTTTGTGTAGCTCCGGGACTATGAGGTAAAATCTTGTGAAACATTGGTTCTTTATTTTCTTAAAATTATTAAGATACACAAACAACTAAGATAAATGTTTATTCAATATTTAACATAATAACAAATAACTTTCCAATCAAATATGTACAAAAAACCACCCATAATCGTAAATCACTTAACTATAATCATACCACAGATTGAACTAAATGAATACACACAAATCTGAACATCTATGACCGAATTTAAAACCCTAAATACTCCACAAAATAACCTCAAAATTTAAACAAAACTATTACAAATAAAAATAAAATCCACCCTCACTTGTAATGGTTGCTCATCACCAATCACAGCAATCATTTCCTGAAAAAAAAAAACTAGTTATATTCAAATGATGTTACACCAATAATAATGGTTTATGGATCCAAGATCTTCATATCCTAACATAGTAATATTATTGTGTAAAAGGATTTTTAAAAAACTTTATGTGTATACAACTTACATATATAACTTATTTACTTTTGTCATCACAATGTATGTTGTGTAAAATAATTCATATATATCATTCTAAAATTTTGAATTTCATATATATTCTTTTAAAAATTATATATAGATTAATAAAAGAAAACTGAAAAATAAAAAACTGAAAAAATAACTCTACTAAAAATCATGTCACTAAATAATGTTTTCTTGGTTTATTAAGTTGAAACAAAATGTAGTAACTGATTTTAGTTTATTTCTTATAAAGTAGATAAATATAAAATTTTTAGTGCTTGAAGTGATAAATGTGACATTATGAGTATGAAACTTCTAAACTTTTATATATGAATTAATAGTTTACCTGAGATATTGGTTTGCTTCATCAATGGTGTCTAAACCACTATGATTCTTATGGTCACCTTTCTTTCCAGCCAAAGAGCCATTGTGATTTAGATTTAGGCTTTGACTGTGGCTTTTTCCAAATCTCCACCACCCTGAGCTTTTAGGGAAGAAGATGTCTTCATCATCATCATCTTTAGCTGCAAGAAGCTCATCTCTGAGTGTTGTGACAGCCTTCTCTTTCAAAGGCAGAATCTTGGTTTTAAAAAAGAGTTCATCAGCAGAATTCGAAGCAAAACAAGGTACAGAAAACTCAAATTCAGAAGACACAGGAGCTTCTCTATAAGTGTTGTTCTTCAAATTGGTGGTTGTTGTTTGTTGGGTGTCAGCAAAATCATTTGAGAATGATATTCTTGGCCCCAAGAAGCCACCTTGTTGTTGCTCATTCATTTGCATGTTTAAGCATGCCATTTTTATTTTTATATATATATTTTTTTAGAGAGAAACAGTGGTTCTTGTTTCCTCTAAACTCTATAAGTAGCTGCAACTCACATGCTTGTGCTCCTATTTATACAAAGAGATGCTTCTTATCTCTTTAACTTGTATTAGGGATAATACATGTGAGGACCATGTATTCAAGTATTTTTGGATTCCCATATAGAAAGTAATATATACATCATCTAAGTATATTTTTGGTTTGGTTTCTTGACAAAGCCCAACGGGTTATTCACAACAATATTTCGACAACCTAGGGCCAAGGGGGGTTTTATAGTAGGTTGAGTTTCAGAAAGTGATAGCGGCGCAAGTCACAACATGTTTATACAGTAAAAACATGTTTAATGCCTTTTTTTGTCCCACCACTACACGATAGTGACATAAAATGTAAGACCCCGATCCCTAGAGACCTCACAATAAGATACAAGCATCAATTTAGCTTATAAGTTTTTAAATGTCAAAACATGGCAGCGAAAAAACATCAATATTTGTTGCATCAAGTCATCAAATTGAAAACATAACAAATATAGTCTCATCACGTAGACTAAGATCAACAAGATGCCAGTATTTAGAGTTGGGCAACCTTCAATTTCAAGCATGTAGTCTCTTATCGATCGACATCAATACCTGATTAAACCTGACATGCATGATGTTGGATCTAAATATGTAGTCTAATGTTATCAACAAAGTGAAGGGACTTGAAGTGTCAAGATTGGAATATTGTAGATCAATACTTAGTTAATTAGGTATTTGAACGCTATAGGTTTTGTTGATTGTCTCCCATGGCACTTTTTCCATTGGAATTGTCTCTAGGCTACAGTGTCATGCTAGACAATCAGCTAAACCTATGCAGTGATTAATTTCCTAGTGACACTGAACCATCTCCCTCTTAGGCTAATGTTATCAACATCTTGTATCGTCTTCAAAGCCATCACAACATGTATATTGTGACCTTTAACTTGGCAATGACCAATCTTACTTTTAATATCCTTCACATGCTAAAAATTTAGCTACGCTGAGTGAGGTATAGTTGACGATAAAAACATAAGTTGAACACTGCTAGATAGCAATATCGTGCACATCAACCATCAATTAGTATTAAACAATATTTATGTTAAGTGAACTCCATCATCACCAATCGGGGCTTGTACCGATTGCTAAGTGTTAATATGCCTTATGTCCAAGGCTTGATACAAAACCACTATCGAGCCGATGGTCTCACTGGAAGCAGCCTCCCTATTCCCACGGGGTAAAGGTAAGGCTGTCTACATCTTACCCTCCTAAGACCCTACCTTAACTTTGCTATTGGTGGGATTAACTGAGTATGATGATGATGATGATGAACTCCATCATCAACTGCTTGACATTAAGCCCATAGGCTAATACCAACATAAGACTCCATATCTGCTACGTAGGACCCATCAATACATTTTTCATCGATTCATGGGGCATTAATCACATATCATCAAGGATGCAATGTCAAACATTTAACAACTAATATCACATTAATCAAGTCCAAATATAGAAAATTTGGAAAGCATGCATATCAACTCAAAAAATGGGAAAAAAAAAGGAATCTAGAAATCACATTTTATGCTTTAACTTAACGTTTACAGCATGGTTCAACCTTTAGCTATACTCACCAATATGGTTAGAGGTTCAAATTTGAAACGAATCACTCAACACTCTCGCCTAAACAATATGGAAAAAGCTTAGTTTTGCCTGAATAGTTACGGTAGAGACTAGTTTCGCCAAAAAGGTAGGCATCGCTTGAACGGTTCAACAAAAGTTAGGTTTCTCTGGAATAGCTAGCCAAACCTTGCGTAGAACCGTAATGTGTTCAGATTTGATCTCTCAAACAAACGCGAGATTTACGTGGTTCGATCGGCTGACCTATGTCTAAGGGCTGCAACCATGATACTTTTATTATTGCTTTCTACCTCATTCATGATGAGGAATTACAAATACAAAATGCCTATTTATAATTACATATTAGGGTTACTAAACTTTTCCAACACATCAGTCATGATGATGTCAGGCACTGAACCTCTCTTTGTCTCTAACTGCTCCCACTGACTCAAACTGTCAGATCCTGAAACATTTTGAAAGCGAATAAAGTAGATAATCAACTTGAGAGACTTTTGACAATTGGAATATTGGTTCCAGACCCACATATATTTTCTAATTATATCCATTGTTATCTAGACAATATAGATATGTTACTAAGCGTTATGAAACCGAAGCTGACTGTTAGCCATTTGTTTGCCTTCCGCCCCTCGTTCATCACACCGGTGGCTAGTGTTTAGGACAATTGTGCACCCTCTTGACTTCCAATCAAGACATGTGGGGCTTATCAAACTCAATAGATCCATCCAAATTTGCTCGCTATGTATTCAGATAATAATGGTTCATACTGTAAGGACTTTTGTGGTGTGTTTGCGCTAAAGTAAACATGTGATATAAAAAGTAATATGTGATCTAAAGTGTTTATGTTTGTAGCATGTTTCTCCACCAACATGAAACAAGTAAAAGGGGTCGTTAAACTCACCTTAGGTTACATAGTATAAATATCAAAAAGAATGTTTATAAGTGTTTGTTCATGTTTGTGTTTGTCCATCTGACCCATTGTATATATATAATGACATTGTGTTCTAGAAAAATGTTTGACTAAGTTAGACCAAATAGACCAAGTTTGACCATAACCCGTTGGTGACCCGATTAGCATTTTGGGTTGATTCATGTTTGTTAAGTCTAAGACATGCAAGTAAACACTAATCATTCATTCCTAGTGTTTTATCATGTTAGTTAATCACACCATGTGTTATTTGTTATTCATATCAAATGTTCAGGATTTTAAGCATACAACTAGCTCTAGAATGTTAAAACAATAATTTACTGTTCATAAACCTATGTGTATTCCACAACACACACATACATGAAAGTTTTTAGTTTTAGTAATCTAAGAACACTTAGAACAACTTTCATGAATAAAGTTTCTACTTTTAGTAAGGTATGACCCTAACATTTGATTTTAACAAAACAAGAGTTCTAACATGTTTATTTATCCATTCCTAAAACATGTTATATCATTACATATTCCATATCATGTCTAGTTGTTAATATCAAAATCCCCAAATCAACAAAGTTTCATACAATGGCAGGTTATGAACATCATCAAGTTGTAATCTAATCAATCATCCAAATCATGTTATTTAGCCTAGACTTGTATAACCTCATTCCAAAACGTCACCATGCAAGCCGAAGAATGAAAACCCCATGATCTAGTTTATCAAAGTTTCCCCATTATAAAGCAAGTTTATGATCTAACACGCATCCTAGTGTTTTTGTTGTTCAAATCATTATCAAAACACATAATAACTTTTCACAAATCAAAAGTACATGTTAAAACTAATTTTGGTGAGATAGAGGCATTAGGGTTTGCATGGACAAATCATGATTAGAGTATAAAAATCAAGATTAGAGATTGAAGGTTATGAATTACTCACTCGTAGCGCTTGATTTCTTGATTCCTAGCCTTCCTAAGCTCTGGGAATTGGCAAGAACGACGGTTCCAGAGGTTAGGGGGTGTGAGAATTTGTAATAGGGGTTTATGAAGAATTAGGGTGAGGAAAAGTGATTAAAGAGGTTATAAACGCGTTTAGGAGGCTCTAAAACACTTGGGCTGACCTGGGAGGACTTCGCGTCCCGCAGGGAGATGGTTAGCCCTCCCCGCGTACCGGGGCGTGTCTTTTTTTATCAGTCGGGCCTGATGTTTGGGCCAAGAAGTTTAGGATGGGTTGTTTATTTGGGCTTTTGTTTGTTTCTCTTACTAAAACTAATTGAAACATTTAGCATGTGGCACAATTATTTAGCCCAAGTTATTTTTAGTGTCGGTCACGAATACAATAACACGTAAACATGTAATTGCAAGTAATTACACATAAGTTCATATATCCATATAGGGGTCAAGTCAAATATTATTATTCACAATCTACATACTATGGCTAGGAAATTGCAAATAATTTAACACAAATTATTCTACAATTATTCGTTTGATTGTTTCACCAACGTTCGGAATACAAGACTTGTGTGTAATCTGATCATTTACTGAATTATCATTACGTGAATGTTCGTGAGTATCGTGTGTTGTTTAACGCACTTAATTAACCTAATTAAGTCTAAAATGTTAATGTTTGTGTAAGGTAAAATTGTTTGTGTTAGTAGAAAATTAACCTGAATTTGCCAGGTGTCACAACGTTTACCGAGACGCCCCTCATGAGCTTACATCGGCGATTTGACATATTGAGCACGATATTCGGAATCTTCATCACTCTCACGATCATACTGATGACTGGATGAGGTGGTCAGGTGGGTTGTTGAGTTGGAGACAAAGAAGAGACTCGTTGTAGGTATGGAGCCCCGACCAACACCACCACCACTACATTATTCGGATGATGAGGATGATGCTTAGGTTGTACTGTCTATCTTTTGTACTTTATATTTGGTTTTTATTTTGATTTCTTTTGTATGAACAATTTATTGCTATCTATATTCAGTTTCAATTATTTAAGTTTGTGATGTTTATTTACAGTGTTTAGTAATCCTCGATCGGTTATTCAATTACAATGTTATAAACTGCTAATGGGTCTACCCACGCATTGCCGCGGGGTTTAAATAAAACCCAACGACAAACTAAATTGAAACGGTAATTACCAGTTTAAGGTGATTGATAAAGATGGAACCCCATTAATTAAGGCATGTCTAGCTCTAGCCACATCACTTGAAGAAAATTGTGCAATTATAACAATAGAAATTTATTGAATATTAACAACTCATTAGCGAACAAAATTTGATTAATTAAATATTAAAATTTGCTAACGTACCACAGGTACAACTTGGGACGTTTATTAACTCAAACATGGTTATCAAGCCAAAATGCAACTTTAAAAAATGAAATTTCATCCGCAAAGAAAAGAGATGCAATAAAATGTCAGATTAAATTGTTTATTAGTATATTACTTTTAAGGAGCAACAACCTTGGACTGCCGAAACAACTCCTCAGTTGCAACATTTCTTTCCTTAACTTTCTTATGTAAACCTCCTAAACAAATGTGTGTTCGTCCACAACGTCCTTCTCATTTATAGTGGAAACTGGTTTCTCTTTTGTGAAAAATGCACCAACTAATAATAAAGCATGAATATTTACAAATGGAATGCAATAAATAAAAAAGGTAAAAATAAAATTTCATTTTCTTCTACATCAATATGTATTCATCTTTTCATGGCTCATTCAGTGCAAAAGAAAAAAAACTAATAGTTTTACCTATATTCTGGAAATGTCATGCCACTCACATGTCATGTATTTCGGTATTCTTGAATGGCTCATAACAAATTCTATATTTTTAGCAACACACTTTGTTGTTTTATATTTATCTTCGCACTTTGAAACCTGAAAGAAATCATTGATAAAACACAATCTGAAAAATCAAAATTAAAAGTTTATTAACAAAAGATTGACTTGTATTTACCTCTACGTAACTCACTGTGACACCCGACATATTCAACTTAACATTTTACAAAATTATAAGTCTACCTTAGTTGAGTTTATTAACATACTTAACTGGGTCAGTTGAGGTGGGTTACTTTACGTATTGTCCACGGTTCAATGATTTGGAGGATCATTGAGGGTATTTTGTGTGCACACGAGTCTTGAGTCCCGTTGTTGGTGAATTACATGAATGGAATTAAGTGACATATTTAGATTGATCCATATATGTTACACAATGGGCAAATACATGTTTAAATGATGTTCATATGATTATACATGATTATATATGCTTAACATGTGTTAGGATTGCATGTTCATGTGTTAGGATGTGTTTAAAACGCGTTTAAACGACAAAACTGGAAAAGTTGGAAAACTGAGAAACTGGTTCGACCCATAGGGGTTCGAACCAGTTGATTAAAGGTCCATTCGATCTCCACACAAACTCATTCGACCTCTACACAGGTCGAATGAACAATATGTATAAATACCATACTTTGCAATTTTTCCTCATTTCACAAACCCTAAACGCCTCTAAGTGCTCTCTCTCTCTCTCTCTCTCTCTCTCTCTCTCTCAACCTTAAACACCCGGGGAGGAGTTTTTGACCTTGTTTTTCATAATCTAACCTACAAACACCTTCTATATCATAAACAAGTGAAGATCTAAGGTGTGTTCTTGATCCAAATCCTTTTTAAGCATTTTTTATTCGTTTTTATTAAACCCCAACGGTCCAGATTTGTTCTAAGATGGTTTTCATGATTAAAAACTTTTCTAACACCTTTCTAAACAAAACCTCTTCATTAAACATAAGTTTTTATACAAATAAACATGTGTTAATGGTGCTTCATGACGTGTTATGTGTTGTTTGATGATTGAATGTTATTTAGATGAGATAAGAATAATCAAGGGCTGCTATTGATGATGGTTTATGATTATCTTAAGTTACAAGTTGTTGGCTGATGATGTTTTGTCTATTTTGGGGATTTTATGTTAGATTTAGGGGTTTTTCATGATGTTATTGTTTATGAAATGATTAGGGGTTTTCATATACATGATAATCTGAGCATATTATGCTAATTGTTAAGTGTTCAACAAAGTTTCCATTTTGGGTAAAGTTTATGTGACATTTCCATAATTTACCATTTTGGCTAAGTTATAAAATGGACGGATTTCGGAGTAAAATTAGTAGGGTTTTGTAGGGATATGTTATTAATGTTTGACTGCTGTGATTTGTGGTGTTTCGTGATGTTTTCAGACTGTTTAGATGCGATTTGATGCGTTTTATGAAAGTGTGCTGAAAATGGTCGAACCAAACAAATTCATTTGACCCTTCGTGGGGTCGAATGGAGTTCAATGGGGGTCGAACCAATATCAGACTGGTCAAATGAATCTTATTTTTGTCGAATTAACATGTGTTAAGGTCGAATGAACATGTGTTAGGTCGAATGAACATGTGTGTAGGTCGAATTAACATATGTTAGGACAAATGAACTTGTGTATGGGCCGGATCAATAACATACGGGTCGAATTAGGACCCATATGGATCGAATGAACATCCAAAAATCCTGATTCGGCCTTACACCTTGCTATGTGCGATTCTTGATGCAAACTAAGTGTTTTATGCATAAAACTTATGCGTAATCTATATGTACTTGATTAGTTTATGTAATGAGTCGCCAACGGGATGTCGGGTCGGTCTAGTGTGTCGGTTTAACACTCAAACACGTTTTCAAACATACTTAGTCATGATCTGCACAATCAGGGGCTAGTTAACCTAAGGGTTATTAGTCAAAACACTTATACAAACTTTTATGATAGATCGCCAGTATTTGGGATTATCAGGACCGTGTCTTTATTTAAGAAAGCAAACTAAGGTGAGTATCACAGCCCCATTATTTACTATTTTCATACTTTTGGGTGAGAAACATGCGGTACGAACTTACAAACATTTAGACCAACATATTACATTATATCACATGGATACTTAGTGACTTTTATTCATCGGTAAAGACCTCTCAAACTTAGTGAACCATTAATATGTGGATACATAACGGGGAAAGTGTGAATAGATCTATTAGGCCTGGCAAGCCCCACTCGGGCCGAATGGAGGTCGGTGGCGGGTGCATTTTTGTCATACGAACTTACGGCACCGGGTGATGAACCGGTGACGGGTATAGAGGCATTCTAACGTTCAATAGTGGTTCACGACACTATAGTATCATGTAACGATGTTTACCTAGCATCAGGTATAGATGCAAGGATTGTTAGGTCTGGATTACAACTGTTACAAACTTTTGCAAACTTTATCTCTGTGATTCACCGGCAATGTATGTGTTGACTAACTTTGCATGTTTTCTCAGGTCGCTAAGGTAGCAGGGAGTCTTAGGCGCAGTGGACTCTCACTGTGTCTGGTCTTGCATTCATAAGTAAACCATGTTTGGTTTAACTACATACATTTGAAACTATTGTTTTGTAAACTTAATGCTTCCGCTGTCGGGGTCTGTTTTACATTTGAAACTTTTAACTAGCGTGGTTGGTTAATTCTACATTACTTCATATCATATAGTTGTTGTTTATTGTGAGCATTAACTTAGATCCTGATATGTTACGCGCCTCGCGGTAAAACCCCGCAAGTGGAATTTGAGGGTGTGAAAGATTGGTATCAGAGCCAATGGTTATAGTGAACTAGGACTGCATGTAGAGTCTGGTCTATAGCCGAGTCACACACACTAGACGGTCACATGTTATGAGTCATTTTAGTGGGAAACTTACTAACTTTGTCGGGGTGTCTATATCATCATACTTATGTGTTACATCATCTATTCTTTCTTGAGTTTTACCTATTCTTTATCTTACCTTATCTTCTTCTTTGGGATGTGAAGACGTAGGGATTGACTTGTTGATTCTTGGCACGGCGTTGTTGTACATTGGAGTGGCTTCGGTGTACCTTCGAGATCTGTCCAGTATTCGGATATCTCCTTTTTCATGCTCCAATGGACACACTTGTTTACACACACTATCTTGCACTTGTACTTGGTTTAGTACACCTCAGAATGATTATTCATTTGGGGATCCTTATACTCTTGGTATTCTGATCGGATGATTCGTGGTTGATACGGATTGGTCAGATTAGGATGATTCTCTATCATTGTTGCTTGTAGTTAGTACTAGTGACGAATCTGAACGTCTTGTTCTTTTCTATTCCAGAAGATGTCAGCTGCACGTGGTGGTGGATGTCATGGTGGACGTCATGGTGGCGGTGGTGGTCGTGGTGGCGGTCGTGATGATGAGAATATCACTATGACTCAAGCCGAACTGAACAACATGATTCAGCAATAGGTGTCTGTTGCCCTTGCTGCATTCCAGGCTGCTTAGTGTAGTCCCGAAATACTAGATCTTGTTGAATGCAATAGATTGTTATCACTTGGAAACACCTATTAGTTAGGTGTTTCAAGTGATTAATCCAAGAAACAAAGAAAACTAGATGAATATTGAAAGACCCGACACACACAATGAATAACATGATGATTCCATATCTGATTTGATAATGAATAACCTTGGAATACCACAATAAGTACGCACCTATTCAAAGTGTGCTACAAAGATAATCTCCAAAACCCCAAAACCCTAGCTGTGCACATACAATCTATATATATCCAATACCTGGGCCTGCGCACTTAACACAAGTGCGCAGGGCCCGTCCATTTAAGTGCGCAGCCTAGGGTTTTGCATACTAAACTATGCTATAATTACATGTAAGGTCCTTCAACTAGTAAGCTTTACAATAGTCATTCAAAAGTCTCTATTCTGGTAACTGTGGTCTCAATATAACCCAACAATACTCCCCCTAGACCACAGCTACCAGTCTTCAATCTTCAGTCTACATCCACATCGCTTTCCTCCCCCTCAACCTATGCAGGAGGGTCTTGTAAGTACAGTGCGACTGGATCTACTTCAGCTGCTGGAGAAGTTTGGATAGATTCTGTTGTAGTTCCTTCAGGATTAGCCACTGATGCAGGATCTTCTGGAAGTACCTCTGAAGCAGCAGTTTCTGTAGCAGCAGCAGCTTCAGTTTCTGTAACAGCATCAGCAGCAGCAGCAGCTTGCGCAGCCTTTTCCCTGTCCTCCTTTTCTTTGTCTGCTGTGTTTATCCTGTCGACTATATCCAGCAGCTCACTCTTCAGTTTCAATGCCCTATCCACTGCCCTTCTAAACAGCACGGCTTCTTCAAACAATGTGTTTCCGGCACCAACATTGATCTGATTTGCAAATAGCATATTCAGATCTGACAAATTTAGTGCAAACACATCAACCGGATCCAAAATCCTCAGTGCCTCTGAATCGTTTTCCAGCTTGATGACCGCTTCACCAGTGTTGCTGTCATAGAACCATTTTTTGAAGTTCCTTAGCATCACTGGAAGCTCGGGTCTGATCGGAACTCGTGTGACGACCTGAGGAGGGTCTATCACATAAGTTATCATCCCACTTCCCGTTGCTGGATCGATTCTTGTCTTTGATATTCTTCTTCTGGGCTTTTGCGGCTTAAGGATCTGGAAGTTATTCTCACACTCTTTCCTGATAAAGTTTTCAACCATGGCAGCCTGGGAGTCAAGTGAGGGATTAAGGAATGGGGCCCTGCTAAGCTCCCTGATATCCCATCGGGGAAGAGATTTCAGCTCCTTCTGACCCTTGAAGTACTGGATTACCCCCCCTCTCCTTTTCACAGCATACAGTCTCTTTTCAGCATCATATTTCCATGAGATAATCTTTTCCCGGTGAGCAGACCTGGTATGATGGATGTTCTGATGTAAGGCAGGAATGGTAATGGGCCTTCTTGGGAACCAAGCTGCTCTTTCAGGGTCCAATTTGTGCCCATCGGATGTCTCATAAACGACTTCTTGATCTGTTCCCATCTCCACAAACCGCTCTGGCATTTCATCTTCGCTAACCTCGTCCACTTCACTTTCCTCAGCCGCTTTTTCTTTCTCTTTTTCTGCCTCCAGAAACTTTCCGAAATCGAAAGTTTCATCAAAAGTAGCGCTAGGAGCATCTGTTAACTGCTTCTTCAAATCCTGAAACATGTCAAACATCTCCACTTGAACCTGATGTTGAAACTTAATCAGGTATCTTTGATCTTTTATCACTTTCTCCATTTTCTTGTTCTTGCCTTTGAGCTTTTTCACCTTCTTTCTTAGCTCCTGGTTATTGTGCACATCACTTTTCAGCGTGCAGATTTCCCTGGCCGCAACTTTACCTACCTCCTTCACAAGTTTCTCGTATAGTTCCTGATGCACCGGTTTTCGACGAGGTGCAGCAGGAGCTGATGAGGAAGGTTCAGCTGATCGGTGGGTTGGAGCTTTGGGGGCTGATGCGGCAGCAGTGGAAGGCCCTGGAGCTGAAGTGGCAGCAGTAGAAGGTCCTGGTTGGTTCGGTGGTTCAGGCCCAAACATCTGTTCTATGACCGCTTCTCCCTCAATATCTTCCTGAGTCATAACACGGGGAATCTCAGATTCGGGAAGCTGATCTCTTCTTCTTTTCTTTCTTGCTTCCCTTTCAAATTCAGCCACTGCTCGTACATTTTCAGCGGCTTCAAGCTGTTCGGGTGTCAACGTGTCTCTCCCTTCTTGCAGTAAACCAGCTGGTCTTCTCTTTATGCTGGGTCTTGATGGAGCTGGTTCAGTCGCCACTCTTTTGCCTCTTGATTTTTCTAGGGCAATCTCTTCAGCCGTCGGCTGGGCTGAAGGAGTGGGTTCAGATGATCCAGGTGCAGGGGCAGCTCTGGATTGTGGTCTGGGTCCTACAGCATCTGATCTTCTCTTCTTGATTTTGTTGTACAGTTCCATAACAACCGGATATCGCTGGGCCACATACATGTTTTCTAGCATTGGTTCCCAGTCCGGTGTGTTGCACTCTGTGAAGAATCGCGCCCCTCTGGTGAATATGTATTCGTCACCTATAGGCAGACCCTCATGCTGAGTGTTTATCATCATCTGGACAAACCTCGGATACATAGCCCACTTCCCTGAACCAGCATCTACATTCTTTACCATATAGTCAAAGATCATTCCCGTCAGATTGAACACTTCGTCCTTGCAGATCTTAATCATAGCTGTCGCCCATTCAGCACTAAGTGCATTGTATCCTCCCTTTCTGTGACATAGAGACATTAAGAATACATGACTGATAAGTCTCCAGTCTCTTGTAAGCTGACTCTTCTTTATATCGCCTCTTTTGTCAAATTCACCCTTGTAGCCGAAGATCCTGAATTGTTGGTGAATATCAGCTTTAGACATGAACCTGAAAGTTCCAGGTTGATCTTGCAGCCTTAGCACATTTCGAACTGTGTCCTCAGTAATGATCACAAGCTTGTTTCTGACAGTTGCATTAATACGCTTGACCCTTGATACTGTTTCGACTCTAGCTGATCTCCAAAAGTCTTCAATGTGGGAAACATAAACTGGTTCAGCGTTCTGCACAGCAAATCCGACTTTACTGCGTCTTATCCAAGCCACGACATCTCTAAAATTGACATCCTCAGTATCGAGATTCATTGGTTGATTGTGCATGCCCCTAGGATCCCAGTCAAGTGCCATCTGTTTAGCCAAGAGCACGAAAAGCCAATTAGATCTCGGATAATTGACTTTAGACTTAAACTTACACGGACAACGAACTTAGACTTAGATTTTATTAGTATTTTTAGATTTTAAATTTTAACGGTCATTGGATTAAGAATTGATGGATCGGTGTCATCGGTGTCAATGGTACGTTTGAATTTCAGTTGTTAGATTATTAAGGTCCGGTTTTAAGTTCGCAGTACGTTCAAGTGTCTTAATAGTCAATATGAAAGATATGTTGTTGTTTAGAGTCCAAGTGTTCAAGAGTGTCAAGTACGCAGTCCAAATCAAGTGCGCATGTCCAATCAAGGTCAACATAGTCAAGTGCTCAGTTAAGTGCGCACAAGCTTGACTGAGCACTTGGTTAGTACACAAGCCAAAGACAAGTGCGCAGTGCAAGATCACCCGGGCATGGTAACATCTTAGAGACTAGTCAGGTCTGCGTACTAGGCAAGTACGCAGACACTTGAACCTTCGTTCAAGATTTAAGTCCACAGTTATGTACGCATCCCTTTTAGGGTTTCTGAGCACTTATATGACTATGAGACAAGTGCGCAGTCTCTATGAGACAAGTGCGCACTTGTTCATATATCAAGTGCGCAGATCTTCAAACATTCAAAAACCCAATAATACAAAAAAAACCAACTGATGCATCTTGATCATACTATAATACCCTGTAATTTCAATCAATAAAACATTAGAAACACAAGATCTACCTTAAACAGTAGATGAGAAACAATAACTGGGCAACGAGGTTTGATATGATGTGATTAGGGTGTGATTATTGTGTGATTATGATGATGATGATGATGATGAACGGTGATGATGATGATGATGAACGGTAATATGTGGTGATTAGGGTTTGTAAAAAAAAGTTAGGGATGATAAAAATCTTTTGACCGTTGTTGACCCTGTATATATACATGAGCTAATGGGCCTGCGCACTTGAGTTAAGTGCGCAGGGCCCAACAAGTACGCAGAGACCAATACCTTTGGCCCAACAATTGAATTTAAGGCCCAAATCCTTTAGATAAAGGGGGTTTTACCAAATCTTACCTTCTGCATTCAAGATCATACTAACCATACCTGCCGGAACCCGTTTCAACTTCCCGTTGGATAGCTGCAGCCTAAGAACAATTGTCGGTATGCTTGTCCACTTAAATCCATGCCTTTTCTCTTTCAACATGTGTTTGGCGATGCTGTTTATCATGTTTTTCGATAATATTGACGAAAATTTTATGGACCCCACAGTGTGCTAGGTATTGGCCTACCGATCCTCAAGGTTTATTGAAATATAATGATGAGAGCTTCAGGTCTATGTTACCATAAGCAGAGAAGATGATCATTATCTTGATCAGATGATGAGAGCTTCAGGTCTATGTTACCATAAGCAGAGAAGATGATCATCTGATCGTTCGGTGAGCTATCTATGTATGCTTGCACGTCACTAACATTGCGTGTCTTTTGCTGCTCAGTTTCAAAAATTTTGTTTTTCTTAGCCCCGCATTGGTAGCTTGCACTCTTAGGTGTCTTTTGATTTACCTATGCACAAAATTTTCTGTGTCTTTTAATTTCTCAACCTATGTATGACCGGACTCAGCTTGTGCAGACCTAAAGCACAGTGGGAATCCAGCTTTCCGTGTAGATCTTCATTGTTAATCACCTAGTGGCAGTTTACTTGATTCCAGGCTGAATCTACCGACACATCGTTGCTTGAGGCCACAACATCCTCTGGGTCCTATTCACATGCTGACGAGATATGATTAGTTCCTATCATTTCCTGAATTAATTTTGCAATAAGAATAGACCGGTTTACTTTCTCCCCCAAAAATCTTGTTTTAAAAGAAAAGAAGATTTTTCTATAAAATATACACAATTTTTTTTTTTAATTCAAAATTTATCATCTCAAGCCATGAAACCAACTGATGAAACCGGGTTTTATCGAAAGCTTTTGTAAAGATATCTGCTTTTTGATCAGCAGTATCGATAGGCAACACCTGTATGTACCCTTTGTCGTGTGCATCGCGAATTGAGTGAATCCGAATTTCAATGTGTTTGGTTTTAGAATGATCAATTGGATTCTTCACGATGTCACGACATGCATCATTATCAATAAAAATAGGTGTATGCATGACATTCAAACCGTAGTCCAAAAGCTGATTTTGGATCCATAACACCTGACAGCAACAACTGGAAGCAGCTGTGTATTCGGCCTGACCAGTGGAGATTGACACGGTGGTCTGCTTCTTGCTCTGCCAAGACACTAGCCGGTTACCCAGAAATTGACAGCCACCAGAGACAGATTTTCTGTCTATCCTACAACCTGCATGATCACTATCAGAGTAAGCGATTAGATCAAAGTTATCGCTCTTAGGATACCATAAACCAAGTTTAGGTGTTCCTTTGAGGTAGCGGAAGACTCTTTTTACTGCAGTCTCATGCGATTGCTTAGGATTGGACTGAAAACGCGCGCAGCATCCAACTGCCCACATTATATCTGGTCTGCTAGCTGTAAGATACATCAGGGAGCCAATCATTGATCGATATGTATGAGGATTCACTGAAGGCCCCTGAAGATCTGGTACAAGTGTTGTTTGGGCCGCAAAAGGAGTATTGGACGGCTTGCAGTCGGTCATGTTGAATTTTGCCAGAATGTCTCTTGTATACTTTGCTTGATGGATGAGAATTCCGTCTTCCTTTTGCTGCACTTCCAAGCCTAAGAAAAACGATAATTCTCCCATCATGCTCATTTCAAACTGAGACTTCATGATGCTTTCAAATTCCCTGCACAAGTTTTCATCAGTGGAACCAAAGATAATATCATCAACATAAATCTGAACAAGGATAGAGTGTTTGTTGACTTCTTTGGTGAATAAGGTCATGTCGATCTTCCCTCTTGTGTACCCATTCTGTAGCAAGTATGACGATAAGGTCTCATACCAAGCTCGAGGAGCTTGATGAAGTCCGTAGAGAGCCTTATCCAGTTTGTAATACTTGTTGGGATGATGGGGATCTTCAAAATCTGGGGGTTGACAAACATAGACTTCTTCTTTGATCTTCCCATACAGAAATGCACTTTTCACATCCATTTGAAAGACTTTGAAGTTCTTGTATGAGGCGTAAGCCAGGAAGATACGAATGGCTTCAAGTCTAGCAACTGGAGCGAACACTTCCTCATAATCAATGCCCTCCTGTTGACGAAATCCATGAACAACTAAGCGAGCCTTGTTCTTAATTACCACACCTCGTTCATCCATTTTGTTGCGAAATACCCATCTTGTTCCAATAGGATACTTTCCTTCAGGTAAGTCCACAAGTTCCCAAACCTTTAGCTTTCTAAACTGATACAGCTCATCCTGCATGGCTTCAACCCAACTTGCATCTCTGACAGCGTCTTCAATGCTGAAAGGTACCGTCTGAGATAGGAAGGCTGAAAGTGCAATATTCAGTTTGTCTGCCTGATTTCTAGTAAGAACACCCTCAGAGATTGGTCCAATGATGTTCTCCACAGGGTGATCCTTAAAAGATTTAAATCCCATGTTTGGTTCTTCTTGAATTTGGGAAGGCAGATTGGAAAGGTGATCTGTAGGAGTTGACGAACTGGATGGATCATTTGCAGACTGTTGTGCTGCAGATGTTTCTTCTGAAGCTGGAGTACCTTCAGGAGATGGAGTAGTTTCAACAGTTGCATCACCATTTGTGGTCTGAAGGGGAACAATTGGATTAGCTACGAGTGGAGAGAAGCGGGTGGTGAAAGGTGCTGCATCGTCTTCTGAAGAGTAAAGAGTATCTTCAAGAGGAGAAGGATCGGCTGCTTGATTTTCAGATGGTTGTTCATCAATGATGCTGAAATTGTTGAAAACAACATCCACGTCAAAGAACCAGTCAGGACCGGCTCCTGTATTTGTAGAGTTGGATTCCTGCCAATCAACATAAAAAGACTCTAGAACCATTTTGGTTCGTTTGTTGTATACTCTATAAGCTTTTTGACTTGAGGAATATCCAACAAAGAAGCACTCATCTCCAACTGCATCGAACTTCATTATGTTCTCGAAGTTGTTAAGCAGCGTGCATGAGCATCCAAAAGGCCTGAAGTAGTCAATCAAAGGTTTTCTTTTAAAGAGCAACTCATAACCTGTTTTCCCGCACGTCTTTACAATTAAGACTCTGTTAAGAACATAACAGGCGGTATTCACAGCTTCAGCCCAGAAAATGATCGGCAGTTTGGAGTCGATAAGCATGGTTCTGGCCGCCTCAATAAGTGTACGATTTTTCCTTTCAGCAACACCATTCTGTTGAGGAGTTCTCGTAGCACTGTACTGAAGATGAATTCCTCTGTTGTTGCAGAAAGTCACGAAACTTTGATTCTTGAATTCGGTTCCGTGATCGCTTCGAATTGATCTAACTTTTGTCTTTATAATGTTTTCAATGAGAGGAACAAACAGCATCAGAATCTCAGCAACTTCACTTTTGTATTCCAGAAAGTACACCCATGTGAATCGGGAAAAATCATCTGTTATCACCAAACAATAAGATTTTTTAGCTAGACTTTTAACACTAATAGGACCAAACAGATCCATGTGTAATAATTGAAGAGGTGAGTCTATAGAGTTCACAGCTTTGGACTTATGCGACTTTTTGTGTTGTTTTCCTTTGGCACATGCTAAACATTTTTCAGAAAAGGGGAATTCCTTAGAAGGAAGACCTCTCACAAGATTTAGTTTTGAAAGCTTATTAATATTTTTGAAGTTTACATGTCCTAATCGCCTGTGCCAAAGCAGTGACTCTGACTCGGATGCTTTAGAAAGTAAGCATGTCATTTGACATTCAGACTTTGCATCCCTCATATTTATCACGTAAGTATTATTTTGTCTAGGAGCTTTAAGCATAATCATGTTGGTAGGAGGAATGAATCCTGGCTTTAGAAAGATGCACTCCATGTCATTAAATAACACTGAGATTCCTTTGTCGCAGACTTGTGATACACTCAGCAGATTGTAACACAATTCTGGAACATAGTTCACATCTTCTAAAGTCAATGCATCAGAAATCACGTCCCCTATCCCGACTATCTTTCCGCCCTTCTCATTGCCGGCAAAAGCAACAAACTCTCCATCAATGAATCGATAGTTTTTCAGGAGTTCTTTCAGTCCCGTCATGTGCCTTGACGCCCCGCTATCAACGTGCCATAGATATCTCATCAGGGCAATCAACCACTTTTGTAGTTTATTCTGAAAAATACATAAGACAAGAGAAATATACAAATAAATATACGAGACACTATGTACAAACACGACTCAGACCACATTTTAAATAACTTTTGGAATCCAGGTCTGTTTTAGTTTTAATCTGTCGTGATTTTCCCCCGACACAAACTCTTGCCTTTTCCAATTTTTTGTGACCTTGACAAAACTTTTTATAGTTTCTTGAAGATCTTTAATTTGAACTGCAAAAGATTTTTGGTTATTGGTATCAGTTTGTGGTTTGGGTTGCAAATGACACTTTTTAACCACATGTCCTTCATTTCCACATCTAAAACATTTAGAGTGTTTAGGTTTGATCTTTGAAGAAGATCTGGATGATGATGGTTGTGATGTTCTTCTCTTGTTGTTGCTTGAATTGAGGCTGTCTGTTGAACATGCTTCATCACTGTTGTTGTTGCTTGATTCTTCGTTTGTGTTGCATTCTGGCTCGCTGATGTCACTTTCTGTATCACTTTGTGATTCTTCAGAAATTGTGTTATCTGTTTCACTTTGTGATTCTTCAGAACATGACATATCTGTTGATGATGGTGTAAACTCTGGAATTTCTTCAGTAAGAAATTTCCCAAACCTGTTTCTTTTTAGTTCTGGAACAAATGGAGATGGTCTATATACATTTTCATTATCACATAATGCATCATTAAGATCAACACAAACAGGCATAACATTTTCAACACAAACATCCGATCGTTTGATAGGATTCATCCTATCGTTTGGGTCCACAACTCCCTTGAAATCAAGTTTAGAGGTTAAAGTAATACAGTCATCCGGCCTAGATAAACTATTACAGTTATCCATCCTAGATAAACTATTACAGTCATCCAAATTAGTTAAGTTATTACAGTCATCCGAATTCAAAGAAATGTTTGACTTATCATGGCTCCAGATGAACCAATTCACTGTAGAGTAATTGGCACCTGGGTGACCTAACCCCATTGTTTGACCACCACAACTGTCATCATCGTCCACCTGATCCTGTTGGGTTATATCTGCACTACTTTTACTCATATTAGAGTGTGACTCAGATGTGACACATTCTTTTTCAAAAAGATCATTTTTTGGATGTGGTTTTGGAATGGGTATATATTCACTTTTGCTCAAGGGTAAAAATAGAGATTTTACAATTCCCTTTTTATCCTTATACCCAATTCCATCTTTGACAAAAGATTTCCTTGAACAATCAAGGATATCAGTATGAGCATGCTTGCTTACGTTCCATTTGTCCACAACAATTTGGAGATGATTGGTTTCATTTCTAGATTTTTCTAGTTTTTCAGTTAAGTCATTTATTAAAAAATCTTTTCTGAGAACAAATTCTTTTAGAGTGTGCATTTCAGCAATTGTTGCATTTAACTTTCGCTGATAGGCTAACTCATTTTCTTTCATTTCAGTATTGATTTTTCGTATGTCATCCATTTCTCTTAAAATTCTCCTATTGTGGGACAAACAGTAAGCAACGGCTGTAACACACCTTGGTGAGCACAACTTTGATTTTATTTCGAGAGGAATACTTACCAGGTCTCTCTCTTTAGCTTTCTTCTTCATGCTCTGTGGTTGCTGATCGTCCTTGCTTGTGGAAGTCTTTTCAGCTACAAAAGCTTCCTCAGCAGCAGTCTCCTTTCCTTTGTTCACATTCAACACGCTTCTTAAACCAGCCTTCTCCATCTCTTCTCTTTTTGGCATTTCAGCTGATGACCCCTCCAGAGAGCTCACACCAAGAGGTGACTTTGTGCAGATCTTTGCCATCAGTGCTTTATTAACTTCAGCTTCTGCCACAGCGACTTCCTCTCCCCAATCGAAATCCTGAACCACAAGTGCCTTCTGCTGGTTGGCTTCTCCTCTTTCTGTGATTGCCACCACTCTCTTTGCTGGTTTGGCTTCAGCTTGATTCAGAGTTGGACATTCATACTTGAAATGTCCGAGAGTTTTGCAGTTATAACACCTGATCTTAGATTTGTCAAACCCCGCTTTCCCCATGCCGACTCTTCTACCGGTTCTATCTTGAAACCTCTTCACCCTCAAAGTGATCATGGCCATCTGCCATTTCAAATCCATTTCCTCCATATCGTCTGGGTCAACTTGATACATGTCCTCAGGGCTCATCATATCATTTTTTAGATCACCAGTCTTTAATGCTTCAAAGCTGGTCATGAAAGCGTTGAAAAGTTCAACGTGTTCAGTTGCCAGCTTTGTCTGTTGAGGATTGAGAGTTGACGGCTGAGGGTTAGTGACACTGGGTTGAGAGTATGGAACAGCTTTTCCTGAACTTTGGACTACCACCAATCGTTCCATCAGCATACACGTGAGATGAGCTTGAACCCATGTTGCTCACTGGAGTCATTAACGCTAAGTTCTTCATTGCAGTGATGGGAACTGCCTTTGGATTGGTCTGATTCATCTCTCTTTTTGTAATGTCCATCTCAAAGGACTTCAATGTGTTGATGAGATCAGCCAATGTAGACTGGGCATCAAGATATTCTTTTCTGATTAGCATGCATTGGATGCTCCATTCTTTTGGCAATGAATCCAACGGCTTCTTGATAGAATTTCTGTTGTTCACAGGAATTCCAGCCTTCTTCATCTTTGTTAACATGCTCATGAACCTATCAATGTGCGAGCTCAGATTTCCCCACGAATACTACCAAACATATCATATTCTTTTTGCACCATGTCTTGCTTGTATTGGCGCATCTCTTCATTCCCTTCGTAGTATTCATTCAATGCAAACCACAGATCATGTGCCGTTCCATACTCTTCAAACATGTTGTAAACATCGTTAGATAGGGCCATGGTTAGAGCACCATAAGCCTTATGATCTCTTTGGAGTAATTGTTTGTCAACATCGGTATAGGTGGTTGGATCAGGGTTGAATTCTTCTCCAGTGGCAGTGGTTCTCATGGGAATGTGTGGGCCCAACTGGATAGAGTTCCATTGGGTGAAGTCTGTCACGTAAAAGAATGACCTCATTCTGTTTTTCCAAGTCCCGTAATCTTCAGCACCTTTTAACTTAGGTACTCTTGTAGTAGTTCCGGTTTCCAGGTCTTGTTGTGTGATAGGGTTAACAGTTGATTGATTATTGTTACCAGCCATGATTTAGATGAATTTTAGAAACGTGGTTTAACAGATTTTAATTATCAGTCCAAAAGATTGTCCAAGTCCGTAAGTACACAGCAAGTTCGCAGCTAAGTGCGCAATTAAGTTCACACTTAAGTTCACAACAGTCTGGATAAGTATGCAGCAACCTGTAAGAATATAAACAGCCTTGTCAAGTTGTAGTCTTTGTTAAGTGTGCAGCTCGGAAGTATACGTGTGGCTATGCATCTTGACAAGTTCGCAGATCAGTCAACACTTGGGCATTATAAGTGCTCAATGTTTACTGATCAGCCTGCGCACTAAATTAAGTGCGCAGACTCACTTAAACTCTCGTTTAAGATTTTAAGTTCGCAGAAACCCTAGCCAAGTACTCAAGACTACACCTTCAGTAAGTGCGCACAAATCCAAGATTTCTGTTTAAGTATGCAGAAACCCTAGATAAGTACTCAAGACAACGAGATGCAATAAGTGCGCAGAGATCAACTTAAATGAACAAGTGCGCAGAAAATTCAAATTAAAGTGCAATAAGTACGCAGAAACCAAATTCACAAGGCAACAAGTGCGCAGAAACCCTAATATCTGCGTACAAAAAGACAGGTATGCAAAATATAATCCAAGTACTCAACTAAGAAACAAGTGCTCAGCTTATGAGATATGTGCGCAGGATATATGAAATAAGTGCGCAGACACGAGCTGTAACAAACATAAAATTCAGCTGAAACCTTTCCAAAACATTTTCTGATCAAAATAACATACTTTAAACATTTAGAAACACGATTTTCACAAAATTTGAAGCCAAAATATGAGAAAAACACCTAAATTTTTAAAGTCTACAAAGAAAATAATCTTGATAATAAAAACTTAACAAGATGAGGGTTTTGGTATATTAAAGTAGATACAATCTAGAGCACAGAGGCTCTGATACCAAATTGTAGTCCCGAAATACTAGATCTTGTTGAATGCAATAGATTGTTATCACTTGGAAACACCTATTAGTTAGGTGTTTCAAGTGATTAATCCAAGAAACAAAGAAAACTAGATGAATATTGAAAGACCCGACACACACAATGAATAACATGATGATTCCATATCTGATTTGATAATGAATAACCTTGGAATACCACAATAAGTACGCACCTATTCAAAGTGTGCTACAAAGATAATCTCCAAAACCCCAAAACCCTAGCTGTGCACATACAATCTATATATAGCCAATACCTGGGCATGCGCACTTAACACAAGTGCGCAGGGCCCGTCCATTTAAGTGCGCAGCCTAGGGTTTTGCATACTAAACTATGCTATAATTACATGTAAGGTCCTTCAACTATTAAGCTTTACAATAGTCATTCAAAAGTCTCTATTCTGGTAACTGTGGTCTCAATATAACCCAACACTTAGCAAGGATTTGGTGGTGTTAATTTGATTGCAACTACTCCTATTTTCTTATACCTTTGTGTTGTATTCGTTTTGTTTATCTGGTGTGTTGGTATAGGTAATGTTGTTAACCCACCTCCTCCTACCTGCACCTACAAGAAGTTCATAGACTGCAAGCCTCATAACTTCAGTGGAATGAGGGAGCAGCGGGTTTACTTAGGTGGTTGGAGAATATTGTGTATGCCTTTGCTATGTGTAACTGTCCTGCTGTGGACTATGTGAAGTTTGCTTCTGGTACCTTCGAGAATCGTGCTTTGAATTGGTGTAACTCTGTCATACAAACTGTTGGGTTGGCTGAAGCCAATGCTATGCCTTGGGACGAGTTTGTGTTTCGGCTGAAGAGTGAGTATTGTCCCCGTGATGAGATCAAGAAGTTTGAACATGAACTGTGGAATCATACGATGGTTGGATCTGAGATTGAAGAGTATGCTGTCAGATATCATGAATTGGCTCTCATGTGTCTGGATGCTGATACTCGTGACTACAAGAGGATTGAGTTTTTCATTGCTGGGCTTGTACCTGAAGTTCGTTGGTTGGATACTGCTAATGATTGTGCTACTCTCCAGGGTACTATTCGATTCGCTCACAAGTTGACCAATCAGAAGGTAGAAGAATGTGCTTTGTCACCTAGAGGTTTAGTTGTGAAGGCTCCTGACAGTGGCAATAAGCGTAAGTGGGAGAGTTCTGTGAAGAATTCTTCTCCATCTCAGCCTCAGCAACAACAGAAGAAGTCTGATTCTTCTACCCCATTCATCTGGAGCCCAGTCTGGGCAGAAATCTGGTTCTTATCATGGTAGTTACCCGAAGTGCAACAAGTGTAACTATCATCACAATAGGCAGTGCCGCAAGCTTTACACTTGTCAGCGGTGTGGAAAATCGGGACATGAGATTTAGACTTGTCGTGTTCGTTTGAGCGACAAGGCTGCCCCTCAAGCTACTAACCAGCTTAACCAGGTTTGTAACAACTGTGGTCAGACTGGACATTTTAAGTGGGATTGTCCCAAACTGAAGCAGTGCGATGGTGGAAAGAACAGTGGTGGTAACAGGAACAACGGAGGTGGCGGCAGAAATGCACATGCTTTCGTTATTGGATCGGGGGAAGCCCGACAGGACCCAGACACAGTTACCGGTACGTTCCTTCTTAACGATCGCTATGCTTCTGTTTTATTCGATTCTGGTGCCGATAAGAGTTTTGTATCGGTAGGGTTTAGTCAGTTGCTAGACATAGTGCCTACACCTTTAGAGGCTAAGTACTTGATAGAATTGGCTGATGATGAGAAAATCGAAGTGACACATATTCTTCGGGAATGTCGTTTTGAACTTTCGGGTTTGTCCTTTCCTATTGACCTTATGCCAGTGTCTTTGGGTAGTTTTGATGTCGTTGTGGGTATGGATTGGTTATCGTTTTATCATGCGAAGATCGTTTGTTTTGATAAGGTTATTCGGGTCCCTCTTCCTGATGGAGAGATCCTTTCGGTGCATAGTGAGAAATGCGGTGCTCCTTTGAGTATCATTTCTTGTAAGAAGGCCCATAAGTAATTTCGGAAGGGTTATTCGACCATTCTGGCTCTTGTTTTTGTTTCATCTAATGATGAGAAGAAGATCGAGGATATTCTCGTCGTTCATGATTTTCCTACTGTATTTCCTGATAACTTGCCTGGTCTCCCTCGTCATCGTCAGGTAGAATTGGTGTTGATCTTGCACCTGGTGCAACCCCTATTGCTCGAGCCCCATATCGTCTTGCACCTCCCGAGATGTAGGAGTTGTCAAACCAGCTATAAGAACTCTTGGAAAAGGGTTTCATTCGACCGCGTTCTTCCCCGTGGGTAGCTCATATTCTGTTTGTGAAGAAGAAGGATGGAAGCCTTCATATGTGTATCGATTATCGTGAGCTGAACAAGGTGGCCATCAAAAATCGTTATCCTCTTCCTCGTATTGATGATCGACTTGAGGCCCGGTTATCACCAGTTGCGTGTGCAGGAAGCCGATATTCCGAAGACTGCTTTTTGTACTCGTTATGGCCACTTTGAGTTCTTGGTCATGCCTTTTGGTCTCACCAACACACCAGCGGTTTTCATAGATTTGATGAACCGTGTTTGTAAGCCTTACCTTGATAACTTCGTCATTGTGTTTATTGATGATATTCTGGTCTATTCCAAGAGCAAGGTGGACCACGAGGAACACTTGCGACTAGTCTTGGAACTCTTAAGGCGAGAACAGCTGTATGCTAGGTTCTCGAAATGTGACTTTTGGTTACGCGAGGTTCAGTTCCTAGGTCATATGGTTAATGAACTAGGAATTCATGTCGATCTGGCTAAGATCGAAGCCATTAAAGACTAGGAAGCACCGAAGATGCCATACGAGGTGCGGAAATTCCTGGGTCTTGCGGGTTATTATCGTCATTTCATTGAGGGATTTTTGAATATCGCTCAACCCCTCACCTCTCTTACCCAGAAAGACCGAAAGTTTGACTTGGGTGATTCGCAAGAATCAACATTTCAGATGTTGAAACTTAAACTCTGTTCTGCGCCTATCTTATCCTTACCCGATGGTACGGAGGATTTTGTTGTGTACTGTGATGCTTCCATCCACGGTCTCGGTTGCGTGTTGATGCAACACGAGAAGTTTATTGCTTACGATTCTCGTCGGCTTAAGGTTCACGAGAAGAACTATACCACCCATGACTTGGAACTGGGTGCGGTGGTTTTCGCTTTGAAAATATGGCGACACTGCTTGTACAGTACCAAGTGCACCATTTATACCGATCACAAGAGTCTCCAGCATATTTTCGATCAGAAGGAATTGAACATGCAGCAACGTTGCTGGGTCAAACTCCTTAACGATTATGACTGTGCTATTAAGTACCATCCTGGCAAGGCCAATGTTGTGGCAGACGCCTTGAGCAGGAAGGAATCTGCGAAAACTCGTCGTGTTCGAGCTTTACAGCTCACTATCCATTCTTCTTTACCTGACCAAATTCGCTCTGTACAACTGGAAGCTTTGAAGGAGGAAAATATTAAAGTTGAAACTATGAATAGTGCTGATAAGCATCTCGAGCTTAGGTCCGATGGCCTACACTACTTTACAGAACACGTTTTGGTTCCTTTGTTTGGGGGATTGCGAGAGCTTGTCTTGGATGAAGTTCACAAATCCCGGTATTCTATTCACCCTGGCTCCGACAAGATGTATCAGGATTTAAAGATACTCTATTGGTGACTAAACATGAAGGCTGACATAGCCTCCTACGTGAACAAATGTTTGACTTGTGCTAAAGTCAAGGCGGAGTATCAGAAACCGTCTGGTTTCCTGCAACAACCTAAGATTCCCGAATGGGAGTGGGAACGGATCACGATGGATTTTGTCACCAAACTACCGAAATCGCCAAGTAGTTGTGATATGATTTGGGTGATTATCGACAGGTTGACAAAATCAGCACACTTCCTGCCTATCAAGGAAACTGACGGACTTGAGCGGTTAGTTCGCATTTATCTTAAGGAAGTGGTTTCTCGGCACGGGGTGCCTATTTCTATCATCTCTAATCATGATTCTCGTTTCGCCTCGCATTTCTGGAAGGCTCTACATAAGGCCTTGGGTACTCAGTTGGATATGAGTACAGCTTATCATCTGCAAACTGACGGTTAAAGTGGGCGGACGATTCAAACTTTGGAATATATGCTTCGGGCATGTGTTATCGATTTTGGCAAGAGTTGGGAGAATCACCTACCGTTGGTGGAGTTCTCTTACAACAACAGCTACCATCCTAGCATTAAGGCAGCTCCGTTCAAGGCTCTTTACGGACGGAAATGTCAGACTCCTCTTTGTTGGGCCGAGGTGGGCAAGAGTCAGCTCACTGGTCCGGAACTTGTGTAGGAAACTTCGGAGAAAATCGTACAAATTCATAATCGTTTGGCGGCTGCGCGGTATCGTCAGAAGAGTTATGTCGATCGCCGTCGCAAACCTTTGGAGTTCCAATTTGGTGATAGGGTACTTCTTAAAGTTTCTCCATGGAAGGGTGTCATACGCTTTGGAAAGCGTGGCAAACTTAACCCTCGTTATGTCGGACCGTTTGCAATCCTGGAACGGATTGGACCGGTGGCATACAGACTTGACTTGACGGCGGAGCTCAGTAGTGTTCACAATGTCTTCTATGTGTATAACTTAAAGAAGTGTTTGGCGGATTAATCTCATATTGCTCCCCTTGAAGAGATCAAGGTTGATGATCGTCTTCATATTGTGGGGGAACCGTTGAAATTGTTGATTATAACTTATAAGATTTGTAGCCTTCGTCGGAGTAAAATCCACATCGTTGAAGTTCGTTGCATTTCAAATCATGGATCAGAGTTCACGAGGGAACGGGAGGATTAGATGAAATCTAAATATCATCATCTTTTTCCTAAGCGTTTGTTCGAATCTAGACATGTTCCCGCTGAAGCTGAGTGAATATCGGGGCGAGATTCCTTTCAACGGGGGGATGATGTGACAACCGGTTTTTCTTTTCGTTTCTTTCTTTTCGTCTATTTCCTTTTTGGATTCGTGTAATTTTGGGACGAAATTTTTTTCAAGAGGGGGATGATGTGACACCCGGCATATTCAACTTAACGTTTTACAAAGTTATAAGTCTACCTTAGCGAAAAACATTTATTAACGTACTTAACTGTGTCAGTTAAGTCGGGTTACTTTACGTATTGTCCAGGGTTCAATGATTTGGAGGATCATTGAGGGTATTTTGTGTGCACGTGAGTCTTGAGTATCGTTGTTGGTGAATTACATGAATGGTATTAAGTGACATATTTAGATTGATCCATATATGTTATATAATGTGCAAATACGTGTTTAAACGGTGTTCATATGATTATACATGATTATATATGCTTAACATATGCTAGGATTTCATGTTCATGTGTTAGGATGTGTTAAAACGCGTTTAAACGACAAAACTGGAAAAGTTGGAAAACTGAGAAATTGGTTCGACCCAAAGGGAGTTCGAACCAGTTGATTAAAGGTTCATTCGACCTCCACCCAAACTCATTCGACCTCTGCACAGGTAGAATGAACAATATGTATAAATACCATACTTTTCAATTTTTCATCATTTCACAAACCCTAAACGCCTCTAAGTGCTCTCTCTCAACCTTAAACACCTAGGGAGGAGTTTTTGACCTTGTTTTTCATAATCTAACCTACAAACAACTTCTATATCATAAACAAGTGAAGATCTAAGGTGTGTTCTTGATCCAAATCCTTTTTAAGCATTTTTATTCGTTTTTATTAAACCCCAAAGGTCCAGATCTGTTCTAAGATGGATTTCATGATTCAAAACCTTTTTAACACCTTTCTAAACAAAACCTCATCATTAAACATAAGTTTTTATACAAATAAACATGTGTTAATGGTGCTTCATGATGTGTTATGTGTTGTTTGATGATTGAATATTGTTTAGATTAGATAACAATGATCTAGGGCTGCTATTGATGATGGTTTATGATTATCTTAGATTACAAGTTGTTGGATGATGATGTTTTGTCTATTTTGGGGATTTTGTGTTAGATTTAGGGTTTATTCATGATGTTATTGTCTATGAAATGATTAGCGGTTTTCATATACATGACAATCTGAGCATATTATGCTAATTGTTAAGTGATTTCAACAAAGTTTCCATTTTGGGTAAAGTTTACATGTATTGACGTGACATTTCCATAATTTGCCATTTTGGGTAAGTTATAAAATGGACGGGTTTCGGAGTAAAATTAGTAGGGTTTTGTAGGGATATGTTATTAATGTTTGACTGCTGTGATTTGTGGAGTTTCGTGATGTTTTCGGACTGTTTAGATGCGATTTGATGCGTTTTATGAGAGTATGCTGAAAAGGGTCGAACCAAAAAATTTCATTCTACCCTTCGTGGGTCGAATGGAGTTCAATGGGGTCAAACCAATATCAGACTGGTCGAATGAATCTTATTTTGGTCGAATTAATTGTGGTCGAATGAACATGTGTTAGGTCGAATGAACATGTGTTTAGGTCGAATTAACGCATGTTAGGACAAATGAACTTGTGCATGGGGGTAAATAACATATGGGTCGAATGAGGACCCATATGGGTTGAATGAACATCCAGAAATCCTGATTCGACCTTACTCCTTGCTATGTGCGATTCTTGATGCAAACTAAGTATTTTATGCATGAACCTTATCTGTAATATTTATGTACTTGATTAGTTTATCTAATGAGTCACCAACGGGATGTCGGGTCGGTCTGGTGTGTCGGTTTAACACTCAAACACGTTTTCAAATATACTTAGTCATGATCTGGACAATCTGTGCTAGTTAACCTAAGGGTTATTAGTCAAAACACTAATACAAACTTTTATGATAGATCGTCGGTATTTGGGACTATTAGGACTGTGTCTTTATTTAAGGAAGCAAACTAAGGTGAGTGTCACAGCCCCATTCTTTACTATTTTCATACTTTTGGGGGAGAAACATGCTGTACAAACTTACAAACTTTTAGACCAACATATTCCATTATATCACATGGATAGTTAGTGACTTTTATTCATTGGTAAAGACCTATCAAACTTAGTGAACCATTAATATGTAGATACATAGCGGGGAAAGTGTGAATAGATCTGTTGAGCCTGGCAAGGCCCACTCGGGCCGACTAGAGGTCGGTGGCGGGTGTATATTTGTCCTACGAACTTACGGCACCAGGTGATGAACCGATGACGGGTATTGATGCATTCTAACGTTCAGTAGTGGTTCACGACACTATAGTATCATGTAACGATGTCTAGCTAGCATCAAGTATAGATGTAAGGATTGTTGGGTCTGGATTACAACTGTTACAAACTTTTGCAAAAGTTATCTCTGTGACTCACCGGCACTGTATGTGTTGACTAACTTTGCATGTTTTCTCAGGTCGCTAAGGTAGCAGGAAGTCTTAGGCGCACTGGACTCTCACTGCGTCTGGTCTTGCATTCATAAGTAAACCATGTTTGGTTTAACTACATACATTTGAAACTATGGTTTTGTAAACTTAATGCTTCCGCTGTCGTGGTCTGTTTTACGTTTGAAACTTTTAACTGCATGGTTGGTTAATTCTACGTTACTTCATATCATATAGTTGTCGTTTATTGTGACCATTGACTTGGATGCTGGTATGTTACGCGCCTCGCGGTAAAGCCCCGCATGTGGAATTTGAGGTGTGACACTCACTACAAATGATGAATTGCAAGTAGTGAATGAAATGATAATCTCAGTAATTATAATGAACCTTGTGTTTCCATCTCCCTTTTTATGCTTCAAGTTACAAATGCCTCTGTGTATGCGCCCTTACATAAATACAAGAGTAATAAAAATATAGAAGTTAAACATATGGGGAGTCATAGGCTCTTATATAAATATAATAGTAATAAAAATATATGAATTAAACATACGAAGAGTCATCATATCATATAAATGTATGCATGGGGAGAGTCACTAATTGATGTATTCATCAAATGATACAAGTGGGTAATGCAATAACATAGGTATTATGAGAAAGTTTTACATGACATCTAGGATTTAAAGTATGAGAGTCTCCCATCTTAAAAAAGTGATAAAATTACTATGTTACCCACTTTTGGTCCTTAATAAGGTATTAAAAATGTATGAAATCGATTATTCAATTAAAATGTTATAAATATTAAAAAATATATATAAATTGGGTTATTTAATTAAATGCTATAATTGTATAAGATGTTATGAACATTAAACATGTATAAAATGATGTTTTAAACGTTTCAAAATATAAAAACTTGGAAATATATCGAACCTTTAAAAGAGAAATGTCGAATGCATTAAAATACAACGATCAATCGATTTCAAAACACACACAGACTATTCGAACCCATGACTTCTTAAAAACCAACCAAACCAAAACAATAATATCAAAACCTAGTACTACGGAGCTAACACCTCAGAGAATGTCAGCTCTACAATACATAGTGTTGATACGCCTCATATAAACGTATACAATATAGTGAATGGCCACATAATATTAACATGGAACAATGGAATTCATCATTAAGTACACACTTGTGTTTAAATATTGTGACAGGGTAACAATAGAGTCAATTATTTATATATTTTCAGACCCAAAATTATACATTATATGTACTTCGTTGCCATTGTTTTATGATTGTAATACTTCTATTATTTAATCGGTTAGTGACATTTTATAATACATACTAGATTATATCCCGTGAGCTTCCCGGGTAGACCAATCTAATATAAAGTTACAAATTTTGTGTAACAATGTAGCATAGAAATTAATGTACTATAATATGAGAAAACAACAATCTTAATCATGTGAATAAGAATAAAAGTATATATGAAAAGGAGAATGCATGTTTGGATGAGCAATAGAGCCAGAAGCAACAATGTAGCTTTTTAGAAACGTTTGATTTTAACTTATTATGTCTTAGATGAAAACAAAACTCCCATTTACAGTTTCATTTACTGTAAAGAATTCACTAAAAGTTGTGTATCACATGGGTCATAACAATTTTATTTGTTGTTTTATTTATTATTAAGTTGGAAAATTTAATATTACATGAGCTAAAATTAATAAAATATTAAATGGTTTTAATAAGCGGAAATATGAAAAGATTTAGTTAATAAAATAAATATTAAATAAATAAGAGTTAAATATGAAATAATGATTTAATAATATTATTTTATATGAGAGAAAAATTAGATGGTCGTAATATTTTTTTTATTTATTATATAACAAAGAAATAATAAAAATAGTGTAACACCCCGATCGATGGCGGAATCATCGGGGTGCACGATAGTGACGATTGTTCAAAAGCTTATGGTACTAAAGTGTAAATATGATTACATTGAATTTAATAATTTATTACATTGAGATAAAATAGGGGTAATTTTGTAAAATAGTAACCAACTTTCAAAAGTGTTCTAATTAGGTCACTCAACAATTTTTTTTGTCTCAATTAGGTCACTCAACATTCACTTAGTATGTAAATTAGAGGTTTTTTTATCTATTTTGTAGGTAACTATGGTAATGTGGCTTTTTGTTTATTTTTTTCCTATCTATTAATGCCAACGTTAAGTGATGATGTGGATTTAGCATATTTTTTTTAATTTTTTAATATAATTAACATGTTATTTTCTTTTTTTTAATACATCTACATATATTTAAAATCCTGACTCCAACATCTTCTCCTCCATGTCATTCTTGACACATACAAAATTTTACAAGACTCGATTTGAATGTTTAGTCATTTAATTGGGCCAAAAAAAGAATGAGTGACCTAATTAGAACACTTTTAAAACTTGGTTACTATTCTATGAAATATTCCCGATAAAATACAAAAGATACAATGATTCTAAATCAACAAGCTAAAGAGTCTAAACTGAAATTCAATAATTCCAAAATCTAGATATAAATCCAAAGGCTTAAAGAATACGTCTCAAAATCAACCTAAAACATGTACGAAAATAGTATTTGTCAATGCAACGAATTGTATTGGTGAGCATACCCTGTTTGCATACTTATATAATAGATTCAAAAGTGCTTGCAATTCATGAGCTATACAATTTGCTATTATGTAACTAAGTTATACAAATGTTCAAAATCAAACCTATAAGAATCAAGAATAAAAAATTTAAGTGTCAAGAATCACATAACAATGACCAAGGGCTTCCCCTCAAAAGGGTAAATAAAAAAAGAGATATAAATCATAGTACTATTCACTGTTATGTTCAACTTAAAATAAGTTAATGATTTTGACAAGGCATAAGTACACAAATAAACATAAGGCAAACACGTTGTGAATATTGTTTTTAAGTATAATTAAGTGAATGAGTAAATAAGTGTACATGAATCACCTCAAAAGTGTGAAAACGAAAAACAAAAGGGAAAATATACTCACAGTTTGCGTAGTGATTTGATTCTACCAAACAATGAGAGTTAAATGATAATGATCCCAAAGGATTAACCTAAAGGGGTAACAATTTGTAAGAGAATGAATCTTAAAGTATAAGGTATAGAAGATTGGGCACTTAGGGTTTTATAAACTAGATTTGGGGATTCTAGGGTTTTTGAATTTAACCCTAATTTGTTTTAAATAATCTTAATATTTAAAGAAATTTTATAACTGGATTATCTTTTAACAAGTATTCCAAATTATGAAGATGTGTGAAATAATTAAATTTGTAAATAATGAAACAACTTGAATTTGAAATAATTGATTTTATGTAAATTAAGTATAAAGGTAAAATTAATGGAAAAGATAAATAAATAAAATAAATTTTAAAATTATAAGTCGTTGTTTATATTGAGATATAAAACATAATTTCCAGAATTTAAAAACCCATAATTTTTTTATTTCTATACTTTTAATTGACTTATTACCAATTAAAAAGCATTAATTAGGGATTAAATACAATAAAGAGTAAAAATATTTTTTTTATAAAAACAGAAGTTAGCACTTTATAAAAGTGAGAAATCATTTTATAAGTTAGTTTCTATTTTATTTTAAGGGAAAATGGATTTAGATACTCCCAACTATCGCCTATTGGCGGATAATACTCCCAACTTTCACTTTGGCCAATAGCACTCCCAACTTGCAACTTAGTTTGTTCTATCACCCCTAAACTAACGGATGTCTAACCTGGTCAGTCTTCGTGGCAAAAATGTAAAAACCTAAACTTAAGAGACTTTTTTTGAAACTTATTATTATTATTATTATTATTATTATTATTATTATTATTATTAATCCCAAACAAACCCCAAAACCACCCCCTCCCCTTCTTCTTCTTCTTGTTCTTGTCACATACAACCCACATCATCCCCAACAACCACCCCCATCATCCCCTAACCACAAGATCTGATTCTTCACCACCACCCCACATCGTTTCTCTCTCTCTCTCTCTCTCTCCCTCCCACCTCTCTAGACACCGTCGGAAGGTGCATTACACAACATGAAGCCCAAATAAACTAACCGGGCAATAACCCGTAGACCCGAATAAACAAACCAGATCCAGACCCGGATTATCCCCTTCTTCACGTCTTCAAACACAAATTTCGAAGACTATAATAATAATATTAATACTCGATTGATTTCAATGCAAAATCCGTCAAACTCCAACAATAATAAGAGCAAGATGCGACGTCGTTTCCGTTCAAGCACCGGCCAACACACTCGGTGATGAACTTCCGGCTACCGGACGACCTAGATCTGGCTTCAGATCCAAAACCTTTTTTCTCCAGAGATTTAGATTATTTCTTTACTAAATTATTTTGTTTTTTAATCTTAGTTAACACATTAAGTTATTTTTAAAAATTTACAGAAATGGACAAAAAGTAATTGCAGATGAACCTGGCACTACCCATTTTAACATGTACTAACAGTGCCGCCTGACCTCCAATATTGTCCCCTCTAAGAATATGATATTGGATTTTACTTTATAACTCATCTTCATTTTTTTATATACCATTGTGATGCACCTTCTAGAAGCTTTGGAGTTATGGTGAAGATAACCGGTGATGGTGCCAGAAAGTGGGAGGTGTGGTTTGTAAGGAGTGGTGGTGGTGGTGGTGGAGATGAGTAGGAGATCAATGAAGGAGAAACTGGTGTTTTTGATATATAGTAATAATAATAATAATAATAATTAAATAAATAAAAGTTTTAAAAAGGTCCCTTAAGTTTAGGTTTTTACGTTTTTGTCACAAATACTAACCAGGTTAGACCTCCGTTAGTTTGGGGGTGATAGAACAAACTAAGTTGCAAGTTGGGAGTGCTATTGGCCAAAGAGAAAGTTGGGAGTATTATCCGCTAAAAGGCGATAGTTGAGAGTATTTAAATCCATTTCCCCTTGTTTTAATTAAAACTACCACAAAGTTTAATATGGATAGAAATCATTATACAAAAATTTTGGTTTTAAAATGATAAAAATCAAATTTGTAATGAATTAATTATGATTAACAAAATATCCAATAAAAATAATAAATATTTTTTCCCAAAAAATAAAATTAGGAATACGCATTTTTAGGTTTTAAGAAGTTGGGGTATTTTTTATAAAAGGTTTTGAGTAAATTTGATATTTAAAGTAATTAAAATGAGATTTATATGAATATATGAATGTAATAAACAAGACATATCAAAAGAAAATATATATCTATAAAACATGTCTCTTAAGGGACTCAAACTCGGGACCTGTTCTATGGTATAATTACGGCCAGACCAGTTGGTCTGGGTGTTCATTTGTGACTTAATTGGTTTCAAAATATATTTAAAACAACCTGAATACAAAAAATTATAATCCCCAATCTTCTAATAAACCCAAACATGCTAGGTCTTTCCAATTGATTCACTGAAATGATTATGTATCCGAAAACAATATTAGGGCTTTTGTTCTATTTCTAAATCCAAATGGGAAACACATAAAAACTTACCTCAATGATGATTCTTTGAGCGACAACCAAAAAAATAAACAAGCAGATTTGGTTCGATTTGGATGCAATTGGTTGGTGTAATTGGGACAAACCATGTCGCAAAGGGTTTAAAAGGGACAATTTGACATTGATTTTTATTAGTTACCATGAATTGAAACAATTTAATGTTTGATTATAGTGCATGAGTTACGGGTTGACTAATAACAATCAATTAGTCATGATTTACTTGCTTAAAATGCGTTAATCCATATTAATAAATTAAATATTAAATAAATAAGAGTTAAACATGAAATTATGATTTAATAATATTATTTTATATGAGAGAAAATTAAGATAGTCATAATATATTTTATTTATTATAAGGCAAAGAAATAATAAAAATAGTGTAACATCCCGACCGATGGCAGAATTATCGGGTGCACGATAATGACGATTGTTCAAAAGCTCATGGTACTAAAGTGTAAATGTGATTACATTGAATTTAATAATTTATTACATTGAGATAAAATACAAAAGATATAATGATTCTAAATCAACAAGCTAAAGAGTCTAAACTGAAATTCAATGATTCCAAAATCTAAATATAAATCCAAAGGCTTAAAGAATACATCTCAAAATCAAACTGAAAGATGTACGAAAATAGTATTTGTCAATACAACGAATTGTATTGGTGAGCACACCCTGTTTGCATACGTATATAATAGATTCGAAAGTGCTTGCCATTCATGAGCTATACAATTTGCTATTATGTAACTAAGTTATACAAATGTTCAAAATCAAGCCTATAAGAATCAAGAATAAAAAATTTAAGTGTCAAGAATCACATAACAATGACCAAGGGCTTCCCCTCGAAAGGGTAAATCAAACAAGGGATGTAAATCATAGTACTATTCACTTTTATGTTCGAATTAAAATAAGTTAATGATTTTAACAAGGCATAAGTACATACAAATAAACATAAGGCAAAGACGTAAGGCACATATATGAATTGCATCTGTGAATATTGCGTTTAAACATAATCAACTGAATGAATAAATAAGTGTACATGAATCACCTCAAAAGTGTGAAAACAAAAAAAGGGAAAGTATACTCACAGTTTGCGTAGTGATTTGATTCTACCGAACGATGAGAGTTAAATGATAATGATCCCAAAGGATTAACCTAAAGGGCTAACAATTTGTAAGAGAATGAATCTTAAAGTCTAAGGTATAGAAGATTAGGCACTTAGGGTTTTATAAACTAGATTTGGGGATTCTAGGGTGTTTGAATTTAACCCTAGTTGGTTTTAAATAATCTTAATATTTAAAGAAATTTTTATAACTGAATTATCTTTTAAGAATTATTCCAAATTATGAAGACGTGTGAAATAATTACATTTGTAAAAAATGAAACAACTTGAATATGAAATCATTGATTTTATGTAAAATAAGTATAAAAGTATAAATTAATGGAAAATCGGATTTTTAATGAATTAATTATTATTAAAACCAAATAATCCAATAAAAATAATAAATACATGTTTTTCCAAAAAAATAAAATTAGGAATGCACATTTTTAGGTTATAAGAAGTTGGGGTAATTTTTATAAAAGGTTTTGAGTAAATTCGATATTTAAAGTAATTAAAATGAGATTTATGTGAATATGAATGTAATAAACAAAACACATCAAAAAGAAAATATATATATATATATATATATATATATATATATATCTACAAAACCCATCCCTTAAGGGACTCAAACCCGAGACCTGTTCTATGGTATAATCATGCCCAGACCAGCTAGTCTGGGTGTTCATTTGTGACTTAATTGGTTTCAAAATATATTTAAAACAACCTGAATACAGCAAATAATAATCCCCAATCTTATAATAAATCCTAACATGCTAGGTTTTTCCAATTGATCACTGAAACGATTATGTATCCGAAAACAATATTAGGGCTTTTGTTCTATATCTAAATCGAATGGGAAACACACAAAAACTTACCTAATTGATGATAATTCAAAGGGGAATATAGTGATTGTTTGAGCGACGATCGAAAATAATAAACAAGCAGATCTGGTTCGATTTGGATGCAATTGGTTGGTGTAATAGGGACAGACCATGTCGCAAAGGGTTTATAAGGGATAATTCGACATCGATTTTTATTAGTTACCACGAATTGAAACGATTTAATGTTTGATTATACTGCATGAGTTATAGGTTGACTAATAACAATCAATTAGTTGTGATTTACTTGCTCGTTAATCCAGATTAGGAAGGTGATAATGATTGATTTCGGTCCACATGAAAGATTTCTTGAAAAATATAGTGAGATTGGTGGCTAAAAATACGCGGTTGAAGCTTTGGGTCATGAACCGGGTTAATGGTTATGGGTTTGGTTAACCTGATAATGGGTTTAATGCAAATGGTTTTAGGATATATGGTTTTCTTTATAAGTTTAAGTTTTAAAATCCCCCCCCCCCCCTTTTTAAATACAAATGATAGAAATGGAAATACAAGAATACTATGGGGTCTCATTTTATAAAACGATAAGAGTTAAAGGGGACGGATGTCACACATAGAGATAAAGATTAAAATTATAAATTAATAAATATTGTTTAATTTGTGTTATTTTTTAGTGTATAAACAAAAACCCACTAAAAATGTCGTTTTTTGTATAGTACTATTGTACTCATTCGAAAGATAATAAAATGGTTGTTAATTTAGTGTAATTTTTTAAATGTCGTGTATAAAAGTTATTAACGTTTCAACATGGTGTAGGGTGGGGCATGAGAGAGAGAAAAGACTTTTCGAGGAAAATAAGGGGGAAAGAAATCACCTAGTGTCATGTGTCACTTAGAGGGTGTGAGGGCGTAACCAAATTCCATGTGTCCCACCATACTTTCGTTTATTATATATGCAGATACAGATGTAAATTAAATTTATTATTACAGAAAATGTATAAGCGAAAATTAAGTTAAAAATCATATTTTAGTATATAATAGTTTGGAACACCTTATCTGTAAATTTGTTCTCTTTCTGTACATTATACTAGGTTATATCCCAAGGTCTTTTCAGGATAGAGAAATATAATATTAAGACAAAATATGTGTTATGATGTAGTATATAAATTAATTTACTATAATATAAGAAAACAACAATTTTAATCATGTGAATAAGAATGAAAATCTATATTAAAATGATAACGTATATTTGGATGAGGTGCAAAAGCACAAGCAACAATTGCAGGGCTTGATTGAGGTGTTAGTTATTTTTTTCGTTTTTGTGTGCACTATGGTGCTCGTTGAAAAGATAATAAAACGCTCGTTTATTTAGTGTAACTTTTTTTTTAAATTGTGAGGGAAGATAAGGAAAAGATAAAGATAATAATATTAATTAACATATTTAAAATTTTAAAATAATAGTTATTAGTTATTTTTATTTAAAATATAATTAAAATAGAATTCTACAAAGAAATGAAGGAGAGAAGGTCTCACATAGGATCATGTTATATAGGGGTGTTTAACAGGTCGGGTTTATGGGTTAGCGGGTCTAACCCGACCTGAACCTGAAAATTTTACATGAATCTGAACCCGAAAATTGTGAAATACATATGAACCCGAACCCGGCATGAATATTCTCGGGTTGACCCGAACCCGACCCGTTCAACCTGATTTTTTTAATTTTTCGCAAAGGAATGTATTAAAATTAAAATTTTACTACAAAAAACACAAACATATATATAACATGGGTATGGATCATAAGAGAACCAACCCCTATTTGAAAACTGGGAGAACCATTCTGGACCACACATTTCTTATAAAGGCAAAAAAAAAAATTCTTTAATTGCACGTTTTTATGCAAGGAAAATTTTTTTTTTTTCATTCATACATATGTGTATATTGAAAAATAAATAAAAAAAGTCTGCATAAAAAGCAACTATTAAAGAAACAAAATTGCCTTAGAGAAATGTGTGGTCCAGAATGGTTATCTCAGTTCTCAATTTGACCAAAGGTTCTCATTTGAACCAATTCCTATAAAACATTTATGTTTTATTTATAAAATCTCATACCAATTTCTATTTTAAGTTATAAGTGTATCATAAAATATCTAACCAATTTAGTTTGTAACATAAAACATATTGTAAAAGAAACAATATATAGTATGAATAGGTTAAACGGGTCAACCTCTCAACTTGTCCGGGTTGATCCAAACCCGATCCGTTTAGCTAAACGGGTTTGCGGGTTCAACCCGAACCTGACCCGAACCCATTTAGACTAAACCTAAACCCACTAATTTCATGTTAGGTTCGGATCGTATTTTCAGGTCGTATTAGAAATTCACACTCCTAGTCATGTATCAGACCTCTTTTTATTTATTATTTATATAGATATAGATGGATACGTTATAATGGCAAGTAAGAGAAAAGATATCTAAACTTCAAGATTTTCACATGTTATTTATCTTAAAGAAATTTTAAAAAATAAGATAAAATAGTGATGATACTAAAGTGGTAGTGGATGAGCTGTAGATGTTTTGACCATGCAATTAGTGGGTCAATGGTCAAACCTAACCATATCACTACTCTATTGTCATTTTTCATCAATAATTCATCCCAACTTTGCCAAAACTACTTGTATTTCTACTTCTCCAACCAACCACTAAATCCTTAAATTTTGTGAGAATGATGACAACCAACGTTAATAACTTTACAATAATTATTATAAAGAAGTGTTAACTCACACACATACAAAATGTACTTTAAAATTTTAGACTATGCTCATCAGTGCACTAGAACTCGTACAACTTATTGGAGAAAATTGTATGGTGATTTTGCTAGCATCTCACTAGCTTTTGGTAAAATAAAAAATTTCGTTGATCGTTAAAAAAAAATTACAAATGACAACTGCTAAACGAAAACCAATATTATTTATTGGTAAAGATATAAGACATACAATACCACAACCGGTTTACTTCACTACTTGATACCACCAAACAACAACCAATATTATTTATTGGATGGTGATGGTCATTTAAGACATGAAATACTTCAGTCGGTTATGTTACGAGCTCTTGATACATGAATGCATGAGTGGGCATGAACAAATTAGATAAAAAATGGTGAATCATTTGGTCTAGTGGTAGCAGGTATATGTGGTTGAACCGGTAAACTAATGGATCTACTGTCGGATTTCATTGACTACTACGTTACTTGTAGTAAGTGAATATCACATTATATAACACAACATTGACATTAAAATCGATGGTTGTTATGGTATTTACGGGTGTACGGATACATAAATTCCTTATTGTTCATTGTGATATGTTACTGTTTACATGATTGTTAAATGTTTTATATCTATAGTTATAAAAATGAGCATAAAGCAAATCCTATAATATATGACTTAACATTTATCCAAACCTAGTTGAGTTCCTGAATCTTGTAACATATAGTCAAGAGTTTTCACCTTCTGGTCATATACAACTAAAAGTCTAAAAGACAATGACTGAAAAACATGTACAACAAAATGACTGCAAAGTGTGGTGGTGGGGTTGGTGTTTTTTTTCTTTTCTTATTTTAAGGAATTTGCTAGTTTTTTTATAATAGATATATTTGTTGGGGTATGGTTTCTATACAAATGACATTTTTTTCGTACAAAGTGTAAGAAGTCTATGTAAGCATTGTGTTTTAAATTTAGGCATGATATTTTATATTCTTTTGGTATAGTGTTATATAGAAAAACACATAACATAACAATTTAAAACACTATTTAACGTATTCTCAACATTCAATCTAAACAACATACGAAGAAAGTAATCAGTGTGATTTAAATTTCATGTCTAGAATACATTTGATTATATTTTAAATTGTTACGTTTGGTGTTTTTCTATATAATACAATACAAATGGAATCAAAAACATCATAGTCAAAATTTAAAACATAATGATTACATAGAGTTTTCACATTTTATATGAAAAATGTCCTTTGTATAGTAACTTATACCATATTTGTTGTTTAACTTCATTATGTATGTATAAGAATACTTGAGTTGGATCCTGAAACCTAATTTACTGTATTAAACGTATCTCATTTGGTAAATCAAGCTCATCAAAACGGCCACTCAAATAGTGGTCCAACCGAATTGATCCATTCAATAATACAGACTTTTTTACAATAAATCAAGTGAAGTGGTGAAGTCGAGTTATATCTCAATCCATCATCTTTAGATCCAACTTAGCTACATGAAGAAGGCAAAGCTTGTTATATCTTTATATACATTACGCTTTAAACTATAAAAAAAGACGAATCAAGTACAAATATCTTGAGTTTCTAGATCAAAATAGCAACTAAAGTTAATGGTGTATTTTTTTTTAATGATAAATGTTACATCTGCTATACTATCACACAAATAATACTAAATTAAACCCGTGCTAATGATTGAAATTTGAACCTCCCTTCTAAGACCATATGTAATGGTAAGCGAATTGGGCGTGAATGCCCAATTTTGACGCCCCATTCACTTTGGAACCCCCCCCCCCCCCCTGTTAAAGGGACGCTAACCTTCTTCACGCGAAATATTTTGCGCAGCTCAAACATTGCCCCCACCCAATCCCATGTGAACACGTGGCAAAAGCAATTAACCACCAATCATTATTATTATTTTTTTAAATGCCTCTTTCACCTACCAAATTTCATCCACCATTACACCCCTTGCTCATTTCAAGCCCCTTTCACCCATCAAAGTATGCCAAGTGTCAAAAAATATCCTTTTCACCCATAAAATTTCACTCACCATTACACATGGTATAAGAAATATAAGGCTCTACTTAACAAACGGTGCATTAAATTGTAGAAACTTGAGGCATTTTGGATTGTCGGGACTGAAACAAATAGTTTAGTTTGACTGTGTTTTAACTTGCTAGTCATTCAAAGTGTCTTGATTTATAGATCTATGAATAATATTACATCCATCACATGTTCTCATAATGGATATTCAAAAAAAAAACATGTTCTCATAATGGCATTAATCAACACATCTCATTCAAACATTGTAAAAGCAATATGTTTGACTAGAGTACAATCATATCATTGTGTTTTATTGCATCACAAAAATGAAACATTTTTTTTCTTTTTCTAAATATTAAATAAAATGTGTACAAGCATAAATACACATGAATATAAATAAAAAATTAAAATATCAGCTATTGATGCTCACATGGTTTGGTTAAATTTGAACTTTTTGGATTGGAATTATTCGAATAAAATGTTGACAGATGGCTGATTCTTGGATACCGATAGCATGGAAAATGGGACGCCCCATTATACACTTATATGACGTAATTCGATATGAAATTAAACTAGTTAGCGTCTGGGTTAAATGGGTTCGGGTGATACATCAATGACACGATTAAACAATGTCTATAAATGGTTTAACCTGATAGGTTATGATTAAGACTACTCGGAGTGGGGGAAAGAGGGGGATGAAGCGTCATGTGGCACTTGTGGGACCTCTGTGGGGAGAAAAAATTGTGGGGAGTGGAAGGGGGAAAGAGGAGGGAAGGAAATAATATTATATTGTGTTAAAGTTAAAAAAAAAAAAAAAAAAAAAAAAAGTTAGCCAATCAAATGGTGCCACCTCACCCCACCAAAATGCCCCACGCCAAGCCTACTGCCCCCGCCCTCCTCCTTCCTGCCCCTTCCACGCCATAGTGGCGGCGGTGTTCCCCCCCCCCCCCCTTCCCGCCCCATTCCCGCCCCCACTCCGGGCAGCCTAAATACATAACAAAATGAAAAAAAAATAGGAAGTTGCAGAAGGGTATCAAACAAACTTTGATTGAACTCATTCACATGGCAATGAAACCGTCACATTGAACCCAACGATATTAGTTTTTAGGTTTTCATTTTTTTTGAATTTTTAACTTTTAGTTTTTAGAATTTGTGTAATATCATTGTGTCTTTTATGTAGCATTGTGTCTTTTTCTTATTTTTGTCATTTTTGCAATTTATTATGTTTTTTTTCCTCGGCATTTTATTATATTTATCGGTATCGTGTTATATTTTATAACTCATTGTGTTATATTTCGTGATCTATTTTTTTTTTTTATTATTCTCACTCTTCTTATTTATTTTACATTGTATATAATAACCTGGCCCTTAACCTGATTAATATGTTTATGACACTATACAGTTAATTGGGTTAAATAGGTTAGCATACCCTAGCTAGCCGCACCACGCAAGTTCTTGGCTATTTCCAATTATATGTGTTAGCTAGGATTTATAGATATTTTCTTTAAAGATTCTTACCATATGTTAACGATTGCTCTTTAGGGATTATGTGATAATATGAAGACTCAATCTCACAGCTTTATTATTCACAGAACAATTACAATATATAGATCCTAGTCTATACAAATATATGGAAACAACTAATACATGGAAAGAAATAAATATAATTATTCTACAATGAATACAAAAATCATAGGCATGATTTATGTATGACTAATACCCCCCGTCAATCGAACAAGTGGGGGACCAACGCGTAGTAATCCCCGAAACTTCTCAAAAAGAGGACGGGAGAGACTTTTGGTGAAAATGTCCGCAACCTGGAGATTGGATGGAATGAACTTCATATGGAGCCTTCCAGAGGAAACCAATTCTCGAACAAAATGGTAATCGATGTCAATGTGTTTGGCACGCTTGTGAGAAACTGGATTTTGACTGAGGAAGATGGCGCTTTTGTTATCACACAGAAGAGTAGGACGAGCATGTGGAAGTGCATGGAGTTCACGAAGAAGGTGGGTAAGCCAAATAATCTCTGCTGCGGTGTTTGCCATGGCACGATACGCAGACTCACAGCTGGATCTGGAGAGAGCAGGTTGTTTCTTTGCACTCCAAGAAACAAGGTTTCCTCCCAAGTAAATTGAGTACCCATAGGTTGAGCGTCGCGTTTCGATGCACCGTGCCCAGTCGGCGTTAGAGTAGCCGACAATTGTGGTAGAAACAGGCTTAGAAAAGGTGAGTCCGAAGGCAATGGTCCCTTTAACATAGCGTAGTATACGCTTCACTGACTGAAAGTGAGAGATAGTCGGTGACTGAAGATGTTGACTCGCCTGATTTACAGCATACAAGAGATCAGGACGAGTAATAGTAAGATATTGAAGAGCACCAACCAGAGAACGGTAAAGGGTAGGGTCATGAAATGGAGCGTCGGTTGTCAGAAAGGTATCAGTGGTGGATAACGGTGTATCAACCGGTTTGGAGTCTAGCATACCAGCACGAGCTAGGATGTCATGAGCATATTTTGCCTGACTCAAGAAGAGACCATTATCCTGGTGTAAAACCTCAAGACCCAAAAAATAACCAAGACTGCACAAATCTTTAACAGAGAACTCTTTATTGAGCCGTGTAACAAACGACTGAATAAGAGATGAATCACTGCCAGTAATAATAATATCGTCGACATACACCAAAAGATAAACAATAGCTGACCCTTTTGTGTAGATAAAGAGAAACGTGTCAGCCTTGCTGCAAGCAAACCCATTTGAGGTCAAAAAAATTGCTGAGACGCTGGAACCAGGCTCGTGGAGCCTGCTTAAGACCATAAAGAGCCTTTTTTAATTTACAAACATGGTTAGGAAAACGGATGTCCACAAAACCCGTGGGCTGCTCCATGTATACCATTTCGGTGAGATCACCGTTGAGAAAAGCATTTCGGACATCTAACTGACAGAGGTTCCAGCCATAAATAGTATCTAAGGCAAGAACAACATGAACGGTAGAGGCTTTAACAACCGGGCTGAAAGTATGTGAAAAATCAAGGCCAGGGACTTGGGTGAAGCCCTGAGCAACTAAACGAGCCTTGTACCTGTCAACCGATCCATCGGCCTTGAACTTGGTTCTGAAAATCCATTTGGAACCAACAATATTTGCATTCAAGGGTCATGGAACAAGGACCCAAGTGTTGTTAAGACGTAACGCTTGCAATTCTTCTTCCATAGCGTGTACCCATTTGGAATGCTTGGCAGCTGATTTATAACCACGAGGATTCTGAGCTGCAAGTAAAGCATGATGTAATGGACCTGAAATCAAAGAAAGATTAGCATAATGTTTTAGTTTGTAGATTCCGTTTTTCGATCGAGTCCTCATAGGATGTGATGGTACCGGCTCAGAAGAGGATCCGGAAGCAGGTTGGGTGTGGGCTGTGTAGGTTGTTGTTGTACGGGATGGGTGTGTTGGGCTGGAGCGGAAGTGGTGGGAGTTGGGCCGGGTATAGAGGACGAGGCAGGAGGTGAGCCAGTTGGGGAAGGGGATGTAGATGTGGGCTGAGGAGAAGAAGTATGGGCCGAAGTGGAGGTGGGCTCGGGTGTATGTGGTGGATTTTCAGAATGAGTAGTAGTGGATGGTTTTTGTGTGGATATGGTAAGAGAGCAGAGTGTGCAGGGAGCTGGACATGGGTTGTGAGTGGGAGAGGTATGGTTAGGAGGGGTGGAGATAATAGGGGCAGATTTGGTATAGAGGGTATTGGTAAGGACTCATCAAAATTCGAAAAAACCAAAGTAGCTTTATCAACAGGTGACACATGATTACTGAACGGAAAATTGTCCTCATCAAACTGAGCATGCCGGGTAACATAAACATGATGAGTGGATGGATCCAAACATTTATAGCCTTTATATTTTGCATCATAGCCAATAAAAATGCACTCCGCGCTACGAGGAGATAATTTGTGTTTGGCATAATCTCGCAAATATGGGAAAACACGGCAGCCAAACACTCGAAGATTTGAGTATGTGGGCGTGCAACCATATAAAATTTCATAAGGTGACTTAGATTTTAGAATGGATGAGGGGGGGCGATTTATGATAAACGTGGCAGAGGCAAAGGCATCCGCCCATAACGTGGCAGAAGCATGTGAGTTAAAAAGCATGGCAAGGCCAGTCTCGGTGATGTGTTTGTGTTTACGTTCGGCACGACCATTCTGTTCAGGAGTGTGGGGACAAGAAAGACGATGATGAATTCCTTGTTCATGAAAAAACTTTTGCACACGGTTATTAGTAAATTCAGTTCCACCATCACTCTGAAATATTTTAATTTCTCAAGAAAGTTGATTTTGAACAAAGGGTACAAAGATCAACAATGCATCAAAAAATTCAGATTTTTGTTTAAGTGGATAAAACCAAGTAAAACGCGAATGGTCATCAATAAAAACAGCATAGTAATGATAACCATTTGTCGATGTAACAGGTGCAGGACCCCATAGATCACAGTTGTAACACCCCAACCGATGGCGGAAACATCGGGATGTCACGTATTTGATGATTGTTCAGTAGCTCATGGTGAATAATAGATTCCATTAAATGATTTAATTGAATTACTTACAATTGTTCTATAATTTGTACATCAAGTTGAATAAAACTATACACATATCTTCAAGCATCAATTCAAATCTTCAAGCAAATAGAACCTGAAACATGTTAAGTTGAAAATGTTTTGGGTCAACAAAAGTTGGTGAGAGTTACATAGGTTGTTGATGATTGAATAAAAATGTTGTGCAATTCATGTGTCATGTCAATCTAGTCCATATGTGAGAACATACTAGAAATAAATCGAGTGCATAATCAACCCGGATGACTGTTATAAAATGATACATACCATACGCTCATGGTCCAATAATGTTATACGATAACAAACACCCACGTAACCTTTGTAGGAGGCACGTATCCGGGTGGGATTGTCAGTCCAATAGATCTATCAATGTTTACCGCCGGTTTGTACGGAGTTAATGATTATGCTAGAATGATGCTTACTCTAATCATGATCAAGACATAATGCAACATAGAAAACACATAGACACATTGATGATTGAATTGCATAAATGATGTTGTAACATGTTTCACCTCAAAAACGGTGATAAATAGAAAAAGGGGCTATGTAAAACTCACCTTGGTAAAATGTTATATCTGTTGAGAAATGTGTTGACCAAATGTATCAAGTATCGTCCTAAAATGAAGTAATAAATATGTCTAAGTCTATCAAGTCTACAAATGTATAAGTTCTAGGGCTTCGAATTTGGGGATAATAGCTCGTTTGATTATTATTAAAAATATTCATCAATTGAGAGAAATTTAGTAAATAAATAACTAAAAATCTTTTTATAAATGTTAAATCTAGGATGGTCACAAGAATGTGTTTAAAGTATAAAAATAATTTTTAAAAATTTATTCTCCTTAAAATAGATTTTTAAAATCTATTTATTACAAATTGTCAAACTCTAACTTTAATATTTAAAAATACTAAAATTAAAGAATTATTAGCTTAAAAATTATATTTCTGTTCTAAATGATCAGAAATAATTTGTATAAAATTTTGGTGCAAAAATATTAAAAATTGGATTTATTATGATTTAATTATGATTAAAACTAACAAAAATTGATTAATAATGTTAAATAAATGATTTTTCTGAAATAAAAATCATTTTTGAAAAGCTTAATGTTATAAAAACTTAGGATAATTTTTGTGGAAATTAATAAGATCGTTTAGATATTTTTATAGATTTTTATAAATAAAATGGAATAAACTTGATTTATTTATTATATATATTAAATAAATAAATTTTTGAAAACTAAAAATTGTAAGTTGAACTATTACATCAGATTAACACAAGATAATTTTTGTAGAATAAATAAAAGAGTTTTGATAATTTAAAATGAATTTACAAGATTTAATGTAATATATATATATATATATGTGGTTTGGTTAAAAAGATGAAAATAAAAGAAAATAGGCGTCCAAGCCGGGACTCGAACCCGGTTCCCCTCTGTTATCAAACCCAGGTAACCACCAACTGATCTGAGGATCAATTTGTTTATTTGTTTCGTTTTTTTTTTTATATAAACAGACTTGAAAAGTTGTCATCTTCCCCAAATATCATACGAACCCTAGAATTTGCAATTGTTTGATTCACACATCAATAGCCCAATTAACCTTAGGGCTATTGATGTGTGAATGCCGAAGATCAAAACCCACAAAGATAATTATACTTACAACATTGTTACGAGCACAAACGGCTAGTCAACTTGTAAGTCAAAAACGTGATTGATTATAACAATTAGAGTGTTACAGAGAGAATGGGAGGTTGAGAGAGAGTTGTGAGTGAGTTGGGACTGTTCTGGAACGTTCAATTTATAGGGAAAACATCTTGGTGTTCAAAATGGTAATTGTTGACCTTGAATCAATTATGACGCGTTTATACTAGAAAATGGTAAATTTTGATTGATGATTCGACGAGAGTAATGAGCGTGGACTAAACAGCAGTTAATTTGTTTCTATTATTACTAAATTATTACAATTATTGGATTAAAGATGGAAAGTTCCTTGATTGGTCTGCTGCTCGTTCGAACAGAGGAGCCAAGGGAAAAAGGAAGTGATGTTGGGCGCATATTAATATAATTAGGATTAGGATTCAATTACAAATGGTCACATGGACCAGTGGTTGGGGCTGATGCTGTTACTTGTTGGGCCGGTTTGCACTCCGGTTCGATACCCGGCATAGACAAAAACCATTTTTTTTTAAATAAAGGTAAAGGGGAAGGGATGTTTGGGCTTGCCATGCTGTGGGCCGGGTGCTGGACTGAGGTATTGGGCTTCAGGAAACAAAGGTATGGTTGGGTTGGGTTGGGTTTAATAGTAATAAAAATCAGTTTTTTTTTTTTTTTAACATATAAAATCTGCAAATTTATTTTTAATATTATTATTATTATTATTATTATTATTATTATTATACACATATATATATATACATATATATATATAAGTTGCGAATGAGGAAAAATAAAGACTTTACCACATTTTTAAAATGTAATAAAAATAAGGGTGTTTATAAAAATTCGGGGAAAATTTCGCGATGTTACAGTCTCCCCTACTTTTGAAAACTTCGTCCCGAAGTTTATTGAAAACACAGGGTTGAAGGGAATTGGATAAAATTTAGGACAAGTGTGACTTGAAGAATTTTATGTTAGGGCATGACAATGAATAGAGTAACCTGTCTCGGATAGCGTGGATAAGCGGCGTGTCACGTGTGAGTTGAGCTACTAAATGAACTACTAGATATCTAATGTTTACATTTGGTTAACTACTGAAAATCTTGATAGAATTCTACACCACCTTAACGTACCTGTAAATTCACGATTACGTTCCGGACCGTAATCCCCAATTTACCTTACATTAGGGTTTTGTGTCCTTCTATGACTCTTCCGATTGTTGAGCAGGTCTGATAGTCTCCTCCAGTCGTTGAGCAGGTGGTAGGGCCTCTCCCGACTGTTGGAAAGACATGATGACCTCTACCAATCGTTAAGTAGGTTGTTTTGGTAGTCAACTATTTGTTGTACAAGTAAGCACGTATGATCATAATTATAGCAATTCGTTCACATTCAAACAAGCATGCACACAGATGTTATGATAATACTTGAATTTATTACTTGAATCCATAAAGTGTAAATACAAAGAATTAAAAGCAAACAACATTCAAATGGTGGGACTTGTTGTTAAGTAGCTGGAGGGTCTTGATCTCTGTTTAGTTTAGGGCATCGGTTACGGAAGTGATTTGTGTTTCCACATTCATAGCATAACTACCAGGGTTGTGAATAATTGCAGTCAGTTGGGCATCAATACCTTTGTTGTTTTTTTGTTGTTGTTGTGATTGGTGTTGTGGTTGTTGTTACTTTCCTCTTGGTTTTCACCACTGTTATTGCGAGTGCTACGACGTGGAGACATGATCCGTAAGGGACACAATGAAGGTTCAGTGTGGCATGAAATGAATGAGGTGATATAAGGAATGTAATCATTTATTCATTAATTAAAACGAATAAACGAAAACGTTGACTTATCAAAGACTCCAGATTCTAATAACATATGAAGACATGCTTTAGCCTATAAGTGAACACTCATCCCGAGAATTCCCAGGTAGGCATCCGGGTCCCTCGTCTGATTGGGATATATGCGCAATGCCAGCCTAGACAGAAGACTCAGAATACAGGCGTTCACCCTTCCAGATTGCACGTGTTCGTTATTAAAATCTAGAATTTCGACGAGATCTCAAGGGGGTTCAGGTTAAAACCTGAGGAATTTGTCCTATTAGTCTAAGAGTAGATCCACTGATGGAGGGTAACCTTCTTGTAGGGATGAAAGCAGGGATAAGAAGTAGGAGATAGAGATTAGCAAGTAAAGGAAGCATGTACTTGTTAAATCCTATGGTTATAGACTAGATTATTTTTCTAATAACCTAATTCCCTATAACCATGGCTCTGATACCAATCTGTAACACCCCAACCGATGGCGGAAACATCGGGATGTCACGTATTTGATGATTGTTCAGTAGCTCATGGTGAATAATAGATTCCATTAAATGATTTAATTGAATTACTTACAATTGTTCTATAATTTGTACATCAAGTTGAATAAAACTATACACATATCTTCAAGCATCAATTCAAATCTTCAAGCAAATAGAACCTGAAACATGTTAAGTTGAAAATGTTTTGGGTCAACAAAAGTTGGTGAGAGTTACATAGGTTGTTGATGATTGAATAAAAATGTTGTGCAATTCATGTGTCATGTCAATCTAGTCCATATGTGAGAACATACTAGAAATAAATCGAGTGCATAATCAACCCGGATGACTGTTATAAAATGATACATACCATACGCTCATGGTCCAATAATGTTATACGATAACAAACACCCACGTAACCTTTGTAGGAGGCACGTATCCGGGTGGGATTGTCAGTCCAATAGATCTATCAATGTTTACCGCCGGTTTGTACGGAGTTAATGATTATGCTAGAATGGTGCTTACTCTAATCATGATCAAGACATAATGCAACATAGAAAACACATAGACACATTGATGATTGAATTGCATAAATGATGTTGTAACATGTTTCACCCCAAAAACGGTGATAAATAGAAAAAGGGGCTATGTAAAACTCACCTTGGTAAAATGTTATATCTGTTGAGAAATGTGTTGACCAAATGTATCAAGTATCGTCCTAAAATGAAGTAATAAATATGTCTAAGTCTATCAAGTCTACAAATGTATAAGTTCTAGGGCTTCGAATTTGGGGATAATAGCTCGTTTGATTATTATTAAAAATATTCATCAATTGAGAGAAATTTAGTAAATAAATAACTAAAAATCTTTTTATAAATGTTAAATCTAGGATGGTCACAAGAATGTGTTTAAAGTATAAAAATAATTTTTAAAAATTTATTCTCCTTAAAATAGATTTTTAAAATCTATTTATTACAAATTGTCAAACTCTAACTTTAATATTTAAAAATACTAAAATTAAAGAATTATTAGCTTAAAAATTATATTTCTGTTCTAAATGATCAGAAATAATTTGTATAAAATTTTGGTGCAAAAATATTAAAAATTGGATTTATTATGATTTAATTATGATTAAAACTAACAAAAATTGATTAATAATGTTAAATAAATGATTTTTCTGAAATAAAAATCATTTTTGAAAAGCTTAATGTTATAAAAACTTAGGATAATTTTTGTGGAAATTAATAAGATCGTTTAGATATTTTTATAGATTTTTATAAATAAAATGGAATAAACTTGATTTATTTATTATATATATTAAATAAATAAATTTTTGAAAACTAAAAATTGTAAGTTGAACTATTACATCAGATTAACACAAGATAATTTTTGTAGAATAAATAAAAGAGTTTTGATAATTTAAAATGAATTTACAAGATTTAATGTAATATATATATATATATATATATATGTGGTTTGGTTAAAAAGATGAAAATAAAAGAAAATAGGCGTCCAAGCCGGGACTCGAACCCGGTTCCCCTCTGTTATCAAACCCAGGTAACCACCAACTGATCTGAGGATCAATTTGTTTATTTGTTTCGTTTTTTTTTTTTTTTTATATAAACAGACTTGAAAAGTTGTCATCTTCCCCAAATATCATACGAACCCTAGAATTTGCAATTGTTTGATTCACACATCAATAGCCCAATTAACCTTAGGGCTATTGATGTGTGAATGCCGAAGATCAAAACCCACAAAGATAATTATACTTACAACATTGTTACGAGCACAAACGGCTAGTCAACTTGTAAGTCAAAAACGTGATTGATTATAACAATTAGAGTGTTACAGAGAGAATGGGAGGTTGAGAGAGAGTTGTGAGCGAGTTGGGACTGTTCTGGAACGTTCAATTTATAGGGAAAACATCTTGGTGTTCAAAATGGTAATTGTTGACCTTGAATCAATTATGACGCGTTTATACTAGAAAATGGTAAATTTTGATTGATGATTCGACGAGAGTAATGAGCGTGGACTAAACAGCAGTTAATTTGTTTCTATTATTACTAAATTATTACAATTATTGGATTAAAGATGGAAAGTTCCTTGATTGGTCTGCTGCTCGTTCGAACAGAGGAGCCAAGGGAAAAAGGAAGTGATGTTGGGCGCATATTAATATAATTAGGATTAGGATTCAATTACAAATGGTCACATGGACCAGTGGTTGGGGCTGATGCTGTTACTTGTTGGGCCGGTTTGCACTCCGGTTCGATACCCGGCATAGACAAAAACCATTTTTTTTTAAATAAAGGTAAAGGGGAAGGGATGTTTGGGCTTGCCATGCTGTGGGCCGGGTGCTGGACTGAGGTATTGGGCTTCAGGAAACAAAGGTATGGTTGGGTTGGGTTGGGTTTAATAGTAATAAAAATCAGTTTTTTTTTTTTTTTTTAACATATAAAATCTGCAAATTTATTTTTAATATTATTATTATTATTATTATTATTATTATTATTATTATTATTATTATACACATATATATATATACATATATATATATAAGTTGTGAATGAGGAAAAATAAAGACTTTACCACATTTTTAAAATGTAATAAAAATAAGGGTGTTTATAAAAATTCGGGGAAAATTTCGCGATGTTACAACAGTGTATTAAATCTAGAGCATGCAAAGAACGATTATGGTTTAAAGTAAAGGGCAAGCGATGGGATTTAGATAATTGGCATGAAGTACAAACACCAGGTTTAGGTAAAAGAGAAGTAACAAATAAACAACCATGTCTATGCAAACTAGAAATAACATCAAAAGACACGTGACCAAGTCGACTATGCCACTTTTCAAAAGATGCCTTGAGATGGTGATCCGAATACGAGGCTATGAAAGCATGATTCCCTTCACGAAGGATGTAGAGTCCATTTTCACAGGTGCCCTTTGCCAGGATCTCCTTTGAGCGTCGATCCTGAATGTGAAAGAAATTGTTAGAAAAAAGGGCATCTACGGGGGAATCATGGGTAAGCTTACTAACCGATAGAAGACGTTTAGTAAGATGAGGGACAACGAGTACATTTTTAAGGGTGATATTATTTGAAAGGGTTTTGGTACCAATGTTCGTAATAGGCAAAGTATATTGCCAAAGCGAACATATTCATTATTAGGGGTACCGAAAGTGATGTCAAGATCCTTTTGAAAAGGAGTCATGTGAGCGGACGCACCTGTATCGCCGGTCTAGTCAGGGTGGTCCTCATCAGTGACATGGCACTGAGTGTGGAAAGCCTGTGCCAGATTTGCATCTAAAGGTGGGGCGTTTTTGGCGAAAGTGGCAAGATTGGGACAGGTATTGGCATAATGGCCATTAGTCCTGCATAACTGAAAATGAGGAGGTCTTCGGTTACGGCCGCGACCTGCATTGCGACCACGACCTTGACCACAGTTAGAAGTAGTAGAAGCAGAAAAAGAGCGAGAAGTGTTACCAGATTTTGTGGAGTTGGCTGTGAAGGCAACGGTGGGGGCCGAATGACCATGTAAGACTTGGACAAAGGTTTCCTGATTTTCTGTTTTAGCCAGTAAATCACGGAAGGAAGAGGTGCCAAGAGCATGATGGGTGGTAGAGAAATTTTCGTAGGACGAGCCAAGACCGCATAGGAACCAATGGCACTTGTCGCTCTCGCTGACAGGGTGGCCAATGGCTGCTAACTGATCGCAAAGGGACTCGAACTTGCGTCCAAATTCTGCAACAGATGAAGAACCTTTCTGAAGAAGGCGAAGATTATCACGAAGGGTGTGCATTCTATCAATGGAACGATGACTATAAGCACCCTCTAATGCTAGCCAGATTTGACGGGCATTATGAAGGCCAATAATCTCATTCATAGCTTCTTCAGAAAGGGTCGATTGAATCAGTAAACATATGGCCTGATCATTGGTGGACCAGGTAACGTATTCAGGATTAGGGGAGGGTTTTTCGGCAATGGTGATGGTGTCTGCAGGAGCATTCGCAGAACCATCAATATGACTAAGAAGGTTTTGTAGAGAGAGAACAAGATTGACCTGTTGACTCCAAACAAGGTAATTGGACGAGTTAAGTTTGTGGGGTATAAAGTGCAGAAGAGAATGGAGAGTGGTGGTGATGTTGGTGGTGGTCGATGAAGAGGAGGCAGCCATCGTATGATGATGGCGGCAGCGAACAGAAAGAAAAAGAAAGTAGGGTAGGCCAAAGGAAAATAGGGAGAGAGGGTAGGATCGCCTTTAGGCTGATACCATGTGATAATATGAAGACTCAATCTCACATCTTTATTATTCACAGAACAATTACAATATATAGATCCTAGTCTATACAAATATACTAGTAGAGTGCCCGCGCGATGCAGCGGGAAACACAAACACTTCTAATGGTGTGTATGAGTCTGTTAGGTTTGATTATTAGCCTCAACTGAAACTAAAATCAAAAGTCATCAATTAATCAATCTTATTAAACAATTGGTTCCTTGGTTCGATTAGTATTGTTGGTGAGTAACAAAAACAAACTTTGGCTAATTTTTTTTTTGCCTAGAAATACATAAAATAGAGGTATAAATACATGAAATAGAGGTAAAAAAATAGCCCTGTAAACGAACCGAATGTTCATGAGCTGATCGTGAACTTGTTCGGCGGAAAGTTCGTTTATGTCGTTTATTTAATAAACGAACAATCACAAACAAAAAAATTTGTTCGTTTAGTTAAATGAGTGAACATGAACAAACATTGAGTTTGTTCATTTATGTTCGTGAATATCTATTTATGTTCGTTTATTTGTGCTTGTTTAAGTTTATTAATTACATACGTAGTTATATTTACATAAATACAAACATAAATTGGGCTTTAGCTACTTGTATAAATATATAACTAGTTAGTAATTGGGTTTTTCAGTAATACGAAATCGTTCACATTTATTATGTTCGTGAACGTTCGTTTATGTTCGTTGGTGAATTGTTCGTTTAGGTTTAAACGAACGAACATAAACGAACAAGAACATGACAAATTTCTTAATGAATGAACATGAACACAAAAACGTGTTTGATTATGTGTTCGTGTTCAGATAAAATTAAATGAACATTCGGTTCGTTTACAGACCTAGGTATAAAAGCTAAAAATTTCAAAACCCCCTCTATTTATACCGCCACTACAATTCATAAACCTATCTACTCAACTTCAAACCATATTAGAGTATAATTTCCTATATACTTTTAATTAAAATTTTGATTTTTTACGTGATTAACAGAGGTGAACAATAATTGAAACTCAACCGAAATCGAAAAAAACATACAAAACCGAACATAAAATTAACCAAAACCGAGTTAACCTAATATCGGTTTTTGTGTACCCTAAGTTAACCAAAATTAACAAACTAAAACTGAACCATTCATACATGTATATCCTTTATACATCCATTACATGTAGTTATACCTTCATTTCATGTGCTTCTAAGCAAAATTTTAACCAAAGTTTGGTTTTGGTTATCAACCAAAATTAACTAAACCGAACTAAACACGACAATCTAACCAAATAGACTTAACTAATTAACTAGTTGGTTAACAAGATTGATAAACCGATAATGTCGATTTTTGTTTCGGTTGAGGCTTCTAACCGGACTGAACCTAACCCAACCATGAACCATTAGAAGTGTCTGTGTTTCCTACCACATTGTGCAGGCATACGGTTATGAATATATTAATGAGTTTGTTTCAGTTTAACTAATTTGGGTTAACTAAGGGTACTAAAAGAAAACGATAACAAATTTTAAGTTAAATCGGATGTTTTCAATTTTCAATAGATTTTGTTTCAGTTTTGTCAGATTTTGGTTTGGCTTCGGTGAACGGTTTAGTTATTGCTCACTCTTATATATCGTTAATCATAGAGCACATAAAGATTTTTTAAATAAAAAATAGTAATACTATACTCAAATTAAAGAGAATAAAATGCTCATTATTATGATGTAATTTTTTTATAAAAGTATAAACGTGTTAAAAAAACATGACTATATAAAATCATGGGGGGTGGTTTGCTTAAAATATGGAAAAGATGTTTAAATATAATTTATATAAACAAAAGTTAAGTAAAGTTTAAGAGATTAAAGTGTAACTAAGATAGGGTATTAAAATGTAAATAATATATAAATTATTAGAAACTAGAATATAAAATTTAGATTGATAATACTCAAAGTACTATACAAGTGTATTTATACATATACATAAGTAACTTGTTAAAGAGAAGTTATGGACATTTATGGGAGAATAATGTATGAAGTTATGGATAGTTATGGGAGAATAATGTATGAAGTTATGGATAGTTATGGGAGAAGAATGTATATATGATTTTATAACACTCCCCCTCATATATACATTATTGTTCATTATACACTATTAACAACATGCTTCAGGATGATGTTAAATCGGTACTTCAGGACCTATAAGATAAACTGATACTACTGGACCAGTTATACTGCCTCGTTAAAAACCTTACTAAGAAAACCCAGTGGGACAAAACTTAGTCAAGGAAAAGAGTACAGCGTGTATAATGCTCCCCCTCACTTTAACTAATGTCTTTCAATCTTCGGAGCCCGATCCTCTGTGACAGTTGCTCAAAACTGCTTCTAGGTAAAGATTTTGTGAACAGGTCAGCTAGATTTTCACTTGACTTGATTTGACGAACATCAATTTCCCCTTCCTTTTGAAGGTCATATGTCGAGAAGAACTTTGGTGAGATATGCTTTGTTCTGTCACCTTTGATGTAGCCTTCCTTGATTTGTGATATGCAAGCAACATTGTCTTCATAAATAATCGTTGGGTCCTTCTTGATTTGTTCTAATCCACATGCTTCTTGTATATGATTGATCATTGATCTCAACCACACGCATTCTCTACCAGCATCATATAATGCTATTAATTCGGCATGATTTGATGATCTTGCTGTAAGTGTTTGCTTAGTTGACTTCCAAGAAATAGCTGTGCCACTGTATGTGAATATGTAACCTGTCTGAGATTTTGCTTTATGAGGATCTGATAGATATCCGGCGTCAGCATACCCAACAAGCGGGGACTTGTTATCTTTTTGATAGAAAAGACCCAAGTCTTTTGTCCCGCAAAGATACCGAAATATGTGTTTTATTCCGTTCCAATGTCTACGTGTTGGATTTGAGCTATATCTCGCTAGTACATGTACTGCGAATGCAATATCAGGTCTAGTGTTATTTGCGAGATACATAAGAGCACCGATCGCGCTTAAGTACGGTACTTCTGGACCGAGTACTTCCTCGCCTTCTTCTTGAGGTCGATAAGGATCCTTATGTGGATCTAGCGGTCGGATAACCATAGGTACGCTGAACGGATGAACTTTATCCATATTAAAACGTATTAACATCTTCTGGATGTAGTTTGACTGATGGACAAAAGTGCCATTGCATAAATGTTCGAATTGTAAGCCAAGACATAGTTTTGTTATTCCAAGGTCTTTCATTTCAAATTCGTTCTTTAATAATTGAGCAGCTTTCTCTATCTCTTCAGGAGATCCGATGATGTTGATATCATCAACATAAACTGCTATTATTGTAAACTTTAAGTTTGATCTTTTTATAAAGACACATGGGCTGATTACATCAGACTTGTATCCTTCCTTTTTGAGATATTTACTTAGTCGATTGTACAACATTCGACCAGATTGTTTGAGACCATATAAAGATCTCTGGAGTTTTATAGCACACATATCTCGAGGTGTTGATTTAAATGCTTCAGGCAATTTTAATCCTTTAGGGATTTTCATGTAGATGTCATTTTCAAGTGTCCCGTATAGGTATGCGGTGACGACATCCATAAGTCTCATATGAAGTCCTTCAGAGATTGTAAGACCGACTAGAAACCTAAGGGCTATCGCATCCACTACGGGGGAATACGTTTCCTCATAATCAACTCCAAGGATTTGGAAAAACCCTTGTGCTACAAGCCGTGCTTTATATCATACAATCTCATTCTTTTCATTTCTCTTTATTGCAAACACCCATCTATAACCAACTGATTTGACGTCTATGGGTGTTCAGACTACAGGTCCGAAAACATGTCGCTTTTCGAGCAAATTTAATTCGGCATTTATGGCTTCTTGCCATCTTGGCCAATCATTTCTGTACATGCACTCTTCTAGAGTTTTAGGTATGTAATCATTTTCATTTATTACATCCGTTGCTATAGCATATGCGAATATATCGTCAACACGTGTTTTATTTCGGTTCCACATTGTACTATTTTGTACATAATTGATAGAGATATCATTTTCATTCGGTACCGTTTTTTCTTCAACAATTTCATTTTCCTCTGAAATTATATTTGTCTCTTCTGGGACATTTACCTCTACTGGGATTTCATTTATAATATTTTGTGCGTTTTCACCAACTGCGTTATTTTGCTCTTTTCATTTTCGTGGATTTTTGTCTTTGGAACTGATTGGTCTTCCACGTTTTCTTTGTATTGTAATCTCTTCAGGGATTACCTCAATTCGAGCAGGTGTATTTGATGCTCGTATATGTGACTTTGTCACTCGATTTGTGTCTGTGAATGCATCTGGTAAATCATTTGCTATTCTTTGCAAATGTATAATCTTTTGGACTTCATATTCACATTGACCACTTCGGGGGTCGAGATTTGATAGTGATGATGCATTCCATGTTATTTCTTGTGTTACCAGTCCTTCTTTATTCTTATCTCCCCCTAAGACTGGGAACATTGTTTCATGTTTCATTAAAATGACAATCAGCATACCGTGCTGTAAACATGTCTCCCGTCAATGGTTCTAAGTATTTGATAATATACGGGGAGTTAAAACCAATGTAAATGCCCAGTCTTCTTTGAGGTCCCATTGTGGTACGTTGTGGTGGCGATATTGGTACGTATACCGCACAACCAAAACTTCTAAGGTGGGACAAACTTGGTTCTCTTCCGGAGACCAGTTGTAGTGGGGAGTATTCATGATTAGCAGTTGGTCTTAATCTGATCAGTGCAGCGGCATGCAAAATAGCATGGCCCCATGCAGAAGATGATAGTTTACATCTCATGAGGAGCGGTCTAGCGATTATTTGTAATCGTTTAATTAATGATTCAGCTAAACCGTTTTGTGTGTGAACATGAGACACTGGATGTTCAACATTTATCCCAATCGACATACAATAGTCATTAAACGCTTGGGATGTAAATTCTCCTGCATTATCCATCCGGATGTTTTTAATTGATTGTCCGGGAAGTTAGCTCTTAATTGTATGATTTGGGCTAAAAGCCGAGCAAATGCTACATTTCGAGTAGCTAGAAGACTCACATGTGACCACCTCGAGGATGCGTCAATTAAGACCATGGAATAGCGAAATGGTCCACATGGAGGGTGTATAGGCCCACAAATATCCCCTTGGATTCGTTCTAAAAATGAGGGGTTTTCATTGTATCAATTTATTTTGTGAGGGTCGAGTAATAAGTTTGCCCAAAGAGCATGCTGCACATGATAAATCTTCTGGTAGCAAAACTTTTAACGTTTTTAGAGGGTGTCCAGTTGCACTTTTGATTATTCTTCTCATCATTATGCTACCAGGGTGCCCTAAACGGTCATGCCATATATTGAATGTATCTTTATCTAATAATTTCTGGTTAGTCACCAAATATGATTCGATAGGATTTATATTAGTACAGTATAATTCAGAGGATAAACCTTGTAGGTGTTCAACAATGGTTTCTTGTCCATTTTTGTTGAAAAAAATTTGAAGATATTCAATATTATTTTCATCTTTAGTTTTTAGATGGTAACCATTTTTTCGAATATCTTTAAAACTAAGTAAATTTCTTCTGGATTTACTAGAATATAATGCATTTTCAATAGTTAGTTGGGTACCCGAAGGTAGTATTATGTGTGCTCTGCCAGAGCCTTCAATAAGGTTACAAACACCAGAGATAGTACCAATAGGTGTCTCTACTGGAGACAACTCAAAGAAAAATTTCTTATGCTTGAGAACAGTGTTAGTACTACCACTATCTGTCAGACATTCATCACCAATAATAGCTCTGCTGGAGCTAGCATACATATTTCTTCAGGAAATAAAAGTAATAAAGATTAATACAATTTAGGAATGTAAACCATTTACATGAATTTAAATAAAACATTATAAGAGTTCATACTAAACCAAGTAAAAAGACATAGTTTGAAATTAAAGACCATAAAAGATACATAACATAATGTTTAAACATCACGAACATTTTCGATGAAATCACATGCATCCAAGTGAATGTCTGACATATTAGATGCTAAATTAGATGTATCTTCAACCAGATTAGTTTCAACTTTCTTTCCTTGTTCTTTCATCATGCGTTGATATGCTTTAATGAGGTGTTTGGGGGTGCGACATGTGCGAGACCAGTGATTTGACATACCACATTTATAGCAAATGTTGTTTTGGTTCCCGCTAGTTTTTCCTTTCGGGGGTCGCCCCGTATTTTGTCGACTTGATTCGCCACCACTATTTTTAGAGTTGTTAGACTCCCGATGCCATGTATATCCCCGTCCCCGTCCACGGCCACGGCCACGGCCATGGCCTCTACTGGGGCCGCGACCTCTGCCTCTCTCATGCCTGCTATGATAATTTGCCACATTCGCTTCAGGGAATGGGCTTGCACCTGTAGGTCGCGATTGATGATTTTGTAGTAGGAGCTTGTTGTTTTGCTCCGCGACCAAAAGACATGATATTAGTTCAGAATATTTAGTAAATTTACGTTCCCTGTATTGCTGCGACAGGAGCATGTTTGAGGCATGGAACGTTGAGAAAGTCTTTTCGAGCATGTCTTCATCAGTTATATTTTCACCGCATAGTTTAAGTTCAGAAGTAATGCGGAACAAGGCAGAGTTATATTCACTGACAGTTTTAAAATCTTGTAGTCTTAGATGAAGCCATTCGTAACGGGATTTTGGGAGTAAAACCAACTTATGGTGGTCAAAACGTTCTTGAATGCTTATCCATAATTCAAGAGGGTCCTCAACAGTCAAATATTCCCTCTTTAGATCTTCGTAAAGATGGTGACGAAGAAATATCATAGCTTTTGCTTTGTTTTGAGGTGAAGTCTGATTACCATCAACAATTGTCTCCCCCAAATTATTTGCTGTTAAGTGAATTTTAGCATCAAGTGTCCATGGGAGGTAGTTGTTACCCGAGATATCAAGGGCGGCGAATTCAAGTTTTGATAAATTTGACATTTTATCTACAAAAGAAAAAATCATTTATTTTAACTTAAACGTTTCATTCATGTTAAGGGACTCATATTTAGTCATGTTAAACAAATAGGCTAAGTCTGTGATACATGTATTAAACATGTTGTGAGTAGAACTGGTACTCGTGTTAAATTAAGGTGTCATGCTTGAAATGTTTAACATGACACATGCATCAACTACAAATTAATATAAAAATATAAAAATAAATTTTTATTGTTAAATCTTATATCCATTTCTTATCAAGTTATAACTATGACATAAAATACCGCCAAAAAGATATGATATAATATGATATAAACAGGTTAAACGGGTCAACCCGCCAACCTATTCGGGTTGACCCGACCCGTTTAGCTAAATGGGTTGGCGGGTTCAACCCGAAACTAACCCGAACCTGTAAAGGCTAAACCCAACCCCATGAATTTCGTGTTAAGTTCGTATCGTGTTTTCGGACCTTGTCAGAAATTCACGCTCCTAGAAAAAACCCTCTAGGTGTTTGGATAGAAGTAGATCCCCTATGAAGTGAAACATTTACCTCTTCAAAACAAACGTTTTCCTTCTTGTAGTTTTTATCTATTTCCACAAAACCGCTCATTTTGCTTTGACTTTAATCTTTTAGCTCGTAACTAAACACATAACATTATTGTTTTCGTTTATTTAACTGATTTTCAAAACATCACTACAATCTTCAATTTCAATGAAAAAATACCGTGTTTCATCTACCAAATATTTTTACAAAATATTATAATTATAAGAGTTAATAGCCATTTTCGTCCCTGAGGTTTGGGCCAGTTTGCCACTCCAGTACAAAAGTTTTTTTTTTGTAATTCCTTCCCTGGGGTTTGGATTTTTTTGCCAAATTCGTCCTTTTCACTAACCCAGTTAAAAAATCTCGTTAATGTCAGGGTAGGGTTGTCTTTTTACCTCATGGACGAATTTGGCATTTAAAATTCAACTTTACCCCACACCCACCCCACCCCACCCATAATGCTTTGTGGGGCAGTTCCATAATGCCGTTATGGGGCAGTTCCATAATGCTTTTGTATTTGGGTGATGTTCAAGAACGAATCAAGATTTTGATTAATGCTGGCCATCTACCACTAGCATATGCTACAGCAAAGACCCATGGTTGAATGATGTTGTTGAAGATCTTGCTGATAAACTTAACGGTAATATTCCTAATTTGCCCAGTGGTAAGTCTAGTTCTCTTTTGGTACCCTCAACGCCGGTCTTGTGTGGTGGAGACTGGCCATTGTTGAGGACAATGAAAGGGATATTTGAGGGTGGTCTTGATAATGCCGGAAAAGGTGGAAACGAAGAGTAGGAAGATGCTGCTGATGCTGATTGGGGTGAGGAGTTGGATATTGTGGATGTGGAGAATATTCAAAATGGTGATATCGGCGTGGTGCTGGATGATGAAGAAGCGCCTGAGGAGAATGAAGAGGGAGGTTGGGATCTTGAGCTTCCTCCAGGAGAGAGAGAGAGAGAGAGAGAGAGAGAGAGGGGGGGGGGGGGTTGGGTGGGTGTGGGATAAAGTTGAATTTTAAATGCCAAATTCGTCCCTGAGGTAAAAAGACGACCCTACCCCTGACATTAACGAGATTTTTTAACTGGGTTAGTGAAAAGGACGAATTTGGAAAAAAAATCCAAACCTCAGGGAAGGAATTGCAAAAAAAAAACTTTTGTACTGGAGTGGCAAACTGGCCCAAACCTCAGGGACGAAAATGGCTATTAACTCTTATAATTATAATATTACATATTACGGTTTCTGTAAAAAAATAATAAAAAAAATATTGTAAAATACTGAAAACAGATGCAATCCTTTATTATATGATTTTACTTGGTATACAAGGTAGCATAACCTTTTTAGTATAATACTTAATAAGAATAGATAATAAAGATTAAGTATATGGTGCATTGCATGTTACTCTTTATGTATTTGTCCAAAGTGCTTTTTATCTATACCGAAGCATATGCAACCCATGTTCAAATAGCAAAGGATTTTTGGCAATTTAGTGGGGAAAATATGTCTCAAGATCTAAACTTGCATAATTTAGATTTAAATAGATTATTACATGTTAGTATGATTGCTTCATTTATAACTTTTTTACTCTACAATAGACAAAAAAAATATATATATATATATAGGTATGACACATATTCACGAATATCATGTCGGGTCGGGTGTTACAGTTGATCCATATTAGCCGACTGCATATATAAATGTTGTAATAACTAGATATGTTTTTCGTTTCATTTTCATGTTGAAACACGTTAAATTACCGGTGTCTGATATTGTTTTGATCAAAATTAATTATTTATCTTCTAGCTGTAAGTTGTTTGAGATGTTCGGCTTATTCATTCATCCAAACCCTTTATAAGTATGTTTTTATATATGAAATGTTCTGAATCATCCCTTTAGTCCAACTGCAATGTTCTTGCCGGAAAAAAGTACGATCACAGAAACAAGGAAGAAAAGAAAACGCTGCCATCTAAAATATACTTAGCGCGTTGAATCATGTGGAATACACGAAACAATTTAATCTCTCAATAGTACGAAAACACATTCAGAAAAGATAGACCAAGAACAGGCCGGTCCTAGAGAATGTAAAAACATGTTCGGGCCATGGGCGAGATGAAAAAACTGGGCACTTATCATAAGTCTAGTGTAACTTGATTGTTATATTTTTTATATAAGGGACTTGTTTTTCTTTTATTTTAAATATTGGGCTGAATTATTTTAAGTTTAGTTTAAATACAGTGGGCCAAGTATCAAATGGATTAAATTTTAAGTATCAAATAATCTAGTGGGCCTTTTAAATATTAAAGTAAACATATAGGTTCTTTTTTCATTAAAAAAAATACATATAAGTCTTTAAAAAATTTTCGGGCCATGAGCCATCGTCCACCCGACCCACCCTCAGGGCCTGACTAAGAACCGTCAAGCTCAATCAATTGGATCAAAAACAGGTCGAGATGGAAAGGAATCAAATGGATAAAATGGCATCAACTATCAATGTTTTAACTCTCCTTTTGTAAATGTCACTTTAGTGTCATGTTTGGGCGTAAATGTCATTTGTTTCATAGCAGCTTTAGCCATGTTTAAGTCTGTGCCTATAATATGTTTACTACCTACCTAATTTTGCTTTTAAATACATTTTGAGCTTTCAAAAATAAAATATATTAATTTGAGATTATATATACGGCACTGGAGTTGTTTCATTTCCAATATTAACAAAATATCGACTTTAAAGTAGAACCGAATAAGTAATTAGATTTCGGAAAAAAAGAAACTGTGAAAATTCAGTTGGTTCAAGCGGTCAATGCCATAACCAATTGAACATATATACGGTTAACCGGGTTAATTGTGTAAGTGGTATGTGCTCCAACCACTCGATCTGACCCAATTTGAACATACACTACTTGCTAGAAAAGAATATTTGTTTACACATAAATTTTATTTCTATTAACGAGAGAATAAAATCACAAAGTTAACATTTTAACATATTATTATATAACTATTCAATCATCAAAAATATACGTGTGGACCTTTGAACAACATTTAAACTTATGATATATCTCGGCATTATTACAACTTTCAGTTTTAGTCCCTCAATTTAGTTTAGATGTACACTTTGAACCCATACACCAATATTCTTTTCATTCTTCCCCCTCTTCTCTTTCCCTTGGGATAGCACCAAATTTGTCAACCAAAATGTCCACTACTAAAGGCACCAAGTCCTTACAAGGACAGCCTTTTTATAAATATCCCCCAAATATGAGTCACTCCCAATTCTACCCCCCACAAAAACATCTGCCCCTTCAACAACCTTCCCATTTTCATCCCTAGTCATGCATCCCATAAATCCTATATCCGCCACTTGCACCTGCCCGCATGTGTTCGGGCAGCCTGTCCAATGCATTCGTACTGGACGGGTTACACACACAAGTCTTTGCACTTCTTCTGTAACCTTTAGTGCACGAGCTTTTGTCTCGATTATAGCCTGTCCGCAAAACTGGTTACCAGTGCATGCTACTAGCCCTTTCATCAAAATAGGTGGCTCGGGTAAAAACTTTTCTTTTAAAAGTGGCTCGTCAAGTAAAGCTTTGACTTTTGAGTTTGGCACGTTTGGGATTATGATGTTTTGTTCTACGGTTAGCCGGAGTTCTCCTGAGCCATACTCTTCGGCTAAGCGTGCCAGTTCGTCCATGTCATCGGCTTGGACTCGACCAACAGGAATGTGAATGCCTACAAAGTTTAGACCTTCTTGCTTTTGCGGGTGCACACCGAATAAGTCCCTTCTTTCCCATTTTGGGTCGACGAGGTCTTCGGTAGATGCCCTCTCCAGCACTTGTTCGGGCATTCTCTTAACTACTTCCGATCGAAACCCTTCTACACCCTGCACCCCAAAGTAACACAAATTAGCAAGAAAGACCCTTGAGAAACGAAAACATGTAGTTTTGAACCAAAGATCGAGAAAGACTACATACGAGTTCGTCGATCAACCACATCATTCTAGTCTTTTGCCTATTCCCTCTTGTGCCAAGATCGCGATAAGTCTCAAGCACCGCTCCACAAGACAAGGTCACGTCTTCGGCTGGGACCCACGCGTCAAGAGGTATAGCCTCTTCGCATCGCTTAGGGCTAAAGAATCCCCCTACCAACAAGTTGAACCCGAACCGACCATTCTTAATAGCTGGCATGTATGCAAGATCATTGATATGAGGATGTTCATAAAGATCATGTGAAACCGATCACACACACATTCCACTTCCTTGGCCTAAAAAAAAACCATCAAAAAAGTCAAAATGTATATCTTTTTCACAACAAAAAATTAAGCATAAAACTTCAAGATCCAAGTATATTACAAGTTGGTAAATTCAGGATTCCCTCGAGAATTCGCGGTGATGAACTGCGATAACAAGTTTGTATACGGCCTCGTGTCCATAATTTCATACGGATCGATTCCTGCAATCGGGTTCCCAACCGGTTCCTAACATTGTCCATACCACTTTGCAGGCTTGTTAACCCAACTTCATCAAGACCCTTAAAAATCGCGGGTGCATCAGGTAGCGTAACGCCTCGAATTTGCCAGTTTTGGCGTGTAGTAACATCAGCACAACCTTGATCACCATACTGCTTTATCACACTAGCTAAGTATCTGGTTTGTGCACTAGTTGTTACACCATTTGGAAGCTTCAACCTCATCATAAACCTACCATCTACACATCAAACACCATTCATGAATAATCTTAAGATTATATAGATCTTTTTTTCATCTTTTAATTTCCATTAATATAATAAATTGAAATTTTACACGACGAGAGGCAAACGAGCAACAAGCTACGCCGCAACCTCTTTTCGAATAGCAAAAAGGGCATTTAATTTGAACAAATATTAATGGGTATTTAATTTTCTTGTTTTGGGCAAGCTTTTGTTCCCGGTAGGTTAGGGTTTGTCATACAAAAAGGGGTGGCGACACAGCTTGTTGCCCGCCTACCGACCATTTTGATGTATATTTCACTTTAATACCATATGATGGATTAAAAAAAAAAAGATCTTTATGATGCCACAAGCAAAGATTAATGGGTATAATCTGTTTGATCTAAAGATTCAAGAACTAAAATAAAATCAGTTTTTTTAATCTAAATTAAAGACTTTTATGTGAAAAGATGAGTATTTTGGGTATTTTCTTGCTTTTTGACAGACATTTAAGATCTTTAATCTTTATGAACCCAGAACAGTAAAATTCCACTCAAAGATTAATGGGTATTTTCTTCTTTGATCTAGAGATTCAAGAATATTAAAAAAGATCAATTCTTGAACCAAAATTAAAAAAATAAATAATAAAAAAAATTAAGGTGTAAAACCAGAATCTTGAAAATGTGTTAAAAAGATGGGTATTTTCTTGTTTTTTAACCGAATTTATGATCTTTATGATCCCACAAAATGATCAACTAAAAGATTAATGGGTATCTTATTATTTGATCTAAAGATTCAAGAACTAAAAAATAAAAAATAAAAGATCAGTTCTTAAACAGAACCTTGAACATAAGCTAAAGTATGAGTGAGCTTACATTGATGTTTCCTTCTATGAAACAAACCAAGCCATTTAAGCCTAACATCAACATCATCTTTAGTATCTTTAACTTTATCTATTTCATCAAATGGTATCTTTGCAAGATCTTCAATACCATTCTCCATGAACAGTTTCATTGGTTCATTTGTAATCTTGACCTTTTCATGTGGGTTAATACCTTGCCTAAACTTCTCTTTCAAAACATAATATCCACCTTCTTTTCCACCCTTGGTTCCAGTCTGTCAGCTGTGATCTCAACTGGAGTAGGGGATGGGACAGTGGTTTGCTGTGATGGGGTGGCATAGAGTTTGGTTTTTGGGTTGAGAAGTGAGTTGGGTGTGGTTAGTTTGATGGAAAAAGGTGACATGGTGTAGGAAAATGGTGGTGGTGAGAGAGAGAGAGGAGTGTGGTGGTTTTTGTAGGGAGAAGAGGTGGTGGGGTGATGTCTTTTGGATATTATTAAGGGTCGTGTGTTTTAAAACCTTGAGATGAAGAAACAAGACAAGGACAATTTAGGTGTTAACTTGTACCTAAATTTATTTGTCAATGTTTTGAGTGCATGTTTTTTTTTTCTAGTAATTTTGTGATATACTTGTATGATATACTTTTACTAATACTTTAATATAGTATAATAGTATATGGCTATGTGCTGCGGGCGTCAAACCATCAATCATACCAATGAAGCGTTAAACGTTATGTCATGGGCGCCAAGTGCTCGCCCTTGAGTGTTGTAAGGGGCAAGAAAGTGGAGTGCAAAAGTTTGCGCATAGACTCCATTAATCATCTATGAGAACCTTTCATTTGAAGAGGGTGTCAGAATCACGAGAGTGAAATATATTTAGAATTAATGACGAAGTACATAAATAATTACATAATAATCATGTTGTGAATCTTATTCAAAGTAAAAATTAAAGTACATATATATCATGTTGTTTTTACCGTCTTATTAGTTTTAAAATAAACATCCTTGTTTATTAAAGGTGATTAAATATGTATTAAAATTTAAAAAAATAAAAATGAAACTAGATAACCCCATCCCAAATAATAATTGAATATTTTTTCACCTTAAGTATACCAATAGATAAACTTCTTCCCAAAAAGAAAGGTCACTCTTTTTATTTGTCTTTGATAAGGTTTGAACCACAAACTCTTAATTGGGAGCCTGGTTTTTTTAGTGCTAAAAATCTAAAACCCAACACTGTCTCTTTTATAATATATTTTTATCTCAATTTCTTACCAAGTATTAGGTATATTTAACCATGGTCTATATTTTAACCACAAAGTATGATAAAATTTATCGGATTCTATATCTTATTGTGAACTAAATCTAAAATCATTTGATTGAAGAAGACTTTACTATTTCTTATACCACTGGTCCACTACGCTTTTTTGTTAGTCGGTCTTGAGTATGCCGTAGAAACAGGTACCCTTTGTCCCTTTCATTAGTATTTCTCAATTTCTCGTATCTAAAATATCTTTGGGATATTTATTTAATTAAAAATACTAGTAGTAAATTATGTCTCAAATAAAATCGTAAAATAAAATAATATATAGTTTCCAAATAAAGAATCAGAGAAATGATTTGTATACATAAAATATCAATATATATTTAATGGTTAATTTATTTTATATGTTCAGTTTTTTCTTATATTTACTTTTGACTTTACCATGAGTCAACATCCTATTGTTAGGCAGATTTAAAGAAAAAAAATCAGAATAGGGAATATTATGTATCATGCAATATGTATAATATTTTATATGTTTTGGGGAGGATTAAACTTCGTTAGAAAACCTAGTTAGAAGCTCTTACTTTATATGGTTAAGATTACTATGTGAGAACACTTTTTATTTTTGATTATTTAATGAAGGCTGAAGCTAGTAAAAAAATTTAATTATTATTAGGGCTGCAAATGAACTGAACTTTCAGCGAACAGTTCATGAACCGTTTGGCGGGAAGTTCGTTTGTGTTCGTCTGTTTAGTAAATGAACGAACACAAACAAAAAATTTTGTTCGTTTAGTTAAACGAACGAACATGAACAGAGGTCGCGTTCGTTCGTTTATGTTCGTGAACGTTCGGTAACATGTTCGTTTATGTTCGCTTGTTTTTTATAGTTTAATAGGGTTTTTTAATTTTTATATTCTTTATGTTTTATTTATTTTAACCAAATAAATAAATAATTTATGGGAGGTAAGAATATGGCTATAAGAGATTAATAAACTAAGCTTTTAGTATAAGCATTAAATAAATAACCAATGAAGAGTTTAAGTTTAAATAAATAACTAATGAAGACGTCAAGTTTAAATTGCGAGCTTAGTTTTTTGAGACACTACTTTAATATGTTCACCAACATTATGTTAAGTGCTAAGTATGCTTGTATAATTAGGTTATATTTTGGGTGGATCTACTTAATTACTCAGTATATGTAAATTCGATCTTATTCAAAAGTTAATATATGTCCATTTATATTTGTTTTCGTTCATGAGTCACTTCTTAGTGTTCGTTTGTGTTCATGGAAACTTATTTGTGTTCATTAATGTTCGTTTGTGCTCGTGTGTGTTCATGAACAAAATTAACAAACGGACACAAACGAACACAAACACAACAGTTTTCTTAACAAACAAACACGGACAGCATGTCTCGTTCGGTAAGCGTTCATGAACTGTTCGTAAACACGTAATTTCTTTAACAAACGAACACGAACAAGGCCTTGTTCGTGTTCGTTCGGTTAGTTTGCAGCCCTAATTATTATAGCTTAAACGAAATACTTCGAGGTCTGCTTTTTCTTGAACACTTAGTATATAATTAATTAATCTTATTGCTTACAATAAATTATTGAGTTAATTGCCAAAATGGCCCCTCAGGTTTGGCCCAGATTGCTTGTTTGGTCAGTTATCTTTTTTTTTCTGCCAAAAGCACCCCTCAAAGTTCGAAAATTGCCATTTTGGCCCATATTTAACTGAGTTTCTAACGAGGGACAAAAACTCAGTTAATTCTGAGGGGCATTTTCGTCCTTTCATTCTTCCCCTGTTTTAAAACCACGTTTAAACCTTTCTTCTTCATCATTTGACCTTCTTCTTCTTCCTCTCAATTCAAACCTAATTCCCAAATCATAGAAACCCTAATTCCCAAATCATACAGGTTTCGATTTCGATTAATATATACTATTGTGGATTTCGATCCTGAACACACGTATGATAGTATATATCATACAAACCCTAATTCCCAAATCATAGACGATGATATTCTGCAAATGTGGAGCTCCTACTATCATACGTGTGTCTTCCACCTCTGCAAACCCTGGTAGGCGGTTTTTCTGCTGCAACAAGAAGGGGAGGACCTGTGGTTTTGTTTGTTGGGCTGAACTACCCTTGGCTCAGATTCCTAGTACTAGCAATGATAGTGAAGAGAATGAAGAGCTGACACTCAACAACTCAGCATTGCAGACCTTGGTTGGGACACTCAAATCCGAGAACAAGAAGCTGAAAACTTATCTATGGATGACTTGGTTTGTAATCATCATGTATTTTATCATGTTTTAGTTCAATGTTGGTTGTTTTGTATTTATAAGAACTCAATGTATGGTGTTTCTTATTTTAATGATCAGTTATTGTTCAAGTTGTAATGTTTGTTTGCAAATGTTCAATTTATGTTGTTTGACCCATTTTGACCCATTTGTAATGTATGCTTGCAAACATAACAAAGACAAGCATACATTGATCAAATCAGTCATCACAAAAGCATCCATTTTTACCCATTTTGACCCATTTGTAATGTATGCTTGCAAACATAACAAAGACAATGCACATTGATCAAAACAGAAACAAACAAAAGCATCCATTTTGACCCATTGATGAGACAGTCATCACTAAAGCACCCATTTTGACCCATTGATGAAACAGTCATCAACAAAAGCATCCATTTTGACCCATTGATGAAACAGAAACATACAAAAGCATCCATTTTGACCCATTGATGAGACAGTCATCACTAAAGCACCCATTTTGACCCATTGATGAAACAGAAACATACAAAAGCATCCATTTTGACCCATTGATAAGACAGAAACATAACAAACACATTGCACATTGATGAAACAGAAACATAACAAACACATTGCACATTGATCAAAACAGTCATAGCAACTAAAGCAACATTGATTACCATTACAGTCATAGCAACATTGCACAATGTACAATACATACTAAACCCACTAAACATACTACTCTCTGTTGCAACATTGTGCATTACAATAGACATCCATATTCCATAAACCTAAACCCTATACAGTTAAGACTTGCAAATCCTATACAAAAAAGGGGCATCATATGTATATTCATCCCTGATCACTATATATATGCATCAATTAATTTTTTGCAAATCCTATACAAAAAAAGGGGCATCATATATATATTCATCCCTGATCACTATATATATGCATCAATAACACTTGCACATCTAGCTATTTGGAGCATGCTCCCATCTACCCCCCACTCGGCGTAACTTGAACTTTAGTGTTTTTGATGTACCTTGATCACCTAGTTCAGACAACCTCTTCATCTTCAAAGATTCTCCATCTGATGTACCTTCATCATTGTCCAGTTGCATCTTTTCTTGTGACAACAAATGGCCACAATATTCAGCTAACCGAGCCAAGGCATCTGGGGGCATTAGAACATTTGGAGGACGGGTAGACAACTCCATGATTGCTTCAACTGCCACCAACTCAGCTTTGGTAAGAGTGATTGGTTGCAATGATGATGCCATTATGATGACAAAGGGTGAAGAAACAGGGGTAGCAGAGGAAACAGGGGTTTAGGGTGAAGAAACAGGGGGTGAAGAAAAAGGGGTCGAAGGTGGAAACAGGGGTTTAGTGAGTTATTATTATTAGTGATAATAGAGGAAACATGATGAAATGAAGTTCGGGCATCCCAATACAGATTACATCAGCAACTGACAGGAGCCGCCAATTCAAGTCTGACAGCAGCTGAAGTCCGCTCATGATTACATTATAATCAATTTCACCATTCAATGGTCTTAACCCAAAGTCTAATTCCTCACCTGGAACTTTAAAATAATACCTAAAAATGGAAATATCCTCATGTTTGAATACCGAATTTCTAATACCATTCATCATTGTTGAACGACGAGGATGAGCAGGGAGGATGATTAGAGAGGAAGAAGTAGAAGAACTTAAACCTTAGGCTTTTAAAACAGGGGAAGAATGAAAGGACGAAAATGCCCCTCAGAATTAACTGAGTTTTTGTCCCTCGTTAGAAACTCAGTTAAATATGGGCCAAAATGGCAATTTTCGAACTTTGAGGGGTGCTTTTGGCAGAAAAAAAAGATAACTGACCAAACAAGCAATCTGGGCCAAACCTGAGGGGCCATTTTGGCAATTAACTCTAAATTATTTCATTGTCCACTTTAATTAAATCGTTAATAAGCGCAAGATTATTATGTGATGTTTTATTATATTGTGTAAGAAGCAAGGATGAATTTTGTTATTAAATAAAAAAGGTAGATATAAAGGTTTTAAAAAATGAAGATATTGATATTAATAATAATCATTATTCTTATAAATTAATTTAATAACTAGTATTAATATTAATATTAATAATAATAATAATATTTGATGGTTTGTGGATATAAATGATAGGTGACGGTTGAGGAGGTCGTTGTGGTGTGGCTTTAGAGAATATGGAAGAGGCAGTCGCCAGCTTGCAGCCGAGACAAGCCAAGCCGCTACAGAAACCATGTGCTCCTTTACTTCCATTTAACTGGAGACAGGTTTATTAACTTTCTAAAATTGTCAACCACAATACGACAAAATTATGTTGAACAAATTGTTTAAAACATAATTTAAAATATTAAATTTACTACTATAATAGGATAAGAGAAACCTAATTTGAGAACACATATATTTTGTGCGAACTGTAAAAACGTTATCTAAAATCCTTTAAATTAAAAAAAAATTGCAATTATCTGTTTATACATGTGTAAAAAGTTAATTTTAAGGTATTTTTGCAAGAAAAGATAAATTGTTTGGAAAGAAAATTCATTTATTAATGTTGTATTTTGATTATAATGAGGTTTGTATTAAAAAAAAACTTTGTTTTTGATTGACTTTTTTTACTAGTTTTCACGATTCTCACGATATTTAACGTTTTCAAGATAACTCTCCCCTAATGGGATATACGTGAAAGTTTTATTTTGTTTAAATTTAAGGAGATTTTAAGAAATGTAAATTACATTAACGTAATGCAGTTTAGTGCAAGAGGTTGTCGGGGTTCAAATACTATCATGACTTGGTCTGAGATGTTTTATGGAGTGTGTTCAAGCGGGCAGAGATATTTGCGAAAAAATAGGTACCCCGTGAACTTTCTAATAGACCCACCGGAAGCAAGGTTTACTCTACGCCTATCGGATGTTCTGGTGTTTGGCTGAGATGGTGGAAAACATACATGTGTGAACCTTACTATAATGTATTTGTTCTAGAATATCGATTTATCCTTAAAAAAATATGTCTCTTATCATAAATGAATAAACTCACTTCAAAGTTCTGTATATAAAACTACATGAGAAAGTATTTGGTACAAAGTACCATAACCTACAAAGTGTAGGAAGCTACCAAAAGTGGTCATGTGTAACTTGGCGGTTACAACATCTGAAGCCAATTCAAGGGTAATATAGACTTTTCCATCCATCATTTAATCACATAATAATACATTCCCTGTTTTATCGTTAAATCCAAATTCAAAATTTTTATAACTGATTTCACAATATTCCATCATTGTGATGTTTAATTGTGTATCATATCTAAAAAAAATCATACTCTGTAAACCAAAAAAAAAAAAACAAAGCATTCATCAAACGAAGAAGAAATCATACTCTGTAAACCAAAAAAAAATAGAGCATTCATCAAACGAATAAGAAATCATACTCTGTAAACCAAAAAAAAAAAAAAACAGAGCATTCATCAAACGAAGAAGAAATCATACTCTGTAAACAAAAAAAAAAAAACAGAGCATCCATCAAACGAAGAAAAATCATACTCTATAAACCCAAAAAAAAAAAAAAAAAACAGAGCATTCATCAAATGAAGAAGAAATAAAGTTCAGAGATGAACAGAGGCTGATAGATAACTGTTTTATATTGTAGATATTACTGAGTGTGTTTTATGATATCACTGAGTGCGTTTTAAGTTTTATGTAAGTGTGTTTTATGATATCAGTGAATGCATTTTATGTTTTATGTAAGTGTGTTTTATGATATCACTAAGTGCGTTTTATATAAGTGTGTTTTATGATATCACTAAGTGTGTTTTATGTTTTTACATTGTAAGTTAATTATCATCAACATGTAAGTGTGTTTTATGATATCACTAAGTGTGTTTTATATAAGTGTGTTTTATGATATCACTAAGTGTGTTTTATGTTTTTACATTGTAAGTTAATTATCATCAACATGTAAGTGCGTTTTACGATATCACTAAGTGTGTTTTATGTTTTTATATTGTAAGTTAATTATCATCAACATGTAAGTGCGTTTTATGATATCACCAAGTGCGTTTTATGTTTTTACATTGTAAGTAAAATATCATCAACATGTAAGTGCGTTTTATGATATTACTAAGTGTGTTTTAACAACATGATCATGTGAAATCATTAAAATCAATGAAAAACGGAAAACGCGTTTATAACTTTCCTCAAACGCATGAACAAGCTCATTCATTCTCTTGCTTCACCTATTTCATACAAACGTAATTTTAGGGGTTTCATTTCTTCATTTCTTCTTCGTTTTGATGAATGCTCTGTTTTTCTCTCTCTCTTTTTTTGGTTTACAGAGTATGATTTTTTTTTAAGTTTTAAATTTGTGAATTCCACGATTATAGCAATTGATAATAACTGTCCATAAATGAGATTATTTGGGCACGATTATTAAAAAAAATTCAAACTATTATACTCGCAATTTGTCTAATTTGTCATTCTCTTGTTAACTGAAACTAAAAACACGCGTGTAATTAATTTAGGAAGATGTTTGATTAAAACCCAGATCGACAGTCAGGATTGCTTCTTACACTTTATATTTTAATAAAACCTTTGTACAATAGCCTCTCTCTCATATTAAATGGTATTAATTCGTCTATTGCATAATGTAGACCATGGTGTATCATTCCTAATTAAGGGGTGTATGGTTCCTTAATTCCCTAAATTATACATGTATATATATTTTCATGTATTTATTCTAGAATATTTTGTATTGGTCCGATCGCAAACAAAGCCAGTCACAAAACCCAGAAACGGTCGCAGATGTAACCGTCATTATGAGTCTATGACCGCAAAAATTTAGGGCGTCGACGGATGTTGTAACGTTTCGTTTTTCACCCTCTTTGTAATAAAGAAAGTTATGAAATAAAACTTCAAATCTTGACATTTCGGGCATAATAAAATTTTTCCTATCATTTTTATTCAAGTTATGATTATATATATATATATATATACTTAATAGTAAAAAGTTCAAAAAAATTCAAAAAAAATAAAATAAATGGGTGGACCGGGACTCGAACCCGCGTCCACCACATTAACAAACAAACACAACAACCAGCTGAGCCACGAGCCATATCTGTCACACCCTCAAGTTTCCACCTGCGGAGTTCTACCGCGAGGCGTGTGACACACCAGGATCCAAGTCAACGGTCACAATAAACGACGTCTAAATGTAAAAACATACGTAAACAAAAACCATGCATAAGTTTAAAACCAACATTCAAACAGTGCGGAAGCATTTAAAGTTTACAAACGTCATGCAGAAACAAAACATAAGTTTAAAAGTTCATAAATCCAAACATGCAGATGAGACCCTAGACCCGAGACGACTCCAGTGCGACCTCGTGCGCCTATCCGACAGCTGCTACCTTAGCGACCTGAGAAAAACATGCTAAAAGAGTCAACATATAATGCTGGTGAGTTCACAGGTTTTAATTAAACGTTTAAAGTGATCCTTCGAAAACCGTTACCATCACAGTTACTACTATGCTTATGAGAACGCTAGCTAGGCGCAGAATGAGATACTCATACGGGTGAAACCATTACTGACTGAGCCGTGTGTTACCCTTTGTTTCCTATGGGCTACCGTCATCGCCGGTAGACCTTGTTTTGTTAGAGACAATATGCACCCGCCCGGCCTCCAGCCGTCGAGTGGGGTTTGTCAGTCCCCAATAGCGCTATCCATATTTCCCCGCCATATACCCATGTTAGTGGTTTCAAGGGATTTTCGATGAACCGTATAGAAAGATAAGTAAGCCATAGTATAACGTGATAAAGAGTCATGAGCCATAAGAGTTTAACAAGTCATAAGTCATAAGTCATAAAAGAGTTTGTAAGCATGTTTCTCACCCCGAAAGCAAAAACTGTAAAATGTGGGGCCGTGAACTCACCTTAGATAGCGTTCCTCAAATATGTGTAAAGATGTTTAGCCCTTGACAATCCCTCTACCGGAGATCTATCAAAATGTTCACATAAGTGTTCCGACTAATAACCATAAGGTTATCTAGTCCCCGATTGTCCAGATCATAACCAAGTATGTTTTAAAACGTGTTTAAATGTTCAACCGACACACTAGACCGACCCGACATCCCGTTGGTGACCCATTACCCTAACTAATCAAGTACACATAGATTATATGCAAGGTTCAAGCATAAAACACTTAGTTTGTATCAAAAATCTCATTTCTGTTAACATAGGGTCGAATGTAGTGGTAAGTGGTCGAAGGTGACTTGGATTGGTCGAATGTGGGTTCAAACTTCCACCTTCGCCCCTTTTTCCACATTCAGGTCATCAGCACTTTTTAACACATGTTAACAGCACTTTTTAACACATGTTAACCTTTTCCCAGTTTGTCGTGTTTAACGCATTCTAACACATCTTAACACATAAGCATGCACCCATAGTCTATGTTTAGCATATTTAGGCACGTATAATCATTTGTACATCGTTTAAGCAAGTATAAGCATACAATCCACCGCACGACCCATAATCTACACATATACTTAATTAGTTCATGTAATGTCACCAACAACGGAACCCGGTACTAATGTATTCCCAAAACGACTCCCAATGATCCTCCAGATCATTGAACCCTGGACAATCCTAATCTGACCCGACTCAACTAACCCAGTTAAGTTTGTTTATAAACGTTTCTCGCTAAGGTAGACTTAGATGTTACTATTATGTTTAAGCCGAACATGCCGGGTGTCACATCATCCCCACGTTGAAAGAATTTTCGTCCCGAAAATTTCCCGAAGTCGAGGAGGGAAAACAAATAAGAAGAAAAATTTTCCGGGTCGTCACATCATCCCCCTGTTGAAAGGAATCTCGTCCCGAGATTCTTTCGGTTTCAACAGTAATGAGTGTCGACCTCTGTGCCCACGTAACGTTTCCCCAAAATACAACAAGTGAAGGTCATGAATCAAACGTGCCAGTAACAACCGGGAAACCACTTTCCCCAAATGCGAGTATGAGACAAGAGACCCCGATGAAAGCCTACTGGAGACTACTATGATCGGTATAACTAACCCACCGGTACCGTCCAAGTAGCATCCCCAAAGGACCCTCATCGACCCAAAGAATGAGAAACAGTGACCAAACCACAAAGAAAACACCCGAAAGCACGAACGCACAACAATGCGGATAAAAGTGTAACCAAAGCGTAACAAGAGATAAGAGAGAATACGTACGGGTAACAGTGTCTGGGTCCACCTGGTTCTCCCTAGCACCGATCACATAAGCATGAGCACGAGTAAGCCGGCCACCGCCTTCATTGTCTCCATCCTTCCCTGCAGTCCCTGTGCCCCCTTGATTCAACTTGGGACAGCTTCGCTTGAAGTGCCCCGCTTCTCCACAATGATAGCAACCCTGATTCCCCTGTGGAGCAGGGGTAGTAATAGCAGTAGTCTGAGTCGTCCTGGAAAGGTTGACCCTGCAATCCTTGGCATGATGCCCCGGTTTCTGACAACGCTCACAGCGAAAACTCTCACAAGTACCATAGTGATGAAACCCACAACGTCCACACTTAGGGCTTTTCCCAGCATAGCCCCCTGTTTCTGGTCCGATGCTGACCCAGAAGCTTCAGTCTTCTTCGCTGCCGGTTGTCGCTGAGTCCCTGATGAACCCTTATCCACGCTTTCCCACTTCCTCTTGTTCTCAACCGGCGCCTTCACAGAAGAGCCCCTAGGAGGCAAGACACCCTCAGAAATCTTCAAGTTGGTCATCTTAGTAGCTGACCGCACAGCCTCTGACATAGTAGTAGGATCCCTAGCAGACACCAATCCCGCAATCTCTGGCACCAAACCCGCAATCCTCCTATACTCCGGTGTAGACAAACCTGGACACATCACTGCTAGCTCGTTGTGCCTGATCGTGTACTCCTCGACCTCAGAACCAATCATCTTAAGATTCCCATATTCCTGTTCCAACCTCTTAATCTCCTCACGCGGGCAATACTCATCCTTCAACCTACGCACAAAATCCGCCCAAGGCATGGCGTTGGCCTCCCCAAGACCAAGTGTCTGTGTGACGCAGTTCCACCACGTCAAGGCGGCTCCTACAAAAGTCCCCGAAGCAAACTTCACCCAATCCACCGTTGGAGTCTCACATAAGGCGAACACCGACTCCGTCTTCTCCAACCACCGAAGTAACTCCACAGCCCCCTCTGTACCCTGGAAGCTGAGAGGCTGACAATCCTTAAACCGCTTGTAGGCGACACCTGCCTGAACCGGAGGAGCAGCAGCACCCATGAAAGTCTGCTGGGCCGCCTGAAAAGCAGCTAGTGCAACGCCCAACTGTTGCTGCATCATCTCATTGAGCTCCTCGTGCGTCATAGTGATGTTACCACCACCTCTACCCCCACCACGGCGTCCACCTCCGCCACCACGGCGTCCACCTGCACGTCCACCAGCGCGACCAGACATGTTCTGCCAGAACATGAGACGAGACACTCAGTACCACTGACAAACCAAGCTACAAGTGACCAAACGAACTCAGGATGCGGTTCCAGCATGACCATTAGTCCGAACACAAAGTCCACCAAGATTTTCATGCATTTCGATTTATGATTTCGTGTGCACCCGAAATAACAAATCGCTCTACATGGTCCCCTAGGCGTGCTCCGAGCTAGAACTTCAAGTCACCCGATAACCACATCTCAGAATGATACAACTAACTCAAAAGGGTCAATAAATAGGTCCCCTCGGCTGTAACCCGAAGAAGAAAATAAAGTGAAGCTAGAAATAACCAAGGATAAGGTAGGTAATGTAACACTGTGTGGTAAGGAGACCGACACCCCGACAAGGTTAGTATGTTTGCCCAAAAGACACGACTCAAATGTATGTGACCGTCTAGTGTGTGTGACTCGGCTATAGTCTAGACTCTACATGCAGTCCTAGTTCACTATAACCATTGGCTCTGATACCAATCTGTCACACCCTCAAGTTTCCACCTGCGGAGTTCTACTGCGAGGCGTGTGACACACCAGGATCCAAGTCAACGGTCACAATAAACGACGTCTAAATGTAAAAACATACGTAAACAAAAACCATGCATAAGTTTAAAACCAACATTCAAACAGTGCGGAAGCATTTAAAGTTTACAAACGTCATGCAGAAACAAAACATAAGTTTAAAAGTTCATAAATCCAAACATGCAGATGAGACCCTAGACGCGAGACGACTCCAGTGTGACCTCGTGCGCCTATCCGACAGCTGCTACCTTAGCGACCTGAGAAAAACATGCTAAAAGAGTCAACATATAATGCTGGTGAGTTCACAGGTTTTAATTAAACGTTTAAAGTGATCCTTCGAAAACCGTTACCATCACAGTTACTACTATGCTTATGAGAACGCTAGCTAGGCGCAGAATGAGATACTCATACGGGTGAAACCATTACTGACTGAGCCGTGTGTTACCCTTTGTTTCCTATGGGCTACCGTCATCGCCGGTAGACCTTGTTTTGTTAGAGACAATATGCACCCGCCCGGCCTCCAGCCGTCGAGTGGGGTTTGTCAGTCCCCAATAGCGCTATCCATATTTCCCCGCCATATACCCATGTTAGTGGTTTCAAGGGATTTTCGATGAACCGTATAGAAAGATAAGTAAGCCATAGTATAACGTGATAAAGAGTCATGAGCCATAAGAGTTTAACAAGTCATAAGTCATAAGTCATAAAAGAGTTTGTAAGCATGTTTCTCACCCCGAAAGCAAAAACTGTAAAATGTGGGGCCGTGAACTCACCTTAGATAGCGTTCCTCAAATATGTGTAAAGATGTTTAGCCCTTGACAATCCCTCTACCGGAGATCTATCAAAATGTTCACATAAGTGTTCCGACTAATAACCATAAGGTTATCTAGTCCCCGATTGTCCAGATCATAACCAAGTATGTTTTAAAACGTGTTTAAATGTTCAACCGACACACTAGACCGACCCGACATCCCGTTGGTGACCCATTACCCTAACTAATCAAGTACACATAGATTATATGCAAGGTTCAAGCATAAAACACTTAGTTTGTATCAAAAATCTCATTTCTGTTAACATAGGGTCGAATGTAGTGGTAAGTGGTCGAAGGTGACTTGGATTGGTCGAATGTGGGTTCAAACTTCCACCTTCGCCCCTTTTTCCACATTCAGGTCATCAGCACTTTTAACACATGTTAACAGCACTTTTTAACACATGTTAACCTTTTCCCAGTTTGTCGTGTTTAACGCATTCTAACACATCTTAACACATAAGCATGCACCCATAGTCTATGTTTAGCATATTTAGGCACGTATAATCATTTGTACATCGTTTAAGCAAGTATAAGCATACAATCCACCGCACGACCCATAATCTACACATATACTTAATTAGTTCATGTAATGTCACCAACAACGGAACCCGGTACTAATGTATTCCCAAAACGACTCCCAATGATCCTCCAGATCATTGAACCCTGGACAATCCTAATCTGACCCGACTCAACTAACCCAGTTAAGTTTGTTTATAAACGTTTCTCGCTAAGGTAGACTTAGATGTTACTATTATGTTTAAGCCGAACATGCCGGGTGTCACAATATCTGTTCTATATCCTACGCAAATTATACATAAGGCATGATAATTATCAAGCCAATTGACTCCGAAAGTCAACACCCACAACAAATCGCCCAATTAATCAACGATTACTTTTAAAAATATTATTTTTAAAAATAGATTTTAAATACTAAACATGGTTTATAAATTCTATAAAATTTATTTAAAGTTATTCTGATGATAAAGTTTATTATCCAACTTTTAGTTTTTCAAAAATTATTTATTTATTATATATTATAAATATTACAATTTTATTCATTTATAATTTCAAAATTCTATAAAAATATCAAAACGACTTTATAAAATCCCACAAAAATTATTTTAAACTTATAAATCAATAAGCATTTCAGAACTAAATTTTATTTCAGAAAAATCATTTATTTAATATTTTTAATTGATATTTGTTATTTTAATCATAAATAAATCATAATAAATCCATTTTTCATTATTTTTACATCAAAATTTCACATAAATTATTTTTAATTATTTAGATCAGAAATATAATTTTTTGATTCGAAATTTATAAATTAATATTTTTAAATATTAAGTTTATTTTTTGACAAATAAATATTAATGTATATATATTCATTAATTAAGAAAATAATTTCACATTTATTACATTATAATACAACTACCTTTAATTAATATTGGTCGGAAATCTTTTTATTAATTATTTCTTTATTTATTAAATTATTAACAATTATTCTAATTTAATCATAAATCAATTATTAATCCCCAAATTAGGAACCCTAGCATATTTTAGACTAGAAAACTTTGACTTATTAAGTTTTCCCCAACCCTTATTTATTACCTTGAAATAGGGTGATATTTGGATATACACGAGCCACATTTATTTATATATCAAAGGTCTCCATTCTAGCACTAAGGTGAGTTTACATAGCCCATTTTTACTATTTTACAATTTTTGGGGTGAAACATGTTACAACATCAATTTACAATTCAATTATAAGTGTCTATGTTCTATTCTATGTTGCAATATGTCTTAAACATTACTAGGGTAAGCACAATTATTCTAGCATAATCATTTACATTGATCAGCCGACGATATACAATGATAGATCTATTGGACTGACAATTCCACCCGGATACGTGTACCTCCTACATAGGTAGCGTGGGTGATTGTTATCGAACACATGACAAAATCGAGTGAACCATATGCGTATGGGATGGACCATAATATTCGAGTCACAAGGGTTGATTATGCACGCGATTTACCTAATAGTTTTGTTTTCACATATGGACTAGACTTGCCATGACACTCGAATTGTACAACATTTTTATTTAATATACAAACCTATGTAATTCTCACCAACATTTTGTTGACCCAAAAACATTTTCAAAATTAACATGTTTCAGGGAACAATGAAGCTGAAGCTTAGGGGATGCTTGAAGAAGTTATTTGGAGTTGTTTGATTTATTTTATGTTATGTACAAGTATTTGAATTTCTTAGACAATGTTTCATTTTGGGATATTTTAAGGTTATCAATAAAGTATTTAAAATTTCATTATATACCATGTGCTACTAAACAATCATCAATACGTGACATCCCGATGTTTCCGCCATCGGTTGGGGTGTTACAGATGTTTTTCCCACTACCCTTGTGATCACAACCGGGTAATGGCGACCTTTTAATATGATAGTGCCACATCAAATCAACCCACATAATCTCAAAAGTACTCATTCTAAGGGAGTCATTACCCCGAAGTACTTATCCAATTTTTTTATGAGAAAAATACGTAATTAGTCCCTGTGGTTTGCCTTTAGTTTCACCTTTAGGTATTAAGGTTTAAAAGTTTCATGTTAAGGGTTTAAGTTTAGTTTTTGTAACATAATAGGGTATTAGCATTAACGAAGGTTGATATTTAACTGAGTTTACCCTCATGTGACAAATGGTAAACCATAAGGACCAAATGTGAAATTTAAGTGGGGCCCAGCTAATACCCAATTATGTTACAAAAACTAAACTTAAACCCTTAACATGAAACTTTTAAACATTAATACCTAAAGGTGAAACTAAAGGCAAACCAAATATGAAATTTAAGTGGGCCCACCTAATAATCTAAAATAAAAAATATTCATGTTTGTGGTGGGGGTCGAACCCGGGTAGATGGCCGGGTCAATCCTAAAACCAAATGGATCAACCAACGGAGCCATTTGTGTATTTGGTTTTGAAACGTTTTTTTATAAAGCAATTATCAGATCGAACCTGGTTCCTTATACTAACCCACGAATTTTAGCCCTCAAACCCATTTCGATTGACATCGAATTAGACCACGGCTGTGAATGAAATCATAGGGCTATTAATCTACATTTAATTCTGATCAAAACCATGTAAAATAATCAAACTAACATGTTCGAATCGATGGTTAATTAGCTTATTAAAGACGCGTGACGTCAACCTTTAATTCGTCGAATGGAGCTTGATTTGAATGTTTTAATGCAAATTTTTTATACAGAATGGATCGACTATCATATATACAGGTGTTTCGGTTCTCAATTCGTGGTATATACAATGAATTCGACAGGTGGGTTTGAGGGTTAATATTCGTGGGTTATTATAAGGAACCAGATCAAAATGATAACTATTGTATAAAAAACTATGTATTCAATAATAAACCAAATGCACAAGTGGCTGAGTTGGTTGATCCATTTGGTTTTAGGATCGACCCGGCCATCAACCCGGGTTCGACCCCCACTACATACATCAATATTTTTTATTTTAGATTAGAGAAAATTACGCAATTAGTCCACGTGGTTTGCCTTTAGTTTCACCTTTAGGTATTAAAGTTTAAAAGTTTCATGTTAAGGGTTTAAGTTTAGTTATTGTAACATAATAGGGTATTAGGTGGGCCCCACTTAAGTTTCACATTTGGTCCTTGTGGTTTACCATTTGTCACGTGATGGTAAACTCAGTTAAATATTAACCTCCGTTAATGCTAATACCCTATTATGTTACAAAAACTAAACTTAAACCCTTAACATGAAACTTTTAAACCTTAATACCTAAAGGTGAAACTAAAGGCAAACCACAGGGACTAATTGCGTAATATTCTCTCTTTTTATTACAATTCAACTATATACATTATTTAAATTAAATTAAATTAAAATATAATATCATTACATAAAAAAAGAGTACAATATCTAACAAAAATAACCTTGAAAAAAACTACAATACTTAAATTATTCTTCGTCCAATTTGTTGTTGCACCGCGGTAGGATATCAATGTGTTCCATGAGATCAAATTGAAGTCTAAAATGCATATTTTCGCCAACGACTATATCGGTCAAAGGGTCCAAGATGTAATCAGGGGATTGCCCTCCCATCCTTCTTTAATATCATATTATGCAATATAATACTTGCAAACATCAACTTTCTTATTTTCTCGCACTTCCATACACGTTGAGAGCGATTAAGCTTTCACAAAAACAAACCAAGTCGGGTAAATTTCATCAGCAACAAAGTAGCCATGTTTGTAATGTCGGGCGTTAACCTAAAAGGACACTTCAAGAACATTTTAATTCTCACCAACATTTTGTTGACCCAAAAACATTTTCAAAATTAACATGTTTCAGGGAACAATGAAGCTGAAGCTTAGGGGGTGCTTGAAGAAGTTATTTGGAGTTTTTTTGATTTATTTTATGTTATGTACTAGTATTTGAATTTCTTAGACAATGTTTCATTTTGAGATATTTTAAGGTTATCAATAAAGTATTTAAAATTTCATTATATACCATGAGCTAATGAACAATCATCAATATGTGACATCCCGATGTTTCCGCCATCGGTTGGGGTGTTACAGATTGGTATCAGAGCCAGGTTATAGGGAATTAGGTTATTAGAAAAAAAATAATATAGTCTATAACCATAGGATTTAAAACAGTACTTGCTTCTCCTACCTGTAACCATATTTGCTTCCTTATCCTTATCCCTATCCTACACTCTATGCTACCCTAGCCTTACAAGTTGCCTACTCATATTCGTCTGCTGCAATCCTAATCCACCTTTAGATTAATAGGACACAATCCTCAGGTTTAGCCTGAACCACCTTGAGATCTCGTCGAAGTTCTAGATTTTAATAGCGAACACGTGCAATCTGGTAGGGTGAACGCCTGTATTCTGAGTCTTCTGTCTAGGCTGGCATTGTGCATATATCCCAATCAGACGAGGGACCCGGATGCCTACCTGGGAATTCTCGGGATGAGTGTTCACTTATAGGCTAAAGCATGTCTTCACTATGTTATTAGAATCTAGAAGCTTTGATTAGTCAACGTTTTCGTTTATTCGTTTTAATTAATGAGTAAATGATTACATTCCTTATATTATCTCATTCATTCCATGTCTCATTGAACCTTCATTGTGTCTCTTACAGATCATGCCTCCTCGTGGCAGCACTCGTCTTGGCAGTGACAACAATTGTGACATCTGGGAACCAAGCGCATACTTTTTCTAGCTGGCTTTATTGTTTACTTGCTGAATTTCGGGACGAAATTCTTTTCAACTTGGGGATGATGTGATACCCCTCAATTTCAGGTTCTCACTTTAACTAAACTCTAGTTACATTCCTTGCATTATACTTAACTAGGGTTAGCTAGATAGGACACACATTGCACAGTTATAGGTTGATAACTGCATGGAGTAGTAATTCAGGGAATTACCAGACTATATGCATGATTAGTGAACCTCGGACTTTGGTGAACAATAAAGTTTAATAATTGTTCTGTGATACTCTGTGAAACTATGTGCAAACCGTATGTGATTACGTGAACTTAAACCGAATACGTTAATAAAAATCGTTAAAGGTGGACCATTAGGATGGTTGGGGTCTTAACACATGGGGTTACATTTGTTACGGTCCGAAATAGCGAAAACATCGAAGGAAAATAGGCCGGGCAACGAAACAAGGCACCCGGAGCGAGGCGGGAGCTGTGAGCGGCCGCTCACTAGCTCCGCGCGGCCGCTCGCGGTTGCTGACGAAACATAACCGACTTAAACATGTATTTAAGCAACCTTAAGCCTCTTGTATCTCCTAAACTCAAACCCTAATCGCCCCTACTGCCCTATTTACGAAATATTAACCCCAAAACACCTGCTAAGGCGCAAGAACATCGATCGGGAAACTTCAAGAGCATTCGGTTGATTGTTTCGAAGAGCTTGCAGTATAATCCTTAATCTATTATGCTTTAATCTTCTTAATATGTTATAAAAACCTTATAACTAATTTTTTCCAGGTCTGAAACCTTTTTATAAAGATTAAAACTTGAAGTTTATGAAGATTTAACGAGTTAAACATGATGGTATGCGATTAGTGATATGATAGGTTGCTTGTTGCGCAAGTTTGTGATGTTTTGATCATTAGGGTTTATGATTTTGCATGTGTTATGATAGGTTCTGATCATGCTAGGTCTTATGAATGTTTTGTGATGATTATTGATTGTTGTTGATCGATTATACGCACACGTGAGTCGTTTAAATAAGAGTTTATGCATGATTAAAATCTGGACAGAATGTGTAGGTCAACTTGTAGGGTCTATTACGTGACTTAAATATGATGGTTTTGATGATTTATTTGCATAGTTGTAATATACCTGGTCTTAGCTTTTCATAATGGGTAAAATCGAGTGATTTGGAGATCGTTTGAATAGTGTTTGGAATTTTCTTTGAATAAAGGTCATATCAGATTTTCGGATTAACAAACTGAGTCAACTTTAAACCATCATAACTCGAGTTTTATAAAGAATTAAGTTATGAAATTTTAACAGTAGATTAAAATTGGAACAATTTGGCTTTTCCAAGTGGATTCATCCCGTTTGCATGAATACACAATTTTTGGGAATTTTTCTACTAACCTGACCTGTTGTGGAAACTTTCTGGACATGTTAGTGATGTATGATTTTTCATAATTTTTGTGTTTGGTTTTGAGACAAAAAAAAAATATGGGTTATCAAATGAACCCCAAAGAATATTCAGTAAAGATTTGGGAGTTTAATCCGTTAGTTAAGTATTTTCAATAAATTAGTTTTCGTGGCGCACAATCTGTCCTAAAAACGCAGATTGTGTATTATGTGTTTATGTGACTAATTGGAGTCCTATGTGGTATGTATTTGACATGTACTTGAATGGGCACTTATATGAGATGCATATGAAGTGTAAAACTAATGATAACCAACATATTCATCAACGGGTCCGTAGGGTTTACTTATGCATGTAGAATCACTAGGTGTCACTTACACGATTTTGAACATTTAAACGTCTTGGACAAACGGGTTATATGGTGTAATGGTATTACACATATACTTACTTAGTGACACATATATTAGGGAGTCGGTAGCACACCCTACTTTGGAGTTTGGATTTAATTGCGTGCATACTAAGGTGAGTTTCACTACTTTTTCTCAAAAAGCATGCGTCTCAGGGTGAGACAACTTTGATAAACGTTTTCTAGTCCGGTTTGGGACTACTTGAACATTGACTCTTTAGGAGAGTCCGTTACGAATCCTCGGGGAGGATTGCGCTTTGATCAGTTTAAAACTTATTGGTCCTTTGTGAACTAAACACTCTATCGCTTGAAAAGTCCTTGCACATTATTGGGTTAATCGCGGGGTATTAGTTGATAGCGCTATTAGGTTGTACAGCAACCTCATGTTTGCGATGCTGGGAGCATGGGAATGAACTTCTGACCACAATTGAGAACTAGTGTTGATAGACACTAGTTATCGAGGCAAATTATTATACCACTAAAGGTGTCCCAATAATACTGTTTAGTTGCAATGAGTGGGTTAGCTACCCCTGACACGCTTAAACTGATAACACTTGAACATTTTGGTCTGGAGGACCTAAGCTTTTATTTTGGTTACGTGGTTTTGGAAACCAGCGCATTTACATACTCATTTACTTTACTTTGTGAACTCACCAACTTTATGTTGACGCACGCTAGCATGCTTTTGCAGGTAGCTAGGTATGGAGCACGAATAGGACATGCATCATGTTAGGTCATGGGATGACGAACAATTAAACTATTTTTAAATAATTGCTTATGGTTTTGGGCGCGGTGTTTTGCGCAGACTTCTATTTAACTATTTTGTTATTTCGCTTCCGCTATACTTAATTTGGCATGGTTAAAACTTTTAAACTTGGTTTTACAATAACGAACTAAATGGTTTAGGCATTTAGAGTCATTCATGTGACTTATGGCTATGGGATCCTGGTTTGTCATGCGCCTCGCGGTATGAACCCCGCAGTGGAAATTTGAGGGTGTGACAACAATCTTGATGGTGAAAACAACAACAACAACCACCATGACAATGATGTCCAACTCGCTGCAATCATTTCCAACAAATGGCTCAACAAATAGCGACAATAGTTCCTAATTTGGTGGCTCAAGTCATTTAGATGAATGGAAATGGCAATGGCAATGGAAATGGAAATGGCAATGGGAATGGTAATCACAATGGAAACGGGATTGCTCACCCTGCATGCACACTCAAGCACTTCAACACTTGCAACCCTCCTAAGTTTAGCGGGGACGAAGGAGCCACTGGTCTCCTTCAGTGGTTCGGGGGTATCGAAAATACCTTCATTAACAGCGAGTGTCCTAACAATCTCAAAGTTCGCTATGCTATTGGTGGAACGAAGAGAAAAGGACTCGCGGAGCTGAAGTCACACTAGCTTTGACTTGGGAGCAAGTTAAGGATATTATGAAGGAAGAGTTATGTCTTCGTAATGAGGTCAAGAAGTTAGAGGATGAGTTTCATATTCTGGTCCAGGACAGTAAGGAGAATCTGGCCTACAACACTTGTTTCCATGAACTGAGCCTCTTGCTACCACATAAGGTCACACCCCTCCCTATTGCTATTGAAAAGTATATTGGAGGTTTACCCATGCAGATTTAGGATACTGTGTGGGGAAGAAATCCTGCCACTCTAGAAGAAGCCAAGCGCCTAGCAGTTACTCTGACTGACAACCATGTGAAGAATGGCACCCTTTTTCGCAAGGATACGAAGAAAGCTATTCTGAAGGATACTCCTCAACCTGCTAATGAGGTTAAGTCCGAGCCCTCAACCAAAAAAAAGACGCAAGGCAAGAAATTTTGCAATGGTTGCCACTCCTCCACCCAACAAGAAACCATATACTGGAACCCAGCCTTTGTGTAACACCTGCAAGTATCACCACCCAACCCAAGTGCCTTGTCGTCAATGTACCAATTGTCAAAAGTATGAGCATCTCGTGAATGTTTGTCGAATTCCTCCTGCTAATGTCCCCACTGCCCAGAATAACCCTTCTAGGAATGCTCCAGCTCCCAATCAACAAAACAATAGGCCCGCTCATGGTCAGTGTTATGAGTGTGGCAGCCCAGATCATTATAGTAATACTTGCCCCAATCGTGGGAACCAGAACAAAAATCGTAACCAGAACCAAAACTGTAACTTGAATCAAAACCAAGGTGCTCGTGGTCGCGCGTACAACATCAATGCTGATCAAGCCCGCAACAACAATGAAGTGGTTAATGGTACGTTTCTTATTAATAACCACTATGCTTCCATACTATTTGATTCGGGTGCTGATAAGTCGTTTGTGTCACTAAATTTTGAACCCCTACTTAACATGCCCCAAACCAACCTAGAGGAACCCCTAGTGGTAGAAGTAGCTAATGGGAAGTCTATCTCGATTGATTCTGTTATACGAAACTGTGAGTTGAACCTTGATGACCATACCTTCTCTATTGATCTCATTCCTATGCATCTTGGAAGCTTCGATGTCATAGTAGGCATGGATTGGTGAGGTTTTAAAGATTTATGGTGAGAAACCTTGTGGTGAACTTAAACTCATGTCTTGTACGACTGCTCAAAAATACTTACGAAAGGGGTATATGGCTTTCTTGGGAAGTCCATTCCAATCGTTTGGAATTATCCTAAAGTTTTTCCAGAGGATCTACCTAGTTTACCTCCTTCTCGTCAAGTTGAATTTAGAATCGACCTTATACCTGGTGCTAACCCGATCGCCAAATCTCCTTATCGTCTTGCACCCTCTGAGATGCAAGAGCTCGCTAGTCAACTCCAGGAACTCTCAGATAAGGGTTTCATCGGCACCAGTTTTTCTCCTTGGGGAGCCCCTGTTTTATTCGTCAAGAAGAAGGATGGATCTCTCAGGAAGTGTATCGATTATCGTGAGCTTAATAAACATACCATCAAGAATCGTTATCCTCTACCCAGAATTGATGATCTTTTTGACCAACTCCAAGGAGCAACTCATTTCTCGAAGATCGACCTTCGTTCTGGTTATCATCAGCTTAGAGTTCATAAGGAAGATATTCCCAAAACAGCTTTTCGCACACGTTATGGTCATTACGAATTCATGGCCATGCCCTTTGGATTGACCAAAGCTCCCGCAGTGTTTATGGATTTAATGAATCGGGTTTGTAAACCTTATCTCGACAAGTTCTTGATCGTCTTCATTGGCGACATTACGAACAACATCTTCACTTAATCTTGGATCTCCTCAAAAAGGAACAACTGTATGCCAAGTTCTCAAAGTGTGAATTTTGGCTTAAGGAAGTTCAATTTATGGGTCACGTCATCAACGAGAACAGAATTCATGTTGATCCCGCAAAGATCAAAGCTGTCAAAAATTGGAGTGTTCCTAAAACTCCAACATAAGTGTGTTCCTTTCTTGGTCTAGTTGGTTATTATCGTCGATTCATTACTAACTTCTCCAAGATCGTCGTTCCTCTCACTGCCTTAACTCATAAGGGTAAACCTTATGAGTGGAGACCAAAACAAGAGGAAGCATTCGAGACTCTTAAACAGAAACTTTGTGAAGCTCCTATCTTGACCTTACCCGATGGAAATGATGATTTCGTGGTCTATTGTGATGCATCAAACCAAGGTCTTGGTTGTGTTCTTATGCAACGAGGCAAGGTTATTGCTTATGCGTCTAGACAGCTCAAGATCCACGAAAAGAATTATACCACCCACGATCTAGAATTGGGTGCAGTCGTCTTTGCTCTCAAGATTTGGAGACACTATCTTTATAGTACCAAATGTGTGGTCTTCACAGATCACAAAAGTCTCCAACATATCTTCAACCAGAAGAATCTTAACATGAGGCAACGACATTGGGTTGAGTTACTTAACGACTATGATTGCGAGATTCGCTACCATCCTGGCAAAGCGAACGTTGTGGCAGATGCACTCAGTCGTAAGGAACACATCAAACTTCATTGTGCAAGGGTTCGTACTGATCTTCAGGACCGTATTCTCCAGGCTCAACATACCTCAGTTACCCAAGGTAACATGTATGAGGAAATGTCTTGTGGTGCTGAGAATCAACTTGAAACTAAACCTGATGGTCTACTTTATTTTCTCAATCGACTTTGGGTTCTTGACCGCGATGATCTTCGTACTTTTCTTATGAACGAGGCTCATAAGTCTCGTTATTCTATTCATCCTGGTGCTGATAAAATGTACCAAGATCTTCGGTATTCGTATTGGTGGCCTGGTATGAAGAAGGATATTGCTCTTTTTGTAGCAAAATGTCTCACATGTTCCAAGGTCAAGGCTGAACATCAACGACCCACTGGTATGCTTGAACAACCAGAGATTCCTGTATGGAAATGGGAGAGCATAGCAATGGACTTCATCACTAAACTCCCTTGTACACCCAAAGGTTATGACAGCATTTAGGTAATCATCGATCGTTTGACTAAGTCAGCTCATTTCTTACCGATCCGTGAGAAATATTCTGTGGAAAGGTTGGCAAGGATGTACATGAGTGAAATTGTATGTCGCCATGGTATACCTTTGGATATCATTTCTGATCGTGCTGGTCGTTTCACCTCTCATTTTTGGGATTCCTTACAAGACGCTTTGGGTACCAAGTTAAACCTGAGCACAGCTTATCACCCTCAGACAGATGGTCAGACCGATCGAACCATCCAGACTCTTGAATATATGCTCAGGGCTTATGTCATCGATTTTGGTGGCGCATGGGATTCTCATCTTCCTTTAGTCGAGTTCTCGTACAACAACAACTACCATGCCAGTATCAACATGGCTCCATTTGAGGCACTTTATGGTCGTAAGTGTCGTTCACCTGTCTGTTGGACTGAGATTAGCGAAGCCCAGATCACTGGTCCTGAACTAATCCAGGAAACTACAAACAAGATTCAACTGATCCAAGATAATCTTCTTAAGGCTAGAAGTCGACAGAAGAGTTATGCTGATAAATGTCGAAAGCCTTTGGAATTTCAAGTCGGGGATCTTGTACTTCTTAAGGTATCTCCTTGGAAGGGAGTGTTTCGCTTCGGGTGAAAGGGAAAACTAGCTCCTCGTTATGTGGGTCCTTTCAAAGTGCTTGACAGGATTGGAAAAGTGGCCTACAAACTTGATCTTCTACCCGAGCTAAGCAATGTTCACCCAACTTATCATGTTTCAAATCTGAAGAAATGTTTAGCCGATGGGAACCTCCATGTCCCTCCTGAAGATGTGCAAATCGATGAAATTATGCACATTGTTGAGAAACCTGTTGAAATCATGGATACTGGAGTCAAGAAACTTAAGTGCAGTCGCATCCCGATTGTCAAGGTTCGTTGGGAATCTAAGCGAGGTCCAGAGTTCACTTGGGAATGCAAGGACCAGATGAAGTCTAAATATCCACACCTCTTTCCAGCAGACTCTCCAGCTCCAACTTCGGGACGAAGTTCCTAAAAGTAGGGGAGACTGTAACGTTTCGTTTTTCACCCTCTTTGTAATAAAGAATGTTAGGAAATAAAACTTCAAATCTTGACATTTCGGGCATAATAAAAATTTTCCTATCATTTTTATTCAAGTTATGATTATATATATACACACACACACACACACTTAATAGTAAAAAGTTCAAAAAAAATTCAAAAATAAATAAATGGATGGACCGGGCCTCGAATCCGCGTCCACCACATTAACAAACAAACATAACAACCAGCTGAGCCACGAGCCATATCTGTTCTATATCCTACGCAAATTATACATAAGGCATGATAATTATCAAGCCAGTTAACTCTGAAAGTCAACACCCACAACAAATCGCCCAATTAATCAACGATTACAGCGAATTATCTGATAATCGTTTGAATCAAGTTTGTTAGCAGTATTATCGGCCCTATCCCTACTGTGATTTCAACTAAAACAAACCAGAATGTCCATATTACTCGTATGCGATTTATGCATTCAAAATTCAAATTCAATAACCTTCAATCAGTTGCAATCAGTATAAATAGGACTCTCCTCTAGAGCCTAATATCACCGATAAACAATTTCTCACTATCAATTTCTGTTATAACACACTTCTTAATCCAGTTCAATCACATTTTTGGTTTCAAGCTTATTCGCATCAATCAAGCATTAATCCCCACTGTAAGCATCAATTGTTTCTTGTGTTTAGTTAATCGGCGATCAACAAACAATAGCCAATAAATCAGAGGCTATTGTTTGTTATTAAAGATTACTAGAAAAACTAGGGTTCATTGTATGTATTTGGGGATGATGATATATCGCAGGCACCTTATATATTTCAAACAATCTAAAAATAATCACCAACTGATCTATAGATCAGTTGGTGATATGTTTGTGTTTAAAGCTTGGACCGGCCATAGGCCTAAGTTCGAGTCCCGTCCACATCCTTTTTATTTTAACTAAATTTTGATTCAAAATAAGGAGTCCTTATAATTAATTGAAACCAAGATTTATTCGTTCTCAGGGTCAGACCAGTTGGTCTGGCTTGTGATTTTAAAACTATTGAACCGGCCAAGGACTCGGGTTTGAGTCCTGGCACATGAAAACATTTTTTTTACAATTCTTTTATACTTATATATTCAATATTATTTTTAAAAATAGATTTTAAATACTAAACATGGTTTATAAATTCTATAAAATTTATTTAAAGTTATTCTGATGATAAAGTTTATTATCCAACTTTTAGTTTTTCAAAAATTATTTATTTATTATATATTATAAATATTACAAATTTATTCATTTATAATTTCAAAATTCTATAAAAATATCAAAACGACTTTATAAAATCCCACAAAAATTATTTTAAACTTATAAATCAATAAGCATTTCAGAAATAAATTTTATTTTAGAAAAATCATTTATTTAATATTTTTAATTGATATCTGTTATTTTAATCATAAATAAATCATAATAAATCCATTTTTCATTATTTTTACATCAAAAATTCACATAAATTATTTTTAATCATTTAGATCAGAAATATAATTTTTTGATTCAAAATTTATAAATTTTAATATTTTTAAATATTAAGTTTATTTTTTGACAAATAAATATTAATGTATATATATTCATTAATTAAGAAAATAATTTTATAAAAATTATTTTCACATTTATTACATTATAATACAACTACCTTTAATTAATATTGGTCAGAAATCTTTTTATTACTTATTTCTTTATTTATTAAATTATTTACAATTATTCTAATTTAATCATAAATCAATTATTAATCCCCAAATTAGGAACCCTAGCATATTTTAGTCTAGAAAACTTAGACTTATTAAGTTTTCCCCAACCCTTATTTATTACCTTGTAATAGGGTGATATTTGGATATACACGAGCCACATTTATTTATATATCAAGGGTCTCCATTCTAGCACTAAGGTGAGTTTACATAGCCCCTTTTTACTATTTTACAATTTTTGGGGTGAAACATGTTACAACATCAATTTACAATTCAATCATAAGTGTCTATGTGTTATTCTATGTTGCATTATGTCTTAAACATTACTAGGGTAAGCACAATTATTCTAGCATAATCATTAACATTGGTACGCATGCTAAAACCATAAGGCAGTTGACACAACCGCTTCAAACATGATGATCATTGGATAGGGGTGATCACCTCTCATAAACTGTTATCAGAACATAGTCGATTGACCAATGTCGGAAACGATTGGGACTCAAGGGACCAATATTCGTAATTGAAAGGCTCATCAAGCAGATCGGGTATAACCAGAATGACTCAAATTGTATTCTATATGAAATTTAACATAAATTGGAGGAGGTGATCAAAAGGATAGATTATTTAAACAAGCCTAAACATTTTCTTGATGAGTATAGGATACAGGGACGAAGCATTGTCCCCCCCCCCCAGCGCGTTTTTTTGGCGCGGTAGTGAAATTTTACGATTTTCGTAGATAAATTTAATCCGGGTTGAATCCGGTCCTCGCCGATTTGCCACTACCGATCGAAAAAAATTGAGCCCCCTATTGGCGAACCAAACTTCGCCCCTGATAGGATATACTAGTGCGACTGTGCGAGTAGTTTTTCCTAATAGAAGAGACATCAGAACTTTTTACATCTTGATGGTATAGCCATAATATCATAATGATTTCCAAGAGGAGGTTACTAGGTTAGAAGCCAAATGACTGCAACTAATTCAGAGAAAAATGGAAAGTAAGTAGGGATATGAAACATGTAGCATATTCAATTGATGACATCTTAGCTACTGTACCAATAAAGGTCTCATCTGCTGTGACAGACAGAACATAAGTATGTTGGTATCAGAGGTCATGGAATTAGTTGAAGAATATGACATTTAGATTAAACCTGATACTTTATCAACAACAAGGCTGCAATAAGGCCGATAGTATCTGATAGATGAGCAACACTCAGTCAGTTCGATAATCGATAGTATTAACTATTAAGATTACATGTTTTGCATTTGGCATATCAACATTCTGGTCTAATCTTGATCTTAGTTAGGTTCAGGCTCACTACTAAACCAGTTTCAAGGCCTAACCAATCAAAATATCGGTTTTAATACTAATTAGACTGACCAAAATTTTAGGACATAATACATAACGGGTATGTTTGGCAAGGAGCTTTTAGGAGCTTCAAGCTTCAAGCTTTTAAGAAAAAGCTCTTACTCAATAAAAAGCCTTGTTTGGTTGAAGAGCTGGAAGTTTTTAAGTTAGGAGAAAAAGCTCTATAGCGAAAAGCTAGTACTACTAGCTTTTAAGAAAAAGCTCTACTAGCTACAATCTTTTAATAAGTAAATGAAACAAATACCCATTCTATTTTAAGAACAAAATAAAAACCTTTCTTACAAGCTTTTAATTATGTCCATTTCAGTAATTTTATTCATTTTATTAAAAGCTCTAGCTACTCTGCCAAACACCAAAATATATTTAAAAAGCTTCCAGCTACCAGCTTCCAGCCACCAGCTTGCAGCTACCAGCTACCAGCCACCAGCTTGCAGCCTCCAGCTACCAGCCTCCAGCTAATTTTGCCAAACATACCCAACATCTCCCACCCCCCCCCCCCTATAAGTTTTAGTGATTTGATCAAATTCCTTAGAATCGGTTTTTATAATGTTAATATCTTCCATTTAAAAAAAAAAAATTGTTTATCTAGAGCCAAGGCTCTGATACCATGTTGCGGAAAGATTTAATGATACCTTAGAAGTTAAAGGATCATTTGTGTATCTATTGCAAAGATTTGATGATACCTTAAGAGTTAAAGGATCACTTGTGTATGTATTGTAGACATCATGATTGATGATCTTGAATATACAACGCATGTATCTTGTATAATGTTACGGACATTTTATAAAGCATCTTGATAATTGATAATGCATTGATTGACAATTCTATAATTGTCATAGAGAATGTATCTCTTGAAGACTTTAATTTTAACGATTGACGCATTTTTTGAAAACTTAAAAGTTATGATTATTTTTTGTTTGTAAAACGTATATCAATTAATGCTTAAGGAGAGACTAAATAAACTCATCCTTATGGCAGAAAATGAAGGATACTTTCCTTTAGAAAATATTTTTAGTAGAGAAAATTGCCCGAATGGTCCCTGTGGTTTGCACAATTTTCATCTATAGTCCCCAAATTTTTAAAATTACAGTCATAGTCCTGAAACAGTGAATTTTTTTTAACTCGGATAGTCTCTGGCGCTAACTGAGGTTAAATAATCCAGTTAAGTGGGTGTAAAATTACAAAACTACCCTTGTTATTAAAAAATATAAAAGAATTAATGTAGGACCTACCCATTTCATCTTCCCCAACCTATCACCTCCACCAACCACCACCACCACAATTTCCTTACTAATTTTGATCATCATCATTATACCTAACAACTTCATTCTCTTCATATATTCATTTCTGTTATGGATTCCTTCATTCATATCCGTTTTCATATCATCAATCTCTCACCTGCTTCACGTATCTAGTTCATTCACTGGAATTAGGTATACAATTTAATATCACTAGCAAAAATTAATACTTTATATAGCTATTGTCACACAAGAACCCTATCCACCCAAAAGATATGAAAATAGAAGCACCAAATAATAATACAAATTCAATTGTTAAAGAATAAACAGATGAAATAATCATGGGTTTAAAGGAACCTGGTCCTGGTATTGGTCGTTAAGGAGATCGAATGGATTAGAAAAGGGTCGAGGTGAATCAGGGGGCGATTTCGACTCATCAACAGCAGACAAATCGTTGGTTGCTGATTCTTGTTGTTGGTTGAGGACCTTCCTTAAAGCTCTAGCTGACATCGTTAATGTTACTGGGTTGAGTTCTCGTAGAGACAGTGGTAGTGGTGGTGGTGGGTGGAGAAGATGAAGTGAGTGGTGGCTGTGGTGGTTGGGATGTCGGTGGTAGTTGTGGTGGTGGTGGTGGTGAAAGTGGAGATGGCTGGTGGTGGTGGTGGTTTGGGGAGGTGTTGGTAGTGGTGGTTTGTAGAGTTGATTGGGGAGGAAGATGAAATGAAGAAAAAGAGGGTGGGGACCACATAATGTTTATTTATTTTTAATTATACTGGTATGGGGGAGGTGGTGGTGGTTTGTGGAGGTGATGAAGATGAAGTGGGGAAGATGAAGTGTGGGACCCACATTAATTAGTATTATTTTTTATTAAAGTAAGGGTAGTTTTGTAATTTCACACTAACTTAACTGGATTATTTAACCTCAGTTAGCTCTAGGGACTATCCGAGTTAAAAAAATTTACTGTTTCAGGACTATGACTGTAATTTTAAAAACTTGAGGACTATAGGTGAAAATTGTGCAAACCACAGGAACCATTCGAGCAATTTTCTCTTTTTAGTAATTACAAACAAGTTTATTCATTAGAAATAAAAGAAGACCCAGCAACTTCTGATATCTCGTCCGAAAGTTCATCAGAATGATTAAAACAAGTTTCGATCATACTACCAATTTAGTATGTTACAATTTAATAAAAAAGGATAATGATTAAAACAATTTAGAGCCTTGGCTCTAGATAAACATTTTTCCTATTTGGACATTCGTTGGCATAGTGCCCTTCTTCTGAGCATATCCAGCAACGACATTTCTTTTTTCCTTGAAGACAAACCTTAGGTTTTTCTTTAGAAAAGTATTTTCCCGGAGTAAATTTTCTTTTCTTGGTTTTCCAAAACTTTCTTTTTGATGTATGTTTATACTTCTTTTTAGAGAAAATTGCTCGAATAGTCCCTGTGGTTTGCACAATTTTCACCTATAGTCCCCAAGTTTTTAAAATTACAAATATAGTCCTCAACTTTTGGTGTTTCTTAACTCGGATAGTCCTTGGAGTGGCTGTGAAATTACTAAATTACCCTTTTGATGGATGGGGGTTAAATAATCCAGTTAAGTGGATGTAAAATTACTAAATTACCCTTACCCTAATAAAAATAAAAAGATATTTCTGTTTAAAATAAGTTTTGGTATCACAACCAAAAGATAACTGTGGAATTTCAGTGAGTTTTTCATAACAATTTTTGTTAAATTTCTTTAACTGTTTTTGTTTGTTAGAAAAATCATAGTATACCGCAATTTCTTCTTTAACAATCCTTGTGGCAAATCCAAGAGAATGCATTGTCATAGCATTCTTTTCTTGTTCCATCTTTCTTTGGCTTTTTCACCAACGATAGGAATTGTCATGAGATAGACTTCTACCCCCCAAACCCACTTAGCTTTAACGGGTCCTTATCCGACTTGAGAGGTTTTCAACTGGTTAAGATCAAATACCACAGTTTTACATAACAAATAGTACAATAGGACAAGAAAACAAAATCACATGAAGAGTAGTTACATATTCATCTATCCTCCCTCATCACTCATACTACCTGCTACCGTCTAATCATACGCCCAAAAGTCACTCACTATATGGGATTGGCGTTTACAAATTATGATCGCGTTCTAACAAATCAAAACTAAGGGGGAATGTTGCACTTGATTACACAAAAATAACCTCGAATTTTGCACAAGGGTTGCTTATTATGTGACTCTTAAATGCAGTACTAGTTTTGAAACTAAATGTGTATAAAGCTTCCCTTTGTGTCATGCCAACTGGGTATATTTTATAAACTTTGAGCATGTTTTTGTCACCTTTTATACTTTCGGGCCTTTCGTTTCTCCAAATGGGTTCGTGATTTAGAGATTTGAATTTCTGCAAAACCGCAGTTTCCAAGGCTTCCATAGTCAGGTTTCCAGACCTGCCCAGTTAAAGTGTGTTCCAATTTGTATTAATAACAAAGTAAATTCTCAGTTTTGCTTGTAACAGAAGTAAGTGATAATGTACACATAATTTGGGTGTGTGTTTCGATTTTTTTTTTTTTTTTTTTTTTTATGAGGGGCACGATTGGTATCACATACTAAAACTATTATTTGTATTGAAAGTTATGAATTTGGTTCTTAATCTTTTCGGTCTTACTTTGAAGTTTTGGTTATGGATCTAGTCGTACGTGGATCCCGTCAGCATTCAACTACGAATTGCCATCGTGTGCTTCGCGCATAAGGGAAGCGATTGCACATTTCATGGACCAAAAGAGGGGAATATATCAATGCTAAGCACATGATGGCACATAACCGATGAATGCTAATGGCATCCAGGCAACAGACCAAATCCGTAAGCAGAACTCCAAGGTAGGGACAAAAACCGTAACAGAAGCTTATAGACAAAATCCATAATTTTTAAAATATCAAACACATTTGGTAATTTACTCTTATTTTAGTTACCTTTTTTTTTTCAAAAGTTAAAGGGTATTTTTGTCATTTACATGAGTGGCCTTAACAATATTTAGATGACTTTTGCATACTATTTATTATCCCTAAAAATAAAATACCTGAGTACACTAGACGGTATTTTAAGCGTTTAGCATTGAGATTTTACCACAGATCACCAACCGTCCTTTCACTTTATTCATATTTTAATTATTGTATATTTCTTGTGCAAATGGGTCATTAAAAAGATGGCTTTTTGTCCCGTTTGTGCCATATGTGGACTTGCAGTAAAAATCATTTGGTACATCAATAAAAATACTTTATGATGACCCAAACGAAGACAAAAACCATCTTTAAACTAAAATGTACAAAAACATACAACGACTAAAACAAGACAAAGTGAAAATGTGATGGTATTTATGCAGAAAAAAGAAAAAAAAAGTGTATTATACCTTAGAAAAACAGACTCCATCTCGAATCTCCCTCTTTCTCTTACATAGATGTGATATACAGTTTGAGCCCCTCTTTGACACTTGCAAGGGCGTTTTAGAGATAAAGAACTTTCTTCTTTCTCACGGATTCTTGTTGCAAGAAAAATGCATAACCGACAAGATGAATGAACAGCAGCCATATCTACAAGGGCCTTGAAAGAATCAGAGGGCCCATCATATTTCCATCTATAAAAAATGGTCATAAACCATTAGTTCTATCAACCCCACAATAGCCATGACAAATAAATTGAATAACTTTCAATTCTTTATTGTTTAATTATTCCGTAAGGATAATATATGTAGTTTTATTGGACGCTGTATGTATCACCCTATCAGATTTTATTTACACCAATGATAAAAATGCCCTCAAAAAAGCATTAATGGGATAAATAAAAGAAAGAAAAAAATCATAGCTTAAACTTTTCTTTTTTGTTTAAGAGATAGTGTATCTGTGTGTAAACTATTGTAAAGGACTAAAGGCCACTAGATGACCAGAGTAATCCAAATTCTCTCATTAGGGGCAGTGGGGCACAAACACACTGAAACTGCTTTATAGGGCACGTAGGTATGGATTTGGTTTCAGTTTATACTCAATCTGCTCCAAAATCCGCCTAATGACAGAAATGCATTTTAATATTTTGGGAAGACAAAATATCCTTGTATACATCTAATTGAATAACAATGATTTTTTTGCAAAAAAAAAAAAAAAAAAAAAAAAAAAAAAAATACAATTTCGAATAACAATTTTTTGACCCAGACTTGACGTAAATGACATTACAAAAAACAATGCATACTTGGGTGAGGTGTAAAGTAGCTTCAATATATGGGGATCATAGATAAATAAGTTGAATACTTGGGTGACTGACATCCACCCAAATTATACACTTTTATGTATTATATAACAAATAACTTTAAACAAAAAATATATAGTTTTTAATATATGACCATAAAAAGAACAGCTTGCCTTAGTGATTCATTGTAGGCAATGGGATCCTCTCCAAGGCGTTTCATGGTCTTTGAAACTGATTCAACATCTTTTAGTTCCTTAATATGTAAAATAGAACCAGGTGCAGGAGCAAAATCTTGGATATTTGGAGCACCAACAACAACAGGAATAGATCCTGATATTACAATTTAGCTTTAGTCTACCATCATGCATTATTAGGGAAAAAAATAGTCTAGAACTGTATCATACAAATCCCTAACTCAGATGATTTTATTTACCATCTTTCTAAATTTTCAATGCAGTTTGCTAATGTGACACTGGCTGATGCCATGCCAACTACCACATCAGATGCCATACATAAGGTTATGTGGAAAAAAAAAAAGTTTAAACAATAAATATTTCTATAAGTTTTAACAATAAATGTTTTTATAAACTAAAATGACAAACAAGATGCCACATCAATAACTTTTTGGGGAAAAAAACACAATCTGTTACCACATTGTCGCTACAAGCCTACAATTGGCAATAAAATATAACTTGGTTGCAAAAACTCACTAATAGTTTGTAACTTGTTTGCTAATAATTATTGAAATGTAAGCAGGTTTCTATTTTACACCTAACTTTAAGCTGGTTGCTAAAACCAGGAGAAGTGTTAACTTGGTTCTCTGTAGAGAGACTTGCCCATGAATCAATGATAACTCATGAGTCGCAAGAAAATGATGAGAAAACTTGCAAGGTGTGTATATCTTTAGCCTAAAAGAGAGACAGAATATTACACAAATATTATAAAGTTTACGTACCTGCTACAAGGGACTGGAAGAATTTTTCAGTGACATAGTCTTCTTCATTGGAATTTTCAAAAGCCAAACTAAATTTGTAACGCTTCAATGCTTCAACTTTATTTACTGCCACAAAACCCAAAAAAAAAAAAAAAAAAAAGAATTAGTATCCAATTTTTTTATTATCAAAATGAGGTTTAATGATTTAATATAGCACAAAAAAAAAAAAACAAATATAAAGTAAATAAAATATCATAACAAAAGAATGTTATTATATTTATAACACTATCACTGAATAAAAAAAGGAATGAACAGTATTAGTGTAAAACATCTCAGCCAGTACTGTTTAATAACAACATGCTTTTATGAATAAACAAGTAGAAAGTTAAACCATAGAGGTGTTGTATATTGATTGTGTGTATAATAGGGTTACATAGGGGATTTATATAGAGTTTAAAAGAACACAGATGACTTCTAGAATATGATCATTACAGCTACATACATAACTAGTCGTCTAATATAGGGAAAACAAAATTATTACCGGTTAATCATCTCAATGCATAATGATCTATTCATTCATTCAACGGAACGGGTTAATATGATAGTTTAAAGTTTTGAATAACATATATGAAAACTTTGGTGTTTTTTAAGGTTAAACATGATACAATGAAAATCAGAAGGATGTGTATGAAATAATTGAAAACTTAAGGGGGTGTTTGGGATATAGAGGGTATGGGTTTGATACTTTGATAGTGTGTTTTAGTATGTTTAGTTTAAGAATACTAGTTTGGAGGAATAAGCTTGATTCCTGTCCCATTATTTATCAAACCCAGACCCATAGTGATTCCAGGCTGCAAACCACCTAAATTGCTTACCATTCCCATCGCGGTTACGGTGACAACCACCATAAGAGTCAATCTTGATGTTTGCCTTTTCAAGTCCTTCAAGGGCTTGTAAACGGAAATTACGCGCAGCGCAGTTTGAAATAAATGCGGCTGCCAATGCTTTTTCAGATTTGGGCTGAACTGGGCCCATTATATCATACTCTGCCCATGAAAAATAACCAACCGGCACATCTGAGGAGAGACTGGTTGTCATAATGATGTTGTACCCTTTTCTGAAAGATGATCAATTTTATTAATCATATAAAGCAAGAAGGTAACATTTTGTATGCAATCATACTAATCCAACATATTTATTATGAGCAACGACACGTTTTTCTAATTTTAGCAAACTTGACAGTAGAAGCAATTTATTTCCAACTGTAACAATGAACGACCTGAACTGGTGGCAAGTAATTTTTGCTGATCATTCAAAGTTTGCTGGCATGGCCTTTTATTAGTCATGTTAGTGTATATGCCAAGCGGCATACGATGTGACATCTAATAATTAATTTTTAGAGGAGATTTCATATCTTTGTAAATGTTGGAAGTTAATATATGTCAAAAACATGTTGTACATGCATTGTACCATGTGCATTCAATAATGGTGTTTTGGACATGTATTTCCAACTTTTGCAAGAAGCCAAGAACATGGATCAAATTCTGCCTTAAACTAAATATATAAAAGTTTTGAAAATATATAAATTATTTAAACTTGTATATAGATTTACTCTTAAGTTTTTCACATTAGTATTTTTGCATATGTGGCTCGTCATCAAGCAGTTCCACATCACATCAGCAATTTACAGGAAATATCAAACAATTGAAGATTGTTACCAAAACAATTTATGACAATAAGGCGGCTAAAAAAACATTTCAATAGTAACATTAGCGTTTTCCTTCAACTTTAAGGAAAAAAGAAACATAAAACTGATGTTGAAACCCAAATAGTTTTACTAAAAAAGCAATGGCAAACAATTTAAATTGGTTGATGTTTGAGAGGCCAGCCAGCTCTCTGATGATGCCTAATTTTATTCTTTCACGTCTTCAATAAATCAAATTCAGCATAGTTTACCTACAGCCCCTAACCCTATTAATATAGGTTTTTTCCCCGACAATTATTTGTGTCTTACTAAAACTACTAATCAATATCCTTATCTAATTCATAAAATACCACTAATGCTTATTCGTAAAATAGAATGATATTTTAAATTTTTAATGAATCCCGGACTTATTTTTTGAATTTAATGAATCTAAGACTTAAAGTATCAAACAATTAACTTTGACTTGTATTTAAATTATGGGCATAAACATTGGCGAAGAGAATATGAAGTAATATATAAGTGAAAAGAATGATTAACGAAACAATATACAACATGGGAATGGGATATGTATATATATGGACTGTCAACTACTCAGTTACATTCCAACTTGATTAGAAAGGTTTAATTTTTCAAGTTCCACACATAGCATGCCTTGGTCATAAATTGGTTGGTTCTTTTCCAGAAGCACAAACTTGAGGATTTATCCTTATATTAAAGCTACTGTAATACAATTAAATTCAAAAAATGTGGGGTGTGAGCCATATGCTAAAGAATATACCACAGAAAAAATAGATGTTTAACAGCATATCCTCCAACAAGTAACACATAGCATAACCTAAGAACGAACAGCTCCCGTCTTGTTTCAAATTCTCATCAAGTATAACAACTATCTAAAAACACAATGAAGACTATGGCCAAAGTATTTTTCTTGAAGACATTTAGCCTCTCAAGTCTCATCTTCAAAAGCTACTTGATCATAAACACTAAGATAACTCATAACTCATAACTCATTGTTTTTATGTTTTCACAGGGCATTTGTCAAAAAAAAAAAATGTAAATAATTCTGCTGAAAACAAACCCAAGTCATTGGACATTATTTTAGAATGATTAAATCACAGGGACTTAATCATGTAGAAAGGACATTTAATTTAATCTTTGAAAAGTACAGGATAGGGATTCAAGTCCAACCACGCGAAAGAGGACTTATATATTGATAATAAAGAACAGGGACTTTATCATTAGGCTTTAAAAGTCAAGGGATTTAATCATGCAAATATAAAGTCCAATGACTTGTGACAATGCTCAGCAAAAGTCCATAGGAATTTTCTTTACCATTGCCTGTTTTCAACTATTGACGTATTCATTTTCATAAAATGTCTAGAACCCCTGCCAGTTCAAATTACATGTCTTGTAACTGTAACTTATAAGGACTCAAAAAAAAAAATCAACTTAAAAAGTGGGATACTCAAGAAACTATTAGGTTGAAACAACGTTTTTTTACTATGATTATTTGATGGGTTATCTCAGATAGTTCTTACCCACCGTCGTGCCAAAGCAAGATTGTTCTCAGGATAGTATTGAGCTGATTCCATTGATCGAAGAACGCCAGCTGTACCAGCTCCATGAGGCAGCCCAAATGCAGCATCAGCCTTTTTATTGTCAAACCCAAACTTACATTCCACAGCACAAGACCTCCATTCCTTCAGAAAACAAATTATTAAACAATATTAAAGTGCCTCTATTAAACAATTGTTTAATAAAAAATGTTTCAAATTCAGATGTAGCTAAGATGCCTAACGAAACAGAAACAGATTTTATCCTACATGCACTAAAGATTTTTGGATCCTGCTAATACCAAATTCATGTTCACTAACAACCATGAAACTTGATAAAGCAAATCAATGGTGCAACTAAAAAAACCACACAACGTATTTTGAATAAGAATTTTTAATAAAACGAAAACGCTTCTCGTAGGTGTTGCAAGTTAAACAAGGGCACGATGTTATTGAATAACTATGTGTTATTCAAAACTGAAATCCAAATCGAAAAAATGTCACAATTCTAATACAACTGGATTCAGCTAAATGGAATTGAGTAATCAACCTATTTCACATGATTAACATCCTAAATTTAATCCATCCCTCATTCCTTACTTGTTATATATACACATTACACGGTACACACTCACACAAACAGGCATACACAGATAAAACACGTAAACCCCCCACTATGGCACTCTGTATCATCAGTTTTTTTAAAATCCAAGAATCTTAGTATTTAAAGATCACACACTTGTATTCCCATTGGGTTTAATTCTCTAAATTATCCTTTGATCTTAACCTATAATTACGAGAATAACTGTTTCAAATTCCTATACAGGTCCAACAAGGGCAACTTACAAACGTGAAGCATCATTCGATCAAATCAAGTTATCGACTAGACCTCCTTTCTAACATCTTAAATTCCAACACAAATTTCCCATCATTACTCAAACAATAACATCACAAACCTAAACCCTACCACCTGATCACCAAACCAACACACATATAAACTCCATCAAGCAATAACACTTCAAAAACAAAATACCCAAGGCTGGAAAACATGTCAGAGATGACGCGATTCACACACAAGTATCAAACATGAATACGACCCGTTTAACTACTTTATACCTCGTGTCTATAACACAGTCGTACGTTTCACATACCAAGTAACAGAAATGATGGATCCTAATTCCTAACCTCCTAATCTCCTAATTCTAACTATTTTTTTAAAGCATACAACTACATCGTGTACTTTTTATTAAACAAGTCTTATACTGTTTAACATGAACGCAATTCACACAAAAGTATCAAACATAAATATACGACTAGTTGAACTATAACACAGTTATACTACGGATGGATTCTAACTATTTAAAAAGAAAAAGTATAAAGCTACTTTTTATTAAAAAGTCATATCGTGAGGTCAGAAATCACCAGGCCCTAGACAAATATACCTGCTCAGCACCAGTAACAAGCACAGGGTCTTTTTTAAAATCCCTAACATAAACCACAGAATCAACTCTCTCCAACCACTCTTCACAGCTCTCTCCACCATCACCAGACACCCCCAAAATTGGATCCTCATCGACCGAATTAGCTGAAAACGAGGTCGTCGTAAACTGATAGAAGGATTCAGTCCATGAATTGAGGAGATCAGCATTCTTACTCAAATCTAACCGACCTAGGAAACTGATCTCTGCTATAAAGACTAGAACTAGAAACAGAGGCAGCAGATTGGACCATTTTTTCCTTGAATTATGTGATGATGCCGATGATGATGATGATGAAGTTGATGGTAGATGGTGATCTGATGTAGTAGGGAGTCTTGATGGCCTATGATTAGGGTTTAAGAGACTCATAATTGTTGAGGAAAATGAAGTTAATAATAATAATTAATAATAATAATATTGGAAGTGATGTAGGGGAGAAGCAAATGAAAGAGGATTAGGGTTAAAGGAAAGTATGTATGTGTATGAAGATTGAAGAAGAATGAATGAAAGTGTAGGTCTATGCTTATGCTTATGCTTTTTTTCAGTTTTTTGGTTGGTTGACTGACCTTTTTTTTTTTTAATGGAGAGGAGTTGGTTAAGCTTTTTAATTTTTTTTTTTTTTTTTTTTTTTTTTGGTTATAAGTTGACAGCTATTTTAGACTTTTAGTTGTGAGATGTGTTTGAAATTTTGGATATATTAAACTTTATAAATTTATGGTTTTTAATGAGTTAGAGATTAAAGTGTAATGTGTTTGAAATTTTGGATAGATTGAACTTGTAAATTAATAGTTTTTGATGAGTTGATGATTACACTTGAATTTATTAAATAAACTCAACATCTTAAACTTTAATGTTTTGTTATATCATTTACCCTCTTGGTTTCCTTTATTTGGCATTCAATGCTAAACTTTTTTTTTTTTTTTGTTATACTAAGCATTCAATACTAAGCTAATCAAGCTAACCAAAAAGAGGATATTGTTCTTAGAGTAGAATTGATAGAGTGCTGGTTTGTGACAATTTTTTTATTAGGGGCCAAACGGATGTGTTCGGGCGTTAAAAAGAGATCTTTCGGATCACTCCCCCTTGGTGCTATCGGTTGTCGACACTAACTTCGGGCCAAAACCTTTCAGGATGTTTGACTCGTGGTTAGATCGCCCGGGTTGTGTAGAAGTTATCAATTCGGTATGGGAGGGATGGTCCGACGTTGGAGACCCGGGTAATAATCTCCTCGCTAAACTCAAATCTCTACGGGCTGCTTTAAAGGATTGGTACCGATCATATAGTAGCAGGGAAATGGAAGACGAAGCCCGATTACGTATAGAAAAAGAGGAGCTTGAGGTTCAAATGGAAAACAATGATTTAGATGAAGCAGACTTGTGGATTTGGACCGAATGTAAAAGGGCGTTGGACGACATTGAGCACCATAAGACGCGGGATCTTAGACAAAAGTCTCGCGTTAAGTGGGCGGCTCTGGGAGACGAAAATTCAAGGTTTTTTCATAACATGGTGAATGGTAGGAAGGCGCAAAACTGTATCCCGGGTCTTATGGTTAATGGCGAGTGGGTGTCTAAACCGACGTTAGTTAAAAAGGAGGTTTTAAAGCATTTCCGAAATCACTTCAAAGAAGATACTCCTAACCGCCCTATGTTGACGTGTGCAGGTCTGAAACAGCTTTCGGATCATGATAGCATGGCTCTAATTAATGTGTTTTCTATACAGGAAATCAAAGCGGCGGTGTTTGAGTGCGGGTCTAATAAGGCGCCAGGGCCAGACGGGTTTAATTTCAGATTTGTCAAACGATTTTGGCACCTATTCGACGAAGATTTTTTCAATATCATGGCTGATTTTCATGATAGGGCAGAGATCACTACTGCTTACGGCTCCTCTTTCATCACTTTGATTCCGAAAGTGAAATCCCCGTTGGGGTTACGCGACTATCGACCTATAACCTTAATTGGGATGGTAAGCAAGGTTATTTCTAAAATCCTTGCGAATCGGATCAAAAAGGTGTTGGGACCTTGGTTTAAAAAAGCGCGCCTCAGGCGCGCTTTAAGCGTTTGAGGCGCGAGGCTCCAAGAAAAACGTTTTTTTTTTGCCAAAAAGCGCTGAACTACATGAAGCGCCGCCTCGGGCGCTTGAGGCGCGCGCTACAGTAGCGCTACAGTAGCGCCTCAGCCAAAAAAACCTTTTAAAGTGCTTTATTTGGCCCGCTACAGTAGTGCCTCGTCGTTTTTATGTTTTGAATATGCTTTTTAAGTGTTCAAGTGTGTTTTATAATCATGTTTTTGTGCTCATGATTGATTAACATGTAGAAAATGTCATATTGACATATATAAATATTTTTTTATAATTTTTTTTATGCTATACGTGAAGCTCTCGCCTCGCGCTTTAAGCCCCGCGCTTCGGATTTTGGACCCAAAACGCCTCGGAGCGCCTCGCGCGTTTTTAAACCAAGGTTGGGACAGGTGATTTCAGAGAACCAATCGGCTTTTTTGGCAAATAGATTTATTCTTGACGGCCTCTCATGGTGAATGAAGTTTTGGAATGTATTAAGAAAAGACGTAAAAAAGCCTTTTTACTTAAAATTGATTTCGAAAAGGCCTATGACAACGTTAATTGGAACTTTTTGATTTCTATATTGAATCAAATGGGTTTCCGCCCGGAATGGTGTAGATGGGTTGAAGGTATTTGTTCATCCTCTAGAGCCGCGGTTCTAGTAAACGGGTCCCCCACATTTGATTTTAGGTGTGGAAAGGGTCTTCGTCAAGGCGACCCGTTATCCCCGTTCCTGTTTTTGGTGGTGATGGAAGCGTTGTCATGGTTGTTGAAAAAAGCTCAAGAAATAGGTATTTTTAAGGGGGTGTCTTTTTCGGAAAACGAAGGGGATATTAGTCATCTTTTTTATGCGGATGACGCCCTCATCATTGGTGAATGGTCTCGTGACAATATTCAAAGCATAGCTAGAGTGCTCCGGATTTTCTACTTATGCTCGGGTCTTCGTATTAATTTACATAAGTCCAATATTTTTGGCGTGGGGGTGGATGATTATGAGGTGGACAACATGATGGAGTTGTTGGGTTGCAAGAGAGGTACTATACCATTCACATATCTTGGAATTCAAGTGTGGGCGAGAATGACTCGTATTTGCAATTGGGAACCGGTTATCGAGGTGGTTCGTAATCGCCTATCATCGTGGAAAGCAAAAACGTTATCGATAGGGGGACGTTTAATTCTTATTAAATCGGTACTCCAAATCCTACCAATATATTATTTGTCCCTATACAAAGCTCCATTAGCGGTTATTGAGTCGATTGAAAGCATTATGAGACGCTTCTTATGGTCGGGTGCTAGCGAAGAAAGAAAGATTCCTTGGGTCGCTTGGGAAGTAGTCACTAAACCAAAGAATAAGGGGGGCTTGGGAGTTTTTCGATTACAAGATGTGAATGACGCTTTACTTCTTAAGTGGACTTGGCGCTTTAAAAAAGAAAACGGCTCAATGTGGAAGAATATAATACGTGGATGTCATGGATCGAGTAGGCCGTGGGCGATGCTTCCTTGCAATGTCTCCTTAAACGGGTGTTGGAAAAACATCGTTAAAATAGGAGAAAAGAAATCTCCAAACGGGTCGTCTTATAATTCCTATTTTGTTGGAGATGTTGGTGACGGGAATTTAATTCATTTTTGGACCGACTCTTGGCTGAGGGATGTCCCCCTGAGAACCGTATATCCCCATTTATTTCGGCTCGATAGAAATAAGTGGGCGATGGTTGCACAACGTATTCGTTGCATTAATAATATCAAGTCGATGCAATGGGATTGGAGGGCTGCTCCCTCTTCCTTTGAGGAGTTGTCTGAACTATTTCTTCTTCTAGATGATATCCATGGTTTCAATTGGAAAGGTGGAAGCGATACATGGTCTTGGAAAGCTGACAAAGACGGCATATTTTCTGTAGCATCGGCCAGAGGTATAATCGCAAATTATGTAAGTGATCGAGAGGTTTCTATGGTTAATTTGTAACAACCGGCAAAATTAAGGTAATCCCGTACTAATTAATTAAACGCAATTAACGTAATTAACCGTAATTATGTGCTGATTATTAATTGAGGCCTTAGAAAGATAGAAGTTCCCAAATAATGCATAGGAATGCATAAGTTTAATAGCAAAGCGTGATAGGATCATGCGCAGGCAAAACTATCCGGTATGGACACTGGCGATTACCCGGTAAAACTTAAATAAGCGAAACGAACTCCGGACACCCGGAATATAAAATAAATAATATTTTCACAAAATATAATGAGTTTTGGAAACCCAAAGCCATACGTGAAAGCTTATTGTACAAATCTCCCGGTAACGAATAAAGTGCGCGTACCGCACCCGATACGCGCGTAACACGTAATTTCACCCGGCAAAAGCCGAAATAAATTATCAGTAATTTAACTGGGCAAAATTTAATGAATATTAACGGAATTTTAATATTTAGGTAACCCACGGTTAAAACTCAAGAAATACCCGGGCGGTACCCGAAAGAAAGTAACTTAAACATATTATGGAGCAATATTTAGCAAAGTGGACCCCACCAACCACCCTATAGGGGCCGGCCAAGGGCCCACACAAGTAGAGATTACTTGAGTTTTTCTTGTAAATCCATAATATTATTACTAATGATTAGAATGCATGTAAAGTTATTGGGTAGAAGATTAACCAACACACCTCTCCCTCTCTCTCTAAAAACTCGGCCCAAGCACCCTCTAAATCCCCAAGATTTTCAAATATCTTTCACAAATCTTCCATAATATTACACTAAGATCTCTAACCAATCCTATCAAGATACATATGATCTTTGGAAGATTGAGTAAGATAATATAATCACTTGATGAACACTTGAAGAAATCACAAAAACTCTTCCTCTTCTTCCCCTTGTTGGCCGTGAGTTTGCACCTCCCCACCAACATCTCTCTTTCAATTTTCATACCTCTAAATCATCTCTAAATCATCATTATTCAAAACCCCTTTTGTGTGTTCAAGAGTTTGGAGCATGACCCACTTGGAAGAACACATTAAACCTCACCCAAATCCAAGATCTTTGTCTTCCCTAGCCTTGAGCTAGTAGTAAGTCTTACATTGTTTTATTACTTGAATGTTCATATTTTGTGCTAGGAAAGCAAGTTGTACATTATTGGGTAATAAAATAGATTTCATAAAGATAATGGGTTTTGTTAGAATAAAAATGGAAGAATAATAATAACATTAATGAATCTTGGATTTATATTAATAAATGTAATGTTTGAAGAAATGATGATGAAATGCACATACACTTGAGAAAAATGATGATTTGGGTATAATTAATGAGAGGGACTTGAATGAGATGAAGATGATTTTAATCATCATAGGATGATATACTAATGTCAAAAAGATATTAAAATGGGTTAGAAAGTCATAGGTGAAAAAGTTCCACCTTCAAAGTCCACTCACTTGGATGAGTGAAAAATGGGTATTTTGGATGAAAATATGGAATAAACATGTTAATGACATCTAGGATGGATTAGAAGATCATTAAAAGTAAAAAGAAGTAAAAACAACTAAGCATTAAGAAAATGGTTCTTCAAAGTCCACTAAAGTGGAAGAAAAATATTAACTTTGAAAGTTAGGGTGGAAAATGCAACAAGTATAAGTTAAAGGACTAATATGGCAACTTTGGAAGTTAAGGGACTAAAATAAATATTTTGGAAACTATTAGTCCAAAAACACAATAATGGAAAGTTTGGTGTCAAAAGTGTAAGTAATAATTTTACAAGGTTGGTTTGGTAAATACTAGTAATATACTTGGGCATTTTGTGTAAAAAGTGTATTTTTATAAAAATGGAAGTTTTATAAAAATAAAGGGAGTAACACAAGGATTTTATAAAATAAGATTTTATAAAATAAAGACTTGGGAAGACTTGTACAAAAATAGGATACTTTTATATAAATGGGAATATAAAAGTATCGGAAACATTTTTGAGTAACAAGTTGGACAAGTTGGGCTAAAACGTACAAGTATATTTTTTCAAGAAATAAACGTTCGGAATCGGAAGTAGGAACAATACTTCCATGAGGACGTGCAACGGAAATAAATATGAAAAACGCTAACTAACGAACTTAGTTACACGAACCAACGTAAATGGTCATATAAGGAAAATGCCATTACGACAAGATAAAAATATACATATATATTTTAAGGAAATAAAATATATATAACAAGGGTGAAACGTGCGAAACACTTTCCTAAGTGTAGAAAGAATATTCGTGGGAAAGGAAAAACACAACGTAACGAATTAAAAACGCTAAACGACACATGAACTTAACAAGTAGTATCCACGCGATGGTATATGTACATATACTCGTTTTCGACGAAATTCTAGTATATCTATTTGAATGGGAAAATAGATATGCGAGGAGGAAAACCGAGACGAGTAGGTGAAATATATCTACGAACGCGTGAATACCGACGAGATCCTAGTACATTTATTTAAATGGGAAAATAAATGTATAGTGTGGTAAGTCTAGTCGGGCGTTAAGATTATGTTACCAAACGACAAGAACTTAGCATATTTATTTAAATGGGAAAATAAATATGTGGCAAAGTGTGTCGGGTCGGATAATAAGAAATCACATTATATCGAGCGAAACGATCCTAAGTATAATTATTTAAATGGGAAAATAATTATACGTTGGGTAGAGTCGTGTCGAGTATAATATTGTACAAGTCATAAAGAATATTAATGAGAATAATATATGACTTGTAAGGAAAGGGTAATCCATCGCCATTGAACCTAGGATACGAAACTATTAAACGGGAATTGGGATAAAGACGTGGTCGGGAAGTTGGGTGTACAACTTGCCAAGGCACATACACCATAGGTGTAAGTGACTTATACGCCTAGAACCTTTGTAGGTGCGGGATCACAAACTTTACTATTTTCTTCTTTGATCCGAGCACAGTTACAAGTGAGTTTCACGGCCCCATTTCTAAACTATTTAATGTTTTTACGGGGAAAGATATGTTGGGATTGTATGACGGGTTGGATACTTGAGTAAAGATCGCCACTCGGGGTTGAGACCTCCCCACTATAATCATTAATTCAGGAAAGAGAAACCAAAGGAATATTTGGATAGTACTATTGGTGCCTGACAAGGCCCACCCCTAATCGATAGCGTCGATTATGCATCGGCGTATGCCTGGGGTGCACGTATTCTGAAATAAAGTCGTAGGAATACCGAGTAACGACTTGGAGCGGGGGCATTATTAATTGTCTTGGTTTGGTTATAGGCTCAAGTAAATTGTAGGACTTTGCAACTCCTATAAATGTCATAACAAGGATATTCCCACTTTATAAAGATTTATTAAATTAAAACCTGTGAACTCACCAATATTTATATATTGACGATTTTCAAACATATCTTTCAGGTAATTGAATGATGGAAGTTAGCATGGCGAGCAGGGTCGGGGTATCTCCAAGTCGGGCGTTGGGAATGTCGAAAAAGGGTCTCATCTCTTTATTCCATGGACTTAGGGATAAAGGGAGGAGCCTCCTTATTAATTTCAAAAACAATTTATAATTATGTACGGATAATTTGACATGATTATTAGCATTGAATAAATGCCCGTTGTTTAATTACTATTGTGGTTTGCATTAATCTTGGCTTAATACTTTTGAACCGTCGCGCCACGTGTTTCCGCCATAGGTGTGGTGTGACATAATTGGAAGAATTGGGTTCCACTCAAATGCAAAATAATGGTTTGGAGACTCTTGAGGGATCGCCTTCCTACGGTAGTGGAACTTAGCAAAAGAGGAGTGCCAATTCAACGCTCGGATTGTGTGTTCTGTCAGGAATGCTCGGAGACTGCCCTTCATCTGTTTACGGCTTGCTTAGTCGCTCAAGAGGTTTGGTATCGTCTACAAGTATGGTGCAGAATGGAACACGGCTTTATATTTGAAGTTGGCGATCTTATTAATGCTGTGGAGAATCACACTCGGCACAAAGACAAAAGGTTCATCCTTCTCGGCATTGTATACACTACAATGTGGGTGCTATGGAACGAGCGAAACAACCGGATTTTCAACAACAAAACCCGAAGACCTATGGAGATTATGGAAAATGTTAAAGCTACGTCGTTTTTTTTGGTTTCGTAATAGGTCTAGGTCTAAAAATGTCGATTGGAAGAAATGGTGTAAATGTCCTTTGGACTGACGTTTGTTAGTTTTTTTCGCTCGTAGGTCCTTGCTTTGAGGACTCTTCGAGTGTTTTTTTAATGAAGTTCTCCTTTCAAAAAAAAAAAACAGTTTTATTATTTTTTATTTTTTAAGAATATATGTACAAAAGCTCTAAGTTGTTCATATATTTAGTCAATTATTGTAGGTTACCGCTTCATGTATTGGAACACCCTCAACGCTTATTTGCATGCATTGTTGCCCCTATGCGCTACATATAGGGTCAAACACGGCATATGATGGGTCTAACAATGAGATTGTTCCGGCCCCCTATACATCACGTGTAGGTCTATACGTCGGATATAGACTTATATGCGACGTATAGGTCCTAACATAACTTTAAATGATGGGCGTTAATGACGTGTGGAAGTTTGTGCGACCATCTATACGCTGCATATAGAGATGTACAACTTATATAGACAGGTGTGCAAATAATTTTGAGGGTGTACCATTAGACTATGTGGTGTGGTTGAGGCAAGGCTTCGCCACGTCAGCAAAAAGTGGGTCACCCTTGGATTTAGACAACTTGAGGACTACCCAAGGGTGTGGGATAGTCTTCCTTGAGTAGTCCTCCCTTCCTATTGGTCCAAGTTTTGTTTTTTATTTTGTATAAAATTAATATATATATATATATATATAATAAAAACACAACACCCACCCGTAATTACCTTCTTCATCTCAGTCATCTTCATCATCTCACCACCCAAAAGCTGCACCCTCCGCCTTCAAAAAACCATCACCACCATCAACCTTTAACGCCTTCTTCAACACCCAAAAGTTGACCTCTGTTTTTCTTCCTCACCTCCGGCATCCGTTTTTTCTCCTCACCTCCAACCTCTGTTTTTCTCCTCACCGTCGCCACCGTTTTTTGTAATTGGGAGGGAAAATATGGGGATTGGAGAGGGACCCACCAAAGCCAAACACCAATCACATAGCCCCGCTTGAACATCGGATTCTAGCCGTTTCGAATGGGTTCGGGGCAGTCGGGGCGGTGTTGGCTGGCCCAAGACGCCTTTACCGTCCCCAAGCCAACCCCATTCCACATAGTCTTACCACCACCCCAAAAGTACAAGTTTTGTCATTTTGTGGTTCTTTTTACTTTTAACATGTATACTTTTCATTTTTAACAAAGTTTTAGAGTATTTTTCATCTTTCATAAATTTTCGTTTTGGTTCAATGTTTTTACGTCTATTTTTCATTCAATTATACGCTTTGATGTAAGTTTTCAATAACTTGGTTTTCGTATGCAACAATGTAGCTTTTCCGTGACTTTCAAATACACCATTGTGACGTTTTTATATCGTCACTTTTGCTATTTTCATCTTATCTACGTTTCAAACCACAACGCATCGTGGGCAGTAACCCACTAGTTTGTACATAAACTACATAGGTAGGAGATGTGGTATGGGGCAAATTACGGATTTAGTCTTTGAACTTATAGTTTTCATCGATGGTGGTCTATTATTTACATTCCTAATGTTTTTTGTCTAACACTAGCAGGAACCCGCGCGTTGCGGCGGGGTTAGCTAGGTTTGCAGGTATTTTGATTTGGTTGTCAGATTGAGGATGCATAATATGTTGTTTCAGGGTGTAACAGATGTTATAACGATTATACATGGCATAAGAATGGTGGTTGTAACATAATTTTTAGATGTTATTGGTCGCTTCTAGACATGACATAATTTGTAGTTGAACTCATTGTTGCTCGTTTCTAGACTCCTCTTGACAAAAACTTTATTTCTGAATTCATGTCTTCCAAAGAAGTGTGTATTTTATTGCAGTTCATGTATCACCTAAACTAACTATTAAAGCACACATATGATCATGTTAATAATACGCATAAGCAACAATAACATTCAAATGTATGTTTTTTAACTATATGTCATCTTTCTTCATCCAACTTAAGTATACATCGACTGATTGACATCAGTTAACTCTACCCTCTAGTGTTATGATAATAGTCACAAGACTATAAGGGGTCTATGTTTCCTAAGCACAATGCGGAAAAAAGGCTCACGCCCAAGACCAAAAAAAAGGAAAACAAAAATGCAATAGTAAGAAAATCAAGTTCCTAGTATAACAAGTAGATTCAGCAAAAAGAATAAGCAATTTAGTGGGACACACGAAATGGGAGAAAAGGGTATCACTAAAATCAAAAGACAACCATATAAACAAATAAAAAACAGTTGTAAACAAATCATACCAATATGAAACATAGGCTTTTGACAGAAAGAAAATATTAATCTAAACAACTGAAACACAAATTTAGCGAATGGAAATGTTTTATCTACCTGAACACAATCAAGTAAATTCAATTGTTCCACAAGGATCTTGTGAAGAGGAACCAGCGACTTGAAGTAGGTGTGATAATCAGGGTAAAAAAACATGTGCTCACTACGAAATCTATAGATGAATGATGACATGCTAAGCAAATCAAATGAAAATTATAATTTCAAGCATAGGAAGCAAAGTGTAAATCAATGCATGAATACGGAGGATTTTTTGTTGGTGCTTCTTTGTGAGAGGTGTCAAATGCCAACAGACAAACAAATAGGCCATCACTCACTTCATTTTGTACAAAATAACAAAAACAAAAGTGTTTAACCATCAAAACTACTTTTCCGATGATTATGTAATATATGTATTTACACTTTCAAGACATGTAATTTAGTGGGTGCTGCACAAAATTTATATTCTTTTTAAGTTCATTACAAAGTGTTATAAAGTTCGAATCATTGAAAGAAAGTATTTTTTGTTGATCACATCTGTTACAACATTAGATCACGTTTAGAACGCTGATTAGAGCTCATCATGATAAAAATATTGATGTAAATTACTTGAGAGGGGCTTCATATCCAATGGCGGATCTTGAACGTAAAACTTAGTACGGCCGGATTCAATACATATAAAAATTTCGGTAAAATTTACACTACGAAGCGAAAAGGCTGGGTGGGCCGGTCCTAGTTGGGCCCGTATGGAGATCCGCCATTGTTCATATCCACATCCGCAATGCAAATACAACCGTTAATATTAAGAAAAAAGGCTCACCTTTTTCCAATCCACATAAATTAAAAGTAACCACTCCCTTAATAGCACATCCCACATGTCTCAGGTTAGTTGTCAATAATGTGATCCACAAGCCCCCCCCCCCCCCTCACCTATTTACTTTTACTATAAGAGTACTCTAGGTCTTGGACTAACAATTAAGTGCCCTTCTTGAAGACTTAAACTATTGCGGCTAGTCAAAGCTTGGATCTATTTTGGGACTAAAGGATCCCATCTTATCAAGCATTTGTGTTATATATACTTTTTCTGCTTAGAAAGCTCATTGAGTAAGACTATAAAGATTGACAATGTTCTCAAAATGTCACATTCCTTTTTTTATCCTCTATAAATTCTCATGGAAACTGGGCCATCTATATTTCAAATTCTTCATGCATGGTGATTCATTAACTATGCACACACACAAACGGAGAAAGAAACATTTTAATGCATATTTGAGTTGAAGAAACTTAAATGAAACAACAAACAAAGAAATTAACATTTTAAAGCACATTTGAGTTGAAGAAACTTAAGGAAACCATAAAAACAACGATGCATCCCCTAAGAAACCGACCCCTTATGTCTCCTCAATATCGAAGTGAAACACCTGAAGAAAAAAACTCATCAAAATCAAAGGCTGATAGATAACAAATGTTACACAAACTATAAAAAGACATATCATATTTTTTCAAGCAATTATGGCACAGTGTACCGAGTATCAATACCCAAACCAAACCACATAAAAAAACAACAAAAGCAATATTTCGACATATAGTACAGAGTACATTGATCGAGGTGAAAATCCTAACAATAACTTAAAATAAAAACTTGATTAAAAAACAATGGAAGTAAGTAAGTTGTAACTTGATTCAAGCATGTTGTGTACCAATTGATCCTCCCATGGCCTCCTTAAATACTTTCTAAATGATTACACACTAATAACGATTGAATGGAAGTTCGTAAGTTTGGAAGAAGAAGAGGAAGAGAGACGATCAAATCGAAGTGTGCAGGTTTCGAAAAAATAAGAACAAGAAGCGATTAAAACGAATGGGCCGATTAAATTCATATCTTTAATGTGAGGGTAATTACTCCTTCAATTCACGATCGAATCTCATTCAATTGGTCTTGAAAGTGAGGGAAATTGAAAAGACAAACATGCGGGTGATCAGAATTGACGTCTTGAAATAATCCAAGAGACGCGTCTTACTCCTGGGATGCTGTAAGTGGTTGTAGATACAGGTTTAAAACTTGTTTTGTTGTCAAGTTACTATTTTAACCACAAGGGATATGTATTTATATAAGTTATAAGAAAATAAAATTAAAATAAAAAAAACATAAGTTAATTATTGTTTTTAATTACTACAAAGCTATTTAATAGTTGCATTAAAATTGTCTTGTTAATATAATAAAATTACAATTTTGCCCATATAGATAATTATAAAAAGACTTACTTGCCCGTCCAGAACTCACTATAATATATATATAATATAATAGTATAGATATAGATAGATATAAATATAGATAAAGCACTTATGTGATTCAATACAAACCCTCCTAATAGATTCTAGAACCCATAAACTAGTCACCAGCACTACCTTTAAAGTCCTATTCATCATTAGAAAAATGGTTACAAACAGAACTTTAGAGTACAAGAGAAGAATATTTCTCAATCATTCAATGACTAATTCTCATTTATCCATTTGTTTAAGTACAACCAAATTCACAAACTAATTGTTAGGGCTGTTTTTTCGTGTTTTCGTCAGTCAGGGGTGATCAGGTCGAGGCATGTCTTGGTGGTTTCGGGCTTGTTAGTTCATTTGAATGTTCAGATAAATATTGCTAATGTTCATGCGTCAAATGATCCTGTTAATAGGCGGAGTTTTTGGAATGAATTGTTGTTTTATAGGCGTTCTTTATGTGGGTTGTGGATTTTCTTTGGCGATTTTAATGAAGTTAGGTGTGTTGATGAAAGGGTGAACTCGGAATTTTGTTTATTGAATGCAATGGCTTTTAATACGTTTATTAGAGACGCGGAACTTTTTGAATATTCGATGGGTGGTCATACGTTTACTTATATGTCGGGAAGGGGTGATAAGCAAAGTGTAACACCCCAACCGATGGCGGAAACATCGGGTGCCACGTATTGATGATTGTTCAGTAGCTCATGATGAATATCAGATTTCATTAAATGATTTAATTAATTTACATACAATGATTCTACAAGACTTCATACATCAAATTGAATGAAACTATGCACGTATCTTCAAGCAATCTTCCAAACAAGTAGAACCGAAACATGTTAAGTTGAAAATATTTTGGGTCAACAATTGTTGGTGGGAATACATAGGTTTGTGAAAATAAAATGGTAACGATAGTTTGTACAACATTCAAAGTTGTATGATGATAGAGTATGATACCGACATGCAACAATGCGTCTTTGTACAACCAAACCTTGTGTCGACTGATGACTAACTCGCAAGTTAGTTAAATGTTATTACTGTTATCGATCATCCCTGAGTCTATGCGGGTGGGATGGGTTTGTCAGACCTATAGCGCTATAATCTAAACAGGCGGCTTGATCAATGTTAATGATTGTACTGTGTCTTTTTGTTACAGTCAAATGATAGAATGAGTAAATGATAGTGTAATTGAATCACATGTTTTCAACAATGTGAAAATGAGTAAATGATAGTGTATAAAATGTTTAAACATGTTTCACCCTAAAATGTAAAACAGAAAAAGGGGCTATGTAAACTCACCTTAGCAAATGTTAACTTGTTGAAAAGATATGATAATTGTGTTGCCCAAAGTGATTCCAACTATTACCCTATAATGAGGTAATATATAATAAGTCTAAGTCTATGTAACTAATATGTGTATCCTAGGGTTTTGTTGGATCCAGTTTGCTCTTGTTTGCTAAGTAAGAACTTGCTATCTTGACACTTAAGTGTTTAGCAAGTCCTAGTAAATCAGATTATAAGCACAGCGGAATGTTATAAGTTAAAGCAACACTTTTTATGCAAAGGCAGAGTTGTAACTCCCCCTTGATGTTTGAAACAAGATAAATGACAAAGTATTTATTATGAATCTAAGTTGTAAATGAGAATTAGATACTTAGCAAGATTCACAATAAATACAGAAATGGAATAATAACAATGAGAGTGTTTGAAGGATTTTTCTGTATAAAAATCAATGTCTAAAATAGAAGGTTGAAGTCTTCTATTTATAGACGATTACATGCATGTATCTTGCCTGAAAAGCAAGTACAGAAAGTCCAGTTACAAGTTGCACAAGTTGCAACATTGAAAGAAACAAATAAAGCTAAAAGTAATATTAAACAACAAACTACTGATGCAAATGGGCGGTGGCAAATATCTTCTGCTAAGTGCTGATGAAGGACAACTACTGAAGAGTAGTTTTGTCTTCAGTACTTCTGAAGTGAACTTGTCTGGTTTGGACTTCAGAACTTCTGCAACTTCAGCACTTCTTCATATCTTCTAATCAGCAGTTTCTTGTCTTCTATTCAGTTCTTCTATTTAGCCAAAAATGACAGAAGTGAATTAGACTAAGGTTTACAAAAGTGGTTTCACCAATCCTCTTTGTCCTAACAATCTCCCCCTGGATTGATGAAGCCAAAACCTTACTAATTCCTTATGTGTTTCTTCTGTCTTGAACAATCTTCCATATTTCTTTGTACATGGTGTTCTTGAGCTGGTTGTACAGATCATCAGACAGAGATCCTCTCTGTGGATCTAGATGTTGAATTGTGAGCAGGTCTTGTGTTGACAGTTTCTTCAGATCACTGATCTTTTTGTAAGCCCTGCTTGAGAAGTCTCTTCTTGTCAACAGTACTGAGTTGTTATCAGTAAGTGACCATCTGATGATAGGTATCTTTGACTTGTTAAAGTCAGAAGAATAGGGAACCAGACTTGTCCCTTGGGTTGATGGTCCTGAGTGCTGGATGTCTTCAGTTTCAGATAGCCTCAGGTGGGATTCTCTTCCTTGTTGATGTTGTTGCATACCAGGCATCTGAACAGTTGGGAGATGGTGTTCAGTCACTACTTTGGTATGCATCTTTTCTGTGATGGTCTTTTGTATTTGATAAGCAAAAGTGGAAGGATCCCTGAACTGTGTTAACAGAGGTTTCTCCTCAATGTCAAAATCTGAATGGACTATTGAGCTTCCCTCAAGTAGTACCATTTTGAAATCAGTTTTGACATTGTCCTCTGCCTTCTTCTTCTGAGCAGCAGATCTTCTAGATACACCAGAAGTTCTAACTACTGATCTTGAAGGATCAGCAGTTTTGAAACTTCTCAGGATTTGCAGCCTTGGCAGCCAAATATTTTCTATATGTATCCATTAGTCTTTCTTCTTTCCATCTGGATACAGAGGCTTTTGAACCATATCCTTCTGCTACTAGCTCTTCTATTATCTGGGCTCTCTTGGCCTTTCCTTCTTTGCTTGTGGCCATTTTGTCTGCAAGCAGTTGTGCTCTTCTGGTCAGCTCTTGCATAGAGAGTCCTTTGAGTGTAAAGGCTTTGGTCTTGCTGTTCTTGGTGATATAAGACACCAGTTGTTGTCTTTTATCCTGTTCAGCAATCTCATCAAGGCTAGCCTGCCTTTGTAGTTCAGCTGCATAAGCCTGAAGTTTTTCTTCATGGCTTAAGTCTAAATCATCCCTTTCTTCCAGAGATTTCCAAATCTGATCTTCTCTGGCCTTCTTGTTGGCTGCAATTAAACTCTTCTCTAATAGTTCAGCTGATTGAGAGATGGGAGAAGGGTTTAATACAGTCATTGTTGTAACAGATGTAGGCCTGATGGGATCAGATGTTGGTTGAGTGGGAGCAGTGGTTCTGGAAGGTTCAGTTGTTTGAGGTTGGGAAGTGTTGACTTCTGATGTGCTGACAACTGCTGATGGTTTGTCAGCTACTGAAGGATTGTCTTCAGTACTTTCTGATTCTTCAGAAGTTTGGTAATCAGAAGTTTCTTCATTACACCTTAGGGAATCATCAGAACTTTGGGTCTCATCTTCTTTCTCAGCAGCTTCAATTTCTTCAATAGAGACACCAAACTGTTTGGCCAATTTTTCTTTTCTGGCCTGATCTTTCTGATCTCTTTCAAGGAGTGCCACTCGTGCCTTTACTCTGGCTTGGAATGACTCCTTAGGTTCCCTGATCTTCTCCCCCTTTTTGGATTCATCAATTCTAACCCTTGAAGCAGAGGGTTGGGAGAAGTGTCCTTGAAGATGAGCAATCTGCTGGCTGTTGTAGTCTATTTTGTTAGACAGATCGTTCATCTTGGTTTTAATCACTCCAAATTGGTTCTTTATTGACAGCTCCAAGTCAGCTGTATATGTTTGGAAGTGATTTTTGATGAGTGTGTTCATCATGTGGTACAGGGACCCTCTGGGCTGCATAGCTGGTTCAGGTCTATGCTTGTTTGCCCAGGGAATTGGGTAGGCATTTGCTGTGAAGGGGGTGTTTTTGGAAGATCCTCATGTTGTACAGAGGATGCCACTCTAGGGGTTTTAGGGATTGAGTGGACTTTAACCTGTGCAGAGGTGACTGGCTTCTTGAGCCTGGATACCTTTGCAGCAGGACCTTCAGAAAGTGCCGTCAATTCAGTAGTTGGAGTTTTTGAAACATCATCCAAGTTAATGGAATCATCTGTATCCCTGATGTTGCCCTCAGAGAGGACTGTCTCAGTTAAATCATGAGCTGAGCCCAACTCAGTTCTCTCATGAACCTCTGTTTCTTGGTACTGAGGATTTCCTACCTCAGGCATTAAGCCTTCATCAGTAGTTGCCACATCTGAGGTCTTAGCTATGTTACTTCTGTCCTCAGATCCACCACTGGGTGGTAACTGAGTAGTAGCAGCCTCAGATGCCCCAAGAGTCTCTAAATTTGGGCTTAAAGACTCTGGTCCACCCTCATCTCTTGGGATAGGGCTAATGATGTCCACATCCATGTCTAAAGTAGTAGTTATGTCCCCTGTTTGTTGTGGTTGATGGGGACTGACATGATCAGATGGGACAGTCTCTTTTAGCCCAGAGAGAAGTTTGGCAATTTCAATTGCCTCTTGTTCAGAAATTTGTGGGGAAGGTTCAGTAGTTTGGGCAATAGTTTGTTGTTCAGCAGTTTCAAAAGAAGAGTGTGTTTGATATGCTTTTCTGAGTCTTTTTCTTTTGAAATGAACAGATATGGGTGCTCTTTGTGGGGTTTGAGATGGATGAGACTGAGAGGGTGTTTCAGTCTCACCAATTTGAAGAGCAGAATGCTCAAGAGCATGTTCAGGCATCTCAACCTCCTGAACAGCTTTTCTTTTGGGTTGGTGGGTTACAGTTTTTGTTGGCTTGGGCTTTTTGGCTTTTGGTGGTGTAGGTGTGGAAGATGTGGGCTTCAGGGGGACTTGTTGTTGTTCTCCCTGATCATCTTCTGGCCAGGCAGCCGGTTTGTTCAGTCTTGAGTATGCTTGTGATGTTAAAGGGTTTAAAGTTGAAACTTTTCCCACAAGCACCTCATTACCCAGTTCCCCTATTATGCATTGCATAATGAACCTTGGGTACAACAAAAACTTTTTCTTGGTATTATTATGATGTAACACCAACTCATGGAAAAACATTTTGATGCCCTGTATTTGGTTTCATTCACAATGGAATGAAATATTGGTTGAAAAGTGGAGGGCATCTGGTCATATGACCCTGTTTTTGGACTCAAACACATAATTATATAATGAAACAAAAGTTTGTATTTTGGTTCAAAATATTTTTTGAATATTGTTGCATGGGAGAGAGTACCTTGATAACCACACTCAGTCATGGTTAGATGAATATCTTTGTTAGCAACATGGTCAGGGGCAGCTACATCATCCAGACCCAGTCTTGTTGCTAGTGTGGCTGGTGTGATGGTCAGTTGTTTCCCTTTTATCTTTGAGTTGAGGGAAATGACCTCACCACCCATTGTAACCGTCTCAGCATTTGCCCAGAACTCATTCAGAGTTTCAGTATGAATTGGTGGGTTAATTGTGAGAGCAGTAAAGTATTGGGATCTGACGACAAGATCAATGATCTCATCGTATTGGGACCAGCCTTCTTGTTTTTCAAGAAAAGCTCTTTGATTGTGTCCCTGTTTTAGAACAAGATCCATTGTGGTTTGGGTGTTTTGATCGAACAGTGAATTTTCAGGTGTAGGTTTTGAGAGAGTTTTGAGAGAGAAGGAGGGATATTTTGTGAGTTTAAAAGGATAAGTGTGTGAAAAAGGTATTTATTAGAAGTTTTAACCGCTTGAATCTTCTTTATTAGAAGTTTAAAAACCGCCTTTGGTTAAAAATCTCTTTATCAGAGGTTTTAAACTTATTAGGTCAAACCTCTGATGATGGGAAAAGTCAGATTTGCCCTTTTGACTTAAACTGCTGATGAAGGATTACTTCATCAGTAGTTCCCATTTTCTCTTCAGTAGTTTTAACATCTGATGAGAAATGTTTTTATAAATACTTATTTCATAACTTCTGAAGTTTATTTTATCAGAAGTTACACACTTTTTCAAAAAGTTATCCCCATACTGATGATTTTTGTTCATCAGTAGTTTCTCTCAAACTGTTTTTGTTTTTCAGAAGTTTTGTTTCAGACTTTTGACATTTGTAAGTGAAAACCAGAAAAAAAGATGGAAAAGGTTAACCTGAAATCCACCAAGGTAAACAGGATGGAATCAGGGGTGGAAAAAGGAAAAATAAATTTTTCATTTTGATTCTACCATGATAAACAAGATGGAATCAAGGATGGAAAAAGGAAAAAGAAAAATTTTGATACATATCAGTAGTGATTGATGTAGAAGTTTGCTGTAGAGTTGGGTAGAATCAAGTGTTAACTTGGATTCTAACTGATATGAAAAAAAATAAAATAAACACTTACAAATTTAGCATTCCAAGCATGGAAACTAACTTCTGAAATGTTGATGTGTCAAGGGGCTTAGTGAAGATGTCAGCTATCTGATTAGCTGTTGCTACATGCTTCACCTCAATCTTGCCTTTTTCATAGCAATCTCTTATGAAATGGTACCTGATCTCAATATGTTTAGTTTTTGAGAACTGTACCGGATTTTGAATGATGCTAATGGCAGATTTGCTGTCTACAAACAAAGGTGTCTTGGTCTCTTTGATTCCATAATCAAGAAGTTGATATTGGAGCCATTGTATCTGTGATGTACAACTTGCAGCTGCAATGTATTCAGCTTCAGCAGTTGAAGTTGCAACAGATGTTTGCTTCTTTGATTGCCATGACACTAGACAGTTACCCAGAAATTGACAACCACCAGATGTTGACTTTCTAGTCATCTTACACCCTGCATAGTCACTATCTGAAAATGCTGATAACTTGGTATTGCTTGAAGCAGGATACCAAATTCCCAGTGTTGGAGTTCCTTTCAGATATCTAAAAATTCTTTTGACTGCAATAAGGTGTGATTCCCTTGGTGCTGATTGATATCTAGCACAGACACATGTTGAAAACATAATATCTGGTCTAGAAGCAGTTAAGTATAAAAGGGAACCTATCATGCATCTGTACATGGTTTGATCAACCTGTTTTCCTTGATCATCTGGTTCAACTTGTGTGACAGGTGTCATGGGAGTGGAACATGATTTACAGTCATTTAAAGAAAATTTGTTCAATAATTCTTTAACATATTTTGATTGATGTATAAAAGTTCCATTTGTTTGTTGTTTGATCTGCAGTCCTAGAAAGTACTGCAGTTCTCCCATGGTACTCATCTCAAATTTTGATTGCATGAGTTTCTTAAAATCATCACACAATTTTGTGTTTGTTGAACCAAAGATGATATCATCAACATAAATTTGAACAAGTAAGACATGATTTCCAACATGTTTAATGAAAAGTGTTTTATCAATGGCACCTCTTGTAAAGTTATTTTTCAGTAAAAAGGTGGAGAGTGTATCATACCAGGCTCTTGGAGCCTGTTTGAGCCCATAAAGAGCTTTATCCAGTCTGTACACCCACTCAGGATGAGTAGGATCCTCAAACCCAGGTGGCTGACAGACATACACCTCCTCCTTGATTTTACCATATAAAAATGCACTTTTTACATCCATTTGATAAACTTTTATTTTGTTGGAAATGGCATAGGCCAGAAATAACCTGATGGCCTCAAGCCTTGCAACTGGAGCAAAGGTTTCATCATAGTCAATTCCCTCTTCTTGAGAGTACCCTTGAACTACCAGTCTTGCCTTGTTCTTGATTATCATACCAGCTTCATCTTGTTTGTTCCTGAAAACCCATCTTGTACCAATTGGTTGCTTGTTTTGAGGTAAGGGACAGATTTCCCAGACCTGTTGCTTGTTGAACTGTAGTAGTTCATCTTGCATAGCCTGCACCCAATTGTTGTCTTTGAGGGCTTCCTGGTACTTCTTTGGTTCCAACTGAGAAATAAAGGCTGAGAATAGGCAAAAGTTGGAGAGCTGGTTTCTGGTTAGAACACCTGTAGCTATATCACCCATGATTTGATCAAGTGGATGATCTCTGTGTTCAATCAGTTGTTGTAAACCACTGACAGGTGTAGGTGGCTCTGGTTCTTCAAACAAACTACTGAGGTCTATGATATCTGGTTCAGCAGTTGCAGCTTCTTCAGTAGTTGCAGGTGCTGGGACAGATGTTTGAGTTTGGCCTTCAGTATTTGTTTGATCAGAAGTTTGGAAAACTTCTGATGGTGTTGTAGTTGACTTAATGACTGTTTGAGGAGTCCATGGTGCAGGATCCTCATCTTCAAACCTTTGATCACCATAATAAGTAGGTTTGGAAGAAGTAACAGCCTTTTCAGGTCCAAAGTGGAAGTTGTCAAGGTCAAAGAGTTCAGCAGGATGTGCTGGAATAAGAGTGTGTTTTGACTCATTGAACTTGACATTCAATGTTTCTTCTACTATCTTGGTGTGAGAATTAAAAACCTTGTAGGCTTTTCTAGTTGAAGAGTAACCAAGAAAGTAACCTGAGTCAACTTTGGCAGCAAACTTTGAGATAGATTCCTTGATGTTCAAGATGAAACATTGACACCCAAAAGCCCTGAAAAAGGAGATAAGGGGCTTCATGCCATGAAGAACTTCATAGGCAGTCTTGGAATGTCTCTTGACCACAAGAACTCTATTCTGAACATAACATGCTGTGTTAACTGCTTCTGCCCAAAAGTACAATGGCAGTCCAGAATCAGCTAACATTGTTCTTGCTCCTTCTATCAGTGTTCTGTTCTTCCTTTCTACTACACCATTTTGTTCAGGAGTTCTGGGAACACTGTATTGTCTAATAATCCCTTTAGACAAACAGAATTCATCCAGAGTTTTGTTCCTGAACTCTGTCCCATTGTCACTTCTAATGGTTTTGACAGATAGAGAATATTGTTTCTCTATTTGTAGAATGAAGAACTTGATGATTTCAGCAGCCTCATCCTTGGAAAATAAGAAGAATACCCATGTGAATCTTGAGTAGTCATCAATGATGACTAAGCAGTACTTCTTTTTACCAAGGCTCATAATCTTGACAGGCCCAAATAAGTCCATATGGAGTAGTTGAAGACATGCAGTTGTTTTTGATTCTTCAATAGACTTATAGGAGGACTTATGCTGCTTTCCCTTTAAACAGGATACACAGTGTTCTTGACACTGGTATACTTTCAAAGGTAGACCTCTGACCAAGCCCATTTTTGTGACTTTATTTATGGTTTTAAAGTTCACATGGCCAAGTCTCCTGTGCCAGAGATCTGTTTCTGAAGTTGATGCCCTTGAGAAGAAACAGGCAGTGTTGTTCAATACTTTGTCCTTTTCAATGTCCACTGCATAGACATTGCCACATCTTTTGGCAATCAGCAAAGTATGATCTTCTATAATCTTCTCAATCAACTTCTGGCCTTCTGGAGAGATGATCTTGCAAGCTGTCTTTGTGAAAAAGGAAGAATATCCTTTATCACACATTTGTGACACACTCAGCAAGTTGTATTCAAGATTCTCCACCAGATTGACCTTGTCAAACTGTATTTTGCCAGAGGAGACATTGCCATGTCCTAGCACATATCCCTTGGCATTGTTCCCAAAGGACACAGATCCTTCTCTTTGGCTGATAAAGTTGTTTATCAGGTATCTGCATCCAGTCATGTGCATAGAGCCTCCACTATCAACATACCATATGCTGTTTAAGCCCCTGGAAACTCTCTGCACATAAAAGCAAATTAGTTAGATTTGGAAACCCAAGCCTGTTTGGCTTTGGGTTTGCTCTTGGGAACAGTTACAGTTTGTTTTTGACCAGGTTGAGAAATCCATGTCTTTTTGGCAATGGATTTTTCATGAAGAACTATGGTGGTATCCTTTTTAGGACCACCATCAACCTTGGTCATCAGTAGTTCTACCATGTTCTTTAGATTTTGAATCTCAGCAGTTTGTGAAACTGCTGATGATTCTGGTCTAACTACTGACAGGGAATTTTGAGAAAAAGATTTTGGTTGAGATATTATCTTTTTCTGAGAAAAGGTGTTTTCAGGTTGTTTCTTGGGTTTAAAGACTTTTTCATAATCATTTCTGATTTGATTTCCCACAACCTGTTGTTTAAATTTTTGATTGAACTGAATTCCTTTTCTGTATCTACAAAATTCAGTTTTGTGGTTGAACAGGCCACAAATTTCACATGCTTTTGCCTTCTGTTTTTGTTCTGAAGGCAAATTTCTGACAGTAAAAAGATTTTGCTCATCAGTAGTTTTCAGAGTCTCAACTCCTGAAGTAGATGAAACTACTGATGGCTTGTTGTCAGTTTTTGTAAATACTTCTGAAGTACTTTCTTTAAAAATGCCAGGATTTCTATTTAGAAAGTTTTCATGGAAAGATGTGCATTCTTTCCCTTCAGAAGTTTCATTTGAAACAATTCTTCTCCCATCTTCAGTAGTTTTGGGAGAAAAATCTGTTGGTGTTTCAACATGATGGTATCCTATGCCAAACTTCACATTTGAAGCACTTTGTTTGTTTAGCAGTAGTTGATACCCCCTACAAGATTCAACCCATTTTTCACAAGTGATCCTGGTGTCAGCAAGCTCTTGTCTGACATCTCCCAGGTCATTTAACATCATTTTGATTTGTGCTTGGGTTTCAATGGCAGAGTCAGTTAATTTAGAAACCTCTTTAGTTTTAGCACACAGTTTTCTTTCCAAATCACATTTTATCTGTGTGTATTTTCTTTCTAAATCATTGGCTTTGCCTTGTAGGTGCACGTTTGTCTCTCTTATGAGAGCAAAAGTTTCTTTGCAAGAGTTTGAACATAGTTTTGTCAAAGATTCTTTTGATACCTGAGACAATGCAGATCTTGAGGTAGAGCCTTCAAATGCCATTAAGGCAAAGTTCTTTCTGCCATTGTCTGGTTCTCCCCAGTTGATGTCAAACACTTTGTTGTCTGCATCAGGATTACACTCTGTGGTGTCATATGGGAGACTGCTCCAGTCAACATACCCCGAGGTAAAGAGGCTTTGTTGAGGGGGTTGTTGAGGCTGTGGAGGAAGTTGAGCAGCTGGAAAGGGAGGGATTGATTGTTGGCCCTGCATCTGTTGAGCAGGCACTTGAACATATTGTACTTGAGGCATATATTGCTGTTGAGGAGCTTGTGCCTGTACAAAATGAGCACTCCCTTGAGTTCCATTGTTCCTATTATAATTGGGGTTATAGTTATTTCCAGATTGTGATTGGTTAAAGCTAGAGCTTCTACACTCTCTAGCAAAGTGTCCCAACTTCTGACACTTGTGACATCTCAGTTTAGATTTGTCAAAACCAATTTTTGTGTTACTGGTCAATCCTGGAAATTTCCTTCCTGACCTTTTATAAAACTTGTTAGTTTTAATGCTTAGCATGGCCAGTTGGTGAAGTATGTCCATTTCTTCCAAGTCATCACTGCTAAAATTTTTCAAATCATCCATGATAAAACATAGATTATCAGCAGTTTGACCTTGGTCATCATTGTCATAACCTGGGAAAGATCTTTCTGATGAGATCCCAGTGGTTATGTCAATATTGTCATAAGATCCATAGGAACAAGTTGGTGAATCTTGTCCCAAAAGTGCTGTACTACCTGGTAGGTAGTCATCAGCAGTTTTACCAGAAGTTTGTAATTTCTTCTTTTGATCGATTTCTCTTTCAAAAGTGAGTAATCTCCCATGGAGTTTTGTAAGAGTGAGGGAGCTAAAATCTGGTGAGGATCTTAAGACAATGGAGTAAGTTTCCCATTTGTCAGGCAGAGACCTTAAAAATCTATGTAACATAGATACTGTTGTATAGGTCTGCCCATTTAACTTTAGCTCAGAGATTAATGAGGAGAACCTTTCAAATTGTTGTGTCAAAGTCTCCCCATTAATATAAGCAAATGTTTCATATTGTTGAGCCAAAATTTCTCTGGTGTTGGCAATCACCTCTTCAGTTCCTCCAAACTGTTCTTTAAGACAGTCCCAAAGTTCTTTGGCACTTTCACAATGTAAAAGGCCAGAGTATATTTCATTTGGGAGAGCCATTGCCAACATAGAGAATGCCTTAGCATCTAGCTCAAGTTTTAGGAAATCTTCATCTGTATAGTCTTTGGGATCCTTAGGAATCCCTTCTTTTGTTTCAAGGTTTATGTTTACTGGTTTGTGTGGACCATATATCACAGATCTCCAACAACCAGTGTTGGTTTGTGACAAGGTATGTGCCATTCTTTTCTGCCATATATTGTACTCATTTCTCACAAGCATGGCAGGTTTGGTGGCAGAACCAGTATTATGTGGATCCATTTTTAAAGAGTTATAGATTTGTCTGATGACTCTTTTAAGTGATGGATATTGATAAAAAGTGAACTTTTGATCTTTTTATTGAATATCAATAAGAGCTTTGTGTCTGATTCTCAATTTGTTAGATTGATATGTGATCAGATAAACCAAGGCTCTGATACCAATTGTTGGACCAGTTTGCTCTTGTTTGCTAAGTAAGAACTTGCTATCTTGACACTTAAGTGTTTAGCAAGTCCTAGTAAATCAGATTATAAGCACAGCGGAATGTTATAAGTTAAAGCAACACTTTTTATGCAAAGGCAGAGTTGTAACTCCCCCTTGATGTTTGAAACAAGATAAATGACAAAGTATTTATTATGAATCTAAGTTGTAAATGAGAATTAGATACTTAGCAAGATTCACAATAAATACAGAAATGGAATAATAACAATGAGAGTGTTTGAAGGATTTTTCTGTATAAAAATCAATGTCTAAAATAGAAGGTTGAAGTCTTCTATTTATAGACGATTACATGCATGTATCTTGCCTGAAAAGCAAGTACAGAAAGTCCAGTTACAAGTTGCACAAGTTGCAACATTGAAAGAAACAAATAAAGCTAAAAGTAATATTAAACAACAAACTACTGATGCAAATGGGCGGTGGCAAATATCTTCTGCTAAGTGCTGATGAAGGACAACTACTGAAGAGTAGTTTTGTCTTCAGTACTTCTGAAGTGAACTTGTCTGGTTTGGACTTCAGAACTTCTGCAACTTCAGCACTTCTTCATATCTTCTAATCAGCAGTTTCTTGTCTTCTATTCAGTTCTTCTATTTAGCCAAAAATGACAGAAGTGAATTAGACTAAGGTTTACAAAAGTGGTTTCACCAATCCTCTTTGTCCTAACAGGTTTCGATTTGGGGATAATCAATTGTTAAATTTAATTTAAAAAAAAATGTTAATTAAATAAAGAAAATTGGATAATAAATGAAAAATAGTCTTTTTATAAAGTTTGAATTTTGAATGAGTACAATAAAGTGTTTGAAGCAATAAAATAATTTTTATAAAATTATTCCATTTAAAATAGATTTTTAAATCTATTTATTTATAAATAGCCAATTATTAACTTTAATATTCAAAAATACTAAAATTAAAGAAATCTATTTTTAAAAAATCATATTTCTGTTCTAAATGATTAAAAATAATTTGTATAAAATTTTGGTGCAAAAATGATGAAAATTGGATTTATTATGAATTAAATATGATTAAATCTTACAAAAATTGATTAAAAATAATAAATAAATGATTTTACTGAATTAAAAATTATTTCAGTGAAGTTTATCTTTATAAAAAGTTAGGATAATTTTTGGGGAATTTAATAAAACTGTTTTGATATAATAATGGATTTTTATAATTATAATAGTACAAAAATGATTTAATTATTATAAATATTAAATAAAAGAATTTCTGAAAAATAAAAATTGTAAATAACACTTTTATATCAGATTAAGTAATTATAATTTTTTTAGAGTTTATAAAATAGTTTAGGTATTTTAAAAAGAATTTAAAAGATTTAAAGGATTAATATATATATATAATTATTTATATAGTTAAAAAGAAAGAAAAGAAAAGAATTACAAAAACTCGGTCAGAGCCGGGACTCGAACCCGGGTGACCCGTGTGGAAGACAAGCATCACAACCACCTGGCCTAGGCCGGTGGTTGTGTTATTTCCTGATTTAAAATAATTAAATACGATATGCAATTCCAGTTTTATCCCCAATATTAACGTGATGAACCCTAGATTTACAATCGAGCAAATCAGACAACTATAGCCCGATTATTGTTAGGGCTAATGTTGTCTGATAGCCGATGAACATATCCTACAAACTTAATCGTACTTACAGTGCTTGATTGATGTTGATGATCGGGTCAAAGGGAAAAGTCAAACCACGAACAGATAATCAATAATCAGTGTGTAGTAGAAAGAATTGAGGATGAAGAGAGTGTTATGAGCGATTTGTTAAGGTCCAGAGAGCCTCAATTTATACTAGAGGGTTAGGGTTAGGGTTAATTAGGTAGTTTGACTTTCCTTATTATAAAACGCGTCAAATTGAACATTAGGGCAACGATTGCCGTGTTATTTGTGTGCAATTGTGTTGTACTGGGCCGGATAATACACGAATTTACCAATTATAGCACGATTACGCGTTAGAATGTTGGATTGATCACCAAGACAACCCACAGTTGACTTTCCATGTCAACTGTGGGAGTTTCAATGTGTGTTTATAATAATAACGTGCCCGGGTTTTATCAAAACAGAAGGCTAGCCCGGTTGGTTGTGTATGTTGTTCAGTGTGGCTCTGGCGCGGGTTCGAACCCGGCCAGAGCAGGATTTTTATATTTTTTTGTTTTAACACAAAACAACAAACATTTAGCATATTATAATATATATATATATATATCATATTAGGGTTACATAAATGCGACAAAATAATAATTGCGAGGTATAAAATGAAACTTGACGTTTTTATTAAATGTCACACGTAACGTACAAGTATTTAATGCGTGATGTTACACAAAGTAAACTGGATAGAATGTTGGTTTGCGAGGATTTCATGTCGACATGGCCAGGGGCGAGTCTCACAGGCCTTTCGAGGTTTCTTTCGGATCATTGTCCGTTGGTTTTATCTCTGAAGGCTTCTGATTTTGGGCATGTACCTTTTCGTTTCTTTAATTCCTGGTTGGACTTACCTGGCTTTGTGGAGTTTGTGAATTCTATTGCAGGTAATTTTGTGTTTTCGGGGCCTAGGGATATAGCACTGGCAGCTAAACTTAAATGGCTAAAAGGGAGGATTAGGTTGTGGGTGAATGCGGTTCGTAATCGTAGAGAGGCCAGGAGGTTGGAATGTAAAAATGTTGTGGAAAAGTTGGAAGTAAAGGCAGAGACCACGGTGTTATCAGATTCTGAACTCAAAACTAGAGCGGAAGCGAAAAAACTTTTGCTTGAAGAAGAGCTCCTAAAAGTTAAAGATGCTCAGCAGAAGTCTAGGTTGCGATGGGCTTTGGATGGCGACGAGAATTCTAAATATTTTCATGGAATCATTAAATTAAATACAGTAAATAACAAGATTCATGGTGTGAAAGATGAAGGGATTTGGATTACCGATCCGCCACAAGTTAAGGATAAAATCATGGGGTTCTTCGCTGAGAAATTTAGTTCACGAGGTGGTATTCGGCCGCCTTTTTTCTGTCCAAGTATTGGAACTCTTTCAGATGCAGAAGTCGATTTGTTGGATGCGCCTTTTACTTTGGAAGAAATTACACTAGCGGTTTGGGATTGTGATGTTAGCAAGGCGCCGGGGCCGGATGGTTTTAATTTTAACTTTATTCGTAAGTTTTGGGGTATTTTGAAGCAAGACTTTTTGAATCTGTTTGAGGAATTTTATGAATATGGAGCGATTAGGGAGGGTTGTTTTTCGGCGTTTATTGCTTTAATTCCCAAGGGTCGGGATCAGGCAACATTGTCAGATTATCGCCCTATTAGCCTGGTGGGGGTTATAAACAAGGTGTTGTCCAAGGTTCTGGTGCTTCGGTTGAAACCTTTGATGAAACGCCTTGTCTCCGAAGAGCAAACAGCTTTCTTAAGCGAGCGTAATATTCTAGATGGCCCGTTGATTTTGAATGAAACTATTGCTTGGTTGAAGAGGTCAAAGTTGTCAGGTTTATTTTTTAAAGTAGACATTGAGAAAGCTTATGATTCGGTACGGTGGGATTTCTTGGAGAACATTTTAGCGCAAATGAATTTTTCTTTGAAGTGGAGGGGTTGGGTTATGTCCATCATTCGTAATTCCTGTGCATCGGTTTTGGTAAATGGGTCGCCTACATGTGAGTTTTACTGTCAGCGTGGACTTCGTCAAGGGGACCCGCTTTCTCCTTTTTTGTTTATTTTAGCCATGGAGGGGCTCACTCGATTCATGAGGAGAGCGTGTGATTTGGGTGTTTTTCATGGTATTCGGGTGGGTGGAACGAGTCCTTTAATCTCACATTTCATGTACGCTGATGATGTGGTGTTTTGTGGGGAATGGTCGAGTGCTAATGCTATTAATTTAAGGCGCATCTTGCGGGGTTTCTTTTTGATTTCTGGGTTAAAGATTAGTGCAAAAAAGAGTAGCGTTTTTGGGATTGGAGTAGGGGATGATGAGATTGATGCTATGGCTACTCTCCTAAAGTGCTCACGGGGTCGGCTTCCTTTTACTCATTTAGGGGTGCCTATCTCGTCAAATATGAATTTAATTAGAAGCTGGGATCCGATCATTGAGAAGTTTAAGAAACGGTTATCGACTTGGAAGTCTAAAAGTCTTTCTTATGGTGGTCGGATAACTTTACTGAAAGCCGTTTTGAGCGCCCTTCCTTTATATTTTTTCTCTTTGTTTCGTGCACCTATCCAAGTGATAAATTCCCTTGAAAAGATTCGCAGAAACTTCTTTTGGGGAGGGGTGGAGGATGTTGATAAAATGGCTTGGTTAGCTTGGGATAAGGTGATCGCTCCGACAAAATTTGGGGGTGTTGGGTTGGGTTCTCTACGAGATGCGAATCTTAGTTTATTATCCAAGTGGTGGTGGCGTTTTAAAACGGACCAAGATTCACTATGGCGGAGGGTAGTTTGGTCAATTCATGGAAGTGGTCGTGGATGGACTTATATTCCTGTAAAATTATCATTAGGTGGTGCGTGGAAACAAATTGCGAGCGTTCCGGGTATCTTGGAGACTTTGAAGTCTGGTCCCACTGTTTTTATTAAAGGGAATGTGAAGAATGGGCAATCAGTTTTTTTTTGGTTGGATTGGTGGGTCTCAGATGATGTGTTATATAGAAAGTTCCCACTGTTATTTGACTTGGAAAAGAGAAGCTGCTGCACTGTTTCTGATCGCATCAGACCCTCGCATATGCTGACTAATTCCTCTTCGCAGCTGATACCTACTTCATCCTCGCAGCTGCTGTCTTTCATTTGGGAGTGGAAGAGGGCTGTTCTATCGGCAGCTGGATGATCTTGTATGTTTGTTATCGGGGGTAATTTTGACTCCGGGTTCTGATACGTGGGAGTGGTCGACGGGTCGGGAGGTTGGATTTTCAGTGAGAGGTATGAAAGAATGGATCTTTGATGTGTACAATACTCTTCCGGTTACAACTTTCGAATGGTGTAATTGGATTCCTAAGAAGGTAGGGATTGTTGCGTGGCGTGTCTATTACGATCGGCTGCCCACGAAGGTTGCCTTAGCTCGAAGAAATGTTTCGGTTGACAATCAGGTATGTAGTATATGTGACTCTAATCTAGAGTCGGTGGAACATTTATTTACGGGATGCCCGAACCTGATGGATGTATGGCAACTTGTTTTTTCGTGGTGTCGGGTTCCGAATTTTTTTGCCTTTCATGCTAGAGACTTATTAGCTTACCATCTGACGGCTAAGAGTGCGCCTTGTGTACGGAAGGCTTTTTATGCGGTTATCTTGACGACGTTTTGGAGTATGTGGAGAGCAAGGAATGAGCACGTTTTTAATGATAAACAAGTGTCGGTGGGGAAAATCTTCGATGAAGTCAAGATCATGAGCTATTTATGGGTTTCGAATCGTGCAAGAATGACGACTATGTCTTGGGAGGATTGGATTCGGTTTGATGGGGAAAAAATGAGATAGTTGTGTTTTTTTGTGTACCTTGTATTGGGTTGTATGTTTTTTTTTTTCTTTTGTCGGATTGTAGTATCGGATTTCTTTTTGTCCGGGTTTTGCTAGCACCTTGCTAGTCTTTTAATAAAGTTTTGTTGGCCGTTCAAAAAAAAATTGTTAGGGGCTGTTTGGTAGCCTCTTAATGACTATTCAGAGACTACCTCTTAATAGTTCATACCCTCTTAATGGTTAAGAGGTAACCTTAAGTCTGAATGGTTAAGAGGCAACCATTAAGATGTTACCTCTTAACCATTCATACTTAATATTACATCGACAAAATTACACAGATTATCCTTTATTTATTACCCAAATTACATCTTATGTCCTTTGTCTTTCATTTTCACTCATTCTGTCCTTTATTTTCTCAATTTGCTACACCCTCTGTCCTTTAGCCTAACTAAGTTAAAAAATTTGGTTAACTTTATTTTCTAACTTTACACTTTTAGCCCCTGTAGTTTTCCGAAGCCTTAACTCCAAATAAAACGACGAAACTAAGGCACGACATGAAACGAAATCATAGGGCTTTTAAACTACATCAAATTCCGATCAAAACCATAATTTTGAAGTAAAACGTTGATGAAAAAGATATATTGTTTTTTACAAAAACTCATTTTATATATAAACATACACACACACATACACACACACACACATATATATATAACCGAAGTTAAGCGAATTCACATCAAACATAACCCGACAAACATGAAACCTGACCGAAACTTGTTAAAAACTTATATCAAATCCAACTTATACAATCCGGATTGAAAAACAGGTCAAAACCCGAACCGAACTTGACCCGTGATAACAAAAACGGATCCTACTTATTCAAATCGCACCCAAACTCAGATCTGAGCACACCCACCTGTTTCTGGATCCAAATCACACTAACATCTAGAAATCCGCACTAACATCTGCAAAATCACGCATCAAAATTTTTGAATTTAAAACTTTAACGAACCCACATGTAAAAACCAGTCTATTATACTATAAATTGGAACCTTGTATAGATTCATACTTCATAATCGATCAGTTATGTGCAAAAACATATAAAAAATCCACTAAATCGTTCACAATTTGAAGAACAAGAAAATTCTAGTCGCAACTTTAATCGGGCAATTACGCCTCTAAAACAAACAAGTATCATTTTATATATGATTTTGATCGGAATTTGATGTTCTATGATAGCCCTATGATTTCGTTAATTACCGTGGTCGAATTCGAGGTCAATCAAAATGGGTCCAAGGGTTTGGGTTCGATCAAAACTACATGGGCTAAAAGTGTAAAGTTAGAAAATAATGTTAACCAACTTTTTTATTTTAGTTAGGCTAAAAGATAGAGGGTGTAGCAAATTGAGAAAATTAAGGACAGAATGAGTGCATATGAAAGACAAATGACAGAAGGTGCAATTTGGGTAATAAATAAAGGACAATCTGTGTAATTTTGTCTATTACATCTTAACCATTAAAAGACTATGAATCATTCATATGTAGCCTCTTAATGACTATTCAGATGCTACCAAACAACCCCTTAATTAACTGGTTATATGTAGAAGACGTCCTTATACTATTCAACAATTATATTTCAGCCCCTAAATTATTATCATCATAATAATACTTTATTTAGAAATAATTTTTCACCCAAAAAGTTAAGTTTGTAAAACGAATTTACAAATCTTCTAAGTTCTCCCTTGTAAGGCTTAAAAAATGGATAGTTTATCTTACCTTCAAACAATAAACAATTCAAGAACCTCTTTGATTCCTTGCTCAAGGTGACTTTGTTGCCCCATATGTTTATTTTTTTAACAGCGCATATTTATTTAATTTTTAAAAAATATCCCATCGGCGCTTTTTTTTTATTTTTTTTTACCCAAAACGCTTAAATACATGTATGTTACCTTGTGTATTTTTTTTTTCAAAAAAAAAAATAGATGGTTTTACATGGGTTTTTTAAGTTTTCTCAACTCAATGAGGTTTTCAATTTATACTTTCCATATATATATATATATATATTAGTATAATACACCGATTCTTTTAACTGTGAAATACATATATTTTCTTAAACATAATTTGTTATTAATCTATTAATATATAAAAGAATTGATAGTTGCTGACGTGGCGTTCAATGGTGGCCTCAACCCCCCTTGAATGTGTCACGTGGCATCATGTGGAGCTTTTTTTTATTTATTTTTTTCGTTTTTTAATTAAATTAATAAATCAGATCAAAGCCCCTTTTCCTCTCACCTTTCGTTCATTAGGTTTCTCAAAACTAATTCATACAAACCCTAGCCGCTCATCTTCTCGCTTCCGTTTCTCTCATGTATCAGATGAGAACAATGACGGAATCCAAGGTTTGTGGTAGATGGCGGCCATCTGCTTCATCTCCAACTGAAGGTAATTTGTTCCTCAAATCTTTCTTCTCTGTATCCAACAATCTAAATCGGGTATAACTTTCATATATATATATATAGGATTTGGTTCAAATGAGAACCTTTCCCCAAATTGAGAACTGAGAGAACCATTCTGGGCCACACGATTCTCTAAGGCAATTTTTTTTTTTTTTTTTTTTTTTTTTGCAAAAATCGCTGCTTTATATGTAAGGAAAAAAAAAATTTTGGATTTTTTTCAATATACACATATGTATAACTGAAATATACACATATGTATAGCTGAAAAATGCTATATACACATATGTATAAATGAAAAAAAAAATCAAAAAAAAAATAAAAAAAAAATTCCTTGCATAAAAATGTGCGATTAAAGCAAATTTTTTTTTTTTTTTTTTTTTTGCCTTTATATGAAATGTGTGGCCCATAATGGTTCTCTCAGTTCTCAAATAGGGGTTGGTTCTCTTAGGATCCTATATAGGATTTGGTTCAAATGAGAACCTTTCCCCAAATTGAGAACTAAGAGAACCATTTTGGGCCACACATTTCTCTAAGGCAAAAAAAAAAAATTTTTTTTTTTTTTTTTTTGCAAAAATCGCTGCTTTATATGTAAGGAATTTTTTTTATTTTTTTTGTATTTTTTTTCAGTATACACATGTGTATAATTGCATTATACACATATGTATAATGCAATATACACATATGTATAACTGAAATATACACATATGTATAGCTGAAATATACACATATGTATAGCTGAAAAATACTATATACACATATGTATAATTGCTATATAGACATATGTATAAATGAAAAAAAATTCAAAAAAAAAAATTCCTTGCATAAAAATGTGCGATTAAAGCAAAAAAAAAAAAAAAAAAAAAAAAAAATTTGCCTTTATATGAAATGTGTGGCCCAGAATGGTTCTCTCAGTTCTCAAATAAGGGTTGGTTCTCTTAGGATCCCTACCCTATATATATATATATATATATATATATATATATATATATATATATATATATATATATGGTAGGGCTCCAGAGAAAACCCTTGTTATAGTGAAAACTCTGGAAACTCTGACTTCCCGAGCTTTTTAGGGCTTGAAAATTTTAGGGCATGTAATTGTGACACCCGGCACGTTTAGGTTAACATTTTATAGAACACATAAGTCTACCTTAGCGAAAAACGTTTTCAAACATACTTAACTAGGTCGGTTGAGTCGTTATGATGGTTCCAGGAATCATCGGGAGTCGTTACAATGATCCACGGGATCATTGGGAGTCGGTCCATAACCATGTGAACACGGATGGGTGATTTGTAGTGTGACATCCGTCACTTTTTCATTATATATATAAATATATATATATTTTTTTTTATTATAATAATAATAATGAAAATAATAATAATAATAATAATAATAATGATAATAATAATAAAAATGGTAATAGATAATAATACTAGTCTAAGCCTTGAGCCCAAACCACTTCATCTCTTTAGTGCTAACTAAAGCCCACTGTTGAGCCCACTTCGCGAGCCCAGTAATGCAGCCCACAAGCACAGTCCGGCCCATCTATGTCCATCCCTTCCCTTTTCCTGTTTTAAAACAACAAAAAAATAAATGCCGCTCCCTGGACTCGAACCCGAGTCGGGAGCCGGCCAGACCTTTAAACACCACGCACCAAACCATTGAGCCACAACTCACTTTCTGATTCAATTCAGAATCAAAATATATTTAACACTGCTTTCACCTTGTCCCTTTTCCTTTCCTTGTAAACAGACAGCGCGCAGCAGCATCAATAAGGAATATAAATTCCATTTTGACCAGCCTAATCATCACCTATGACTCGTAATTGATTCTTAAATGGAATGGGATTGATTTGCTTGACCAATTCGCATCAATTACACGTATGAATTCAGTCAAACCTTTCCTATTATCAACAAATTAGCGCGTCACATTCAATACCGAGTCAAAACCTTCCATTCGTTCGTCTAAGCTTTTCACTATAAATTGAACGTGTCTAGACCATCACTACTCGCCGATTAACACTCCTACACCTCCAATTTCTGTTACAAAGTGATAATTGAAACCATTTGAATCGTTTCTTTTGACGTCTTCTTTGTCGAGCCGTATACCCGTACACGAGTCCTTTGTAAGTCTCTTTTTTTTCGTGGGTTTTATCATCCGGCACTCTGTGATCATTAGCCCCAAAGATTCAGGGGCTAATGATCACCAATTATGATGATTTGGAATTTAGGGCACGAATTGGTATGAAATTGGGGAAGAACACTTGAGTCTGATAGCGTATTTATTTATTTTGAAAAGAGGAAAATACAACCAACTGAGGTAGCTCAGCTGGTATACACGCGTGTGAAGAAAGGGTTGAACCGGCCATGGGCCAGGGTTCGAACCCCACTCCTTGCATTCTTTTTTTTTAGTTTTCAATTTAAAGGTTTAAACTATATAATTACTCACTTTAATTATTTAAAATACTTATAAGCCTTCAAAAATTCCCAAAATTTTACATAATGATGTTCATACCCTAAATATAATTATTCAGATTTTTTATTTCTGAAAATATATTTATTTTATATATATAATAAATAATTCAAGTTTATTCAATTTTATTTATAAAATTCTATAAAAATATCAAAACGATCTTATTAATTTCCACAAAAATTATCCTAAGTTTTTATAACATTAAACTTTACTGAAATAATTTTTAATTCAGTAAAATCATTTATTTTATATTTTTAATCAATTTTTGTTAGATTTAATCATAATTAAATCATAATAAATTCAATTTTCATTATTTTTGCACCAAAATTTTATAGAAATTATTTCTGATTATTTGGAACAGAAATATAAATTTTAAACTTCTAATTCTTTGATTTTAATATTTTTAAATATTAAAGTTAAGATTTTGACAATTTGTAATAAATAGATTTAATAATCTATTTTAAAGAAAATAATTTTATAAAAATTATTTTTACACTTTAAACACATTCTTGTGACCATCTTAAATTTAAATTTCATAAAAAGATTTTTGGTTATTTATTTGCTAAATTTCTCTCAATTGGCGAATACTTTTTAATAATAATCAAACAAACATTTATCCCCAATTCGAAGCCCTAGAAATACATATATCTTAGAGTCATTTCCCTTACACATTATCGAATACTTTAGGTTGATCATTTGGGAGTAATCTCAATTCATATTTCGTTGTCCAAGTCCAATTTCAAGTTATTACGTGAACTGTGAGTATTCCTATCCCCTTTTTACTTTTATACATTTTTGGGGTGATTCATGTACACTATTACAAGTTCAAATTCAAATTTACATTTTTACAAATACAATTCTAGTACTATGTGCATTGCTTACAACGTGCTTTATGCTTAGACATTACATGTGGATTACATTTGTACTTAGTGAAATCATTAACATGGTACAAGCCGACCTTAACATTGGATAGCGCTATTTGGATTGACAACCCGCCTAGGTTGATTCTCCCCCTTTTTCATCGGAGAATCCGTGGCCATTGTTAAGTTATTATCCACTTGTTGGATAAGTACACTACAGTTCATACAGTACATTATACAGTCACAGGGTTGATTTCGCTCATTTGTTTGATACATGGTTTACATAATTGCACTGTAGCTTGCACTTGAATTGTATAACTTTTTAACCTACTATATATATCAAATCTAGGAATGCTCACCAACATTTCAAATGTTGACCAAATCTATTTTGTACATGTTTCAGGTGCAGTTTGATCTAGTGCTTTAGCAAGGAACATTTAGTGCTTTATTTTAATTCAGTTATTTCAATATTTACATTTCATTTAGACAATGTAATTTCCATTTTCCATGTAAGACAATTTCGAATTATTCAATAATATTTACATTTTAGTACCATGAGCTTTTGAACAATCGTCACTACGTGGCACCTCGATGATTCCGCCATCGGTTGGGGTGTTACAGATTGGTATCAGAGCCATGGTTATAGGGAACTAGGTTACTAGATGAAATAGGCCTAGACTATAACCGAACTTCAACTTTCATGCATAATATTTTCTGAATTGCCTTACCCTCATTTCCCTCTACTTTCCTTCTTCTATCTTTCCCTTTTCTCTCTCTCCATTCTTTTCATCCTTCATCATGGTGCATAGAGATGGTGTCCTACAGGGAGTGGAAAGTCTACATCATCATGGAACAGGGACAGTACCTTTCATGAAGACACTCTTAGGCATAATGCCTACTCTTACTTTTGTTCCTTCAAAGTTGTTGAACTTTAATGAGTGTGATAAGGACACGTGCAATCTGGAAGGGTGGACGCCTGTACACTGGGTTTTCTGGCATAGGCAAGCATAGCGCATAAATCCATTTACGGACCTGTTATGCTTACCTGGGGATTCCTGGAGTGAGTGTCCACTTATAGGCTAAAGCACGTCTTCTTTGATCACCATTGGGTTCAATTCCTTTGAAAAGTCAACGTTCTTGTTGGGCTTTACAGCTAGACAAGGGCACTCCAAGCATTTTATGCAAGCTTTTCAATAATACTCTCTTGGTTCATATACAATATTTTGTATTTCACGATTTTCATATATTGCTTACAAGTTCATACTTTCATAACCATCTATGGATTTCACAATCACACTTCACCTTACCCTCTTAACCACTTTTTAAATATTCAACACCCTACCCAAATCATATTATTTCTTTTCTCCACATATTATTTATTTTAAAAACTATAACCTCATACTTTAGCACAAACTAAAGATTTTTTTTAAAACTAGTTGTATTACCTAGCAACTTTACAAAGTACATATTTTCCTCGAACTTAAATTCAATTGATTATTTATCGACGTAACAAACGATTTTGTATATAATGTTTTAAACTATTACAAAGCCTACTTAGCTTGTACTATTTAACAACTTTTGCCTTATGTACAAAACCAAATTTTGAAAATATTTATTTGGAATAATATCTAATCTTTAGATTTTCCATCAACCCTCACCCATTTTCAACTTGTTCAAATTTTTACAATATTTTGCATATACCACAATCATGTTTTCTTATACACTTGATTATAACCTTTGATCCAAACCCCAAAATTTACACTGCTATATAATCTCCTTACTATAAAATAAACTCTTTATCAACTACCTTCACATTCACCATCTCTCACAACCTTGTTTCTGCTTCAAAAAAAAAAAATTTTCATCATCCTCTCAAGAACTAAATTCATGTCCTTCACCTTCTCACACATGAGCTAGTTACCCATGCTAATCAAACTACTAAAAAACCTGATACTTGATTCTACAGGATTTTTCCAAAACATCATTGTTTATGAAACTTGATTTTCCCTTAATTTGACTATTCACTGGACATTTAATTATTCATGATACTCGTGTTTTCATTTTCTTGATCTTATTGTACCCAATTATGACATACTCATAGGCATATAACATCTAGAGATTTCCTTGCATACTATTATGTACAAACACAAATTGGTGATCTATCATATTAGTTACGTTTATTTTAATCATACACTTACAATTATTTGAAACGTTTAGACTTGATACTTGATCTTACAGAGCTTTTCTAAGAAAACATCATTGCTTATTATATGAAACTTGATTTTTCCTTTAGCTTGACTATTCATTGAACATCTAATTATTCATGATACTCGTAAACATTTAATTATTCATGATAACACTTACACTTAATGGTTGTAGTACTTACAAACTTGCTTGCATAAACATGCTATCAATTTGCAATCTATGTGAATAATAATTGTTGCACTTAATAGAGGTCATCATGCCTTTTTCAACAGTCGGGAGAGGCCCTACAACCTGCTCCACGACTGGTGGAGGCTATCGAACATACTCAACGATTGGTAGAGGTCACTATGCCTTTTCAAACAGTCGGGAGAGGCCCTACAACCTACTCCACGGCTGGTGGAGGCTATCGAACCTGCTCAACAATCGGTGGGATCATAGAAGGACATAAAACCCTAATGTAAGGTAAATTGATGATTCCGGTCCGGAACGTAATCATGAATTTACAGGTACATTAGGGTAGTGTGAAATTCTATTAGAGTTTTTGGTAGGCATCCAGTACGTTTTCGAGGTATCAAAGGTGTGGTGGGTTAGCTGCGGTACACCCTGTATACAAACACTAATGATGCATTGAAAGTGAGACTGGAAGTCGGACCAGGAACAAACTTCGTTTACTTGGTAGTTCATTTATAGTCAATCAACTCGTACATTTATTTTAGGATTCCTGAACTTGCAATTTAAGTGTCTTACTACATTCTTATTTTTCTTATGATTCGAGACAAACCTGATCCAAATCCTTAACCCACACCTATCAAACCTACCATCCAAAACAGTTTACTTTGCTACCTATAAATTCACGTCGTACCTTAACTCTGATTTTTCCAAACCGCAGTTATCTTAATTTTTACCCAAGCATCCATAACCCTATGTTTCTAATAACTTCGGGACGAAGTTTCTAAAAGTAGGGGATGCTGTGACATCCGTCACTTTTTCATTATATATATAAATATATATATATTTTTTTTATTATAATAATAATAATGAAAATAATAATAATAATAATAATAATGATAATAATAATAATAATAAAAATGGTAATAGATAATAATACTAGTCTAAGCCTTGAGCCCAAACCACTTCATCTCTTTAGTGCTAACTAAAGCCCACTGTTGAGCCCACTTCGCGAGCCCAGTAATGCAGCCCACAAGCACAGTCCGGCCCATCTATGTCCATCCCTTCCCTTTTCCTGTTTTAAAACAACAAAAAAATAAATGCCGCTCCCTGGACTCGAACCCGAGTCGGGAGCCGGCCAGACCTTTAAACACCACGCACCAAACCATTGAGCCACAACTCACTTTCTGATTCAATTCAGAATCAAAATATATTTAACACTGCTTTCACCTTGTCCCTTTTCCTTTCCTTGTAAACAGACAGCGCGCAGCAGCATCAATAAGGAATATAAATTCCATTTTGACCAGCCTAATCATCACCTATGACTCGTAATTGATTCTTAAATGGAATGGGATTGATTTGCTTGACCAATTCGCATCAATTACACGTATGAATTCAGTCAAACCTTTCCTATTATCAACAAATTAGCGCGTCACATTCAATACCGAGTCAAAACCTTCCATTCGTTCGTCTAAGCTTTTCACTATAAATTGAACGTGTCTAGACCATCACTACTCGCCGATTAACACTCCTACACCTCCAATTTCTGTTACAAAGTGATAATTGAAACCATTTGAATCGTTTCTTTTGACGTCTTCTTTGTCGAGCCGTATACCCGTACACGAGTCCTTTGTAAGTCTCTTTTTTTCGTGGGTTTTATCATCCGGCACTCTGTGATCATTAGCCCCAAAGATTCAGGGGCTAATGATCACCAATTATGATGATTTGGAAATTAGGGCACGAATTGGTATGAAATTGGGGAAGAACACTTGAGTCTGATAGCGTATTTATTTATTTTGAAAAGAGGAAAATACAACCAACTGAGGTAGCTCAGCTGGTATACACGCGTGTGAAGAAAGGGTTGAACCGGCCATGGGCCAGGGTTCGAACCCCACTCCTTGCATTCTCTTTTTTTAGTTTTCAATTTAAAGGTTTAAACTATATAATTACTCACTTTAATTATTTAAAATACTTATAAGCCTTCAAAAATTCCCAAAATTTTACATAATGATGTTCATACCCTAAATATAATTATTCAGATTTTTTATTTCTGAAAATATATTTATTTTATATATATAATAAATAATTCAAGTTTATTCAATTTTATTTATAAAATTCTATAAAAATATCAAAACGATCTTATTAATTTCCACAAAAATTATCCTAAGTTTTTATAACATTAAACTTTACTGAAATAATTTTTAATTCAGTAAAATCATTTATTTTATATTTTTAATCAATTTTTGTTAGATTTAATCATAATTAAATCATAATAAATTCAATTTTCATTATTTTTGCACCAAAATTTTATAGAAATTATTTCTGATTATTTGGAATAGAAATATAAATTTTAAACTTCTAATTCTTTGATTTTAATATTTTTAAATATTAAAGTTAAGATTTTGACAATTTGTAATAAATAGATTTAATAATCTATTTTAAAGAAAATAATTTTATAAAAATTATTTTTACACTTTAAACACATTCTTGTGACCATCTTAAATTTAAATTTCATAAAAAGATTTTTGGTTATTTATTTGCTAAATTTCTCTCAATTGGCGAATACTTTTTAATAATAATCAAACAAACATTTATCCCCAATTCGAAGCCCTAGAAATACATATATCTTAGAGTCATTTCCCTTACACATTATCGAATACTTTAGGTTGATCATTTGGGAGTAATCTCAATTCATATTTCGTTGTCCAAGTCCAATTTCAAGTTATTACGTGAACTGTGAGTATTCCTATCCCCTTTTTACTTTTATACATTTTTGGGGTGATTCATGTACACTATTACAAGTTCAAATTCAAATTTACATTTTTACAAATACAATTCTAGTACTATGTGCATTGCTTACAACGTGCTTTATGCTTAGACATTACATGTGGATTACATTTGTACTTAGTGAAATCATTAACATGGTACAAGCCGACCTTAACATTGGATAGCGCTATTTGGATTGACAACCCGCCTAGGTTGATTCTCCCCCTTTTTCATCGGAGAATCCGTGGCCATTGTTAAGTTATTATCCACTTGTTGGATAAGTACACTACAGTTCATACAGTACATTATACAGTCACAGGGTTGATTTCGCTCATTTGTTTGATACATGGTTTACATAATTGCACTGTAGCTTGCACTTGAATTGTATAACTTTTTAACCTACTATATATATCAAATCTAGGAATGCTCACCAACATTTCAAATGTTGACCAAATCTATTTTGTACATGTTTCAGGTGCAGTTTGATCTAGTGCTTTAGCAAGGAACATTTAGTGCTTTATTTTAATTCAGTTATTTCAATATTTACATTTCATTTAGACAATGTAATTTCCATTTTCCATGTAAGACAATTTCGAATTATTCAATAATATTTACATTTTAGTACCATGAGCTTTTGAACAATCGTCACTACGTGGCACCTCGATGATTCCGCCATCGGTTGGGGTGTTACATGTAGAATCGCCAGGTTTAACGCACACACGTAAATCTCGAGTCCCGGGAATTGGTGAACGGATGGGAACGTGTTAGTTATCATGCATTATGTGCTTACAATCATTATATGACTTGCCGGTATGTGAATACGTGTTTATATATGTTAAAATAGGGTTTAACGCACCAAAAACTCGGATACATAGGCTATAGGCGATTAGGGCATATGGGATAGCCCTAATCGCCAATAAAGTAGCGAGTAGAAGGGTATTATAGGCGAATAGGGGCTATTCGCTAGTAACAACTAGCGATTAGCAGCCCTAATCGCCTGTAACAGTCTTGTACTCGCCTGACCTGCATGTGATGACTAAAAACGCCTATAAATACCACCCTTATGTTTAAAACATCATTTGTGAAACCCTAATACACCCCAAAGCCACCCCACACCTTATCCAACCTCTGCAACACGTTTTTGAACAAGAAATCACATTTCCAAGCTTTACACCTCATAATCTCATCATTTCAAGGTGTGTTCTTCATTCCAAACCTTTGTAATGATATTGTTTTGATCCCTAAAGGTCCAGACCTGATTTCTAAACATTTGTGTCTTTGAAAACTCATTAAAATCAGTTTCAAAACAAACCCAAACCTCTATACTTGTTATATGTGATGTATTCATGCAAGATAGGATTTTTATTGTGTAAACATGATTGTTCTTGTGTTATTATTGTGTTTCTGACCTAAATGAGTTAATATGATAATAACCTAGGAGTTTGAAGGTTCATAGATGTGTAATACTGATATTAGGCGTTTTGACCCGTTTGAATGATTATGAAGGATTAATGATGATATATTGTGTTTTGATGATTGTTTAAGGTTAGAGTTTACTCTAGGATGATGCTAGAACAGTAGGATAATGTCGGATAACGTCGTTATGTGATGAAATCTGGATATTTGCTATTTAGGGTAAGTTTTGCATGTTGATGTGATGCTTACATGCTAGTTATGCTATTTTGGGAAACCGCATGCATTCGGGACGGCTAGGGTGAGGATAAATTAGGGGTTTTTGCTTGAAATAGTTGGGTTAATATTTTGGGTTGGATATTGGGTGTTTACACATGTTTCAGATCTGATTTGGAGGGTTAAACGCGCAAAAAGGATGGAACAGAGCAGTACTAGCGAATAGGAGTCCTAATGTAACACCCCAACCGATGGCGGAAACATCGGGATGTCACGTATTGATGATTGTTCAGTAGCTCATGGTAAATAATAAATTTCATTATATGATTTAAATAAATTACATACAATTGTTCTACAAGAATTCGTACATCAAATTGAATAAAACTATGCACACATCTTCAAGCATTAATTCAAATCCTCAAGCAAGTAGAACCTGAAACATGTTAAGTTGAAAATATTTTGGGTCAACAAAAGTTGGTGAGAATTACATAGGTTTTGATAATCCAAAATAAATTGTTGTGCAATTCATGTGTCATGGCAATCTAGTCCATATGTGAAAACATACTAGAAGTAAATCGAGTGCATAATCAACCCTTGTGACTGTTGTATTGTGGTACATCCCATACGCTCATGGTTCACTCGTTTATATTGCAGTAACAAACACCCACGCTACCTTTGTAGGAGGCACGTATCCGGGTGGGATTGTCAGTCCAATAGATCTATCAATGTATACCGTTGGTTGATCAATGTTTATGCTAGAATTGTGCTTACCCTAGTCATGTTCAAGACATAATGCAACATATAAAAACACATAGACACATTGATGATTGAATTGCATAAATGATGTTGTAACATGTTTCACCCCAAAAATGGTGATAAATAGAAAAGGGGCTATGTAAAACTCACCTTAGCAAAATGTTATATCTGTTGAAAAATTGAATAGTGGTGTTGCCCAAATGTGTCAAGTATCACCCTATAATAAGGTAATAAATATGTCTAAGTTTATCTAGTCTACAAATGTATGTGTACTAGGGCTTCGAGTTTGGGGATAAATGCTCGTTTGATTAATATCAAAAATGTTTGATAATTGAGAGGATATTAGTAAATAAATAAACAAAAATCTTTTTATGAAATTTAAATTTAAGATGGTCACAAGAATGTGTTTAAAGTATAAAAAAAAATTTATAAAATTATTTTCTTTAAAATAGAATATTAATTCTATTTATAACAAATTGTCAAAATTTAACTTTAATATTTAAAAATATTAAATTTAAAGAATTATTAGTTTAAAATTTATATTTCTGTTCTAAATATTCAGAAATAATTTGTATAAAATTTTGGTGCAAAAATATTAAAAATTGGATTTATTATGATTTAATTATGATTAAAACTAACAAAAATTGATTAAAAATATTAAATAAATGATTTTTCAGAAATAAAAATCATTTTAGAAAAGTTTATTGTTATAAAAACTCCGAATAATTTTTGTGGAAATTTATAAGATCGTTTTGATATTTTAATGGAATTTTATAAATATAATAGAATAAAATTGATTTATTTATTAAATATATTAAATAAATGAATTTTTGAAAACTAAAAATTGTAAGTTAAACTTTTTCATCAGATTAACTAAAAATAATTTTTGTAGAATTGTTAAAAGAGTTTTAATAATTTAAAACGAATTTATAAAATATAAGTATTATATATATAATTAATTTTAATTGTTTTTGATAAAAATAAAACAAGGAAAAAAAAGTTGCCACCGCCGGGACTCGAACCCGCGTGGCTCGGATGATGGGCACCAGACACAACCACCTGGTCCAGACCAGTGGTTGTGTTTGGTTGTTGTTTATTTAAAATAAATAACCTCCAAAATTTGTGTTCTTCCCCAAAATTCAAAACGAAACCCTAATTTTCCAATTGATCAATCCACACATTAATAACCCAATTAACCTTAGGGCTATTGATGTGTGGATGCCGAAGATAAAAACCCACAACAATAATCATACTTACAATACAGAATTGAGTACGAACGATCAGTCAAGACCCGAAGTCAAAATACGAGTAGAATTCCAAGATCAGAGGATTATTATGAGGAATTAGAGGTTGAGAAAGAGATAATGGCGAGTTGTGAAGGTCCAGCATTGTTCAATTTATAGTGAACGGGTATGTTTCGTTGAATTGGAAACTTTTGACCTCGAATTGAATATGCGACGCGTTTGTGGATCAAGTGGCAATAATTGATTGATATTTGACGAAGGTTCCACGCGTAATGGACCGGGGATTACGTATTCATACCAAATTTACATCATTACACGATTAAGGATGGTTAATTAGCGTATTGTTCGTCACAGTTGACTTTTCAAGTCAACTGTGAAGAACTGGTTTACGTGATAAGTTAATTAAGGGCTGGAACTAAAACAAAGTGTGTGTGTGGATCAGGTGGTTTGTAGGGTGGTGTTTATTATTTGAGCCGGGTCTGGACGCGGGTTCGATTCCCGGTCCAGACGTTTCTTTTTTTGTCCAGTGTTCCAGCGAACACATCAGAGAAGGAGGGGTTTTGGGCTCTTGGTGGGCCGTTTGGGTTGGGCCAGACCCGGATTGGGCTCCGAACAACAAAAAGAAAAATGGGGAGTGGGCCAGAGTTATGCAGAAGTTATTTTTTTTGCTATTATTATTATTATTATTATTAAAAAAACCCTTATATATATATATATAATTATCATTGTATTAGGGTTCAAAATGCCACAAAAATAAAACTTGTCGTTTTTATCCAAATTATACGTAATGTACAATTATTTAATGCGAAATGTTACACCTAATCGCCCTCATTATAGGCGATTGCCTCCCAATCGCCTGAACTATAGGCGATTAGGAGCCCTATTCGCCATTTTACTGGTGATTACAACCCTACTCGCCATTTTGACCCCCCTAATCACCAGTTGACTTTTCCTAATCACATGTTTGATTCCTAATCGCGTGTAATGTTGCCATATGTATATTTTAACATCCCGAAACACGGATTGACGCCTAGGAACATGTTAGGAACCCCGTGACATGTCCAATGACTTGGTAACACGTGTTCGGACTTGTTTATGCGTTAATTGGGCGTTATGCTAGATAGGGTGAATGTTTGCGCATGCTAAGTGTTTAATTGCATAAGTTGCATGATATCTTGTATGTGGCTAACACGTGGGATGTCGGGTCACCAATGGGATGCCGGGTATTGTCTGGTTTGGTCGGTTTAACGTTTAAACATGTTTTCAACATACACGGTCACGGTCTGGACAACTTGGGGACTGATTAGCCTTCGGGTTAGTAGTCATCACACTTATGTAAACTCATTGATAGGTCGTCACTAAGTTGGGCCATCACACACGTGTTGGAATTCTAAGTATCTGAAGGCGCACTCTAAGGTGAGTTTCACGGCCCCTCTTTTATACACTTTTTCTCGGGGGAGAAGCATGCCACACGTTTTTAATAAATACAACGTTATGTTTATGAAACGCAACACTTTTGAAAACGTTATGTTTAATAAACTCTCAGACATGATGATGAAAAATCTGGAAAACTCACCGGAAAGTTTGAAGATCAAACGGAATCTTCAACGAAAGGGGGAAATAGGAAGTTAACCGACCAGAAACAATACGAAGATGAAGGAAAGACACTAACGTAGAAGAAATATGAAGTTTCAAACAAATCTTCAAGATCAAGATCTTCAAAGATTCACCGGAAACTTCAAACGGAGATTGATCGGAAAATGAAGAGAGAAAAGAAAAGTGGAAGAAGAATAGAGAACATAACCGTTCAAACGAGCCACAACAGGCCTTATATACTCATCGCATTTATGGCAGGGGGACCCACTGGAGGAGTGTAAACCGTCACAACTTTTCAAATTCTGATCACAGGATGATGACACGTGTCCGCAACGAAAACGAGTGGCCAGGATGAAAGTGTATGACAGTTGTACACTACCCAGGCGCTCGATGATCGACACGTGTCAACAGATCTCACAACATCAACCATTCAAGCGCGTGGAAAACCACGCACCTGACAGACAACACGTGCCCTTCGACACGTGGCACAATCTCAACCATGAAGAAAGAAATATCAGACGCGTGAAACCCCACGCTCCTGACACAGACGAAATATTGATAATGGCAACCACGATGGGACATGTATCAGTCTGCACAACCAGAAAGCAGCTGACACATCAGCAACCACTAAACTTCCCTCAGAAGTAACTGATCATTCGAATTCCAGGCGCATTTATTCCAATTTATGAGAGACAAATTCAATACTAATGATTTGGAATTTATCACAACTCCAGACCCGCATTAAATTACCCTAACAGCAGTAAATATCTGAGCGGAAAGTTGACGTAAACTTTCAAAAGACGTTCCCCGCCCAACCACTGCAACGTTGGGGCGGAGAACGTCCTTCCCAGCGGAAAGTTGACGTAAACTTTCAAAAGACGTTCCCCGCCCAACCACTGCAACGTTGGGGCGGAGAACGTCCTTCCCAGCGGAAAGTTGACGTAAACTTTCAAAAGACGTTCCCCGCTCAACCACAGCAACGATGGGGCGGAGAACACCCTTCTCAGCGGGAAGTTGACGTAAATTTTCAAAAGACGTTCCCCGCTCAACCACTGAAACGTTGAGGCGACGAACGTCCTTCACGGCGCAAATTTGACGAACAACGAAGAACTACGTCTCCCGCCTATATTTTCTCAAATCAGAGTAATATCCCCAAAAGCTACAACACAAGCAGATGAGCTTTCATCCGCGACTTCTACACTTCGAGTCTAGCACTCCACCTCCTCATCAGCGAGCAGGAGAAGCCCTAGACTAGGGGGACTTGAAGGGATAGGGAGCCTAATCTGAAAGGCACCCCTATCCCCATTAACATACCCGCGCCACGTCATGGCGCAGGAGCGTACTCGCGTGAGGACAACTAATCAAGATCCTCGCGCGACCGGCACAGGTGATAAGCAACTGATACATGATACGCGCGTGCCATCACACGCGGAAGATTCCCTTGACACATCAAAGGAGGTACAAGGGACGACAAAAGGAAGATTCATAGGATCCGCGTCAGAGCACGGACCAACAGAAGAAAGACATGTGGCAGATAGTACAAAAGAGGAACGGCTGCACTGTACACGCTGTCGTGAACAGTGACCAGCAGGCATTACTTCCTCCTCTGTCAGATGTCAAATCAGCTAGCAGAGATTGCCTGGACACTGTAGCAAGTACGACGCCACTGTGCACCACCAGGAGGCGGACACGTGTCCAACTACAACAACGACCACACTGTAGGCTGACGTCATCAGCAGTACCTCGTCCTTTCCCGCCATTTCCAGAAAGGCCATGGGCTTGGGCCCGGGTTGGGCCCGGGCCAATGATGTCACTAGTGGGCCTCTCCATGCGGTCCACTACTAAGTCTATAAATAGCATCAGACACAACTCATGTATTCATTCACACATACGACCATAATCACTATACTCACCACTTGTAATTCTCTCTCATTAGCAATAATACTCCGGTGTCTTCACAGTGGACGTAGGTCATTAACGACCGAACCACTTAAACCTCTTGTTCATATCACACACAATATCTATCACGCTCACCTTAACAAACTCTCGGGTTGTCATAACGGTTTGGGTAAAGGATTAAGTCTGTAGGTACGTAAGTATTAACCCACCGGAGATTAGTCCTAATCCCCGGTATACTTATTGTTTCTTCATTGGCGCCATCCAACGGTTAGAACAGCTATCTTAACCCATCTTTTAACCCACCCATGGCTGAACCCAACCCTAATACACCCGGCATACACCAAACGGGAGACGAAGACCTCCGACAGCCGGATAACCAAACCACACCCAACACTGTCGTCAAGCAGACGACGTCTAGGCTCGACGGGTCAGCCGTTGAAATCCGTGACGTCGAATCCGACGACGACAGTCAAGGGCTCTCTGAAGAGGATCCGGACCGTTGGCTCCTCCGTCAGAATGCCAAGAGCGCTGCAATCTACCAACGCAAACTATTGCAGCAAGCAAAAAAGAAGGGTAAGACACTGGCTTTCGACACCCCGTCGAAAGCAAGATACAAGAAGAAAGATACGGCCAACCACGGTGAGGGTCGTAGCGGGGAACTCGGCGGAAACGTCAGAGCTCGGGGCTACGCCAAATCACGTGAAGAGCCAGACGGTTACGAATCGTCAAGCAGTGATTCCGATCACAGAAGAAAAAAACACACTCACACGTCGCGAGACAGTGAGATAGATGATGACCTGGTCAAACCATTCCGACCAAAAGCTTTTGCTGAAAAATCCAAGTTCGTCGCTCGCATAGCGGCCGCCAGGGTACCAAGAAAGGCTAAACTCCCAAGCAGCATCGGTAGATACGATGGCCTGCGTGACCCAGACGACCATGTGCATGACTTTGAGTGCGCGGGTGTGTCCGTGGATTGGCCTGTTCAGGTGTGGTGCCACCTTTTCGCTCAAACCCTCACGGGTGCCGCCAGGGTATGGTTTGACAGCCTCCCGGCGGGAAGCGTGAAGGATTTCGACGACCTCACAGAGAAGTTTGGCAGCCACTTCTCGCACCTACGCAAACATAAGAAAGACAAGGCGGACATCCTGCTATGCCGGCGGTATGAAAGGGAAACGATCGAAGATTACATAGTCCGGTTTAACAAAGAAGCACTACAAATCGGATGCGGGGAGGAGCTTACACGGGCCGCGTTTATTCACAGCGTGCGCAGTCCGGACCTCATGAAATGCCTCACCGGCAAAGATGGCATCCCAGAATCCTGGGATGAGCTCATACGCTCAGCCAAAATATATGCCTCCTCCGAAAAATCCTTCAACCAGCACCACGGTTTCCAGCCACAACACCATAATAATAATAGTAATACTAGACACAAAAACAAATCCGTCTGGAACCGCATCACAGGCACCACCGACGAGGGAAAATATTCTCCGGCCGGTGATGCCCGACAGATCATCAGCTCCAAGCAAACGCGGGACCAGCGCGGACACTCAAAGAAAAACCATGACTGGACCCCGCTAACAAAAACACCATCTCAAGTTCTGAAAACCGAGCAGGTCACCTTGAAAGAGCCCAACCCTCTGGGAAAGCGCCGAAATGTGGATCGTAGCAAGTTCTGTGAGTACCACAACGACTACGGTCACCTCACGGACAACTGCTACAGTTTAAAAATGGAAATAGAGGCAGCGCTGAAATCAGGCCAGCTCGGCCACCTGGTCAAAAATGTTCACCGAGCTGGCAAGGGTCAAGGCAACGAAGAAACCCAAGGCGAAGGGTCGCGGAAGAAAATCCGGGACCTAAACACTCACGCCGCAACTCTAATCCCCCGCCATCAGTGCAACATGACGTGGCGGGGCAAGAACACCCAACATGGGAAGCGCACCCGGGTACAGCCACTAGACGACTCATGGAAAGAGGCTGATATCCTCATGCCAAGGGTCAGAGGGGGCGCCTCCTGCACAGCTCCATTAGTGATAACCGCCGTCTTTGGACATTACCGCACGCGGTATATGTTTTTAGACGGCGGCAGCAGCACAGATATCATGTACGACCAATGTTTCCAACAGCTAGACGAAGAAGACAAAGCAAAGCTCATTCCGGTCAATGAGCCAATCTCTGGTTTCATCCATGAAACCATCATGCCCCGCGGCATGCTCTCTCTGCCTGTAACATGGACGGATGGTACACATGAGCGCACAGAAATATGCGACTTCATGGTCCTACCAGCCACATCAAACCATGACATACTCTTAGGAAGAGAAGGCATTGCCCACTTCAACGCCAACGCCTCCACGGCGCACGCAATGGTTGGATTTCCCACCAAAACAGGCGTTGCCTTCATCCGGGGGAACAAAGAATGCCATGTTGCGGAGACAGCCAAACCGCCAAAGATGGTCAAAACAGATGCCCGCACAAAGCCGGAAAAATGGGCGCTCAACCCTAAATTTCCGGAGCAAACGGTGACCATCGGCCATGTAATCTCCGAATCCATACGAAACCATCTGAAGCAACTTCTGATCAGCAATATAGACATTTTCGCATGGCAACCGGCAGATATGGTGGGTGTTCCGCGGGACATAGCGGAACACAAGCTTAATGTCTATCGTTCCGCAGAGCCAATTGTACAGAAGAAGAGGAGTATGGGCCCAGAGAAAACAAAGGCCATGAATGAACAAGTCACCGAGCTGCTCAATGCGGGCATCCTCCGCCCCATCAGATATCAAACTTGGGTGGCCAATCCCGTCATGGTCGCCAAAGCGAATGGAGGATGGCGCATGTGCGTAGATTACAAAGACATCAACAAAGCATGCCCAAAAGACTGTTATCCCCTACCAGAGATCGATTTGAAGGTAGACTCCCTCGCCCCATACAGATTCAAGTGTTTCCTAGACGCCTACAAAGGATATCACCAAATACAAATGGCGAAGGAAGATGAAGACAAAACGGCGTTCCGCACAGACACAGGTATCTTCTGCTACACCAAGATGCCTTTTGGTCTGAAAAATGCGGGCGCCACATACCAACGCCTGATGGATACAGCGTTCGTAAAAGAAATCGGCGTACGGCTTGAAGTGTACGTCGATGATTTAGTGATCAAAAGCAGGGAAGAAACCGACATGCTACAAGACATCCAACAAACATTTCACCAGCTACGAAGGGTCCGCATGAAGCTAAATCCGAGCAAGTGCTCGTTTGGAATGGAAGAAGGGAAATTTCTGGGAGTCATTGTTACGCGGGACGGGTTCCGCGCCAACCCAGATAAGGTACAAGCAATCGAGCGGATGCCATCTCCCGCCTCCGTCAAAGAGGTGCAGACATTAATGGGCCGCCTGGTTGCCCTAAACCGTTTCCTCTCCAACTACGCTTCAAAGTCATTTCCTTTCGTCGATACCTTGAAAAATTGTCTGAAGAAAAGCAACTTCCGCTGGACAACTGAAGCGGAATCAGCCTTCCAACAAATGAAACAGTGTTTGATGAACCTTCCTACACTCACAGCGCCGCTCCCTAAAGAGCCACTAACGCTCTATCTTTCAGTCACGGAGCGGGCAATCGGCGCAGTTCTGATGGTCGATCGCAAAGGCGTGCAAACGCCTATCTATTACATCAGCCGCACGCTGTTAGATGCGGAGACTCGGTACACCATAATGGAAAAGCTGGTCCTAGCTTTAATTCACGCTTCCCGAAGATTGCGCAGATACTTCCAAGGTCACCCGATAAACGTCCTCACGGACTATCGGATCAACGACATCTTGGCCAAACCAGAATTGTCGGGAAGACTGGCAAAGTGGGCTATCGAGCTCGGAGAGCACGCAATCAGCTATAAGCCCCGACCCGCAATCAAAGGACAGGTATTGGCAGACTTCGCAACCGAGATCCCATCCGACAAAATTCAAGAGTGTCGAGAAGAAGAATCACCTGCGCCAGTGCACGACCCATCGCAAAAGTGGTCCTTATACACCGATGGGGCCTCCAACGGAGACGGCGCTGGCGCCGGTTTGCGCCTCATCAGCCCAGACAAACACGAGTTCACATACGCCATCCGCCTCGAGTTCAAAAGCACAAACAACGAAGCGGAATACGAAGCGTTGCTGGCAGGCCTCCGCATAGCGGGAAAAATGGGGGCCAGGCACGTAGAGGCGCATGTAGACTCTTTGTTGGTAGCACGGCAGATCAACGGGGTATACGACGCAAAAGACGAAACCATGGCTCTATACCTGGAACAAGCCAAAAAACTCATGCGCAAATTCGACACATGCACAGTCGAACACATCCGGCGCAGCGAGAACAAACCCGCTGACGCACTCAGCAAAATGGCATCCACGGTTTTTGAGCACATGGCAAAAGAAGTCCGCGTCGAAGTACGAGACAAACCATCAGTCCCCGTGCGCCAAGTCAACGTTACTCAAACAGGCAACGGGTCATGGATGACACCGATCAAAGCCTTTTTATCATCGGGAGTTCTGCCCAGTGACAAACTTGAAGCCCGGAAGATAAAAACCAAGGCCCTGCAATATCAACTGACCGATGACATCCTGTACCGCCGCTCCTACTTGGGGCCGCTCTTGCGCTGTGTTGACCCGGCCGAAGCCTCCTTGCTTCTCAAAGATATACATGAAGGCACATGCGGGCTACACGCAGGCCCAAGAATGGTAGTGGCAAAGCTGATGAACGCAGGATATTACTGGCCTGGCATGCACGTCGACGCAGTCACCGAGATACGCAAATGTGACAGCTGCCAGCGCCACGCTCCAAACACCTTGCGCCCAAAGAATAATCTCGTACCAGTCACCGCGGCTTGGCCTTTCCAAAAGTGGGCTATTGATTTAGTCGGACCATTCCCGGCAGCACCGGGCAATGTCAAATACTTGGTCGTTGCTATCGACTACTTCACCAAGTGGGTCGAAGCGAAACCTCTGGCAAAGATCGATGGCGCGCATGTCAAGAAGTTCATCTGGGAGTTCATTATCTGTCGGTTCGGATTACCGATGCAACTGGTCAGCGACAATGGAACACAATTTGAAGACCAGGCCCTCCAACAATGGCTGGCTCAAATGGGAGTCACGCAAATCTTCACATCCGTTGCGCACCCGCAAGGCAACGGTCAGGTAGAAAGAGCCAACCGCACAATCGTTGAAGGCATCAAGACAAGACTCGGAACCAGGCGAACAGGGTGGGTAGACGAGTTGCCGCACGTCTTATGGGCTTACCGTACCCTAACGAAAACAAGTAATGGCGAAACCCCGTTCAGCCTAACATATGGCTCCGAGGCGGTAATCCCCGCAGAAATAGCTTGCCCCACGGCAAGGGTACTGATGGCAAACACAACCGACAATGACAAAGAACTCCGCATAAACCTCGATCTACTAGAAGAACGCCGCAACCTCGCGGCAATAAAAGAAGCAAGTTACAAGACACAACTCGAGCAATACTACAACAAACATGTAAAGGAGCAAGCCTTCAAGATTGGGGACTACGTCTTCCGCAACAATGAAGCTTCCAACGCCGAAAAGCCGGGAAGCTCGCCCCAACTTGGGAAGGCCCTTACAAGATTCAAGAAGTGCTCGGGAAAGGTGCCTACGCATTAGAAAAGCTCGATGGCACCCCGTCCCAAGGTCATGGAACGGCGCCCAGTTACGGCGCTGTTATTTGTAATCAAAATGGCTACACACGCCATATTATTAATGAAAATGTTTCCTATATCTGTGTTTCTACTTGTACTTTCCGCGCCAAGGTCTTCAAGACTTAGGCAAAATCACGTCAGACACGCTAGCAAGGCATGCCTTCAAGACGCGCCACGAGCACGTCGGGCGCTTACCCAAACAGCGTAGTCTTCAAGACGGATTCACTCGCCGGACCTACAGCACCGCAACATGCGCCTCCACTCTTGTCTTCTAGAGTCATTGCAACTCGGACAGAGTAGCGCGCCATATAAACGCGGCAAACAGGTCTTCAAGGCGAGGCGTTCGCGCGCTTAAGTCGGACTCAATGGCACAAGTCGCCTCCGCTACAATCTTCAAGGCGAGAAAGTGTTCGACACTTAGACGTCGGATTGCCTAGCCGAGCGCGCGCTCTAACTCTTACTTACACACCGGGTGACGACTTGGTTAAATAAGTAAATTAGAGACGAGACAACACGATATAACAAACAAAAGTTTCATTAACAAAGGGAATTAAAAACCCTTCTATATTTACAGGAAAAAGAAAATTACAAGTATTAAAAAACCCAATCACTGGTCAGCCGCGCCGGAAGGCCCCTCGCCAGCAGCTTTCGCCAGCGCATCAGACGTTTCAATAAAATATTTAAGGGCCGCAGGTGGATCCGCGTTCTTGTTGCAGTCCGCAAGCACTTGGAGGATGGGGAACTCTATCTTCTCAAACTTTTGGAGTTCCGCCTCATATTCATCCTTCAATGGCTTGCCATAATGTTCCGCGTCCACAATGCGCCCATCATTCTGCGCATGCAAGAAACCGTCTTCATAGCCCTCGCCATAACCAAAAGCTTGGGCACTGGCAGCAATGGCGGCAATCTGGTCTCCGAGCAAAGGCTCCTGCCAGAATCTCTTGAAAACCTGCGCATCGAAACAAAGTTAGCATATGGAAAAGACAAGTCTCAAAAGCAAAGAAAGCGCGAAGACTTACCCCAGCCATCCCCTCTGTCATCAGCCAGTTGATGGAGTCTTGCATCTGGGACTGGGCGGTGACAGCTTCATCCAGCAATACCTTGGCCGCCTCCCCTTCCTTCACAGCAGCAAGGCGAGCCTGGTCACAAGAATCCAGGTCCCGCTCAAGGTCCTCCTTCGCACTAAGGACCTGGGCCCTCTCCCGCTCCAGCGCAGAGACGCGCTCAGTAGCCGCAATAAGAGCCTCGTCCTTTGACTCGAGCTCCTTGCGCGTCTCTGCATATTTCGCCGTCTGTTCCGAGAGGGCCCTGCTCTTCTCCTCAAAGCCTTTCACCGCCACCCGCCGCTCTTCACGCGCCACTGACAGAAGATCCTTGAGATCGGCGATGTCAGTGTTGGCTTTCTTCCAAGATTCAGACCAACGGCGCCTTTCAACAACCGCATCTTCTTCAAGTTTGCCAACCTTAGCCTCTGCATCATGGGCACGGCGGCGGTATTTGGCAATCTCGGCTTTGAAGGCAGCCTCTTTCTCAGCAAGACTGGCCTTCTCCGCCTCCACCTGCTCCATGTCTCGCCACAACGCCGAGTCACGGCGCCGTAACGAGTCCATCATGGATAGTTGAGTCGCCTGGTTGACGCACAAGGCGGCTATCAGGTCTTCACGACTCAACGCATCCTGGTGAGTGCGCTCATAGGGAGGCACCACCTCGCTGACAAACTCCTCGGCAGCCAAGGAGTTGGAAAACAATGTGTTTTCCCTTATCGCCCAGCGAGGGCGCCAGATGGCGTCACCACCAGACCAGCAAGAGCCGTCATAGACTCCTGCTGACCCCCCAACCCTGGAGGCCTCGCGCCGATCCCGGCGCGAGCCACTCCCACCAGCTCCAGCAGCGCCCTGCTGGAGCAAAGCCCTTTCAAAGGCATCCCCTTCATCAGGAGCCATTTCCTGGCTCTCAACGCCGGCGCGCTCCTTTGCAGCGCGCTCCTCAGCAACCTTGGCTTTTTCCTCCAAGAACTTTTGCTCTTGGAGGCGAAGGCGGTCCGCCTCAGCCTTCTTGTCTGCCTCAGCCTTTCTTGCAGCTTCATCGGCAGCAGCCTTCTTCTCAGCCTCAGCCCGGCGGCGGGCTTCATCGGCTGCCGCTTGCTTGGCAGCAGCGGCCTTTTCAGCCTCAGCCTTTTGCAAGGCTTCTTCGGCTCGCGCCTGCTCCTGTGCAAGCTCCTGCTCCCTCCACAAAGCATCCTCCTCCTCTCCACCCGCTTCGGCGGAAGAAGACAAAGGTGCAGAGGGCACAATCTTCGGCGCCACTGCAAGTAAACAACAACGTTAGTAACAAATCAATGAAAGCAAAAAAGAAGAGAAGGGAGGAAAACAGAACTTACCAGGAGTCTTCTTCCTCAACAACTTTTGGAAGAGTGGCTGGCGCGCAGGGGCGGCACCAATGCCCATACTGAAAACGGGCCCGCCATCGCCACCACTTCCAACAGGACCCTTGGAAATATTAACTGGGTCCGGGCCAGGCACCGACCCCTCACCACCTCCAGCGCCAGACGCGACTGGAGTTTCCCTCACCGGCCCAGCGGTCCGCGATCTTTTCCTCTTCTCCAGCTGAGAAGAGTCCGCTTCCTCGTCATCCTCAGAGGGGGGCCCATCCTTCCTCCGTCGGCGCCCTTTAACAGCTTCTCCTGCTGAAACGGAAGAACCCGAGTCAGAAAGGGTAATCATGGCTCGATACCCGTGCCTCCGCGGAGCGTGCTTCCAACGACCACGCCTCGCGGACGAGCCTATCGGCGGAGTCTCCCCTACAGTATCGTCTCCGAAAATACTATCAAATAAAGGACTGGGAGACTCACCAGTTGTGTAATAGGGCTTGGGCGCAGAAGTTAGATCCGGGTAGTAGAACCGGTCAGCAAGCGCGTCCAAACAAGAAGTTTGACCCTCCGCCAAGGGCCTCCACTTGATACCTTTATCCTGACGGGCGGCATAGAACTCAAATTTGCTTACACCTGCAATATTATCAAACAATAAGGAAAAGCGCACAGGAAACGCTAATAATGATAATAACAATAACAATAATACTTACCCTCCTGCGCAATATACGGCTCTTTACCCGCCCGGATGCCATTTCGACTCATCCCCAGAAGGAAGAAAATACCCTCCGTCAAGTTCTGGAATTCCAATTTGGTGGCATTGGCGGTAAGCGCAAGGAACCACGCCTGCTTCTTGAAGTCCTTGGGCACAGGCATGTCCGCCACCCGCTGCCCATCTCCTATCACCTTCCAGGGGAGACTAATGGGTATCACACCCCTCTTCACAAAGAAAAATTTCTCCTTAGCCCAGTGCAAGGACTTAGGAGTATGGGTAGCCATGGGCGGCACCTTGGGACGCGGCTTGAAAGAGAACCACATCTCATCCCGCGCCATAAAATAGAAAACATTGAACCGCTCGACAGTGGGTTCAATGTCTAGGGCGCGGCAAGAAGCTTCAAAATGCACCAGCCGCAGCATTCCAAAAGCAGTTAGTTGTGTAGGACCAACACCATAAGCCACCATGGTGTCGATCTGAAACCGAGTACACGGCAGACGGAACCCACACTTAGCAAAGTGGGCCTCGTACAACGCCAACCGGCCGGCACCGGCCGAAAGAACAGTGCTGGTCGGAGTTGGAAGGGTGGGCTCCCACTCCGGCGGAATCCCATACATAACAAGAAACCTGTTGAAGGCTTCTTGACTCCAAACACAGCAGGTGTTGGACATCAGTTTCCTTTCTTTGATCTTTCCACCCTCCACGGTGGTCTCTTGCACCACCTCCTCCGGCTGCTCGCCCACAACCTCCTCGGAAACACTAGCACTCTCAGACATGATGATGAAAAATCTGGAAAACTCACCGGAAAGTTTGAAGATCAAACGGAATCTTCAACGAAAGGGGGAAATAGGAAGTTAACCGACCAGAAACAATACGAAGATGAAGGAAAGACACTAACGTAGAAGAAATATGAAGTTTCAAACAAATCTTCAAGATCAAGATCTTCAAAGATTCACCGGAAACTTCAAACGGAGATTGATCGGAAAATGAAGAGAGAAAAGAAAAGTGGAAGAAGAATAGAGAACATAACCGTTCAAACGAGCCACAACAGGCCTTATATACTCATCGCATTTATGGCAGGGGGACCCACTGGAGGAGTGTAAACCGTCACAACTTTTCAAATTCTGATCACAGGATGATGACACGTGTCCGCAACGAAAACGAGTGGCCAGGATGAAAGTGTATGACAGTTGTACACTACCCAGGCGCTCGATGATCGACACGTGTCAACAGATCTCACAACATCAACCATTCAAGCGCGTGGAAAACCACGCACCTGACAGACAACACGTGCCCTTCGACACGTGGAACAATCTCAACCATGAAGAAAGAAATATCAGACGCGTGAAACCCCACGCTCCTGACACAGACGAAATATTGATAATGGCAACCACGATGGGACATGTATCAGTCTGCACAACCAGAAAGCAGCTGACACATCAGCAACCACTAAACTTCCCTCAGAAGTAACTGATCATTCGAATTCCAGGCGCATTTATTCCAATTTATGAGAGACAAATTCAATACTAATGATTTGGAATTTATCACAACTCCAGACCCGCATTAAATTACCCTAACAGCAGTAAATGTCTGAGCGGAAAGTTGACGTAAACTTTCAAAAGACGTTCCCCGCCCAACCACTGCAACGTTGGGGCGGAGAACGTCCTTCCCAGCGGAAAGTTGACGTAAACTTTCAAAAGACGTTCCCCGCCCAACCACTGCAACGTTGGGGCGGAGAACGTCCTTCCCAGCGGAAAGTTGACGTAAACTTTCAAAAGACGTTCCCCGCTCAACCACAGCAACGATGGGGCGGAGAACACCCTTCTCAGCGGGAAGTTGACGTAAATTTTCAAAAGACGTTCCCCGCTCAACCACTGAAACGTTGAGGCGACGAACGTCCTTCACGGCGCAAATTTGACGAACAACGAAGAACTACGTCTCCCGCCTATATTTTCTCAAATCAGAGTAATATCCCCAAAAGCTACAACACAAGCAGATGAGCTTTCATCCGCGACTTCTACACTTCGAGTCTAGCACTCCACCTCCTCATCAGCGAGCAGGAGAAGCCCTAGACTAGGGGGACTTGAAGGGATAGGGAGCCTAATCTGAAAGGCACCCCTATCCCCATTAACATACCCGCGCCACGTCATGGCGCAGGAGCGTACTCGCGTGAGGACAACTAATCAAGATCCTCGCGCGACCGGCACAGGTGATAAGCAACTGATACATGATACGCGCGTGCCATCACACGCGGAAGATTCCCTTGACACATCAAAGGAGGTACAAGGGACGACAAAAGGAAGATTCATAGGATCCGCGTCAGAGCACGGACCAACAGAAGAAAGACATGTGGCAGATAGTACAAAAGAGGAACGGCTGCACTGTACACGCTGTCGTGAACAGTGACCAGCAGGCATTACTTCCTCCTCTGTCAGATGTCAAATCAGCTAGCAGAGATTGCCTGGACACTGTAGCAAGTACGACGCCACTGTGCACCACCAGGAGGCGGACACGTGTCCAACTACAACAACGACCACACTGTAGGCTGACGTCATCAGCAGTACCTCGTCCTTTCCCGCCATTTCCAGAAAGGCCATGGGCTTGGGCCCGGGTTGGGCCCGGGCCAATGATGTCACTAGTGGGCCTCTCCATGCGGTCCACTACTAAGTCTATAAATAGCATCAGACACAACTCATGTATTCATTCACACATACGACCATAATCACTATACTCACCACTTGTAATTCTCTCTCATTAGCAATAATACTCCGGTGTCTTCACAGTGGACGTAGGTCATTAACGACCGAACCACTTAAACCTCTTGTTCATATCACACACAATATCTATCACGCTCACCTTAACAAACTCTCGGGTTGTCATAACGGTTTGGGTAAAGGATTAAGTCTGTAGGTACGTAAGTATTAACCCACCGGAGATTAGTCCTAATCTCCGGTATACTTATTGTTTCTTCAATAGTCTTAGATGGTTCAACGACATGGGTGGTTTTCTCAGCAGACGTCTTGGTGCCCTTCCTAACCAAGTTTCCCTTCCTTACGTGTTTGTCTGTTAGAGTGGCTGCGAGCTGAATTGCTTCTTCTACAGTAACGGGTTTGCTACCAGTGACAGTATCTTGAATTAGATCAGGTAAACCCTCAATATACTTCTCAATTGCTCGGGATAGCAGGGTAACCATATGAGGAACAAGTAGGCTGAGTTCATGATATCTGGTAGTATACGCTAGGTTTTCTCCACTGTCTTGTTTCAGCTCATAAAATTCATCTTCTAACTTTTTGATTTCATTTCTAGGGCAAAACTTTGCAATCATCAACTCTTTAACTTCCTCCCAAGTCAGTGCTAAAGCAACTTCAGTGCCCCGGTTGCGTTTTTCGCCGTTCCACCAAGTTAATGCCTCTTTTTGAAGGACACTGGTGGCATAGCGAACGCGGAGTTCGTTAGGACACTCGCTGTTCACAAAGGTGTTCTCCATGCTTTCGAACCACTGGAGAAGGCCAGTAGCACCCTCCACTCCAGTAAATTTTGTGGGGTTGCAGGAGTTAAAGTGTTTGAAAGTGCACCGAAATTGAGTCGTGCCTGTGTTAGCACTATTACTATTCTGGGTTAACTCACTGACAAGATTTGGGACCACTACAGCAATTTCCTGAGCGACTAGAGATGCGAGGTGACGTTCAGAACGTTGTCCAGAAGCACGAACAGTGCGTTGGCTGGCATCACGGAGCATGCGGCGAGCAGACATCTATGAGGCAATCAATGAATAATCATGAGATTAGAAAATGTAAGTGTATAATCGTACAGATGAGTATGAACTTGTAAGCAATATATGAAAATACAAAATATTGTATATGAAACGAGAGAGTATTATTGAAAAACTTGCATAAAATGCTTGGAGTGCCCTTGTCTAGCTGTAAAACCCAACAAGAACGTTGACTTTTCAAAGGAATTGAACCCAATGGTGATCAAAGAAGACATGCTTTAGCCTATAAGTGGACACTCACTCCAGGAATCCCCAGGTAAGCATAACAGGTCCGTTATTGGATTTATGCGCTATGCTTGCCTATGCCAGAAAACCCAGTGTACAGGCATCCACCCTTCCAGATTGCACGTGTTCCATCACACTCATTAGAGCTTAACAACTTTGAAGGAGCAAAATAAGAGTATCCATTATGCCTAAGAGTGTCTTCATGAAAGGTACTGCTCCTGTTCCATGATGATGTAAACTTTCCACTCCGTGTAGGACACCATCTCTATGCACCATGATGAAAGATAAGAAGAATGGAGAGAGAGAATGGGGGAAAAGATAGAGGAAGGAAAGTAGAAGGAAATGGAAATCTATGGAATATTATGCATGAAAGTTGAAGTTCGGTTATAGTCCAGGCCATTTTATTTAATAACCTAGTTCCCTATAACCATGGCTCTGATACCAATCTGTAACACCCCAACCGATGGCAGAATCATCGAGGTGTCACATAGTGACGATTGTTCAAAAGCTCATGGTACTAAAATGTAAATATTTGATAATTGAATATCGTTTTACAACATGTGAAAATAAATACATGACAACAAAAATAGAGATAGTTGATTTATTTAATCTAAGTCCAAAGTCCTATGTGAAGCGTCAAGCAGCTTATCCTGAAACATGCACGAAAATAAATTTTGTCAACATATGATGTTGGTGAATATTACCTAGCTTTGTACATATAGTATAAGTTGAAAAGCGGTACAATTCACGTGTCTAGCATCACCAAGGCATTATGTAAACACATAAGTAACCAAACAAGACAAGATCAACGGTAAAGTTGGTAATGTAAAAATTGGTAATGAGCACCCTAACACGTGTCAAGTCTAAAAGAGCACCATAACATAAGTTATGTCTAATTGAGCACCGTAACATAAGTACGTCTATATGTAAAGAGCACCATAACATAAGTTATGTCTAGATGAATGATTTTGTACGTAAGCTACATTCATGTTCAAACATAAGGCACAAGATAAACAAGACACGTATATGAATTGTAAATGAAGAAAATGTATGTGTAACTGAATGTGCAAGTTTTGTATACTTGTGCATGAATCACCCCAAAAGTGTAAAAACGAAAAGGGGATAAGTAATACTCACCTTAGCAAGGTGTTAAGTCTCGTGGAATAGAATAAGTGTGATCCAATGTTGCCAAATATCACCCTATGTACAAGGTAATAAATATGTTTAAGTCTTTCTAGTCTACAAGTATTTCTAGGGTTCCTAATTTGGGGATAGGCATGTGTTTAATTGTTAACTTAGAAAAATTATTAATGAACTAGTATATAAAAGAAATTTGAAAAATAATTAAATAAAAAGACTTTTTGTAAAACTTTGGTTAAGGATGGTTGTATTATAATATATAAGATATGAAAATAATTTTTATAAAATTATTTTTGTAATAATTGAATATATAGTATATTTATATTTAGTTGTCAAAATATAATTTAAATATCTAAAAATATTAAAATTAATGAAATATCAAATTAAAATTTGTATTTCTGTTCTAAATGAACAAAAATAATTTATGTAAAATTTTGGTATAAAAATATTGAAAAATGAATTTATTATGATTTATTTATGATTAAAACAACAAAAATTAATTAAAAAAATTAAGTAAACGGTTTTCTAGAATAAAAATTTATTTCTAAAATATCTACGGATATACAAGTTTAAAATAATTTTTGTGGGATTTTATAAAGTTGTTTAGATATTTTTATAGAATTTTAAAATTATAATTGAATAAACTTGTAATATTTCTAATATATATTAAATAAATGATTTTTGGAAATCTAAAAATTGTATGACAAAGTTTATTGTTTATATAACATAGGATAAATTTTGTAGAATTTATAATGTAGATTTGGTATTTTAAAATTAATTTAAATGATAGAACATGAAATATAAAAGAAAAAGTTTTTTAAAAAAAAGAAGTGGGTTTTGTGGGGATCGAACCCATGTCAAAACGTGGCCCCCATGACTGTGACACCCGGCATGTTCGGCTTAAACATATTAGTAACATCTAAGTCTACCTTAGCGAGAAACGTTTATAAACAAACTTAACTGGGTTAGTTGAGTCGGGTCAAGTTAGGATTGTCCAGGGTACAATGATCTAGAGGATCATTGGGAGTCGTTTTGATAACACACTAGTATCGGGTTCCGTTGTTGGTGACATTACATAAACTAATTAAGTATATGTGTAGATTATGGGTCGTGTGGTGGATTATATACATAGATGTGTTTAAATGATGTGTAAATGATTATTTGTGCTTAAATGTGTTAAATATAGACTAAGGATGCATGCTTATCTGTTAAGATGTGTTAGAATGCGTTAAACACGACAAACTGGAAAACTAGTTAAAAAGGGATCTTGGTTCGACCACTTCGAGTGGTCGAAGGAGAAGAAATTGCCTGGTTCGGCCCTGGTAAATGGGCGAACCAGGGAAGTGGAATTTGAGGAATTCCCTTCGACCAGACAGGGCTCATTCGACCCTGTGAAAGGGGCGAAGGAGACCACCTTCGACCAATGAATTGGTGCGAAGGAGGATTAGTATAAATACCAACCTTTGTCATTTTTCATCATTTCACAAACCCTAACCGTCCCAAAACGCTCTCAAACGATCTTAAACACTAAGGAAGGAGTTTTTGCTCTTCTTTTTCATAATCTAACCCATCTACAACATCTAAACAAGAATCCAAGGTGTGTTCATAATCCTAAACCTTTTTAAAAGCATTTTAATCCGTTTTCATCTAACCCTAATTGTCCGGATCTGTTCTAAGGGTGTTTTTATGATTAAAAACCTTTTAAACATCTTTCTAAATCAAAACATGATCATTTAACATAGGTTTTCATGAGGAATAACATATGTAAATTGTGTATTATGTGGTGTTATGTGTTGTTCAATGATTTGATGCTAAATCTATGATAGAAACATGATATAGGATTGTTATTAATATTGGATTATTGTTTTCTAGGGTTAGGATTGGATATAATGATATTTGGGGTTTTATTGGATTAAAACTTGATGTATGAATATTTATGATCAATAGAATGGATAAGAAAGATCGGATAATCGACAAACTGAGTATTTTAAGCTAAGCATGAATCGATTTCAAAAGTTTCCAAATTGGGTAAATTATTCATGCATGAAAGTGATGTTTTCATAATTTTTACCATTTTGGGAAAGGGCTGAAACGGACGTATTATCGGGGGAAATCGGTGGGGTTTTGTAGGAATAAGTTATCTATGCTTGACTGCTGTGATTGATGATGTTTCGAGTTTTTGATACAAACTAAGTGTTTTATGCTTGAACCTTGTGTGTAATCTATGTGTACTTGATTAGTTATGGTAATGAGTCACCAACGGGATGTCGGGTCGGTCTAGTGTGTCGGTTAAACATTTAAACACGTTTTAAAACATACTTGGTTACGATCTGGACAATCGGGGACTAGATAACCTTATGGTTATTAGTCAGAACACTTATGTGAACATTTTGATAGATCTCCGGTAGAGGGATTATCAAGGGCTAAACATCTTTACTTGTATTTGAGGAACGCTACTTAAGGTGAGTTCACGGCCCCACTTTTACTGTTTTAACTTTTGGGGGAGAAAACATGCGCTAAACGGTTTTGGTAACATATGTCATACTATGGTTTTAACTTTATATTGCTATACGATCTTTTGGAAAGTCCCGGGGGAAACCATGAATGTGCGGGGTTGCACAACGGGGGAAATGTGGATAGATCTATTGGGCGTGACCTGCCCCACTCGTCGGCTTGGAGGGTCGGGCGGGTGCATATTGTCTCGAACAGGTACATTGGTATCATGCTGAACATACGGGCTGCTTAAACATGCTGAACATTGCTAAACGTGTCTAGTAATGGTTTCCAATCGTAGTAGTAATGAACATACGCCTAGCTAGCGTACTTGGTAACATTGATATAGTATGGACATGGTAACGTTTTGGTAACATTTTGAACAAACCTGTGAACTCACCAGCATTATATGTTGACATCTTTTTGGCATGTTTTTCTCAGGTCGCTAAGGTAGCAATGAACGGAACTAGGCGCACGGGTCTGCATTGGCGTCTAGATTTAGTGCACGTTTTGTAATAAAAGTATTTTGAACAACTTTAGAAGATGATAGCATAGTTGATTAAATGCTACTGAAACGCTTCCGCTTATTAAATTAATGGTTATGTCTATTTACGTTTTTTTTCATATAAAGTTGTTTATTGTGATCGTTGACTTGGATCCTGGTTTGTGATGCGCCTCGCGGTAAAACCCCGCAGGTGGAAATTTGAGGGTGTGACAATGACTTAACAAACTTCTTGAAACCAGCTGACCTACATCAGATTTGTTGATATGTTTTATTTAGCAAATTATTTAACACAACTGTCTGCGAGTTATCTTCCCCAAATTAGTGTATAAACCCTAATATCCTAGTCATTCAATAGATTATGAAGACGATACAGGTAACAAGGAAAATGATAGGGCTTTTAATCCCTATCATGAGTTGACCCTAAAGAACCTAATAAATTGGATTGAGATGTACCTATTGACGCTGCAGATCGCGCACGAGCCACGAACCAAATACCTTAATTCTGGTCTATTAAGAGCACGATAGTGAAAGATTATTTGGGCGTTCTCTAAATCGCTAGTATATGTGTGCGTCCGTGTTTAATTGATTCAACAACCCCTTTATACACGGATTTGGAATTGGGTTTTGGGAAGGTCTTAAATAACGATTTTGACTTGATCAATTAGCCATAAACGCGTGATTATATATATAAAAAAAGGAATGTTTTAAATGGTGATTCTAAGCATACAATCTGCACATTAATGAATTGCCATATCAGTGGTCAAAGACAAGGAATTATTGAGTATTGAATGAGCCGATTGATGGGTTGACTTCTTTGTTTGTTGACTATGATAAACAGGGAAGTGATAAGATTAATTCGTATGGAAAAGAATTCAAGTTATAGCGTGGCTCAGTTGGTTTAACTATGGATGAGGTATTGGTTGTAAGCGGGTTCGAGTCCCGTGTTTTGTAATGTTTTTTTTTCAGCAGAGAAGGAAGGGGAAAGGAGAAAGGGAACTGGGCCGGTCTGCTAATGGGCTCGGGTATTGGGCTGGAGGTTGGGCTACGTATTAACTGGGCTCAAGATTTCTCAAAGGGTTGGATTGGGTTATGTTTAATGGGTTAGGATAGATGGTTTGTTTAGTTTAATTATTTGCTTATAATGTTTAAAACTAACATCATCATCATCATCATCATCATCATTATTATTATTATTATTATTATTATTTATAAAAGAAAAGAATTTTTTTTCCCAATTACGACAACGATTCGAGTAGATGTAAATTCATGAAAAGAGAGGGACTAGAGTCGGACAAAAGATAAAATGAAAGGTGACAAATGTCACACCCATCATCCAGAGAGAGAGAGGGGAGAGAGAGAGACATGTGTGTGAGCAAGAGAGAGAGAAAGTCGTGTGAGAGAAAGAGGGAGAGAGAGGGAGATATATATAGAGAGAAGAGTTTGTGTGTGTGAGAGAGAGAAATGTAATGTGTGTGTCTTTATTTTTGAAAAACAAAAAGAAATCAGTAAATAAAAAGCTGGTGAGAGGGGTGTGGGGTGGGGTTGGGGTGGGGTTATATTACTTTCTTGCCCTTTAATATTATATTGATAGGTAGTATATGTGTCAGCTTGTCATTGGTCTAGAGTGGTTCTTAAGTTCTCTCAACTCAAGGAGGTTCTCATATGAACCAATTCCTATATATAGGGGAGGGTTATCTTGAGAACGCTAAATATTGTGAGAACCGTGAGAACAAGTAAAAAAATCAATCAAAATCAATTTTTTTAATACAAACCTCATTATAATCAAAATACAACATTAATAAATGAGTTTTCTTTCCAAATAATACATCTTTTCTTGCAAAAACACTTTCAAAATAACTTTTTACACATGTGTAAATGAAACAGTTTACACATGTATAAACAGTAAATTTACACATGTGTAAAAACAATTTATTTCCGTATACGTTTGAATTTTTACGCGTAAATTGTGTTTTTGGGATTGTATTTTAGCAATAAAGATAAGTGTAAAAAGAAATTTTGAATTTGAATGGTTTTAGATGTCGTTCTCACGGTTCGCACACCCTTAACTTATAATCCCATACATCTCTTAACCCTAACGGTGTCTGTTACCTTGTGCAGGTCCTTCCAGGAGCTAGAGGATCCCCTAAACCCTAACCTAAACCTAACACACCCTTAACTTATAATCCCATACATCTCTTAACCTAATCCCGGTCATTTTCCTTGTTGTAGCAACACTAAACAATGAGTTCCTTATAAAAACCTAAGTTTAAATGATGTTGGTGACCATATATTTGGGGTTTATGTGTTTTGAATGGATAGAATGATAATATGATGATTTTTATATGATTTAGTACTGTTTGATTAGATGATATATGGATGAGTAATTGATGTTTTGTGAACTTTTATCCATTTTGGGGTTTATGTTACAGATCTAGGGTTTGTAACACGAGCATGATGATGATAACATGATTAGGAATTCATTTAGGTGAGTTAATCTATGTTTGATAATCTGAAAATGATGTTATTTTAATACTTTCCATTTTGAGTAAATTTCTCATGCAATTGATGTGACGTCTTCATAATTTACTATTTTGGGTAATATGTGATTTGGTATGTAAAACGGACAGATTGATGATTGAATCAGGTGTAGTAACATACTATTAGGATAGATACGTGCTACTGCATTGTTTGGTGGTGATTCGTTGGGTTTTCGATTGGGTTTGAAGGGTTTTTGTTTGTTAAAATAGCTTAACATCTGAACAGGTACAAATGGGCACTCATTCGCACGATCGAAGGTGCGAATGAGAGGGGAGTTTCCTCATTCTCACGATCGATGGTGCGAATGAGAGGAATCACTACCCATCCGCACCCATTGACTCATTCTCACCAGAAACTTATTCTGCTGTTGCGAATGGCTCAACCTTTGCCTCATTCGCACCAACGTAGAAAATTGTGAATCTTTAATATAAACTAAGTGTTTTATGTGTATTACTTGTACGTGGACTCTATATACTTGATAAAGTAATGTAACGGGTCACAAGCGAGATGTCGAGTCTTGTGTGGTCGTTTCAAACGTCAAATTTTTTCAAACATTCAAAGTCAAGTTTTGGACAACTTGCAGTTATTAGACAAACATATCATCGATCAAACATTGATAGGCTATCTATGGTAGGTTTTCAATAGTCGGATTACCATAAACATGCCTGGTTTATTATTTACTTGAAGAACACAACCTACGGTGAGTTTCACAGCCCCACTGTTTACTGTTTTCATTTTGGGGGAGAAACATGCGGTATGAACACAAACTTTTCAGACCACGGTATTACATCATATCACATGGGTACTAAGCGACATTTCATCATTAAGTTTTTTCTAACTTTTGAACCATGAATATGTGGATACATAGCGTGGAAAGTGTGAATAGATTTACGGGCCCGGCAAGCCCCACTCGGGTCAACTAGAGGTCGGACGGGTGCATATTTGTCCTATCTAACTTACGACACCGTGTGATGACCGGTAGCGGGTATTAAAGGCAATTTACTAACGTTCAACAATGGTTCATCACGCTTTAGTATCATGTAATGATGTCTAGCTAGCATCAGGTATAGATGTAAGGATTGTTGGGTCTGGTTTACGAACATTTACAAACATAAACTTTGTGAACTCACCAACACTGTATGTGTTGATTAACATAGGATGTTTTCTCAGGTCGCTAAGGTAGCTGTACAAGGTTAGGATGCACTGGAGTCCACCACATCCATCTATTGTCATGCATCATGTCAAACATTAGTTCCAAACTTTTGAACTGTTTACTTTTGGTTACGGGTTGTAAACTTTTAAAGCTGCTTCCGCTGTACTTGGTTTACTTTTTCTTAAACTACGTGGTTGTTTGTAAACGTTATCTTTTATCATTTAGTTGTCGTTTATTGTGACCGTTGACTTGGATCCTAGTATGTCATGCGCCTCGCGATAAAACCCCGCACGTGGAATTAAGGGTGAGACAAGGGGTGGGGATGGGTATCACAATGTGTGCCAGCCGACTAATGGACGCAAGAGAGAGAAAGAATGGGCACCATGAATGTTAAATAGTGTATTAGTTGAAGCTAATTATCTACGTGACGTATACATGACGCTTAGGGTCTTTATTCTAGACCACTAAACGTTATGGGGAAACATAAGTGCAATCAAAGATTCGTGATACATTGTGGCAGCTAAAAAGGTAAAAAAAAAAAAAAAAAAAATTGATAGTTTGTGTTGTGCTTATTTAATGAGAGTAGAAAAGTGGTCCTCTTAGAGCATTCACATCCCCTCCATCAAATCTCCCCCAATCTCTAAAATTTAAAAAAAAAAAAAAAAAACTACTAAAAACACCCTACATCCCATCAACCATTTTATACCTCATCTTTATATTTTGAAAAATCCATCTTCTAGCTTTTTATATATAAAAAGCTACTATTCACCCCCATCAAATTATTATGAGTATATTTTAACGAGGAATATTATAAAATAAGTGTTTGTGAGTAAGATAAAGATAAATATGGTGGAGGGGATGTGAAAGATTTTTTAAAATGAGATATAAATTTTAAAAAGTATGATTTTTTGTTATATTATAGGACATAAAATAGTAGTGGGGATGTCTTATAGTTATTTCTTGGATAGTGGTTAAAGACAAAATTATAAAACAAATATTTGCAACTATTTTCATGTGAAAGTGAAAAATTTCTTTGCAATTCTTGTGTAAAACAAAACTGTTTTTTTTTTTCATTCATTCAAAAAAGTTGCATATTTTTGTGTGTACAACACGTAAATAAAAGGACTAATTCGTTTAACTTTTGAGATAAAAACATATATATTAATAATAAGTTAAACCTGTCCATTTAGGGGCGAGCATATGTAGGTATGGACCGAAAAAACCCGATAATGGGACCGACCCGATACCAAAACTGAACCGATATGTTGTTCCTGGATAAATTTTCGGTTCTATTTTATGGCCCTTTTCGGGTTCGGATCGGTTCCAGTCCAGAAACCTAAAAAACCCGATGAAACTCTTTGGACCGAATCTTATAACCATTTGTCAAAAAGAATGGGCCCAGCCTTGGTTTGCTTTAACCTAATAAGGGATGAGTACGTCAACCTAAAAAATTAATGTGGAATCCAACTTTGTTGCTTCTTTCATCGCAGACAACACTTGCAGCAGAGTGATATCTAATGCATCCTTTGTAAGCCCCAAACAATCATCAAAATAATTGTTACAGATAAACCATCAACCGTGACTATATAAACGAATTTGATTCAATTTTTACCAAATTGGGAATAGATAGCAGTATAATAAATTCAAATCTACATGATGATTGTGGGCAAGCAGCAATGAAATTGAAGGATTATGAATATCAATTCTCAGGTTCGGTCATTGGATTTGGACCGACTCGACCCGAATTTACAAGGACCGAGACTCGACTTTTCTTTAGGGTTTGTTGGTCGGTTCTGTATTTAAGCTTCAGTCAGTTCTCGGGTCGGGTATTTATTGAGTCGGGTCGGTTTTTGTCTTTTGCTCACCCCTACGTCCACTCATTTTACCACATTACAACTTATTACATGCTAAAAACCTGCTTTTGGCCGGTAAAACCGCTAATACAAAATCGTAAGCCGAACCTTATATATTTCAAGCCGACTAATTGTCTGACTCGCTTTTAAACAATTTAGTCTGTTTCAACAGTTTATAAACACCCTCAATCTCAAACATCAGTCCATCTCAATTTTAAACAATTTAGTCGGTTTTAACAGTCTATAAACACCCTCAATCTCAAACATCAGTCCAACTCGCTTGTAAACAATTTAGTCAGTTTCAACAGTCTATAAACACCCTCAATCTCAAACATCAGTCCAACTCAGTTTTAAACAATGTAGTCAGTTTCAACAGTCTATAAACACCATCATTCTCAAACATCACATAGTTATAAATAACATTAATATATAATTATATCATGTAAGAATATACATTTCAAACTTGCATATCATTTGTTTGTTATGCCCAACAACATAACCAGCCTAAACATATTGTTATTACATCTTTTCATTAACTTTGTTTACTTATTATATATTTTTTTAAAGGTTTAGATCAATGGAAATCCTTATACAACCCTAACCTATTGGTCTCAAGTTCGAATTCCTACCCACGCACCGGTGTCTTCCTTGCCTAAGCTCAAACCGTCACGGAGAATTTTTTTGTGGTGTGCATGGATCGAACCTGTGACCTCCCCCTAGGATGGGAACCCCAAAGAGAAAACCCACCCTACCTCAAACCAGCTGAGCTGGAGATCATTGATGTTTACTTATTATATTTTGGAGAACTATTTTCAACAATTCTAGTATTAATATTCTTTCTTAAATTATTTACTTATTACTAGAGAACTATTTACAACAATTCTAGTTTTAATATTCTTTCTTAAATTATTCACTTATTATATTTTAGAGAACTATTTACAACAATTCTAGTTTTAATATTCTTCTTAAACTATAATACTATCATATATCACTTTAATAACAAAATATTCTAAAAAGTATATGCTAATTTGCTAATAATTTATTCAATGATTAAAAACTTTTGGGATAAATATTCTACCAGATTAGATAGAATCTGATGTTCATTCCTTCTTTTAGCAAAGAAAGTCTTTCACTCAATTAAATATGTACACATACTATTTGTTCTTCATGAAAATGTACCTAAATAGATCACATTCTTTCTACTCTACAACAGATTTGTTATTCGCTAGCTGCGAAGAACTTTCCATAACTGAACATGTAACGAGTTGCGCCCATTGTTTCAACTTCGCCTTCACCTTTTGCGGATCATCACCTAATCGAACCAAAACAGCGTTAACTTAAGCGAGATTTGAATTATTTGATCATTTGAACGAATTAATTGTAGTGTAAGAGGTTAATAAATTGTCTCGAAGACTAGTTAAATACAAACATTACTTTTCAAGGCCGTCTCTAGAAATCCTCAAAACATTTTAGGCCCTGTGACGAGTAGAAAAGTGGGCCCTATAAGGCTATAATATAAATCGACAATCTTATATATAAGAAAAACATGACACCACAACAATAAATGTGTAATCGGTTGGAATTGTTGAAACTTTTTTTTATTTAATTGTTTAACAATTTGAGTGGTTGAGTCAGTTTTTGTTTAAGGCTTAAAATTTTATTTGAACTTAACTATTTAAACTAGTTGTACGTTATATTATTTATTATGATTAAAAATAAAGGTTTTCTCGTCAATATTGATATCATCAAAACCTTGTTGAGATTCGTTATCCAGGAACTTGTTCAGAATAAAAAGAAAATCAAACCTTCGGGAAGACCGGGCCTCGATCCCCCCAGGATTTCCTTTACCAAAATGCTAATAACAAATAACTCAATGTTGTTAAAATAGTAGCATAAATAAATAGCACTGAGTTATTTGTTGTCATCATTTTGGTTCTCACAGTTTTTAACAGAAAATACGATTGGTTTACTTGGATCGATGATCACGGAAGCCGAACATGATGAACTCAACGACAAATCGGAGCTTAACGACAACGACAACGACCTCGACAGGAGTCTATTATTATTATACTGCCTATTAACAGCAGCGTAAAATCCAAGTGCAGGAAAAGCTTGTGACAGTTTGGGGTCCAAAGGGGTACCGAAACCGAAACCGAGGTCAAAACAAGCTTTAAGCTCCTTGACATCATCATCAGTGACATCAAAGTCAGTGACAGAAGTAGAACCATCGATGGTTTTGCTCCGAAGGTGGCGGACACGACGTCGTTGATTGTGTTTAAGTTTCTGCCATTCGATGTCACGGTTGACGTCCGGGGACCATGAACGATGTTTTGAAAGAGTTGGATGTGTTTGTTTTGTGTTTTCCATTAGAAAGAGAGATGTTTTGGAGATGGTTTTTTTTTTAGCAAAGAATGTGAGAGAGTGATAGGAGGTGTTTAAATGTGTGTGTATTGAGTTTTGGTGGGTGTTTTATAAGTAATAAAATCTGAGTTGGCATATTTGTGGGACAATTATGTGATTGGGTTGAGAAAAGATTCATGTTGTGGGGTCGAATTTGATGGGTATTCGCTTAGAGCACCCGGGACGGGGCGCCACCAAGATTAGTCACGGGTATCCATTAATCTTACAGGAGGGTGTTTCGGGTAGTGGGTTTCATGTATGATTTACGGGTTCTAGACCTCTCCAACGGCTTCAAATGTGACCGTTGGCTTTTATAAAAAAGAAAATAAAATTTCTTAAATTAATATACACACCCCACATTTCTCACTCAATACGGACACTTTATTTCACTCAACTAAAATACTTTCAACCATAAACCAAACATCTTCACCCGTATTTTTAATTTCAATGGATTCAAGAAAATTCAAGGGGGGTGCAAAAAAAATCATTTAAATCAAGAGGAAAGGGTTTAAGCAGTAGAGGAGCGGGTTCAAGGGCGAAACAAGTGTATAGGCTGGTGATAAATTTTCCACGACCACAGCTACTCCCACAACCACAATATAATCAATACCAACAATACACATTTTCACCACAATCACAATTTTTTACACACCACAACCTCAAGTGCAATACAATATGGATGACTTCAATGTGTTCGCAATGAGGAGTCAAAATCTTCGTTACTTATATGAAAAGATTGAGCGGTCTCCCCGATCTGCGAAGACGTTAAAGATGGTGAAGTTGTGTCACAGACAATGTGAGGCACATGATGAAGGATAAAATTTAGACAATATTAAAGAAACGCAAGTTATAGAAGATGAAGATGAAGAAGATGCAATTCAACCAACTCAACGAAAATTTGTCGGACGAGTGAAGGGTAGACCATCATCAACCGAGCAAGAGGTTGCTTTGGCAAAAGCTTGGTGTTATTGCTCTGAAAACAAGGAAAGAAGTAATCACCGAACCAAAGGGAGTTTTTGAAAGACGGTGCTTAAACATAAAAACTAATTATTGGGAGGAAACGATCGATCCATCGATCAAGTTTCTCCAAAATGGGGCTCTATGAACCCAGAAATGAATGAATTCAACGGATATTGGATTCAATCAATACAAGAACTACCTTTCCCTCCCCCCCCCCCTCTCTCTCTCTCCTACCTTCCCTGTAAACCCTATCTCTCTGGCTCATTCCACTACTTCTCCATTGAAAATGTCAATAGTTAGGGGTATTTGACCACTGTCTACTGTTACACAGTCTCAAATACATAACAGGTAGATATAGTATGAGAGAGAATGAAAGATGGTTATGTGAATATGTTATTACATAACCGTCTTAACAGTTAAAAATATATTATGTTTAGATTACATAATATTTATTTCTGATTTCTTAACAAGAATAAAAAGTAAACTTTGTAATTAAATTCCAGGTGTCATGATAAGTTATTGTAAGATAATAATAATAGTGAATTCGTTGATTGTATTCCATTCAATAGGGTTACAATATATAGAGCTAAATCGGGCCGGTGGGCTCTATACTAAAACCCTAAATAATATATTCTAATACACCCCCCCAGTCAGAGCGGTAGAGCATCGGACACTCAGACTGGAAAACAATAAGAACAAAAAAACATAAAGGACATAACAATAAAAAAAAAAAAAAAAAAAAACTTGTCTCGATCTCGGTTCTTGACTTGTTGGTCCAAAATTCTGCAATCTTCTTGACTTTGCCAAAAAATTATCCGTACTCTTCAATACTTGACTTTAGTTCAGTCCACGACTTCCTCTTGTTTGGTTTTGTTTCTTTAGTTCCCATAATGATAAACACGATCCGCTAGATCCCACTCCTAATAAAGTGGCAGTTCCATGTTTGTCGGCCATGACAATTCAAAAGATAAGAAAAAGAAGATTGCAGAACTGAGAGAACCATTCTGGGCCACACGATTCTCTAAGGCAATTTTTTTTTTTTTTTTTTTTTTTGCAAAAATCGCTGCTTTATATGTAAGGAAAAAAAAATTTTGGATTTTTTTCAATATACACATATGTATAACTGAAATATACACATATGTATAGCTGAAAAATGCTATATACACATATGTATAAATGAAAAAAAAATAAAAAAAAAATAAAAAAAAAATTCCTTGCATAAAAATGTGCGATTAAAACAATTTTTTTTTTTTTTTTTTTTTGCCTTTATATGAAATGTGTGGCCCATAATGGTTCTCTCAGTTCTCAAATAGGGGTTGGTTCTCTTAGGATCCTATATAGGATTTGGTTCAAATGAGAACCTTTCCCCAAATTGAGAACTGAGAGAACCATTTTGGGCCACACATTTCTCTAAGGCAAAAAAAAAATTTTTTTTTTTTTTTTTTGCAAAAATCGCTGCTTTATATGTAAGGAATTTTTTTTTTATTTTTTTTGTATTTTTTTTCAGTATACACATGTGTATAATTGCATTATACACATATGTATAATGCAATATACACATATGTATAACTGAAATATACACATATGTATAGCTGAAATATACACATATGTATAGCTGAAAAATACTATATACACATATGTATAATTGCTATATAGACATATGTATAAATGAAAAAAAATTCAAAAAAAAAAAAAATTCCTTGCATAAAAATGTGCGATTAAAGCAAAAAAAAAAAAAAAAAAATTTGCCTTTATATGAAATGTGTGGCCCAGAATGGTTCTCTCAGTTCTCAAATAAGGGTTGGTTCTCTTAGGATCCCTACCCTATATATATATATATATAATATATATATATATATATATGGTAGGGCTCCAGAGAAAACCCTTGTTATAGTGAAAACTCTGGAAACTCTGACTTCCCGAGCTTTTTAGGGCTTGAAAATTTTAGGGCATGTAATTGTGACACCCGGCACGTTTAGGTTAACATTTTATAGAACACATAAGTCTACCTTAGCGAAAAACGTTTTCAAACATACTTAACTAGGTCGGTTGAGTCGTTATGATGGTTCCAGGAATCATCGGGAGTCGTTACAATGATCCACGGGATCATTGGGAGTCGGTCCATAACCATGTGAACACGGATGGGTGATTTGTAGAATCGCCAGGTTTAACGCACACACGTAAATCTCGAGTCCCGGGAATTGGTGAACGGATGGGAACGTGTTAGTTATCATGCATTATGTGCTTACAATCATTATATGACTTGCCGGTATGTGAATACGTGTTTATATATGTTAAAATAGGGTTTAACGCACCAAAAACTCGGATACATAGGCTATAGGCGATTAGGCATATGGGATAGCCCTAATCACCAATAAAGTAGCGAGTAGAAGGGTATTATAGGCGAATAGGGGCTATTCGCTAGTAACAACTAGCGATTAGCAGCCCTAATCGCCTGTAACAGTCTTGTACTCGCCTGACCTGCATGTGATGACTAAAAACGCCTATAAATACCACCCTTATGTTTAAAACATCATTTGTGAAACCCTAATACACCCCAAAGCCACCCCACACCTTATCCAACCTCTGCAACACGTTTTTGAACAAGAAATCACATTTCCAAGCTTTACACCTCATAATCTCATCATTTCAAGGTGTGTTCTTCATCCCAAACCTTTGTAATGATATTGTTTTGATCCCTAAAGGTCCAGACCTGATTTCTAAACATTTGTGTCTTTGAAAACTCATTAAAATCAGTTTCAAAACAAACCCAAACCTCTATACTTGTTATATGTGATGTATTCATGCAAGATAGGATTTTTATTGTGTAAACATGATTGTTCTTGTGTTATTATTGTGTTTTCTGACCTAAATGAGTTAATATGATAATAACCTAGGAGTTTGAAGGTTCATAGATGTGTAATACTGATATTAGGCGTTTTGACCCGTTTGAATGATTATGAAGGATTAATGATGATATATTGTGTTTTGATGATTGTTTAAGGTTAGAGTTTACTCTAGGATGATGCTAGAACAGTAGGATAATGTCGGATAACGTCGTTATGTGATGAAATCTGGATATTTGCTATTTAGGGTAAGTTTTGCATGTTGATGTGATGCTTACATGCTAGTTATGCTATTTTGGGAAACCGCATGCATTCGGGACGGCTAGGGTGAGGATAAATTAGGGGTTTTTGCTTGAAATAGTTGGGTTAATATTTTGGGTTGGATATTGGGTGTTTACACATGTTTCAGATCTGATTTGGAGGGTTAAACGCGCAAAAAGGATGGAACAGAGCAGTACTAGCGAATAGGAGTCCTAATGTAACACCCCAACCGATGGCGGAAACATCGGGATGTCACGTATTGATGATTGTTCAGTAGCTCATGGTAAATAATAAATTTCATTATATGATTTAAATAAATTACATACAATTGTTCTACAAGAATTCGTACATCAAATTGAATAAAACTATGCACACATCTTCAAGCATTAATTCAAATCCTCAAGCAAGTAGAACCTGAAACATGTTAAGTTGAAAATATTTTGGGTCAACAAAAGTTGGTGAGAATTACATAGGTTTTGATAATCCAAAATAAATTGTTGTGCAATTCATGTGTCATGGCAATCTAGTCCATATGTGAAAACATACTAGAAGTAAATCGAGTGCATAATCAACCCTTGTGACTGTTGTATTGTGGTACATCCCATACGCTCATGGTTCACTCGTTTATATTGCAGTAACAAACACCCACGCTACCTTTGTAGGAGGCACGTATCCGGGTGGGATTGTCAGTCCAATAGATCTATCAATGTATACCGTTGGTTGATCAATGTTTATGCTAGAATTGTGCTTACCCTAGTCATGTTCAAGACATAATGCAACATATAAAAACACATAGACACATTGATGATTGAATTGCATAAATGATGTTGTAACATGTTTCACCCCAAAAATGGTGATAAATAGAAAAGGGGCTATGTAAAACTCACCTTAGCAAAATGTTATATCTGTTGAAAAATTGAATAGTGGTGTTGCCCAAATGTGTCAAGTATCACCCTATAATAAGGTAATAAATATGTCTAAGTTTATCTAGTCTACAAATGTATGTGTACTAGGGCTTCGAGTTTGGGATAAATGCTCGTTTGATTAATATCAAAAATGTTTGATAATTGAGAGGATATTAGTAAATAAATAAACAAAAATCTTTTTATGAAATTTAAATTTAAGATGGTCACAAGAATGTGTTTAAAGTATAAAAAAAAATTTATAAAATTATTTTCTTTAAAATAGAATATTAATTCTATTTATAACAAATTGTCAAAATTTAACTTTAATATTTAAAAATATTAAATTTAAAGAATTATTAGTTTAAAATTTATATTTCTGTTCTAAATATTCAGAAATAATTTGTATAAAATTTTGGTGCAAAAATATTAAAAATTGGATTTATTATGATTTAATTATGATTAAAACTAACAAAAATTGATTAAAAATATTAAATAAATGATTTTTCAGAAATAAAAATCATTTTAGAAAAGTTTATTGTTATAAAAACTCCGAATAATTTTTGTGGAAATTTATAAGATCGTTTTGATATTTTAATGGAATTTTATAAATATAATAGAATAAAATTGATTTATTTATTAAATATATTAAATAAATGAATTTTTGAAAACTAAAAATTGTAAGTTAAACTTTTTCATCAGATTAACTAAAAATAATTTTTGTAGAATTGTTAAAAGAGTTTTAATAATTTAAAACGAATTTATAAAATATAAGTATTATATATATAATTAATTTTAATTGTTTTTGATAAAAATAAAACAAGGAAAAAAAGTTGCCACCGCCGGGACTCGAACCCGCGTGGCTCGGATGATGGGCACCAGACACAACCACCTGGTCCAGACCAGTGGTTGTGTTTGGTTGTTGTTTATTTAAAATAAATAACCTCCAAAATTTGTGTTCTTCCCCAAAATTCAAAACGAAACCCTAATTTTCCAATTGATCAATCCACACATTAATAACCCAATTAACCTTAGGGCTATTGATGTGTGGATGCCGAAGATAAAAACCCACAACAATAATCATACTTACAATACAGAATTGAGTACGAACGATCAGTCAAGACCCGAAGTCAAAATACGAGTAGAATTCCAAGATCAGAGGATTATTATGAGGAATTAGAGGTTGAGAAAGAGATAATGGCGAGTTGTGAAGGTCCAGCATTGTTCAATTTATAGTGAACGGGTATGTTTCGTTGAATTGGAAACTTTTGACCTCGAATTGAATATGCGACGCGTTTGTGGATCAAGTGGCAATAATTGATTGATATTTGACGAAGGTTCCACGCGTAATGGACCGGGATTACGTATTCATACCAAATTTACATCATTACACGATTAAGGATGGTTAATTAGCGTATTGTTCGTCACAGTTGACTTTTCAAGTCAACTGTGAAGAACTGGTTTACGTGATAAGTTAATTAAGGGCTGGAACTAAAACAAAGTGTGTGTGTGGATCAGGTGGTTTGTAGGGTGGTGTTTATTATTTGAGCCGGGTCTGGACGCGGGTTCGATTCCCGGTCCAGACGTTTCTTTTTTTGTCCAGTGTTCCAGCGAACACATCAGAGAAGAAGGAGGGGTTTTGGGCTCTTGGTGGCCGTTTGGGTTGGGCCAGACCCGGATTGGGCTCCGAACAACAAAAAGAAAAATGGGGAGTGGGCCAGAGTTATGCAGAAGTTATTTTTTTTTGCTATTATTATTATTATTATTATTAAAAAACCCTTATATATATATATAATTATCATTGTATTAGGGTTCAAAATGCCACAAAAATAAAACTTGTCGTTTTTATCCAAATTATACGTAATGTACAATTATTTAATGCGAAATGTTACACCTAATCGCCCTCATTATAGGCGATTGCCTCCCAATCGCCTGAACTATAGGCGATTAGGAGCCCTATTCGCCATTTTACTGGTGATTACAACCCTACTCGCCATTTTGACCCCCCTAATCACCAGTTGACTTTTCCTAATCACATGTTTGATTCCTAATCGCGTGTAATGTTGCCATATGTATATTTTAACATCCCGAAACACGATTGACGCCTAGGAACATGTTAGGAACCCCGTGACATGTCCAATGACTTGGTAACACGTGTTCGGACTTGTTTATGCGTTAATTGGGCGTTATGCTAGATAGGGTGAATGTTTGCGCATGCTAAGTGTTTAATTGCATAAGTTGCATGATATCTTGTATGTGGCTAACACGTGGGATGTCGGGTCACCAATGGGATGCCGGGTATTGTCTGGTTTGGTCGGTTTAACGTTTAAACATGTTTTCAACATACACGGTCACGGTCTGGACAACTTGGGGACTGATTAGCCTTCGGGTTAGTAGTCATCACACTTATGTAAACTCATTGATAGGTCGTCACTAAGTTGGGCCATCACACACGTGTTGGAATTCTAAGTATCTGAAGGCGCACTCTAAGGTGAGTTTCACGGCCCCTCTTTTATACACTTTTTCTCGGGGGAGAAGCATGCCACACGGTTTTTAATAAATACAACGTTATGTTTATGAAACGCAACACTTTTGAAAACGCAATGTTTATGAACGCAACACTTTTGAAATGCAACGCTTATGAAACGCTACACTTTTGAAACGCAACGCTTATGAAACACAACGCTTGTTTTAAATTACTATACGACGAAACGCAACGCTAAGTCCCTATTGAAACCATGAATGTGTGGGGCACAACGGGGGAAATGTGGATAGATCTATTGGGCCTGACGAACCCCACCGGACGGCTGGGAGCCGGGCGGGTGCATATTGTCTCTATTTTCGGCAACTCAAACACGGGCAGCAACACACGCAACGCTTGTCAGTAATGGTTTCGGCAACACAGTCGTAGTAGTAAGGAAACATTTGTTATGTATTAAAAGGTTTTGCATACTTGGTACTTTTGAGATGAAACACTTTACGCTTGAAACGCTTTGTAAACTTAAAACCTGTGAACTCACCAGCATTATATGTTGACGTCTTTTTGGCATGTTTTCTCAGGTCGCTAAGGTAGCAGCATTGAGTTAGGCGCACGGAGTCTCACGGCGTCTAGGATCCATTTGCATTTCATTTTGAGTATTAATAGACTTTCATGTTTTTACTTTTGGGTTGTAATAAAATTTTACGCTTCCGCAAGCGATGGTTAGATTTTGAAACTTATTGGGAAATTTACGTTATTTTCATATCATATAGATGTCGTTTATTGTGACCGTTGACTTGGATCCTGGTGTGTCACGCGCCTCGCGGTAAAACCCCGCATGTGGAATTTGAGGGTGTGACAGTAATATACATGATTTTAAGAATTTTGAGCCAAAAAAATCAAAAAAAGCGCCGAGCACTTTTTTTTTTAATAAGTTTTCGGGTAACACATGTTAAGCGAAATTAACATGTGTTAACAATGTGTTACCCAAAAACTTATTTATTTTTTTTTTAAAAAAAAATGCTCGGCGCTTTTTTGATTTTTTTGGGCTATACATACCCTAAAATTTTCATATAAAAAAAAAGCTCGGGAAGTTAGAGTTTCCAGAGTTTTCACTATAACAAGGGTTCCCTCTCTCTCTCTCTCTCTATATATATATATATATATATATATATATATATATATATATATATATATATTGAAAGGCGAATTTCTTGCTCCTTGTGGGACTTGAACTCAAAACCTCACACTTTTAGTGTATTAAAAGGCTTTGCCTTACCACTGGACCACCAACACTAGTGTGAGTTGAGAGAACCATTATAGACCATTGATCTTGTGAAATCAATGGTTGAGATCAAAAGTTTATGTATTTTGTCTTTAGTGCTAATTAAAATAGTATTAATAATATTTTAATGTAATAAAGTACAATTAGGGGTATAAGGGTAAAACCATTATGTGAGAGAAATAATTAATATAGTATAATATGATTTTTTTATTCAAATAATTCAAAAACTCATATTTTTTTAATATATTTTATTTTTAAATTTTTTTACTTTTTTAAACAATAATCAGATAATCTAATGAGGGGACGATTTTACACTGGTGTAATTTTTTACACCAACGTAAATCTACCATTGTTTACACCGGTGTAATTATTTACACCAGTGTAAATCTACCATACACACCCCTACTACACAAAAACACTAGTATAAAACCCAAAAAAAACATCTATACATTCGTTATTACACCGTGTAATCTACCATACATGAAACCTACTACACAAAAACACTAATGTAAACCAAACTACAAAGATCTATACATCAAACATCTATACATTTATATTTACACTGGTGTAACTGGTGTGTTACACCAGTGTTTTTTTTACATCAAAACATTTGCACATTTCGTATTTTTACACTGGTGTTTTAACATCATCTTCACAGCATCTCCCTGCCAAAAAACCCAAAATTTCAACATAAAAATCCTATCTCTTGCACAAAAAAATCAGAAAAAATAAATAATAATAATAATATTAGTAATAATAACATTTATTATACTAATAATAATAACAGAAAATAATAAAAATATTAATAATAATAACATAAATAATAATATTAATAATAACAGAAAATAATAATAAATATTAATAATAATAACAATAATACCCTAATAACAATAACAATAATAATAATAATAACAAAAATAAATAATAATAATAATAATAATTAAAAAAAAACCTTCGTCGCCCCCCCCCTGTGCAAAAACCCACCATCATCAACCACCTCTCTGCAACCCACACCGTCGTCACCCGCTCCTCTGCAAACCCCCACCACCACCACCGACGTCTACCAAAAAAACTCTAATAGAATTTCACACCACCTTAATGTACCTGTAAATTCATGATTACGTTCTGGACCGGAATCATCAATTTACCTTACATTAGGGTTTTATGTCCTTCTATGATCCTAATCTAACAACACATTAAAGCAAATAAGTTTCACAAGAAGATGACACAACAAACACGTTGGGTTACAATGAGACGTTATCAACGAAATGAGGCTATGTAATAATGAGGTCAATTACATTGGTTTGCAAAGACTTGCAAGCATAACAAAATTTTAAGCATGGCTACCACTCACCCGAGGAGCCCTTTAAGTGAAATGTTTGTCTGAGTTGAGTGGATAATGTAGTAATTGTCTTTCATAGATCAACATGCAAATTGATAATACACACATGCAAGCAAGTTTGTAATTACGACAACCATTAAGTATAAGTGTGATCTTAGTTGACTATAGAAAATAGTTCATATTTGGCCAGCCATGTTTACGAGTATGATGAATAATTAAATATTCAAAGAAAATCAAATTAAGAAAAATCAAGTTTCATATAACAAACAATTCTGTTTTTAGAAAAGTTCTGTAGGATCAAGTATCAAGTTTTTTAATAGTTTGATTTTCATGGAAATCAAGTCCAAATGTTTCAATAAAATGTAAGGTAGAGTCCTAAATTTCTACGATTAAAATAAACGTAACCAAATATGATAAATTTCCAACCTGCGTTCGTACATAATAGTATGCAAGGAAATTTCTAGATGTTATATGCTTATGAGTACGACACAATTGGGTACAAAATGATAATAGGATCGAGAAAATGAAAACACAAGTATTGGATTCTTGAGTCTTAAGAAGATTTCATCCATGGCTTAGCCAGTGGGGTTAACGCCATCCTGACCAGTTGCTTCGTTGATGTTGATATTGAAAGCTCGTCCATGTGCCACCTGGTTTACATTAATCAATTCAGGGCATCGATGTCGCATGTGGTTAGGGTCTCCAAAATTATAACCTTCCCGACTGTTGGTAATCGGCAGTGGTTCCTGGGCAGCTATTTGATGATTATCTTGTGTCCTAACCATTACACGACAAGTAGTGGAAAAGTGTCCAAATCTTCCACATCTAATGCATTGACGACATGGAAGATTTGCAGGGTGATGATACTTGCAAGTGTTGCATTAAGGATGGACTCCCGTGTAGGCTTTCTTGATAGGAGGTTGAGTCACAGGATTCACAACAGCATGGTTTTGATCATCACCCATTCGTTTCTTAGAGTTCGAAGAAGTAGTGGCGGCCTTTGCTAAAATAGTCTTAGATGGTTCAACGACATGGGTGGTTTTCTCAGCAGACGTCTTGGTGCCCTTCCTAACCAAGTTTCCCTTCCTTACGTGTTTGTCTGTTAGAGTGGCTGCGAGCTGAATTGCTTCTTCTACAGTAACGGGTTTGCTACCAGTTGTAACACCCCAACCGATGGCGGAAACATCGGGATGTCACGTATTGATGATTGTTCAATAGCTCATGGTGAATAATAAATTCCATTAAATAATTTAAATGAATTACAAACAATTGTTCTAGAATTTGTAAAACTATACACATATCTTCAAGCATCAATTCAAATCTTCAAGCAAATAGAACCTGAAACATGTTAAGTTGAAAATGTTTTTGGTCAACAAAAGTTGGTGAGAATCACATAGGTTTTTGATAATTGAAATAAAATGATGTGCAATTCATGTGTCATGTCAATCTAGTCCATATGTGAGAACATACTAGAAATAAATCGAGTGCATAATCAACCCTGATGACTGTTATAAAATGATACATACCATACGCTCATGGTCCAATATGTTATACGATAACAAACACCCACGCTACCTTTGTAGGAGGCACGTATCCGGGTGGGATTGTCAGTCCAATAGATCTATCAATGTATACCGCCGGCTTGTACGGAGTTAATGATTATGCTAGAATGGTGCTTACTCTAATCATGCTCAAGACATAATGCAACATAGAAAACACATAGACACATTGATGATTGAATTGCATAAAATGATGTTGTAACATGTTTCACCCCAAAAATGGTGATAAATAGAAAAGGGGCTATGTAAAACTCACCTTGGTAAAATGTTATATCTGTTGAGAAATGTGTTGACCAAATGTATCAAGTATCACCCTAAAATGAGGTAATAAATATGTCTAAGTCTATCAAGTCTACAAATGTATAAGTTCTAGGGCTTCGAATTTGGGGATAATAGCTCGTTTGATTATTATTAAAAATATTCGCCAATTGAGAGAAATTTAGTAAATAAATAACTAAAAATCTTTTTATAAATGTTAAATCTAGGATGGTCACAAGAATGTGTTTAAAGTATAAAAATAATTTTTATAAAATTATTTTCTTTAAAATAGATTATTAAATCTATTTATACAAATTGTCAAACTTTAACTTTAATATTCAAAAATACTAAAATTAAAGAATTTCTATTTTAAAAATCATATTTCTGTTCTAGATAATTAAAAATAATTTGTATAAAATTTTGGTGCAAAAATGATGAAAATTGGATTTTTTATGATTTAATTATGATTAAATCTAACAAAAATTGATTAAAAATATAAAATAAATGATTTTTCTGAATTAAAAATTATTTCTGCAAAGTTTAATGTTATAAAAACTTAGGATAATTTTTGTGGAAATTAATAAGATCGTTTTGATATTTTTATAGATTTTTATAAATAAATTAGAGTAAACTTGATTTAATTATTATAAATATTAAATAAATGAATTTCAGAAAAATAAAAGTTGTAAATAAAACTTTGACATCAGTTTTGTTAAGGATAATTTTTTTTAGAATTTAAAAGAAAGTTTTAATAATTAAAAATGAATTTACAAATTTAAATGTAATATATATCTATAATTTGGTTTCAAAAATAAAAGAATTAAAAGGAGTGGAAAAAGGGACGCCCAGGCTAGGATTCGAACCCGGGTGCTCTTGTTCACAAGCAAAGATCACAACCACTTGGCCTAGGCCTGTGGTTGTGATTAATCCCTGTTTTAATAATATAAATATACTGTATTGATCCAGTTTATCCCCAAATCCAATTACGAACCCTAGATTATCCAATCAAGCAATCCACACGTTTTCAACCCGATTATTGTTAGGGTTTTTGTTGTGTGGACGCCGATAATCAAAACCCACAAAACAAATTGGACTTACAAGAATGTTTCGATTATGAATTGGCCGGTCAAAGTAAAAGTCAAAATGCGATCCAATAAACAAATCTGAGCGTAATTGTGAAGAAATGGAGGTTGAGGGAGATGTATTGGCGAGTGTAGGAGGTCCACTGATGTCTAATTTATACTATAATGGTCTGGTGTTCGAATGGAAATGATTGACCGAGTTTTAATGTTTGACGCGCCATTGACACGAAATTGAGAAGAATTAAACGCTAATAGAACGTGAAGTCAATGATGATAGGCCGGTAATCACGTAACTGTAGTCAAAAGAGTATTAAAGATGGTAAATTTATGTTTTCAAAATATACATACATACTGCTGCTGTTGCTCGACGTAGGGGAAGGGAAAAGGAACAGCAGTATTGTGATATTAAATTTTTATAAGAGTTGAATCAGATACAAAAGTGTATGTGGAGGAGGTGGTGTAGGCGCTCGTGTGTGTGTGGAGGTTGTCCGGTTCGATACCCGGCATAGACAAAAACCATTTTTTTTAAATAAAGGTAAAGGGGAAGGGATGTTTGGGCTTGCCATGCTGTGGGCCGGGTGCTGGACTGAGGTATTGGGCTTCAGGAAACAAAGGTATGGTTGGGTTGGGTTGGGTTTAATAGTTCTAAATTAATAAAAATCAGTTTTTTTTTTTTTTTTTAACATATAAAATCTGCAAATTTATTTTTAATATTATTATTATTATTATTATATATATATATACATATATATATATATAAGTTGTGAATGAGGAAAATAAAGATTTAGGCATATTATGGAAATAATATACGTTTTAAAATCTGAAAATTTTGCGATGTTACAGTCTCCCCTACTTTTAGGAACTTCGTCCCGAAGTTAAGAGAAACATTAGGTTTACAATTGGTCAACCACCGGAAACCTTGATAAAATTCCACACTACCTTAACGTACCTATAAATTCATGATTACGTTCCGGACCGTAATTACCAATTTACCTTACATTAGGGTTTTGCGTCCTTTTATGACTCTATCGATTGTTGAGCAGTCTGATAGTCTCCACCAGTCGTTGAGCAGGTGGTAGGGCCTCTCCCGACTGTTGGAAAGACATGATTACCTTTACCAATCGTTAAGTAGGTTGTTTGGTAGTCAACTAACTGTTGTACAAGTAAGCAAGTATGATCATAGATATAGCAATTAGTTCACATTAAAGCAAGCATGCACACAGATGTTATGATAATACTTGAATTTATTACTTGAATCCATAAAGTGTCAATACAAAGAATTAAAAGCAAACAACATTCAAATGGTGGGACTTGCTGTTAAGTAGCTGGAGGGTCTTGATCTCTGTTTAGTTTAGGGCATCGGTTACGGAAGTGATTTGGGTTTCCACATTCATAGCATAACTACCAGGGTTGTGAATAATTGCAGTCAGTTGGGCATCAATACCTTTGTTGTTTTTGTTGTTGTTGTGGTTGGTGTTGTGGTTGTTATTACTTTCCTCTTGGTTTTCACCACTGTTATTGCGAGTGCTACGACGTGGAGACATGATCCGTAAGGGACACAATGAAAGTTCAATGTGGCATGAAATGAATGAGGTGATATAAGGAATGTAATCATTTATTCATTAATTAAAACGAATAAACGAAAACGTTGACTTATCAAAGACTCCAGATTCTAATAACATATGAAGACATGCTTTAGCCTATAAGTGAACACTCATCCCGAGAATTCCCAGGTAGGCATCCGGGTCCCTCGTCTGATTGGGATATATGCGCAATGCCAGCCTAGACAGAAGACTCAGAATACAGGCGTTCACCCTTCCAGATTGCATGTGTTCGTTATTAAAATCTAGAATTTCGACGAGATCTCAAGGGGGTTCAGGTTAAAACCTGAGGAATTTGTCCTATTAGTCTAAGAGTAGATCCACTGATGGAGAGCAACCTTCTTGTAGGAATGAAAGTAGGGACATGAAGTAGGAGGGAGATAGAGAATAGCAAGTGAAGGAAGCAAGTACTTGTTAAATCCTATGGTTATAGACTAGATTATTTTTCTAATAACCTAATTCCCTATAACCATGGCTCTGATACCAATCTGTAACACCCCAACCGATGGCGGAAACATCGGGATGTCACGTATTGATGATTGTTCAATAGCTCATGGTGAATAATAAATTCCATTAAATAATTTAAATGAATTACAAACAATTGTTCTAGAATTTGTAAAACTATACACATATCTTCAAGCATCAATTCAAATCTTCAAGCAAATAGAACCTGAAACATGTTAAGTTGAAAATGTTTTTGGTCAACAAAAGTTGGTGAGAATCACATAGGTTTTTGATAATTGAAATAAAATGATGTGCAATTCATGTGTCATGTCAATCTAGTCCATATGTGAGAACATACTAGAAATAAATCGAGTGCATAATCAACCCTGATGACTGTTATAAAATGATACATACCATACGCTCATGGTCCAATATGTTATACGATAACAAACACCCACGCTACCTTTGTAGGAGGCACGTATCCGGGTGGGATTGTCAGTCCAATAGATCTATCAATGTATACCGCCGGCTTGTACGGAGTTAATGATTATGCTAGAATGGTGCTTACTCTAATCATGCTCAAGACATAATGCAACATAGAAAACACATAGACACATTGATGATTGAATTGCATAAAATGATGTTGTAACATGTTTCACCCCAAAAATGGTGATAAATAGAAAAGGGGCTATGTAAAACTCACCTTGGTAAAATGTTATATCTGTTGAGAAATGTGTTGACCAAATGTATCAAGTATCACCCTAAAATGAGGTAATAAATATGTCTAAGTCTATCAAGTCTACAAATGTATAAGTTCTAGGGCTTCGAATTTGGGGATAATAGCTCGTTTGATTATTATTAAAAATATTCGCCAATTGAGAAAAATTTAGTAAATAAATAACTAAAAATCTTTTTATAAATGTTAAATCTAGGATGGTCACAAGAATGTGTTTAAAGTATAAAAATAATTTTTATAAAATTATTTTCTTTAAAATAGATTATTAAATCTATTTATACAAATTGTCAAACTTTAACTTTAATATTCAAAAATACTAAAATTAAAGAATTTCTATTTTAAAAATCATATTTCTGTTCTAGATAATTAAAAATAATTTGTATAAAATTTTGGTGCAAAAATGATGAAAATTGGATTTATTATGATTTAATTATGATTAAATCTAACAAAAATTGATTAAAAATATAAAATAAATGATTTTTCTGAATTAAAAATTATTTCTGAAAAGTTTAATGTTATAAAAACTTAGGATAATTTTTGTGGAAATTAATAAGATCGTTTTGATATTTTTATAGATTTTTATAAATAAATTAGAGTAAACTTGATTTAATTATTATAAATATTAAATAAATGAATTTCAGAAAAATAAAAGTTGTAAATAAAACTTTGACATCAGTTTTGTTAAGGATAATTTTTTTTAGAATTTAAAAGAAAGTTTTAATAATTAAAAATGAATTTACAAATTTAAATGTAATATATATCTATAATTTGGTTTCAAAAATAAAAGAATTAAAAGGAGTGGAAAAAGGGACGCCCAGGCTAGGATTCAAACCCGGGTGCTCTTGTTCACAAGCAAAGATCACAACCACTTGGCCTAGGCCTGTGGTTGTGATTAATCCCTGTTTTAATAATATAAATATACTGTATTGATCCAGTTTATCCCCAAATCCAATTACGAACCCTAGATTATCCAATCAAGCAATCCACACGTTTTCAACCCGATTATTGTTAGGGTTTTTGTTGTGTGGACGTCGATAATCAAAACCCACAAAACAAATTGGACTTACAAGAATGTTTCGATTATGAATTGGCCGGTCAAAGTAAAAGTCAAAATGCGATCCAATAAACAAATCTGAGCGTAATTGTGAAGAAATGGAGGTTGAGGGAGATGTATTGGCGAGTGTAGGAGGTCCACTGATGTCTAATTTATACTATAATGGTCTGGTGTTCGAATGGAAATGATTGACCGAGTTTTAATGTTTGACGCGCCATTGACACGAAATTGAGAAGAATTAAACGCTAATAGAACGTGAAGTCAATGATGATAGGCCGGTAATCACGTAACTGTAGTCAAAAGAGTATTAAAGATGGTAAATTTATGTTTTCAAAATATACATACATACTGCTGTTGTTGCTCGACGTAGGGGAAGGGAAAAGGAACAGCAGTATTGTGATATTAAATATTTATAAGAGTTGAATCAGATACAAAAGTGTATGTGGAGGAGGTGGTGTAGGCGCTCGTGTGTGTGTGGAGGTTGTCCGGTTCGATACCCGGCATAGACAAAAACCATTTTTTTTAAATAAAGGTAAAGGGGAAGGGATGTTTGGCTTGCCATGCTGTGGGCCGGGTGCTGGACTGAGGTATTGGGCTTCAGGAAACAAAGGTATGGTTGGGTTGGGTTGGGTTTAATAGTTCTAAATTAATAAAAATCAGTTTTTTTTTTTTTAACATATAAAATCTGCAAATTTATTTTTAATATTATTATTATTATTATTATTATTATATATATATATATATACATATATATATATAAGTTGTGAATGAGGAAAATAAAGATTTAGGCATATTATGGAAATAATATACGTTTTAAAATCTGAAAATTTTGCGATGTTACACCAGTGACAGTATCTTGAATTAGATCAGGTAAACCCTCAATATACTTCTCAATTGCTCGGGATAGCAGGGTAACCATATGAGGAACAAGTAGGCTGAGTTCATGATATCTGGTAGTATACGCTAGGTTTTCTCCACTGTCTTGTTTCAGCTCATAAAATTCATCTTCTAACTTTTTGATTTCATTTCTAGGGCAGAACTTTGCAATCATCAACTCTTTAACTTCCTCCCAAGTCAGTGCTAAAGCAACTTCAGTGCCCCGGTTGCGTTTTTCGCCGTTCCACCAAGTTAATGCCTCTTTTTGAAGGACACTGGTGGCATAGCGAACGCGGAGTTCGTTAGGACACTCGCTGTTCACAAAGGTGTTCTCCATGCTTTCGAACCACTGGAGAAGGCCAGTAGCACCCTCCACTCCAGTAAATTTTGTGGGGTTGCAGGAGTTAAAGTGTTTGAAAGTGCACCGAAATTGAGTCGTGCCTGTGTTAGCACTATTACTATTCTGGGTTAACTCACTGACAAGATTTGGGATCACTACAGCAATTTCCTGAGCGACTAGAGATGCGAGGTGACGTTCAGAACGTTGTCCAGAAGCACGAACAGTGCGTTGGCTGGCATCACGGAGCATGCGGCGAGCAGACATCTATGAGGCAATCAATGAATAATCATGAGATTAGAAAATGTAAGTGTATAATCGTACAGATGAGTATGAACTTGTAAGCAATATATGAAAATACAAAATATTGTATATGAAACGAGAGAGTATTATTGAAAAACTTGCATAAAATGCTTGGAGTGCCCTTGTCTAGCTGTAAAACCCAACAAGAACGTTGACTTTTCAAAGGAATTGAACCCAATGGTGATCAAAGAAGACATGCTTTAGCCTATAAGTGGACACTCACTCCAGGAATCCCCAGGTAAGCATAACAGGTCCGTTATTGGATTTATGCGCTATGCTTGCCTATGCCAGAAAACCCAGTGTACAGGCATCCACCCTTCCAGATTGCACGTGTTCCATCACACTCATTAGAGCTCAACAACTTTGAAGGAGCAAAATAAGAGTATCCATTATGCCTAAGAGTGTCTTCATGAAAGGTACTGCTCCTGTTCCATGATGATGTAAACTTTCCACTCCGTGTAGGACACCATCTCTATGCACCATGATGAAAGATAAGAAGAATGGAGAGAGAGAATGGGGGAAAAGATAGAGGAAGGAAAGTAGAAGGAAATGGAAATCTATGGAATATTATGCATGAAAGTTGAAGTTCGGTTATAGTCCAGGCCATTTTATTTAATAACCTAGTTCCCTATAACCATGGCTCTGATACCAATCTGTAACACCCCAACCGATGGCAGAATCATCGAGGTGTCACATAGTGACGATTGTTCAAAAGCTCATGGTACTAAAATGTAAATATTTGATAATTGAATATCGTTTTACAACATGTGAAAATAAATACATGACAACAAAAATAGAGATAGTTGATTTATTTAATCTAAGTCCAAAGTCCTATGTGAAGCGTCAAGCAGCTTATCCTGAAACATGCACGAAAATAAATTTTGTCAACATATGATGTTGGTGAATATTACCTAGCTTTGTACATATAGTATAAGTTGAAAAGCGGTACAATTCACGTGTCTAGCATCACCAAGGCATTATGTAAACACATAAGTAACCAAACAAGACAAGATCAACGGTAAAGTTGGTAATGTAAAAATTGGTAATGAGCACCCTAACACGTGTCAAGTCTAAAAGAGCACCATAACATAAGTTATGTCTAATTGAGCACCGTAACATAAGTACGTCTATATGTAAAGAGCACCATAACATAAGTTATGTCTAGATGAATGATTTTGTACGTAAGCTACATTCATGTTCAAACATAAGGCACAAGATAAACAAGACACGTATATGAATTGTAAATGAAGAAAATGTATGTGTAACTGAATGTGCAAGTTTTGTATACTTGTGCATGAATCACCCCAAAAGTGTAAAAACGAAAAGGGGATAAGTAATACTCACCTTAGCAAGGTGTTAAGTCTCGTGGAATAGAATAAGTGTGATCCAATGTTGCCAAATATCACCCTATGTACAAGGTAATAAATATGTTTAAGTCTTTCTAGTCTACAAGTATTTCTAGGGTTCCTAATTTGGGGATAGGCATGTGTTTAATTGTTAACTTAGAAAAATTATTAATGAACTAGTATATAAAAGAAATTTGAAAAATAATTAAATAAAAAGACTTTTTGTAAAACTTTGGTTAAGGATGGTTGTATTATAATATATTAGATATGAAAATAATTTTTATAAAATAATTTTTGTAATAATTGAATATATAGTATATTTATATTTAGTTGTCAAAATATAATTTAAATATCTAAAAATATTAAATTTAATGAAATATCAAATTAAAATTTGTATTTCTGTTCTAAATGAACAAAAATAATTTATGTAAAATTTTGGTATAAAAATGTTGAAAAATGAATTTATTATGATTTATTTATGATTAAAACAACAAAAATTAATTAAAAAAATTAAGTAGACGGTTTTCTAGAATAAAAATTTATTTCTAAAATATCTACGGATATACAAGTTTAAAATAATTTTTGTGGGATTTTATAAAGTTGTTTAGATATTTTTATAGAATTTTAAAATTATAATTGAATAAACTTGTAATATTTCTAATATATATTAAATAAATGATTTTTGGAAATCTAAAAATTGTATGACAAAGTTTATTGTTTATATAACATAGGATAAATTTTGTAGAATTTATAATGTAGATTTGGTATTTTAAAATTAATTTAAATGATAGAACATGAAATATAAAAGAAAAAGTTTTTTAAAAAAAAGAAGTGGGTTTTGTGGGGATCGAACCCATGTCAAAACGTGGCCCCCATGACTGTGACACCCGGCATGTTCGGCTTAAACATATTAGTAACATCTAAGTCTACCTTAGCGAGAAACGTTTATAAACAAACTTAACTGGGTTAGTTGAGTCGGGTCAAGTTAGGATTGTCCAGGGTACAATGATCTAGAGGATCATTGGGAGTCGTTTTGATAACACACTAGTATCGGGTTCCGTTGTTGGTGACATTACATAAACTAATTAAGTATATGTGTAGATTATGGGTCGTGTGGTGGATTATATACATAGATGTGTTTAAATGATGTGTAAATGATTATTTGTGCTTAAATGTGTTAAATATAGACTAAGGATGCATGCTTATGTGTTAAGATGTGTTAGAATGCGTTAAACACGACAAACTGGAAAACTAGTTAAAAAGGGATCTTGGTTCGACCACTTCGAGTGGTCGAAGGAGAAGAAATTGCCTGGTTCGGCCCTGGTAAATGGGCGAACCAGGGAAGTGGAATTTGAGGAATTCCCTTCGACCAGACAGGGCTCATTCGACCCTGTGAAAGGGGCGAAGGAGACCACCTTCGACCAATGAATTGGTGCGAAGGAGGATTAGTATAAATACCAACCTTTGTCATTTTTCATCATTTCACAAACCCTAACCGTCCCAAAACGCTCTCAAACGATCTTAAACACTAAGGAAGGAGTTTTTGCTCTTCTTTTTCATAATCTAACCCATCTACAACATCTAAACAAGAATCTAAGGTGTGTTCATAATCCTAAACCTTTTTAAAAGCATTTTAATCCGTTTTCATCTAACCCTAATTGTCCGGATCTGTTCTAAGGGTGTTTTTATGATTAAAAACCTTTTAAACATCTTTCTAAATCAAAACATGATCATTTAACATAGGTTTTCATGAGGAATAACATATGTAAATTGTGTATTATGTGGTGTTATGTGTTGTTCAATGATTTGATGCTAAATCTATGATAGAAACATGATATAGGATTGTTATTAATATTGGATTATTGTTTTCTAGGGTTAGGATTGGATATAATGATATTTGGGGTTTTATTGGATTAAAACTTGATGTATGAATATTTATGATCAATAGAATGGATAAGAAAGATCGGATAATCGACAAACTGAGTATTTTAAGCTAAGCATGAATCGATTTCAAAAGTTTCCAAATTGGGTAAATTATTCATGCATGAAAGTGATGTTTTCATAATTTTTACCATTTTGGGAAAGGGCTGAAACGGACGTATTATCGGGGGAAATCGGTGGGGTTTTGTAGGAATAAGTTATCTATGCTTGACTGCTGTGATTGATGATGTTTCGAGTTTTTGATACAAACTAAGTGTTTTATGCTTGAACCTTGTGTGTAATCTATGTGTACTTGATTAGTTAGGGTAATGGGTCACCAACGGGATGTCGGGTCGGTCTAGTGTGTCGGTTAAACATTTAAACACGTTTTAAAACATACTTGGTTACGATCTGGACAATCGGGGACTAGATAACCTTATGGTTATTAGTCAGAACACTTATGTGAACATTTTGATAGATCTCCGGTAGAGGGATTATCAAGGGCTAAACATCTTTACTTGTATTTGAGGAACGCTACTTAAGGTGAGTTCACGGCCCCACTTTTACTGTTTTAACTTTTGGGGGAGAAAACATGCGCTAAACGGTTTTGGTAACATATGTCATACTATGGTTTTAACTTTATATTGCTATACGATCTTTTGGAAAGTCCCGGGGGAAACCATGAATGTGCGGGGTTGCACAACGGGGGAAATGTGGATAGATCTATTGGGCGTGACCTGCCCCACTCGTCGGCTTGGAGGGTCGGGCGGGTGCATATTGTCTCGAACAGGTACATTGGTATCATGCTGAACATACGGGCTGCTTAAACATGCTGAACATTGCTAAACGTGTCTAGTAATGGTTTCCAATCGTAGTAGTAATGAACATACGCCTAGCTAGCGTACTTGGTAACATTGATATAGTATGGACATGGTAACGTTTTGGTAACATTTTGAACAAACCTGTGAACTCACCAGCATTATATGTTGACATCTTTTTGGCATGTTTTTCTCAGGTCGCTAAGGTAGCAATGAACGGAACTAGGCGCACGGGTCTGCATTGGCGTCTAGATTTAGTGCACGTTTTGTAATAAAAGTATTTTGAACAACTTTAGAAGATGATAGCATAGTTGATTAAATGCTACTGAAACGCTTCCGCTTATTAAATTAATGGTTATGTCTATTTACGTTTTTTTTTTCATATAAAGTTGTTTATTGTGATCGTTGACTTGGATCCTGGTTTGTGATGCGCCTCGCGGTAAAACCCCGCAGGTGGAAATTTGAGGGTGTGACAATGACTTAACAAACTTCTTGAAACCAGCTAACCTACATCAGATTTGTTGATATGTTTTATTTAGCAAATTATTTAACACAACTGTCTGCGAGTTATCTTCCCCAAATTAGTGTATAAACCCTAATATCCTAGTCATTCAATAGATTATGAAGACGATACATGTAACAAGGAAAATGATAGGGCTTTTAATCCCTATCATGAGTTGACCCTAAAGAACCTAATAAATTGGATTGAGATGTACTTATTGACGCTGCAGATCGCGCACGAGCCACGAACCAAATACCTTAATTCTGGTCTATTAAGAGCACGATAGTGAAAGATTATTTGGGCGTTCTCTAAATCGCTAGTATATGTGTGCGTCCGTGTTTAATTGATTCAACAACCCCTTTATACACGGATTTGGAATTGGGTTTTGGGAAGGTCTTAAATAACGATTTTGACTTGATCAATTAGCCATAAACGCGTGATTATATATATAAAAAAAGGAATGTTTTAAATGGTGATTCTAAGCATACAATCTGCACATTAATGAATTGCCATATCAGTGGTCAAAGACAAGGAATTATTGAGTATTGAATGAGCCGATTGATGGGTTGACTTCTTTGTTTGTTGACTATGATAAACAGGGAAGTGATAAGATTAATTCGTATGGAAAAGAATTCAAGTTATAGCGTGGCTCAGTTGGTTTAACTATGGATGAGGTATTGGTTGTAAGCGGGTTCGAGTCCCGTGTTTTGTAATGTTTTTTTTTCAGCAGAGAAGGAAGGGGAAAGGAGAAAGGGAACTGGGCCGGTCTGCTAATGGGCTCGGGTATTGGGCTGGAGGTTGGGCTACGTATTAACTGGGCTCAAGATTTCTCAAAGGGTTGGATTGGGTTATGTTTAATGGGTTAGGATAGATGGTTTGTTTAGTTTAATTATTTGCTTATAATGTTTAAAACTAACATCATCATCATCATCATCATCATCATCATTATTATTATTATTATTATTATTATTTATAAAAGAAAAGAATTTTTTTTCCCAATTACGACAACGATTCGAGTAGATGTAAATTCATGAAAAGAGAGGGACTAGAGTCGGACAAAAGATAAAATGAAAGGTGACAAATGTCACACCCATCATCCAGAGAGAGAGAGAGAGGGGGGGAGAGAGAGACATGTGTGTGAGCAAGAGAGAGAGAAAGTCGTGTGAGAGAAAGAGGGAGAGAGAGGGAGATATATATAGAGAGAAGAGTTTGTGTGTGTGAGAGAGAGAAATGTAATGTGTGTGTCTTTATTTTTGAAAAACAAAAAGAAATCAGTAAATAAAAAGCTGGTGAGAGGGGTGTGGGGTGGGGTTGGGGTGGGGTTAAATTACTTTCTTGCCCTTTAATATTATATTGATAGGTAGTATATGTGTCAGCTTGTCATTGGTCTAGAGTGGTTCTTAAGTTCTCTCAACTCAAGGAGGTTCTCATATGAACCCATTCCTATATATAGGGGAGGGTTATCTTGAGAACGCTAAATATTGTGAGAACCGTGAGAACAAGTAAAAAAATCAATCAAAATCAATTTTTTTAATACAAACCTCATTATAATCAAAATACAACATTAATAAATGAGTTTTCTTTCCAAATAATACATCTTTTCTTGCAAAAACACTTTCAAAATAACTTTTTACACATGTGTAAATGAAACAGTTTACACATGTATAAACAGTAAATTTACACATGTGTAAAAACAATTTATTTCCGTATACGTTTGAATTTTTACGCGTAAATTGTGTTTTTGGGATTGTATTTTAGCAATAAAGATAAGTGTAAAAAGAAATTTTGAATTTGAATGGTTTTAGATGTCGTTCTCACGGTTCGCACACCCTTAACTTATAATCCCATACATCTCTTAACCCTAACGGTGTCTGTTACCTTGTGCAGGTCCTTCCAGGAGCTAGAGGATCCCCTAAACCCTAACCTAAACCTAACACACCCTTAACTTATAATCCCATACATCTCTTAACCTAATCCCGGTCATTTTCCTTGTTGTAGCAACACTAAACAATGAGTTCCTTATAAAAACCTAAGTTTAAATGATGTTGGTGACCATATATTTGGGGTTTATGTGTTTTGAATGGATAGAATGATAATATGATGATTTTTATATGATTTACTACTGTTTGATTAGATGATATATGGATGAGTAATTGATGTTTTGTGAACTTTTATCCATTTTGGGGTTTATGTTACAGATCTAGGGTTTGTAACACGAGCATGATGATGATAACATGATTAGGAATTCATTTAGGTGAGTTAATCTATGTTTGATAATCTGAAAATGATGTTATTTTAATACTTTCCATTTTGAGTAAATTTCTCATGCAATTGATGTGACGTCTTCATAATTTACTATTTTGGGTAATATGTGATTTGGTATGTAAAACGGACAGATTGATGATTGAATCAGGTGTAGTAACATACTATTAGGATAGATACGTGCTACTGCATTGTTTGGTGGTGATTCGTTGGGTTTTCGATTGGGTTTGAAGGGTTTTTGTTTGTTAAAATAGCTTAACATCTGAACAGGTACAAATGGGCACTCATTCGCACGATCGAAGGTGCGAATGAGAGGGGAGTTTCCTCATTCTCACGATCGATGGTGCGAATGAGAGGAATCACTACCCATCCGCACCCATTGACTCATTCTCACCAGAAACTTATTCTGCTGTTGCGAATGGCTCAACCTTTGCCTCATTCGCACCAACGTAGAAAATTGTGAATCTTTAATATAAACTAAGTGTTTTATGTGTATTACTTGTACGTGGACTCTATATACTTGATAAAGTAATGTAACGGGTCACAAGCGAGATGTCGAGTCTTGTGTGGTCGTTTCAAACGTCAAATTTTTTCAAACATTCAAAGTCAAGTTTTGGACAACTTGCAGTTATTAGACAAACATATCATCGATCAAACATTGATAGGCTATCTATGGTAGGTTTTCAATAGTCGGATTACCATAAACATGCCTGGTTTATTATTTACTTGAAGAACACAACCTACGGTGAGTTTCACAGCCCCACTGTTTACTGTTTTCATTTTGGGGGAGAAACATGCGGTATGAACACAAACTTTTCAGACCACGGTATTACATCATATCACATGGGTACTAAGCGACATTTCATCATTAAGTTTTTTCTAACTTTTGAACCATGAATATGTGGATACATAGCGTGGAAAGTGTGAATAGATTTACGGGCCCGGCAAGCCCCACTCGGGTCAACTAGAGGTCGGACGGGTGCATATTTGTCCTATCTAACTTACGACACCGTGTGATGACCGGTAGCGGGTATTAAAGGCAATTTACTAACGTTCAACAATGGTTCATCACGCTTTAGTATCATGTAATGATGTCTAGCTAGCATCAGGTATAGATGTAAGGATTGTTGGGTCTGGTTTACGAACATTTACAAACATAAACTTTGTGAACTCACCAACACTGTATGTGTTGATTAACATAGGATGTTTTCTCAGGTCGCTAAGGTAGCTGTACAAGGTTAGGATGCACTGGAGTCCACCACATCCATCTATTGTCATGCATCATGTCAAACATTAGTTCCAAACTTTTGAACTGTTTACTTTTGGTTACGGGTTGTAAACTTTTAAAGCTGCTTCCGCTGTACTTGGTTTACTTTTTCTTAAACTACGTGGTTGTTTGTAAACGTTATCTTTTATCATTTAGTTGTCGTTTATTGTGACCGTTGACTTGGATCCTAGTATGTCATGCGCCTCGCGATAAAACCCCGCACGTGGAATTAAGGGTGAGACAAGGGGTGGGGATGGGTATCACAATGTGTGCCAGCCAACTAATGGACGCAAGAGAGAGAAAGAATGGGCACCATGAATGTTAAATAGTGTATTAGTTGAAGCTAATTATCTACGTGACGTATACATGACGCTTAGGGTCTTTATTCTAGACCACTAAACGTTATGGGGAAACATAAGTGCAATCAAAGATTCGTGATACATTGTGGCAGCTAAAAAGGTAAAAAAAAAAAAAAAAATTGATAGTTTGTGTTGTGCTTATTTAATGAGAGTAGAAAAGTGGTCCTCTTAGAGCATTCACATCCCCTCCATCAAATCTCCCCCAATCTCTAAAATTTAAAAAAAAAAAAAAACTACTAAAAACACCCTACATCCCATCAACCATTTTATACCTCATCTTTATATTTTGAAAAATCCATCTTCTAGCTTTTTATATATAAAAAGCTACTATTCACCCCCATCAAATTATTATGAGTATATTTTAACGAGGAATATTATAAAATAAGTGTTTGTGAGTAAGATAAAGATAAATATGGTGGAGGGGATGTGAAAGATTTTTTAAAATGAGATATAAATTTTAAAAAGTATGATTTTTTGTTATATTATAGGACATAAAATAGTAGTGGGGATGTCTTATAGTTATTTCTTGGATAGTGGTTAAAGACAAAATTATAAAACAAATATTTGCAACTATTTTCATGTGAAAGTGAAAAATTTCTTTGCAATTCTTGTGTAAAACAAAACTGTTTTTTTTTTCATTCATTCAAAAAAGTTGCATATTTTTGTGTGTACAACACGTAAATAAAAGGACTAATTCGTTTAACTTTTGAGATAAAAACATATATATTAATAATAAGTTAAACCTGTCCATTTAGGGGCGAGCATATGTAGGTATGGACCGAAAAAACCCGATAATGGGACCGACCCGATACCAAAACTGAACCGATATGTTGTTCCTGGATAAATTTTTGGTTCTATTTTATGGCCCTTTTCGGGTTCGGATCGGTTCCAGTCCAGAAACCTAAAAAACCCGATGAAACTCTTTGGACCGAATCTTATAACCATTTGTCAAAAAGAATGGGCCCAGCCTTGGTTTGCTTTAACCTAATAAGGGATGAGTACGTCAACCTAAAAAATTAATGTGGAATCCAACTTTGTTGCTTCTTTCATCGCAGACAACACTTGCAGCAGAGTGATATCTAATGCATCCTTTGTAAGCCCCAAACAATCATCAAAATAATTGTTACAGATAAACCATCAACCGTGACTATATAAACGAATTTGATTCAATTTTTACCAAATTGGGAATAGATAGCAGTATAATAAATTCAAATCTACATGATGATTGTGGGCAAGCAGCAATGAAATTGAAGGATTATGAATATCAATTCTCAGGTTCGGTCATTGGATTTGGACCGACTCGACCCGAATTTACAAGGACCGAGACTCGACTTTTCTTTAGGGTTTGTTGGTCGGTTCTGTATTTAAGCTTCAGTCAGTTCTCGGGTCGGGTATTTATTGAGTCGGGTCGGTTTTTGTCTTTTGCTCACCCCTACGTCCACTCATTTTACCACATTACAACTTATTACATGCTAAAAACCTGCTTTTGGCCGGTAAAACCGCTAATACAAAATCGTAAGCCGAACCTTATATATTTCAAGCCGACTAATTGTCTGACTCGCTTTTAAACAATTTAGTCTGTTTCAACAGTTTATAAACACCCTCAATCTCAAACATCAGTCCATCTCAATTTTAAACAATTTAGTCGGTTTTAACAGTCTATAAACACCCTCAATCTCAAACATCAGTCCAACTCGCTTGTAAACAATTTAGTTAGTTTCAACAGTCTATAAACACCCTCAATCTCAAACATCAGTCCAACTCAGTTTTAAACAATGTAGTCAGTTTCAACAGTCTATAAACACCATCATTCTCAAACATCACATAGTTATAAATAACATTAATATATAATTATATCATGTAAGAATATACATTTCAAACTTGCATATCATTTGTTTGTTATGCCCAACAACATAACCAGCCTAAACATATTGTTATTACATCTTTTCATTAACTTTGTTTACTTATTATATATTTTTTTAAAGGTTTAGATCAATGGAAATCCTTATACAACCCTAACCTATTGGTCTCAAGTTCGAATTCCTACCCACGCACCGGTGTCTTCCTTGCCTAAGCTCAAACCGTCACGGAGAATTTTTTTTTGTGGTGTGCATGGATCGAACCTGTGACCTCCCCCTAGGATGGGAACCCCAAAGAGAAAACCCACCCTACCTCAAACCAGCTGAGCTGGAGATCATTGATGTTTACTTATTATATTTTGGAGAACTATTTTCAACAATTCTAGTATTAATATTCTTTCTTAAATTATTTACTTATTACTAGAGAACTATTTACAACAATTCTAGTTTTAATATTCTTTCTTAAATTATTCACTTATTATATTTTAGAGAACTATTTACAACAATTCTAGTTTTAATATTCTTCTTAAACTATAATACTATCATATATCACTTTAATAACAAAATATTCTAAAAAGTATATGCTAATTTGCTAATAATTTATTCAATGATTAAAAACTTTTGGGATAAATATTCTACCAGATTAGATAGAATCTGATGTTCATTCCTTCTTTTAGCAAAGAAAGTCTTTCACTCAATTAAATATGTACACATACTATTTGTTCTTCATGAAAATGTACCTAAATAGATCACATTCTTTCTACTCTACAACAGATTTGTTATTCGCTAGCTGCGAAGAACTTTCCATAACTGAACATGTAACGAGTTGCGCCCATTGTTTCAACTTCGCCTTCACCTTTTGCGGATCATCACCTAATCGAACCAAAACAGCGTTAACTTAAGCGAGATTTGAATTATTTGATCATTTGAACGAATTAATTGTAGTGTAAGAGGTTAATAAATTGTCTCGAAGACTAGTTAAATACAAACATTACTTTTCAAGGCCGTCTCTAGAAATCCTCAAAACATTTTAGGCCCTGTGACGAGTAGAAAAGTGGGCCCTATAAGGCTATAATATAAATCGACAATCTTATATATAAGAAAAACATGACACCACAACAATAAATGTGTAATCGGTTGGAATTGTTGAAACTTTTTTTTATTTAATTGTTTAACAATTTGAGTGGTTGAGTCAGTTTTTGTTTAAGGCTTAAAATTTTATTTGAACTTAACTATTTAAACTAGTTGTACGTTATATTATTTATTATGATTAAAAATAAAGGTTTTCTCGTCAATATTGATATCATCAAAACCTTGTTGAGATTCGTTATCCAGGAACTTGTTCAGAATAAAAAGAAAATCAAACCTTCGGGAAGACCGGGCCTCGATCCCCCCAGGATTTCCTTTACCAAAATGCTAATAACAAATAACTCAATGTTGTTAAAATAGTAGCATAAAATAAATAGCACTGAGTTATTTGTTGTCATCATTTTGGTTCTCACAGTTTTTAACAGAAAATACGATTGGTTTACTTGGATCGATGATCACGGAAGCCGAACATGATGAACTCAACGACAAATCGGAGCTTAACGACAACGACAACGACCTCGACAAGAGTCTATTATTATTATACTGCCTATTAACAGCAGCGTAAAATCCAAGTGCAGGAAAAGCTTGTGACAGTTTGGGGTCCAAAGGGGTACCGAAACCGAAACCGAGGTCAAAACAAGCTTTAAGCTCCTTGACATCATCATCAGTGACATCAAAGTCAGTGACAGAAGTAGAACCATCGATGGTTTTGCTCCGAAGGTGGCGGACACGACGTCGTTGATTGTGTTTAAGTTTCTGCCATTCGATGTCACGGTTGACGTCCGGGGACCATGAACGATGTTTTGAAAGAGTTGGATGTGTTTGTTTTGTGTTTTCCATTAGAAAGAGAGATGTTTTGGAGATGGTTTTTTTTTTAGCAAAGAATGTGAGAGAGTGATAGGAGGTGTTTAAATGTGTGTGTATTGAGTTTTGGTGGGTGTTTTATAAGTAATAAAATCTGAGTTGGCATATTTGTGGGACAATTATGTGATTGGGTTGAGAAAAGATTCATGTTGTGGGGTCGAATTTGATGGGTATTCGCTTAGAGCACCCGGGACGGGGCGCCACCAAGATTAGTCACGGGTATCCATTAATCTTACAGGAGGGTGTTTCGGGTAGTGGGTTTCATGTATGATTTACGGGTTCTAGACCTCTCCAACGGCTTCAAATGTGACCGTTGGCTTTTATAAAAAAGAAAATAAAATTTCTTAAATTAATATACACACCCCACATTTCTCACTCAATACGGACACTTTATTTCACTCAACTAAAATACTTTCAACCATAAACCAAACATCTTCACCCGTATTTTTAATTTCAATGGATTCAAGAAAATTCAAGGGGGGTGCAAAAAAAATCATTTAAATCAAGAGGAAAGGGTTTAAGCAGTAGAGGAGCGGGTTCAAGGGCGAAACAAGTGTATAGGCTGGTGATAAATTTTCCACGACCACAGCTACTCCCACAACCACAATATAATCAATACCAACAATACACATTTTCACCACAATCACAATTTTTTACACACCACAACCTCAAGTGCAATACAATATGGATGACTTCAATGTGTTCGCAATGAGGAGTCAAAATCTTCGTTACTTATATGAAAAGATTGAGCGGTCTCCCCGATCTGCGAAGACGTTAAAGATGGTGAAGTTGTGTCACAGACAATGTGAGGCACATGATGAAGGATAAAATTTAGACAATATTAAAGAAACGCAAGTTATAGAAGATGAAGATGAAGAAGATGCAATTCAACCAACTCAACGAAAATTTGTCGGACGAGTGAAGGGTAGACCATCATCAACCGAGCAAGAGGTTGCTTTGGCAAAAGCTTGGTGTTATTGCTCTGAAAACAAGGAAAGAAGTAATCACCGAACCAAAGGGAGTTTTTGAAAGACGGTGCTTAAACATAAAAACTAATTATTGGGAGGAAACGATCGATCCATCGATCAAGTTTCTCCAAAATGGGGCTCTATGAACCCAGAAATGAATGAATTCAACGGATATTGGATTCAATCAATACAAGAACTACCTTTCCCTCCCCCCCCCCTCTCCCTCTCTCTCCTACCTTCCCTGTAAACCCTATCTCTCTGGCTCATTCCACTACTTCTCCATTGAAAATGTCAATAGTTAGGGGTATTTGACCACTGTCTACTGTTACACAGTCTCAAATACATAACAGGTAGATATAGTATGAGAGAGAATGAAAGATGGTTATGTGAATATGTTATTACATAACCGTCTTAACAGTTAAAAATATATTATGTTTAGATTACATAATATTTATTTCTGATTTCTTAACAAGAATAAAAAGTAAACTTTGTAATTAAATTCCAGGTGTCATGATAAGTTATTGTAAGATAATAATAATAGTGAATTCGTTGATTGTATTCCATTCAATAGGGTTACAATATATAGAGCTAAATCGGGCCGGTGGGCTCTATACTAAAACCCTAAATAATATATTCTAATACATCCCCCCAGTCAGAGCGGTAGAGCATCGGACACTCAGACTGGAAAACAATAAGAACAAAAAAACATAAAGGACATAACAATAAAAAAAAAAAAAAACTTGTCTCGATCTCGGTTCTTGACTTGTTGGTCCAAAATTCTGCAATCTTCTTGACTTTGCCAAAAAATTATCCGTACTCTTCAATACTTGACTTTAGTTCAGTCCACGACTTCCTCTTGTTTGGTTTTGTTTCTTTAGTTCCCATAATGATAAACACGATCCGCTAGATCCCACTCCTAATAAAGTGGCAGTTCCATGTTTGTCGGCCATGACAATTCAAAAGATAAGAAAAAGACTGGTGGAAAGAAAGAGATAAGAAGCAATCAGGAAAGAAAAAGATATAATAAGCAAATAGACACCCAACGACCCTAGTCGTAACGGTGTGTCAACACTAGGAGGTGGAGAAAGCCGGTGATCGTGGTCAGACGACGATTGTCGAAAGAAAAGTGAGATCCGTAGATTAAAGAAAGATGTCAGATCAAACCGTGGTTCGATCGACTTAGAACAGTGGGAGTGGACTGTGGTCCGGTGAAAGGAACTGACAAGGAAAAAAAAACTTATGGCGATAGAGAGATGGATGATTGACAATACGGATCAGAAAATAGACTTGGGTGATATATTGATGACAATTAATAGCTAACCATAGAAGAGACAATAAATTTCTTGCATTGTGTGTGATGACCCAATCATCAACACTAAAAGAAATTTTGTTGTGCTATAGGTTGCAAAAGTCAACTCATCAAAAACCAAAGTAGGCATGTAGGGTAATTGGTTGACGGCTTCTCTGCATATGGTGAGTACACTAGCTCTACGAAAAAAAAGCTTGTTCGCAAATAGTAGAGGACTCAGTGCATGGACCATAATCTTGAACCAAATTGAAAGATTATTAAAAAACAAAAACAAACGGATAATAGGAAATACAAAACAAATCTAAACAGAGAACAAACGGAGGCCGGACAGGGCGGCGGCGGTGTGACGGCACGCCGCCCTGTCTAGGGTTCTTCTCAAGTGGTGACGGCTATGGTTTGTCTATTTGTGTGTGGTGTGGCGGGGTAACAGTAATAGAGCCTAGGCTGGCTCTGATACCATGTAAGATAATAATAATAGTGAATTGGTTGATTGTATTCCATTCAATAGGGTTACAATATATAAAGCTAAATCGGGCCCGTGAGCTCTATACTAAAACCCTAAATAATATATTCTTATAGTTATTAAACTGTAAACACACAGTCACAGAACAAACAAGTAAGATGATATACATCTATATATATATATATATATATATTGCAAAGGGATTAATCCTACATGTCATACTCTTATGCAATCTCTCCTTTGAGAGATGCCACATAGGATGTGATGTGGCAAGTGTAAACCAATTAAAAAAAAGAATAAATATGATTTAACCTAATCTATTATAATCTTTAAGTTAATCTATTAAATATCTAATCTACTAAATCTAAATATTAAAACTTTATTATTTTTTCTCTTATGTTTCCTCCCATAACTTTTAAACGTTAATATCTTTTATATACGAGATTTTTTAAAGAAAAAAATTACACTAAATTAACGAGCGTTTTATTATCTTTCCAACGAGTACCATCGTGCTATATAAAAAACGGAGAAAAAAAATGACTATTTTTTGTAATCCGACAGGTATTGTGTCGGGTTTGGGATTAGTTTAAAAAAAATTGTGGGTTTGGGTCGGGTCGGGTCGGGTCTGGGATTAGGTGATATCCGAGCTGATTACCTGAAACAACATACCCAAATACCCGAACAATATACCTGATCATATACCCATGAATTTTTTAAACGCATCACATAACCTTTAGACTAATGCGTTCGATATTTCAACGTTTTTTTTTATATTTGAATATTGTAACTTATGGTAGAGATTTGTTTAAAATAATAATAATAATAATAATAATAATAATAATAATAATAATAATATATTTTATAATGTAATATTACATATTTCAACCCGGGATAAAAACTAGTAATATATTATGATTTGAATAAAGTGTGACAAGATCATGTTGCGACTAAAAGAGGCATTGCAATGAATCAATTAACAAATAATTTAGAGCTATAAAATCAAATTTATTAGTAGTCATGGTTCATTTAACACCTCACCCAATCAGCCACTGTGATCTGTAGTTGACAATAGGGATGAGCACATAGCGCCGAATACCTAGTTGACAATGGTTCAATAATCACCCAACTATTCAGTTCAGTTCGGTCCATTTACTATTATGGTCCGGTCAAGTCCAGTTCAGTTCCAGCACGGCTCAGTTCCACACTTATGGTTCAGTTCCAGTCTGGTTTTCGATTCTAAGGTTTACAAATTCGGTTCCGGTCCGTCCCAGTTAGGGCTCATTTTGGACAGCTGCACACCCCAAAGATTGTTTTTTTTTTGGACATCAAATCTTTAAAATGTAATCATAAACGGTAAAAAACTACAATAACCCCATTTGCTTCCGAACAAAATTTTAATACACAAATGACAAAACCGAAAACAAAACCTATCCCAACATTTCAATTGTTTTGTCAAACATGTCTATGAATAGTATATGAACATCTTAATCACTTCAAAATCGAAAACAAAACCTATCCTAACATTTCAAATGTTTTGTCAAACACAACAAAATCTCAAAATCTACAATGAATAATATATGAGCATCTTAATCACTTCAAAATCGAAAAGAGTCATAAAACAACCATCAAAGCAACTTAAATGGATGGTATATTTGTAGGAGACTGAGGCGATCCAGGCTCAAGTAGAAAACTTCTACTACAATAAGACCGCGAAGTACTAGAAGAAGACGCTAAACCCCTTGCATCCCAGCTTTGGTTTAAAGTCCTACGCGATTTACCTTTACTTGTTCTCCCTTTATCATCTTCTAAAGTTCCGATAAAACCACTATGCATGGGATCCACGCACTCATATAGAAGTCTTAACACCTGTTTGATCGTAGGCGGGCCCGCCCTTCTCTCTGGGTACACCATTTCACTAGTGTGATTAGTGTTTGAAGTTGGTCAATATCAAAGGAGTTGCCAATAGTGGGGTCCACTAACTCGACGATTCGTGATTCTGATGTCATTAGGGTTTGACATGATTCGACTAAGTTTTTGTTGTCGTGTATGGCTCGTTTAGAGGTTATTAGTTCTAGTAGTACAACCCCGTAACTGTAGATGTCACTTTTTTCTGTTAGTTCTTGCGTCACAACGTATTCTGGGTCCATGTAACCTGAGTTTAAGATTAGAATCTTTAACAGGGCTGGCAATTTCTAATATAAAAATAACAGGGTTAAATGGGTTGACCCACCTAACCCTTTAAATAAACAGGTGGTGTACCAGTTGGGTTAAAGATAAACATGTTGACCCACCAACCCGTTTAGAATTATAAATTTCAATATCTTTGAAGTATGTGCTAATGGTTATAGAATAGTGCTAAACTGCTATATAGAATAAAGTATTTTTTTTTTCTAACCTGGAGTTCCTCTGATCTCTGTGTTAACTGGTTCAAAACAAATGGATCCGTCTTTAGATGCGTATGCAAGGCCAAAATCTGCAACCTGGATCACAAATATTAGTACATGAAACTTCAACTATATATATTGTAGAATTTGAATTATAAAAATCGGCTCCTGGAAATTCATAAAAGTAACTGGTCCATGTCCGAGTAATTATATTCAGGGGGTCCAGTTTCTTTTAACAAATAACCGAAAAGATATAAAGGCCGAAACATAAGTGTTCCAAATAAGCACAAGGTTAAGTTCAGTTTATACAATATTGGAGCTTTTAGAAACAAAGTTTACACTTTTTCCTGATTTTAGCCACCAACTTTATTAGACACAAAATGAAAACCAGCTTACATTTTGTTACGGGTTGTAGCAACGAATGACGTTTCAACTGATAGCAAGTTGCAGATTTTCTAGAAAAATGATTAAATTCAGAACGTATAAAGGACAGATCATTTTTACAAATGTCTGTGTATTAAATTAGCAGAAACATCGTTACTTTGTATATCTGGCAACTAAAGTGAAGGCTGACATGGCATTAACCAGTGTCACCGCCACGTTAGCAATATACAGGTAAAACCAGTTCAGTGTAGGTTGCCATAATCTGTAATAAATCGTCAGCTGGTTTCTATTTTGCGTCTAATTTAGATTTGGTTGCCGAAAATCAACAAAAAAAAGGTAAAGTTTGTTCCTATTGTGTGCAATTTACCCTGTAGTATTTGAAGGACATAATTGTCAATTACCATTACCTTTCTACGAGATTTTCATCAAGTAATATATTGCTGGACTTGATGTCCCTATGGCACAGAGGAGGATCACAGTAGAAATGGAGGTATTCCTGAAATGCAAAATCATAAATGAGGACAAATATTATGTTCTCTAGGTTAAAATTCTTTTATAAATAAATGCCAAAGCTCCTTTTAGCTAAAGCTATTTTTGCTATTATTAGTTATTACCAACGCGTTTGCCACGTCAATTGCAATTTGAATTCTCGTCTGCCAACTCAGCCGAGGCACACCTGGAGCTGTACAAAAGCGTAAGGATTTTAGATAGAAGAAGAATTAATAAATCAAAGAAATAAAAATACATACTGTGAAGATGATCCTTTAAGCTCCCATTTTCCATATATTCATACATGAGAAACCTGCCCCAAATAATCACACAAACCTCTTCATTCGCAATTACTGATAAATAAGTGTATTTTGCTTGTGATAAATGATACCATTTAGAAAATAATATGAATCTTTAAATCGAACAGTTCAGGATGTTCTATGCGCTAAAATAAACTTTGGGTGATTTTTAACCTGTTTGACGGTTCCTTTTTTAACAATTTCTTTTTCAGTTTGACCCGTTTGAGGATAAAAACAAACCAGATTGACCGAATCATAACTAGTTGTCTAAATCACCACCTCCAAATTTATAATAAACAAGAAAACACATGGTGATGTATGGGTAAAACCATAATAACTACCTTTCTTGTTTTTCAATGCAAAATCCTTTTAAGGCAACAAGATGACGATGATGAAGTCTTGCAAGAAGCTCAATTTCTCTGCAGAATTCTTCTACAGCCTGTTCTGAAACTTTATCCATGTGTTTTACTGCTACCATTGAACCATCATTCAGTTTAGCTTTGTATACTGTCCCAAATCCTCCTTGTCCAATAACGGTACTAAAATTGTTGGTTGCTTTTTTCGTCTCTCTATAACTAAACTTTTTAAACATAGATGATGGACCTGCATAAACTTCCAATTCCCTTATAAAACAGATCTGAGAAATGCGGGGAAGAGAGAGAGAGAGAGAGAGAGTACATAGTCATATCAGACAAGAGGTGACAATTTCAAGCCGTATATGGGTAAACCGGTCAATTCGGGTTAAAACTTGCAACTAACGGATCAAATGGTTCAAGTTTAACATATCGGTTAGAGTTATAACGTGTGGAGTAGGTGGAAAGACACAAGAAAATGCATAAGACCTCTTAAATTAGATCATTTAGTTTGCGTTGAGGCCACCCAACCCAAGTATTCAACTTTTTTATCAATGCCACTTAAAGGTTTCCTGATCATAGTTTATGACATCCATATTAGTAATTCAAGAAAAGCGAAGACAAAAAAAGTTTTTACAAGTCAACCCAATCCTACCTGTTTTGAGCCATTCGAAAAGGTACCGTTTTACAAACTTTACAAGTTTTAACCCGTAGCCAAATCCGCCTGGCCCATTGAACCACTCAATTTGCCATCTAAAGATTATACAATCTATTACCATCTTGGAACTTTTTTGTTGGCTGGGATTTTGTTTCCACTGAGGTTTTATCGGTTGTCATGCCATGTCCTGCAAGTTCTTTACTTTTTCTGCGAATAAGGAAAACCATTAAAACCAGCATCATAGTGGCTACTGCTGTAACCGCAATGCCAACAGCAGGAACCAGTGACAGATGGTAGGAACGGTGTCCAATTTCAGGTACGGTCAAAGAGAGTTGACTTGGGCCCGCGGCACCAAACGGGCTTGGAGATAACTCAGGTGAAGATATAGGTGTGGTGGGTCCTGTTAAAGAAACATATAAATGCAACAAATCAACAGCTGACTTTACAATACAACACAAGAAAAGTTATGCCCAACTCAAAACCAGGGTAAAATCGTAAAACTATTAGTCTATACTCTATTCTGCACGATAATATTAAGAATTCATACAGTTATCTCCAAAACCAGCCTTACCTGGAGTGCTACTGAGTCCTTGAACTCCAAAAAAACATTCAGCAATCTCAGCGGCCGCTACATCTTCAACTTGGCTAGCAATGGCGACAAATGTTGCATCTCTACAAGTGCTTAATGTAGTATTATCCGCAGCTCCCACTAAATTCCTTAAAAACAAAATCCCAGCATTCAAACACGTTTTACATCGTTCCTCGCCCAGCGGTGCTCTACAGTCTAGAGTGACATTAGAAAATTTTGGAGATTGGTGCATCTGATTGACTGTTGATATTCCAAGGCACTCATAATTGACGGGAATTTTGGTCCCAAATCCACAAAAGCTGCAGCATTTTTCGTCATTCCATATGTGTGTAAAGTTTGGGATATAGTTTGGAGGCAGATATTGGATAACTCTGGAGAAACTCCTAGGTTGTTACTTGTGTTTGCATAACGAGCAACTGAAACTGCAATAAGGGCGTTGATATAACGACAACAACTTGCTCTAGATTCTGTATCAGAACAAATGACGGCGGCACGAGTAAAATTAGAGCCACTTATATTCAACGGGCAACCTGCTGTAATGAGTGAAAAACCGAGTAAATAAAATATGATAGTATGATACAATTTAACCATTCATGAAACATAAAGGTATACAATAAAGTGAACCAATCAACAAATGAAGGTGTCACTTTAACACTTGTCGAGTCATGCAATCTTTAACTATATACTATATGGATCAGGAACTCTGCTGGTTTTATACTCGCTTTTGTTCCATAACTACGGTCTACTTATTTCCAAAGATCAAGCAGAAAAAAGTCAGGATGCTTCTTCAATTTATAAAATTTCATATTATACAAGTTGACTCTTTATATGTCTTTATGATGGCCCGAAAACCAACTCATTACTCATTTAAAAGACTCAAGAATTGACAGATACCATAATTATCATCATGAGCTTTGTACATATCAGTGTGGTTCCATAAATTTCATAAATATTTTGAAAAAGTCTACTTGTACCAAATGTACCTCATATATGAAAAAGACTTTACAGTACCAAAAGAAAGTAACCAATGTATTTATCTGTTTAGGTACTCAAAAAAGGTAGAGAGAATAAAAAAAAGGTTGTGTTAAACGTACCCCAACCCCGTCTGTGACTCGACCCTCTCCCCTTATCACATTAGTCATTTCATCTTTTTAAATCACTACTACGCCCGTATACATGGGCTTTAACAAGCACGCAAAGTATCATACGCCCGTACAAGCGGGCTACAAGAAACAACACTACGATCAGAATACTCAAAACCACCAAGTCACCAGCCACAAATACATATTCATAAACCCTAGGGAAGAACTTTGACAATCTTATGAGTCATATTATTTTAGCCAAAAATATTTAATAAGTTGAATATCAAGGTTTAAAAAATGCAATTGAGAGCCTCGACGCATTTTTCCTTCGCCTCAGAGGCGAACCGAGGAGTAATTAAAAATAAATATATATCTTATAAAAATTTAAATACTAACTAATTTCATCACCGAATTCATCAAAAGCATAAAAAACACACATACAAAAAACTTGGAATGTTCGAAATTGACACAAAAAAAAAAAAAAAAAAAAAAAAAAAAAAAACTTCAAAACCCCTAAGGCGCACGTACAATAAAACCCCCTAGGCGACGCCTCAGACTCGTTTTTTGACCGTTTCGCCTTGAGGCAGCGTTTTTTTAAACTATGTTGAATATTAAAACTGGCCCTAAACGCATCATAACTTGTACAGTACAACTTGACTCATCATTTCCAGCACCTTCTATAATACACATAACATATTATAAAAAATTGGTTATTATTTGCAGATATTTAGGAGCTTAGTTATATACCTAGCGCCTATTTAGGCGGACTCAATACGCATAAAATATTCGGGCAAAATACTTCAAAAGTAACCGAACTGAGCTGGAGCTTGAATAACATTTTAACAAATAACAAGCAGTAAATAAGTTAGTAAGAAAAATCACCTGAAGAAGCTGCCATTACATGAGACACCTGCATTTCTACAAGCAATACCAGAGACAGTAATAGTAATAGTAGTATGCAACTATATTCAGCCATTTTTGTTGAGAATGTGGTGCAGAATAGTGTGTGCGTACGTTAGTTAGTTAGTGAGTGAGGTGAGGAAGAGAATGGTATCGTGTATGCGTATGTTAGCAAATGAGGCGTGGGAGGTATGCTTTGACTGTTCCGTGACTTATTTTTATATGAAGAAGAAGACAGTTGAATGTATAATGTATTTGGTTTGCTACTACTTCGAGATAATTAGTGTAATGACTGTTTTACCCTTTACCCCGATATCTTTTTTTTTTTTTTTTTTAATCAAGATTTTCACTTTAATCTATGGGTCAGATTTAACCCCGCTTACGGTTGTATGCATATAATATGTATGTGTGGTTTTTAGGGGGCAAAAGTAAATTTGCATTAATTTTAAAGTTATTTTGCTAATTTTGTGAAAATAGTGTTAAAAATGACAGACGGTTAATCATGCATCATGTGGTGGCGTTGATAGCCAAAAGACAAGGGGGTACATGCACCAATCGGGATTGTCCCAATTACTAAGTGTTATGTGCCTTAGACTAAGGGGCGTGGGTGGGGAAAAGGATCGGGAAGGCTGATGTGGCTTCTTTCCCCGAGGGGAACACCCCCCCCCCCCCTTTTCCCCCTTCGGTGTGCTCGGGACTTTCTCCCGTCCTTCCCGTCTCACTTCCCCATAATTTTTTTTTTGTCTTTTCTTGTATTAATATTATATATAGATATATTTTGTCTTTTTAAAATATTAAAATAAAGGAAAGGGGGAGGAAAGGGGGAAGGGGACCATACCCCATAGTCTTATGTCTAAAGCTTGATACAAAGCCACTATCGAGCCGAGGGTCTCACTAGAAGCAGCTTCTCTATTCTCACGGGGTAAAGGTAATGTTGTCTACATTTTACCCTCCTCAGTTCATACCTTAACTTTTGCTATTGGTAAGATTAACTGAGTATGATGATGATGGGTTCTCTATATTACAGTGTTTGTAAGTGTTTGTGAGATCACTGGCGCGTGGGTGTTCTTGTGTACACGATCCACATGGCTAACGTTGTGGCTTGCGGCAACTGACTCGTAGACCACAACACATAGTCCGAAACATATTATAGATTTTAGTTTTTTCTTTGTATTTCATTTAATACTTTTTTATACAAACCTTTGAAAGACAAAGTTCAAACACCAATCAACCTTAGATAAACAAAATGAAAGACAGAGATTTAGAGAAGACGGATTTGTTTTATTAATTAGATTTCTCAGTTTATGCAATATGTAACCAACTTTAACTAATTTAAGGACAAATGAACTTGCATTCACAAACCCAAAAACTCTTGCAATGCCCGCTGGCTTCAAATCCATGGACTGATTTGCAAGAGTTTTCGCATTTATCGTCGTTGCAAAATCCTGTTATTAATCTCATGTCTCTTGTGCATATTGTGAAATCTGCCTTGGATAACTCTAATCCTGTAAATATACAAACGCAACATGATACAAAACTTATAACAGCAAATAAAAATATGTTCGACAACATTTGTTGTTTAGGGTGTGTCATGTGTGTGGGTCATCAACTCATGATAACTTTTGAGTACGAAATTATAAAGTAAGTAGAATGAGCAAATTACCAAAAGCAAGGAAGGTCACGAGCACAAATATTGCAAAACTAGAGATGTTCTTCATGGTTGATATATGCTTTATGATATATATTGATATGTGAATACAAATACCAAATGAAGCTTGAATTTATAGAAATGCAGGCAAGCATCTACAGTCAAGCAACATTAAATATCAGCTATTTTATTTTCTAACAATAATAATATATAGAAATGCACTAAATGTAAGGATTACATAATATGTATATTTAATGTATCAATTATAATATTACTTTTTTAGTTTTGTACGCAAATGTTACATCTTTTAACTATTACATAAATAATTCTAAATTATATCATTGCTAAGGATTGAACATTGAATCTTACCTCTAAGGCCACAAGGGGTGGTTTAACTTTTATCACACCCATCACACTATCACACCCAATCAGATTCTGTCACCTCATTTTATCACATTCTATCACATTTCATCACTAAACCCATGCGATGGTGTTCACGATCTATCACATTTCATCACTAAACTTTTTTTTAAATAAACTAAAAACATTACATTTTTATTTAATAAAAAAATATTTAAATATTTAAAAAAATAGTTAAATATTTTTCAAATATTTTAATATTTAAAAAATAATTTAAATATTTAAAAAAATTATTTAAATATTTAAATTATTTCAACCGCCAGTTTTCAAACGTTTCAAATTTCTGACCCTATAAATACAACACCAAAGCCTCATTCTTAGTCACAATTATCCCTCAAACCAAAGATATCGGTGGCGGTTATCCTTACGAAGATGCTGGACCTTCCAATCTCCGGCGATACTATCGCCAGAGATGTCGTGTACCAATTCCTGCTCATCCTCCTCCTCCTCAACCTCCTCAACCACTATTTTCTCCTCCTCCTCAACCACTATTTTCTCCTCCTCCTACTTAACGTGTCTCCAACCCCGTCCCCTCCATTCCTCCACTCCCAGGATACACTCCCCCACACCCAGATGCTGATTTCACTGAAGAGGAGATTGTGTGGTGTGTAGATTATGTTATGGCTGTTAAGGGAATGGGTCGCCTACAGTTTGTGGAGAACCAACCAAACCCCAACCCCAACCCCAACCCCACTCCAAGCCCTCCTCCCCGGGAGCCCACTAAGGAGGAGTATGAAGCACTAAGGGATGGTCAAGAAGAGGAACGCTTCTACAGTTATTCCCCTCCTCGTGAGTACTGCTGGATCCGCTCGGATTCGAGATCCGATGGTCGCGATAGCGATCGTTCCCTGTCCCCGCCGTACTACACACTCGAGGACTGGGATAATTACTCTCCATAGTGGGGGTTTTATTTTTAATTATCTATGTTTTGGGATTTAATAAAAGTAATTTAGGATTATGTATGTAATGTTTAATTATTTAGGTTTAATTATGTTAATGTTTTTATTTAATTTGACAAATTCATAACAAAACATAAATATATAAACTACAAACATTACATTTTAAAAAACATAAAACATTAAATTAAAATAAAAACACATTACTAAAAATTTAAATAAAAACTTAAAAAAAACACACTACTACAAATAAAATAAAATAAAACTTAAGAAAGTTTAGGGCGTAACATTCGCCACGCCGAAACATGTTCAAAATCAACCCCGTACTCGGCCGCGTAGTCGATTTGAGTAAAGGCAACTTGTGTATCTTCGGTTTCGTTGGGGCTTCTAGTCATCGTTTTTTTAAATAAATTTTCGAAGTTTTGACACTTCGATAAGAGGGTCGCGTGTTTATGAGAGATTGAATCACACGAACGTTTAGTTCCCCCGACAAGTTGACTAAACTCAGATAAAACTTTTTTCCAGTTCGGATTGCTCCGTCCACGAACACGACCACGACCCGTGCTAGTTGAGGCGTCATTGGGGTGTACGGTATTGTACGCGATCACTAACGCGATTTCTTCCTCTTGAGTCCAAGCAACCATGATGAGGATGATGAGTTGAATTTGTGGGATTTTTTAAGTGTATAGAAGAAGATTGTGGGTTTGAATGTTGTAATTTGGTAAATATGTGTGTATATATATAGGGTCAATATCCTGTTCAAATGGTGTTTTTTGTGAGAAATGTAAGAAGTGTTTTGGGCCATTGGATCATCTTAATCAATGGTTTAGATTTAATGAGTGGCAATCTTGTAATTAGTGTTTAATTATTAATGATAGAAAACAATGATGAGGGTAGTAGTGTCATTTGTCTATACACATTAATAAAGATGATATTAAAAACCATATAAGAAACCGTTTGACTGCTAAAATCTCGGTCAATTATTAACAAAACAAACACCCCTATTATCTTCAATAAAATCTCTAAAATAATGGAGAATCAACAAAGATTCTGAAGAAACAAATAGTCTCACCACCGATTAAGGATGATAAGATTATGAGTTACTACAGGGTTGATCCTTCACTAACAGCTACGGCTTGGAGATACCTGCAAATAAGAGTGAAAGTGTGGGTGTGGAGACGACTACACAAGGTAGTTGTTTATGACAAAAACGGGGTGAATGGGGATACTATCTAGTATGATAGCTCTCCAGGTCAGTAGAAAGTGTCCTCTCCTATTGGGGGTGTGACCCCTTTTATAGGAGAGTCCGTATGCCACCATTACCCAAGTCCTAACCATGGTTAGGTTGTCTCCATCACCCTTAATTATGTTAATAAGGTGATATATGGAAAGCTAAATTGAAGGGAATAGTGGAATCGAATACCGCCTTAACTGGTGTAGTTACGTGATTCATGCATGGCTATTGACCATGCATGATATTCGCCTTGACCGGTATATGACCGACCTTTGACTGTTGACTGTGCATTTAATGAGCTTTGACCAAATCTTGCGCATGGCTTTCTTCCGTGCGCCAGTATTGTGCCGGGTTTGGGTATGCAAAATGGTGTATTCAGTACCCAATCCCATCAAGTCCCCCCAGTCCAGTGTGTCTCTCATCTAAGAAATGATGAAGAGATGTGAGGGATGCTGGACTTATTTGTAGTGGGTTGATGCTTATGGTCTTTCCGCTGCTTATTGCCTTTGCGTGCGTGTTTGCGTAAACATTGCGCGGAGAACGGGTTTTGAAATTTACGTCAGCTGTCCGCAATAATTGAGACACGTCAGTTTGCATGTGTGGACAGTTGTCACTTCCCCCTTGTATTTGAAATTTTGTGGTCCATATGGCGAGTGGGATTGACGTGACCTCTGTCAGTTGAGACGTGTGCAGAGACGCTTGAGTGGCGATTGTCAGGCGAGTGGGCGCGTGAGGCGCGTGTGACGTCGGTTTGTTTTCCATTACACACGTGTCATTACCCTATTGGGCTCACCTCCTAAAAGCCCATCCATGACGTCAGGCACATTAATTGCAAAGCCTATAAATTAAATTTTCAATCTTGCTTTTCCATTTCAACTATTTCGAAGTTTGAATTTCTTTTCTTCAACGTCTCTATTTTCCTAAAACCACCATATCCTTCAACAATGTCTCAAGATTCCCAAGATGTGCAAGAGTCAAGTAAAACATCAGACTCTGTTAAAGATCTGGGGAAAGAATCATCCAAAAGTATAGAGGCCACCACTATTAAGTGGGACGAAGCCTCTTATTTGAGTTTTCTTGACCAGTACGGCATTTTGCCGGAATGGGAGCCTGAACTTCCTGCTGAGGGAAAAACTGCTTTAAAGGCCCCTCCTTGTAAAATTGCTTTGTATGCTACTACATTTACCAAGTGTTGCTTCCGTTTGCCGGCCACCAAGTTTGTGGTGGACGTGTTGTTGAAGTATGGAGTGCACCCTACACAATTGACTCTTTATGGGTGGTGCCGAATACTGCATTTTGAAGCCACATGCCGTTCGTTGGAGATTGAACCCACATGGGAGAGATTGAATGTTTTCTATGTTCTTGAAGCAGCGCGTGGTGGAAGTGGTTGGTTTAGTTTGGGTATTCGCCGGAAAATTAAACAGCTTGTATCGGAAAAAGTGAAATCCATGTATGAATGGAAAGACAAGTTTTTTTATATCAAACATGGTGTTATTCCTGCACCCTTCCAATGGATGGTGCTCGGTCTGAAAGAGAAGATTGCTGAATTCCCCCCTATGGTGGGGTTTAAAGATCAAGATTGGTATAGAACGCTCTGTGATCATGCTACTCCCCTGATGATGGATGAATGTCCTGAGAGTGTTTTGAATTTGCTGGGAATTAGCCTTATCTGCCCTGAGGGTCAGGACCCGAATCCTCCAAAAGGTATTGAAGTTATATTTGTTTTTTGTCTTATAGTCTTGCTTTGTGTTATTGCTCAGATGTTTCTTTATTCATCCAGATGTCTCCCTGTTTCAACTGTTTGCCAAGCGTGGTGAGGCGAAGGTGTTGTATACTCCGGTTGTTGCCGGTGTGCCGCGCTTGTCTGAGAGAACAAGTGGGAATTTTTTGCATCCCAACCTTGTAGATCCTCCGAAGCAGTATGTTCGGACAGGTTTGTGGTCTCTTATCCGTATGTTATTTATGATTATTTTCCTTTTATGTATGCGAAGGAAGCGCACTAGGTACGCGTTCTGCGTACTGATTCAGCGCGTTCTTCGTGGTAGGTGCGGGTATACAACTCCGCAGGAAAGCTAAAAACGATGTTGAGGAGGTTACTTCGGAGCGCAAGGAGTCCTTTGGTTAGTCTTTGTAACTTCGTAACTCATTTCTTATGCATATTTTAACTTGATACAGATGTGGTTACCGCGCCAGGCACGAGTACTTCGAGGAAACGCGTTGTGGCCAGCAAGAGGGCCAAACCACCCGCTGCGCCCATTATTGTTGAAGAAGTTGACGAAGACTTGACAGAGTCTGACACGGAACTGGAGCATAAGCGCGCCAGGCGTTCTTCTCCCATCCGACAGTCGGGTGATGTTGCTGAGGATTTATATCAGCAGAGGATTACCGAGCTGAATCAGAAACAAGTGCAAGTTCCACAATCCTCAGTTGTGAATCTGGATGTCACTCGACCGGAACCTATTTCCGCGGTTCCGGTAAATGTATTCAAACCATTGACGTGGCCGTCCACGGAGAAGCTAGAGATCCCTGTGAAACCTCCGCCTGTGCGCGAGAACTTGCCTATGAAGACTTTGAGGCATCTATCTGGTACATATGTTTTTCTTCTCCCTTTACCATGTTTGTGATAAACTTGTTAAAATACTGTGGGTAGCATTTTATGTAGGGCAACATCCTTTTGCAGAATCTCGGAAGAAGCATTCCTCTGTGCTGTTGAAGGAAGTATCTTCATCTGCTCAGCCAACTGGCGTGACCGCGCAAGTGATGCCGGGTACAGCTGAAACAGTGGTTGATGAAAACTTGTTGTCTCAACCTAAGCCCATCCCAGAGGATCTGGTTATTGAGGTGGAGAAGGATGTCATGCCGCAGGAAGAACCTACCCAAGATGAGTTGGTGACTGATGTTGAGAAGGATCTCGGTAAGCGAGTGGATGAGTCTGTAACACCAAATTTGGAAACAGGTTGTCTTGATTTGACGGAGCAAGCACATGAGCCGAGCCCGCTGCAAGGATTTGAAGCAGCGCTTAGTGGGAAGAAAGATGAAGTTGTAGCTGAGAATCCATCCAACTTCCAGCGCACGGTGGTTGATTCTACCATTTTTTATACTGACACTTCCGCCAGTGTTGGTGGTAACTCTGGTCATCAACGGAGAACGTTTTCCTCGCGCCCAGCTGACTCTTCTAGACCGTATCAGCCGCGTTGGGATATCCTGGATACAACTCGTTTTACAAATGCGCTTGATGCGCAAGAGTTTGTTATGATGTCCGTTCCTCCTGCGGAACGTGATTACCAGGATAGTGTTGACCGTCGCTCTCTATTCATTGACATGGCAATGAATCTTTCTCTTGGTGTCAGCGGTCTTGGTTCTCTTATCAGGCGTGAGAATGAGTTTCAAAGAGATTACCAGAATTTGAAGGATTCTGAAGCTGCGTTATTGAGGCGGGAGGAAGATTTCCAGCGTGCTCGTCATGACATTCGTGCCGAGATTGAGCATCATCAAAAGGTTGCTCGTGACGCTGTTGAAGAGTTGGAGAAAGTGAAGAAGGAGAAGGCTGATGCTTCGCATGCTTGGTCGGTAGCTTGTAAGAGGACTAACCTTGAGACTGAGCAATTGCGAGCCTCTATTAAAGAATTGAAACTTGAGAATGCCAATTTGAAGAAAGAGGTGGAGCAGAGCCGAGCAGCGTCCGAAGAGAAGCAAGCTGAACTTGCTGATGCCATTCAAAAGTATAATTCTCAGCATGATGAGCTTATTCGCGCCACTTCTTCTTTGTCTGATGTGGAGACCAAGATAAAGGAACTGACTTTGGAGAACGCCCAGATCCAGGAAGAGAAAGCCTTGGCGGAATCCTCTTGTACGCAGGCAAAAATGGAGTTAGACAAGGTGCAGGCTTTGTTTGAGCAAGCCACTGACCTGGCTGTTGCTGCCAACGAGAGGATTGCCTGGTTAATGGGCGATGGAGTTGCTGGGGTAAGTCATAAAATTTTCCTTTTGTATTCTGGCTATTTATTTATGAGTTTTGTTTTATGTGCTATCTTATTTTGCGCAGGTATTCAAGCGTGTTTGGAACGATCCTGCGCTAACAGAAGTGATTGCGCGCATCTCCAGTTCTTCCGTAAAACAAGGGATCAAGATCGGTTTCTCCGAAGGCTTCTGCCATCATGCTGAGGGCAAGGGAAAGGAATCCGGACCATATGAGAATGAATCATACGATGATGAGCTGCTCAAGGCCTATGATGATTACGAGCATCTGAAGTTCGAAGTCTTTGACCTGTTAGAAGCCTGCGCGAAGACTGATGATCCTGCTGGGGAGCTGCGCAATTATTTTATCAAGTCTGATCGTCTTGGTGCGGAGCTTGCTGAGAAAGCACAGATGGAAGAGAAGGCCAAAACGGTGGCAACTGATGCTGAAGCAGGAACATCCTCCGCTGCTGAAGGGAAACGCGCAGAGGGCGCTGGGAGTGATGATATCTCCCAATACTTGAACCTTTAGTATTTTATGTATGATGAACATTATTGGTGTACTTTGGTTGCATTTCTTGTCTTGAACACTTTAATTTTTGTGTATGTTGAACAGTGTGGCTTTCGTGATTTTTATATTCCACATCTGCATGGTAATCATTGGATGATGTCATCCTTTATGCATCTGACGCAGGTGGCTGTCAGTCTGCCTTTGATGTGACTGTTGTAACGGCGGTGGCAGAATGCCTGTCAGTCTTCCCTAGGGTAATTGAGTGGTTACCATTAATGGTAATTAATGGTTGTAACCTCTCTCCTCTATATATAGTAAGTGCATCTTCATAACTTTATATACTTAAAAATTTACACCATCTTCTCTGAAAAAATGGCGTCCAACTCTTCAAGCAATGTTCTAAATGCCAAGGAGATTTCAGCAGTGCAGGGTATTATCCGATTGTCCTGTTATCCTGATCATGATTGTTCTTCCACCGATGCTCTTGATCGTTTGGCAGAACATTGTTCATTCCTGCTTTCACAAGAGGACATGCGTCCTGATTATTTAGATGATCAGGGTACCTCTGATGGAAAGCCTTTAAAGATGAAGAAGCTATCTGAGCTGGGAGATGTGAAGAAGATGACCACCAAGAAGATTAGGGGTTAGGATATTTATCCTATATGGGAGTCTTTATGTATAAAGCTTTTTTCTTTTGAGTGGTTGTTGGATCACTGTGTCTATGGGGTTTTAGTTTGTAAGTTCCCCCCCTTTTTTTGGTAGTTTGGTATATGTGATAGTCGTCTATGATTTTGGTATGTAATCTGTGTTTGCTGACCACCAGTATGTATAAAAAATGCTTTTTGTAATATAAATGAACTTGGACATCAATTCCTTATTACAAAATTATTGTAGTAGGTTACATGTAGCATATACGTAACTGAGCTGCATTCCAGGTGCGTGGTATTGGCGAACCATCTAATCGTTCTAAGGCATACGCCCCTTTTCCCAATACTTCTTGAATTTTGTAAGGCCCCTCCCAAGTTGGGGCCAGCTTCCCTTGTTTTTCCGCATTTGAAGCTTCATTGTTGCGGAAGACAAAGTCACCGACGCGGAAAGTTTGTTCTTTGACCCGCGCATTGTAATATTTCTCTAACTGTCTTTTATATGCGGCTTCTCGGACACAAGCCGAATCTCTCCGTTCGTCTAGAAAATCTAGATTCATCCGCAGCTCTTTGTCGTTGTCTATTGTTTGCGCCAACAAAATTCTTGGGGAAGGGTTTGTAACTTCCGTTGGGATAACCGCTTCAGTTCCGTAGGTTAGGCTGAATGGTGTCTCCCCATTACTTGTTTTGGGAAGTGTGCGGTGGGCCCAAAGGACATGTGGTAATTCATCTACCCAACCGCTGCGCTTTGTTCCCAAGCGTGTTTTGATTCCTTCAACAATACTTCTATTTGCGCGTTCAACCTGACCATTGCCCTAGGGATGCGCCACAAAAGTGAAGATTTGTTTGATTTTCATGGAGTGAAGCCATTCTTGTAAGTGCTGGTCCGCAAATTGCGTTCCGTTGTCACTTAAATCTCCATGGGCAGTCCGAATCTGCAAATAATGAACTCCCATATAAATTTCTTGATGTTGCGCCCGTCGATTGTGGCTAATGTCTTCGCTTCTACCCATTTGGTGAAATAGTCAATGGCGACTATTAGGTATTTGACATTGCCTGGCGCGGTGGGAAAGGGTCCCACGAGATCGATGGCCCATTTCTGAAATGGCCATGCTGCGGTGACCAGTACCAAGTTGTTCTTTGGCCTGAGTGTTCCTGGTGCATGTCTTTGGCATGCGTCACATTTCCGCAATTCTTTAACTGCGTCAAGCTGCATTCTCGGCCAAAAGTATCCAGCATTCATAAGCTTAGCTACGACCATGCGGGGTCCTGCGTGAAGTCCACATGTACCCTCATGGATGTCTTTAATCAGGTATGTGGCTTCTGCGGAATCCACGCATCTGAGTAATGGTCCAAGATAGGACCGTCGGTATAAGATGCCATTATTTACTTCATAATGCAAGGATTTGTGTTGCAGCTTTCTTGCTTCCGCTTTGTCTGACGGGAGAACACCTTTGGTTAAGAAGGCCATTATTGGGGTGATCCAAGATTCTTTTCCTGTTTGGACCACGTTCACCTGTTTCGACGGAACAGATGGCTTAGCTAGTGTCTCTACTCGGATATCTTTTGCCATGTGGTCGAATGCAGTTGATGCCATTTTGCTCAAAGCGTCCGCTGGCTTATTCTGGCTTCTGCGAACATGGATAACTTTGCAGTAAGGGAAATCATTCATTAGCTCTTTGGTATGCTGCAAGTATAGGACCATGGTCGGTTCCCTTGCTTCATACGTGCCGTCAATGTGATTGGCGACTAGCATTGAATCAACATGCGCCTCAATGTGTTGCGCGCCCATCTTTTTGGCGATCCGCAGGCCAGCAATCAGAGCTTCATACTCTGCCTCATTGTTTGTTGTTTGGAACTCGAGCCGAATTGCATAAGTGTACTCTTTTCCCTCCGGTGTTAGTAAACGTAGGCATGCGCCAGCGCCCTCGTCATTACAGGCTCCGTCTGTGTATAACTTCCATATCTGGGTTTCATCGGGCGTGATCGAATTGGATGATGCTTCATTGGTGCACTCTTCAACTTTGTCTGTTGGGACCTCTGTTATGAAGTCCGCAAGAACTTGTCCTTTGAAGGAGGGTCTTGCTTTATACGAAATTGAGTGCTCCCCCAATTCTATTGCCCACTTTGCCAAACGCCCGGAGAGTTCTGGTTTGCGCAAGATATCATTGATGCGGAAATCTGTGAGGACGTTGATTGGGTGTCCTTGAAAGTATCTTCGCAATCTTCTTGACGCGTGAATTAGTGCAAGGTCCAACTTTTCCATTGTCGAATAGCGTGTTTCCGCGTCTAGAAGCATGCGGCTGACATAATAGATCGGGGTTTGTACCCCTTTCCGGTCAACCATGAGAACTGCCCCAATTGCCTTGTCTGTCACGGACAGGTATAAGGTAAGTGGTTCTTTTGGTAGTGGAGCTGTGAGTGTTGGCAAGTTGCCCAAACATTACTTCATATCTTGGAACGCTGTTTCTGCCTCATCCGTCCAGTTGAAGTTGGACTTCTTCAAACAATTTTTTAATGTGTCAACGAAGGGGAACGATTTGGATGCGTAGTTCGACAGGAACCTATTTAAAGCCACGAGTCGTCCCATTAGTGTTTGTACTTCCTTGACTGAAGATGGGGATGGCATCCGCTCAATTGCTTGAACTTTCTCTGGATTTGGACGAAATCCATCTTTTGTTACTACAACTCCGAGAAACTTTCCTTCCTCCATCCCGAAGGAACATTTTCCTGGGTTGAGCTTCATCCGCACGCTTCGTGACTGATCAAAAGTTTTCTGTATGTCACGTAACATTTGATCTTCTTCTCTGCTTTTGATCACCAGGTCGTCAACATATACTTCTAGGTTTACACCGATTTGCTTGACAAAAGCGGTGTCCATTAGTCTTTGATACGTTGCCCCTGCATTTTTCAGCCCAAACGGCATTTTAGTGTAACAAAAGGTACCCATATCTGTGCGGAAGGCAGTTTTGTCCTCGTCCTCTTTGGCCATTTGTATCTGGTGATAGCCTTTGTAAGCATCGAGGAAGCATTTGAATCTGTATGGCGCCAAAGAGTAGACTTTTAGGTCGATCTCGGGCAGTGGGTAACAGTCTTTTGGGCATGCCTTGTTTAAATCTTTATAATCGACGCACATGCGCCATGTGCCGTTAGACTTCCCCACCATGACTGGGTTTGCTACCCATGTTTGGTATTTGCTTTTGCGCAATATACCGGCCTTCAGAAGTTCCTCCACTTGCTCGTTCATCGCCTTTGTTTTTTCTGGCCCCATGCTTCGTTTCTTCTGAACAACAGGTTCCGCATTCTTGTAAACATTAAGCCTGTGCTCCGCAATGTGTCGCGGAACTCCGACCATGTCTGATGGTTTGAATGCGAAAATGTCCATATTCTTTGTCAGCAGTTGTTTTAGGTGAGTGCGAATGGGGTCGGAAATTGCATGGCCGATGACAACTGTTTGTTCCGGGAATAGAGGGTTAATAACCCATTTTTCCGGCTCGGTCCGAACAGTTGGTTTTGCTTGCTTTGAAGGGCTTGATGTTTCTGTTGCATGACACGTTTTGTTTCCCCTGATAAACGCGACTCCTGTTCGCGTCAGAAAACCCATCATCTGGTGTGGCGTAGAAGCATTACAATTGAACTTTGCCAATCTTTCTCGTCCGAGTAGGATATCATGTGAAGAATTGACGGGGAGCACGGTGAAGTCGCACGTTTCTGTGCGTGAGTGTTTCCCGTCTGAGAGTGTTACCGGGAAAGTGAGCGTGCCCAATGGGTAAATTTATTCATGGATGAAACCGGAGATCGGCTCCGTTGTTGGTATTATTCTTTTCTTGTCCTCATCATCCAGCTGGTCAAAACACTGCTGGTACATGATGTCAGTGCTGCTGCCATTATCTAAGAACATGTATCGTGTTCGATAATGACCAACAACCCCTGTTATGATTAACGGAGCTGTGGAGCATGCTCCACCTTTTACCCTTGGCATAATCACTTGTTCCTCTTTCCAGGAATCATTCTTCGCCTCTATGAAGGTACGCTTATGACTTGCGTTCCTGTGAATCATGTTGCACGTGCTGCGAGAGGCACTATATATGTGATGCGCATTGAGATTGCGTATCTTCTTTTGGGAGGGTTCTCCTGTTTCTGTGTTGTCCCTCTGTTTTCTTCTCATGTTTTTTACAAGATGTGTCAATTGACCTGATTTGATTGCGTTTTCGATTTCCATTTTCAAGCTGTAGCAGTTGTCCGTCATGTGACCGTGGTCCTCGTGGTATTCACAGTACTTTGATCTGTCCACGTTTTTCCTGTCACTGCGGAGCTCTTGTGGCTTTGGAAACTGGATCTGCTCTGTTTTTAACACCTCGGATGGTGTTTTGGACAATGGTGTCCAATCATAGTTCTTCTTTGAATGCCCTTTGTGGTCGCGGGACCCTCTTGAGCTCAGCATGTTTCTTGCATCTTGCGAGGACGAATATTTTCCTTCCTCCGCCGTTCCTGATATTCTTGACCAAACGGACTGTTTACCCTTCCCTCTGCTATTTGAAGGTCCATGATGACTGCCACCTTGTTGTGTGTTTTTGTTGCGGTGGAAAGAGCGTTCTGAGGACGCGTAGACTTTGGCGGCCTCGATTACCTCATCCCAGGCTTGTGACACGCCGTCTTTGCCGGTTAAGCACTTCATCAGATCATCATTTCTTACCCCGTGAATAAAGGCTGCACGGGTAAGCTCTTCTCCGCATCCCAGCTGGAGCGCTTCCTTGTTGTATCTGACTATGTAGTCTTCCAAAGACTCATTATCGTTGCGCGAACACAAGAGGATGTGAGCCTTGTCCTTCTTATGTTTGCGCAAATGAGAGAAATGGTTTTTGAATTTTCTAATTAAATCATCGAAGTCAACGAGACTTCCAACCGGCAAACTCTCGTACCAAACTCTAGCTGCTCCTGTTAGTGTTTGTACAAATAGGTGACACCAGGCTTGCACTGGCCATAATTTCGAGCTGCCAGCGCAATCGAATGCGTGCAGGTGATCATCAGGATCACGCAGACCGTCATATCTTCCGATAGTACTTGGTAACTTGCATTCTTGTGGCATTGGTGCCTCTGCAATCCTTGCGCAGAACTTCGAACGTTCTACGAAAGTCTTTGGTCTGTATGGCTTGTACAGATCATCATCTTTAGGGGCCAAGCTACTGGCAGCAGTTTTGGCATGCTGTTTCTTACTTGTATCGTGATATACTTCATCTTCAGATTCGTAGCCGTCTGGTTCACCGTTCAGGTTGACAGGGTCCTAGCCGTGAGTATTTCTACCACGGCCTCCACCACGTACCGCCTGACGATGTCCCTTTGCGTGACGACCACTGTTGTTCTTCTGTGGGGATTCTGAATCATCCCCACTCAAGTCGAAACTTAACGCCTTCTGAGTCTTGAGTTTTGCTTGTTTCATTACCATCTTCTGGTAAACAGCAATCGTCTTTGAGTTTTGTTGGGCTAACCATTCATCCGGGTCAACCGAAGAAAGGTTGTCATGTGCCTTTTTTCCTCCGTTTACTCCTCCTCTTATTGGGTGGAATTGGAATGTTGAGGCTTGTTGTCTCTGAGCCACATTCTTGGTAACTGTGTTTGGTGTTACGTCTTGAACTTCTTCGTTGACTGTGGCCTCGACATCGGTGTTGTTGTTTCCATCCTTTGAGAAAGCCATTGTGCTAGTTTGAAGGATTGTTGTAACCGTAAGGGATGACGCCAATGAAGAAACAAATAGTCTCACCACCGATTAAGGATGATAAGATTATGAGTTACTACAGGGTTGATCCTTCACTAACAGCTACGGCTTGGAGATACCTGCAAATAAGAGTGAAAGCGTGGGTGTGGAGACGACTACACAAGGTAGTTGTTTATGACAAAAACGGGGTGAATGGGGATACTATCTAGTATGATAGCTCTCCAGGTCAGTAGAAAGTGTCCTCTCCTATTGGGGGTGTGACCCCTTTTATAGGAGAGTCCGTATGCCACCATTACCCAAGTCCTAACCATGGTTAGGTTGTCTCCATCACCCTTAATTATGTTAATAAGGTGATATATGGAAAGCTAAATTGAAGGGAATAGTGGAATCGAATACCGCCTTAACTGGTGTAGTTACGTGATTCATGCATGGCTATTGACCATGCATGATATTCGCCTTGACCGGTATATGACCGACCTTTGACTGTTGACTGTGCATTTAATGAGCTTTGACCAAATCCTGCGCATGGCTTTCTTCCGCGCGCCAGTATTGTGCCGAGTTTGGGTATGCAAAATGGTGTATTCAGTACCCAATCCCATCAGATTCTTTTTATTATAATTCAATTTATGCATTGATGTTTCTGTTGTTATGTGTTTTAATTGATATGAAGGTGTTTTATATGAATTAGTTTTTTTCACAGTGATATAGTGTTTTATACATACAGATAGTGTTTTATATTTAAAGTAGATATTTTATTTTTTTCACATAGCGTTTGGTGTTTTATTATTCATGTCAATGGCGTGCGTTAGTCACACATGGTGTTTTTATCAATCATAATTTTTATGGTATATAAAATAAAACACACCAATATGATCGTCTTTGAAATAAAACACAATGATATGAATGTAATACAAACTTTAAGATAAAAATAAAACACAATGATATGAAAATTGATACATTAAGTGACCTACAATTCTCAGAATCATGTATTGAACACCACAATACACACATGCTTTCTAAAATAATAACAGATAGAGTTTTGAAAAAACACAACATGCTTTTATCCTAAGTGTTTTGCTGGGAACAAAAACATGCGTTAAAACACAAAAGAATTGTCCATGATTCGACTAAAACACAACAGTATGATATTTGAATTATGTGTGGAGATGATGATGAATTTTGACACGTGAATAACTGATTCTTTTATAAAGAATGCAGTAAAAATCGTGTGATGTAAACAAATCATAGACAAAATCCCTATTATCACTCAAAATTAATAACAAAATTAATTAGAGAATTATCTACTAAAAATAAGTTTAGGTATACAATTTACAATGATGCCCTTCTAGTTAAAATAAATAGATGCGATATGTCACTCTATGGTTGGTTCTCACACTTCTCACAAATAATAGGTTTTGTATATGATTCTAAACCTATATATATATATATATATATATATAGGTAAAAAAAGTTTTTTTTTTAATTTGGTCAAAATGACCGTTGGCTAGCCAACGGCTAGCTGTTTAACCTCGTGATGGCCATCACGGTTTAAGAAATCGCGGCCGTGAATTTTTATAGGGGGCGGTGTTTTGCGTTAACCACGCCATCACGACGGCCCTATCGTGGACCGCCCCGCCTTCTCTAAGACCAAACGAAGTGGGCGTGGAAAAGGGGGGAGGGGGAACACCGCCCTGCCTTGGCGTGGAAAGCTCCACCGGCGTGGGGCAATTTTTGTTAACCTAACTCACAAAATAATAATAATAATTTATTCCTTTCACCCCCAATGGTCTAAAAGACATATGTCTTTAACAAGTGAGCTAACCCCACAATGACAATTATAATATTACTATTTCTAAATTCACTGTTACAAATGAAGTCATTTATGGCAATGTAATAAACACCTCCGTACATAATAAAAATCTTTATTATACCGAATTAGAGAGTAGTTGAGAGTTCAAATAAGATGAAAATGTCTTGTAAGAAGAAAAGGAATAAGTTTAAACCAATAAAAATGCTCCATTAATATTTATATTAAATGTTTGTAAACCTCTAAAGTAGCTAATTAATGAAACTCATAACTTTTTTTTTCAAAATATATCCTTACAAAACAAATGTGGGATACTTTTAGGATGAACTTCAATATGTGTAGAATTAGTTCGAGATGTGTAAGATAAATTTATGGTGAATTTCAATGTGTATGATGAATATCAATATGTGTAGAATATATATATATATATATATATATACTTATATAATATAAAGCATAAGGGAAGGATGACGGTCAAATTTAAGTAAATACATTTTTTATGCTTATGGTACAACACTAAATGAAGTTAATTTGGGGGTAAAGTTGTCTTTTTAGCAAATACTAATGAAGTCATTCTACACAAATTTAAGAGTTTTTAAGTAATTATAATTAAGAGTGGTAATGCAAATAATATATAATCATCTAAAACTAATTAAGTGGATAATTGATTATTCAAATTAATACATAACTTCACCCAATAAAACCCAAATTAAAGGACTTTGATTTCCAAGAGTTTCTTTGCAAGTCATTAATTCTCATGAAGTGGAATAACCACCACCCTTCATATTTCATTTCTCTCGGGGGAGGGGGGGTAAAGTTATCTTTTTAGCAAATACTAATGAAGTCATTCTACACAAATTTAAGAGTTTTTAAGTAATTATAATTAAGAGTGGTAATGCAAATAATATATAATCATCTAAAACTAATTAAGTGGATAATTGATTATTCAAATTAATACATAACTTCACCCAATAAAACCCAAATTATAAGACTTTGATTTCCAAGAGTTTCTTTGCAAGTCATTAATTCTCATGAAGTGGAATAACCACCAGACCATTCATATCCCAAAGGCCCCTTTCATTTCTTTCACGCAACACACTAACATTCACATCTCTATATCTCTCTCTTTGTCCAATGATCAAACAATGGACTTCTTCAAAGCTAAGGAGCACAAATCATTACTAATTACCTTTAGTCCGGTAAGTACATATGAATCTTTTTATATCTTAGTCACTCTTGTTCAATTTCTATTGATAGTCTCTGATTTCTTGCGAAATTCCTAGACGCTTTTTCATGCTCTTCGACATCAGATCGTATGGGAAGCAATACTTAAAATATTGTGACATCAATGAAACAGGAATCTGGTACTTATCTCTTATCTTAATTCATGCATGTTGAAACCCCTTAATGAATTTAATAATCTATGAATTATGTTATTCTTTTTTTATTTCTGATTCTTATCATTATGCTGTCATGGATTCGAGCATCGACATATTCACTTGATAATGCTTTTTCGGAACTTAATCTTAGTAAGATACTCACGACCCTTTATCCGTAATCACTTATACTTTCATCAACATCATATGTATTAAATAGAAATTTCTAACAGTAATCACTGTCATTACTGATGAATTTGAGAAATACAATTTAAATTTCTTTTTGTTATGTCGGATTTGATATTTGGATGCTCTAATATTGTTTAGTTTCAAACAAACTACGGTTTCAAAAGTTAGCGTTGGATTTGCCTAATTACACATGTTATTTTTTTTCCTTTTGTCATAAAACATAATGGCAATTTGCAGATAATTGTATCAGATGTTTGGTAGCTTTAAGAACTATATTTTTTTTTGTTTTGCCTTTAATTAGGTCCACGCTGTTGTTCATCTAAATCTTCTAGAAGATCATTCTCATCAATATCATGACAAGATCTTTAATTTGGTTTGAAGATAATGTCTTAAAAATTTTTGCATTTTGGTAACTTGAAATATGACTCAAGTAGTGGTTGATTTTGTAAAAAAAATAAAATTGTAACTCAGTGTTAAAGCCATTTGTATACGCCATCCCCAACCCCAAGATCCGTATTTGTCACACACAAAAGGGGTTATGTTTTTAGTAATAAGGTATGAACTCTATATTTTGTTCTTTTTTTCATGAGTTATGCCACCTAATGTTGTTTTGTAGTTTTTTGGTTTTCTTTTTAGACATGCTTTTATGGGGTGTGAAACTGTAGAAGGAGTAAAGAAAGTGAAATGATTTTATGGGTTATTTAACTTTTTAGTTTTCTTTCATCTGTCTTCCTGAACATCTTGATAGCATCAGACATGTTGACATACTAAATAATGATAAACGATTTTTTATTTCTAAAATTTGCAGAATGGACTCTATATGACCAGGTAGTTATTGCTTCTTTATATATAGAAGTTATCATGTAGTAACACAACTTTTCACACGACCCTCGAATCACGAAATAACCTCGACACCTTAAGGATGCCTCGATCCATCATAAGTTAAAGTAGCCATTTGAAAACCAAATAATATTCAATTTTGGGAGACAATCACTTCAATTGTCAAAATCAATTTGTTATGCATTTAAACAAACAATTGGTAGGTTATTAAACTCTAGCATAAAATTTTGAAATTGAGACAATGTTTAGTAAAATTTGTGTGTTTAAAAAGGATAAAGTATAAACATCCTGTTAAAAGAAACGTGACATAAGAAAAAGTTGAACGACGTTATTTGCGACACATGAATGCTACAAGACAATCTAATTCAGAGTGTTTGGATGCAAAAAATAAGGATAACTGATTCTATCTACAATGCAGAAGCAATTAAAAGGAATGTGATAGATTATCGTCTCCGTTGCGACGTGTAGGTTCTCACTACAGTATCTCGCTCGCATAAACGATTTTTTTACCAAACATATACGTAGGGGCTCACACGCGATTCTCCCGCAGCAACGCACGGGTTCCTCGCCAGTATATATATATATATATATATATATATATATATATTAAAGACTAATTTCTTTTTAATCCTGTAGTCTTTGGGACTTGAAGCAAAGACCTCCCACAACCTAAGTGTTTTAAAGGCTTTGCCTTTGCCAATGGACCACCACCTCATTGGTATGTGTAGGATATATGTATGATAAATTATGATATGTGTAGGACAAAGTGATTTTAACTAATTAATTAGATAGAGATTAATTAATGTTAGAAGAGGTACATTATTTAATGTTTGGTCAATATGTCATTTGTTCTTTTCTTCTCAAATTAAGTTTTCTTCTCAAATGATCATTCCCCTTATAGGTGTTATGATTTGCCAACTCCTTCAACATCTAATAAGCTTTCTATTTATACATTAGAGGACACCCTAGTAATGTTACTAAGGGTAATTTCTCCCTTCAAGAAATCCTTAAGGATATAATTGTAATTGATCAAATGTATATATAATAAATAAGTTTATTCTAACAAAGAATTATAAAGAAATTAATCATAGTAAAAAAGGAAAAAAAAAAGGTGAGAATAAAGACCTACCGCCTCATGACTTATTTGTGATATAAACCTTAGGCCCAATGCAAAATGAGAAAGGTTGCGGCCCAAAGTAAGATATTAGAGAAGCAGCCCAAAATATCATCCGATCGGGCCTTGTAGCATTTCGCGACCCAAATCCCTATCCGAATTCGAAGCCACCCGAACGTTACCATACTAGCAGCTAGGGTTGTTCATTTTTTCCCTAAACCCGAAACCCGAATCTGAAGCCACCCAAACAAAAGAATATCTGAAAAACCTGAAACCGAATAACCAAAGCCCGACCAACCCAAACCTTAAATGGTTCAGTTCTTGGGTCACTTTTTCCTAACCAAAAACCCGATATACCTAAAATCCAAAATCCAAACTAACCCGAACCCGAATAACCCAAACACATACCAACCCGAACTCTAAATGATTCGGTTATCGGGTCACTTTTTCCCTAACAAAAAACGAAACAACCCAACCCAAAAAACCCGAAACTCAAGGGAAAAACCCGAAGAACACCCACGTATTCAAATGACTATGACATATTTAGAAGCACCATATTCAAACTTAAGCCACAAATATACTTATGACCTTAACTTATATAAGGGTGTTAAACGGATTGTGTCTATAGGTTGGCAGAATCAACCCGAACCCAAGAAATTTTTATGAACCCGAACTCGACCTAAACCCAAAATTCGTGTCATACAGATAAACCCAAACACTACGTGAATATTTGTGAGTTGACCCGAAAACAACTTCTTCAACTCGAAATGTTTTTGTTTTGTTTTGTTATTTATTTATTTATTTATTATTTTTTTTTGCAAATTGATATATTAAAATTAAAATGCTTCTACAAAGCACAAAGGTATATATTTTATAACAAAATTTTATATCAATTACTCTTTTTAAAGTTATAGTAATCAAATACCCACCCAATTTAATTTATGACATAAAACATATTGTAAAAAAAAATATATATATATAATACAAATGGGTTCGACGGGTCAACCCGCAAACCCTCCCAGGTTGACACGAGCCCGGCCTGTTTAGCTAAATGGGTTCGCAAATTCAAGCTAAACGGGTCAACCCGCAAACCCACACCCATGAATTCCGTGTTAGGTTTGTGTCATATAAAAAATTCAACCTGATTTATTATTTAAAAATGATGACCATTAAAATAAATATAATAAATAAGATTATTCTAACAAAGAATTATAAAGAAATTAATCATAGTAAAAAAAAAGGAGAATAAAGACGACCTGCTGCTATGACTTATTTGTGATATAAACCTTAAGCCCAATGCAAAATGAGAAAGGATGCGGCCCAAATTAAGATATTAGAGAAGCAGCCCAAAAGGTCATCTAACTGGGCCTTGTTGCAGTTCGCGACCCAAATCCGAAGCCACCCGAACGATACCATACTAGCAGCTAGGGTTGTTCATTAATTTCCTAAACCCGAAACCCGACCCGAAACCGAAGCCACCCAAACGAAAGAATACCTGAAAAACCCGAAACCGAATAACCGATCAACCCAAACCTTAAATGGCTCAGTTATGGGTCACTTTTTCCTAACCAAAAACCTGATAAACCTAAAATCCAAAATCCGAACTAAACCGAATAACCCAAACTCTAAATGGTTTGGTTATTAGGTCACTTTTTCCCTAACAAAAAACGAAACAATCCGAATAAAAAAAAAACCCGAAACTCGAGGGAAAACCCCGAAGAACACCCACGCATTTAAATGACTATGACATATTTAGAAGTAACATTCACATATTTAGAAGTACCATATTCAAACTTTAGCCACGAATATACTTATGACCTTATCTTATCTAGGGGTGTTAAATGGGTTGTGTCTATAGGTTGACAGATTCAACCCGAACCCAAGAAACTTTTATGAACCCGAACTCGACCCAAACCCAACTCGTCATACAAATAAACCGAAACACGACATGAATATTCGTGAGTTGACCCGAGAACAACTCCATCAAATCGAAATGTTTTTTTTTAAATTGATATATCAAAATTAAAATGTTTCTACAAAGCACAAAGGTATATAATACAAAAACATTTATATCACAAAATTTTATATCAATTACTCTTTTTAAAGTTATAGTAAATAACCACCCAATTTAATTTATGACAACATATTGTAAAAAAAATACACTAGGGTTCAACAGGTCAACCCGTAAACCCACCAAGGTTGACACGAATCCAACCCGTTTCCGCAAACCCACGCCCATTTATTCCGTGTTAGGTTAGTGTGGTGTAAAAAATTTACTGCCCTCATTTTTTAGAGTAACAAAAATGAGGTATCCAAAGACATGAAAAAGCTACAACATGTCTGCCAGCAAAGCATAAGATTAAGTTCAAATGTAAACATCTTTTGGGTAGGTTTTGGAATATTTATCTTTAATTAAACTCAATGTAACATCTATCTTTAAGTAGCCAAACCAGGCATCTTGCAAATGGGGCAAATATTTTTCTGTGCCAACCACTGTTTGATGCAATCTGTGTGGAAATCATGTCCACAATCCAAGGTTCCAATATTGTCCCCAGTGCCATAATCCTCCTGCAAAAAAAAAAAAAAAAAAAAAAAAAAAAAAAAAGATTAAGAAATGGGACTGGCCTCAGGTGGGTACCGGACCAAGAAAAGATTTATTTTCATATGTTGGACCAACAACCGGACTGTGCTACCCGACTCTGGTCTGGTCTAGTCTATGTGAGAGATCGCGTCGCTTTGTGGACGTGGCATCGACCACATCCCCAAAATTATTAACCAAGAAAGGAAAAAAAATCCAAGATTGGGATCTTAGGGTACCAAACCGAACCAAGAACTGATTTATTTTCATACCATGTATCAAAAAGTGGACCGGGCATAGCCTTTCCCAGTCTGGTCTGGTCTGTGGAAGATGGCAAGGCTTTGGAGACATGGACCAGACCAGAAAAAAGATCCAAGATTGGGATCCGAGGTGGAGATTTAAATCCTTTTTTTGCATGATTAAATAAAATGTTTTTATATCATACAAAAAGTTCTTTTTTGCATGATTAAATACCTAAAGTTCATTAAAAAGGAACCTTTTGTTTACATTTAAATCCACAAGAACTTAATCATGTAAAATGATGTCTAGCTCAAGCGTCGTTAGCTTTTTTTTGACAATTGTCCTTTTTGATTTATATTAACCAAATTATTAGCCCTAAAAATGAAAATGCTTGAAATAAAACTCCTTCTCACCTGACATATGCAACACGGTTCTATATTTTGAGTTGAAATCGCCATAAAAGCTATGTGTTTTCTTTGTTTCATTGACTTCAGAATGACGTCTTCACTCAGCCCAGTGTTAACATTTCCTATACGTTCTTCCAATGCTAGCAGTTCCTGTAATAATTATTGTAAATTTAATAATAATGTAAATAAGGGGAGAAGTTCTAAAAAGAAAAAAAATATATTATATATATGCTCATATTTACCTCATATGACATATTATCAACATCCAGTCTCAGGTCACGGTGCCTGTCATGCAACTCAGCAACGCCATTGATAAAAGGATCAAAGAGCATATAATCCTGGCATAAGTCATTGGTTCAAAATCTAATATTTGGGTTATGTAAGTTTAGTTTATCTTTTTTTGCACTTGGTACGTAAAACAGTAAGAGAAATGGTAGTGAAACCAAGGAAGACAAAATCAAACCTCGGCTCGTAAATTTTCACCCCTTCGCATTGCATTCAACACTTGTCGGATCTGTTGCATCAATGATAAAAATCATGAAACTGAAAAAAAACTTAAATAAATCAGGAGGAAGAAGAACACAGAAAACAGAACATATAAATAACTAAAAAACAATTACGTGTTTGTACGTAGAAGAGATAATTTAATATAAATGGCAATAGTTCAATCAAAACATTTTGACAGCTTGACCCACCCGTAAAAATAAAGTATGTTAACCACCCAGATTCATGCCATCAACATATTTGTAATAATTTTATGTGCAAGTCGGTAACTTCAACCTGATTTATTATTTAAAAATGTTGACATTGCAACATCATGCAACGTATACGTTCCAAATAACCAAAACTATATATTTCTAGCAAAAATGGAAACCTTTTAACACCCTGAACAATATCTTCCACATATTGTCCATTCCTTGACCCGTTGGATGCAATTTGCGAAGTTAAAGCTCATGTTGCAAAGAAAGCTGCATTTTGATACTTTCTAAATAAAAATTGATATGCTCGTTGCAAAAGTTACAACTCTCTTGCCTTCTAAACAATCTAATAATGCATATTCAAATTTCAAACCGTGTTAGCTGCCTATCTAGTAATAAGTATCTTAGATTAACTTGCTGCAACAAATTAAAAAGTACATAAATGTGTAGAAGTTACATCCCCTAGAGTAACTTATGATAACGGAACAATATCAAGTTATAAAAGTTCACGACCAATTTAAATAGCTTCAGTGTTTCTTTATTCAATTGAGTAATTTTGGTCCATTTTAGTTTTCAACGGTAAATGATGTAATCCTAAATGTTACAAGTTCATGTTCATGTTCAAGTCAAGTATTTAATCTAAAAGGAAGTGTTCAGTATACGTTCAGAAGGGGATGGCGGTGCAGTTTGTTGCCCGTCTACCAGCTATCCTTATGTAATTTGCCCTTTATTAATATAATTAGTTTATTTATTACAAAAAATAAAATAAAAAAATCCTTTAAACAGTTCAAGATGTATCATTTGAACACCTCAAGTAGTCAAGTGTATCATCATTGTGGAATTACTTGATCTCAAAAATCAAAATGTTACGGAAACATTATATATGGAAGCCACTCATGTATTGAACGTACACTATAGGCCACCCAACTATGCATCCCAGTCTTATTTATACCAGTTCAATGTAACTAGTGCTTTTTTAAAACTTTTACAATATTTTTGTATGTTTTAAGCTTGATTTGGCAATATGAAACCAGATACATACTTGGGTGGCCTATAAATGTAGTTTCAGTATACGGGTCGCCTTAATATATAAAAAGTTCACTACTTGTGTGGCCTCCACATGCATTTTCTCATATATCATCCTGTGTTGCAAAAATAAAAATAAAAAATTAAAAAAACAATAAGGAGCACAAACCTCAGATACCAGCCTTTGTCTTCCCTCAATGTCAGCAGCTAAAGCTCGCCAATCATCACCCGGTACCTCCATCAATAAAGCAGACCTTGAAAATGATGAATAGTTATGCCTCTGAATATTATTATCTTCCGAAGTAGAAGAAGAGCCGGCAGAAACCTGAGGAAAATGCCCTCCATATTCCACATCAGCAGATGGAAAAAGTGTCCAAGGTGGAAACTCAGACGATCTTTGCTGACTTGGCCTTGTGTGGTTATTATGTTGAGGTGTCCATACACCATCAAAACCACGAGAACCGCTTGAACCACCACCACCACCGCCACCGGTAGCTAAGCTCCAACTAGTAGGATCTTGTACCAAATTTCTACTCTCAGATGGTGGAATAAAATTATGAATTTGCACATTGTTTCGTAGCAAGCTTGGCGAACTCCTGCTTCTTGAACTGATACCACTACCCCAAGGAAAAGGATGCGCATTTCTTGGAATATTTGGAACATGCAATAACGGCAGTTGTTGATTTGAATGATTACCGACTTGCCCTTGATCCAAAAACTCATTAAGCAAAAGTTGTCCACTAGATGTTTGGTGAGACGAACTACCATTTGGACGCCTAGTAGGGTTTCCGGTTGATATATTATTATTACCAACACTGCTATTAATATTATTATTATCATTACGAAGTAAGCCTCTAATGCCAAAATGTGTTGGTGTTGGTGAACTTTCCGGAACTCCAACTCTAGTGTTTGAAGGCTCATGACGGTTCACCGGAACAGAGTTGACTAGAGCTGATGATATACTTAAGCTTCTAGAAGGTTCTGGAAAGCAACTAGAACCGACACCAAGGGCTTGAGTAGATGTGCCTTCTAGGGATTTTCTTTTATAAGATAAGCCCCAATCACCTAAAGACGAGACCGACCCATATTCAGAAGAACGCCCCATGCCATCATCATCACTATCCGTAGCCTCAAACCCAACATTTAAATTTACATTCAAAGGAATATGATTGGAAACGGGGCGTTGTTCTAATCTCGAATCATGACTGGCTGAATTTGACAAGTGTTGACTATTATTAGAAACCTGACCTTGTAAACTAGCTCTAGAGCTTGATTCACCGACATCCCAGCTTCTGAAACTTCGAAAATCATTACGACCGTCTGTATTCACACAATTGAAATTTAGCTCGTTGGAAAGATCATTATTTAACAACCGTCTTTCCATAGGAGATAGCATGTTATTCCAATCATCAGTTTCATCCATGCCGTTGGAGTTTGACCCCTGGTTAAGGTCAACAGTCCCTGGAAAAGGGTCGAAAACACTCCTTTGACCTTGCATTAGGTCACAATTATGAGATTAACCAATATGGTAACCACAAAAAGGTAGTTGGCAATTCTTCACTCTTATTGGATGCATAAAAGCACCAAAGAATTAATGGGATAGTGTTCCTGCGGTTTATACGTCATTAGTGCAGAATTAAGACTTAATGTATCAGAATACAGGATTTGATCATTCAAGAAACAAAGTAATACAGACAACTTAGTCAAATTAGCAACATTTTAACCAAATGAACCATCAACTACTGCAAAAATTATATCAATCTAACTGTTTTTACGAATTAAATTAAAATCCAACTCAGTTACATAACCTTAACATCAAAGCGTAGGACGCTAATTCTATATTATCTGTAAAATAGAAAATGGAAGTAGAGCACAAAGCAAGTATGGTAAAGAACAAAGGCTTTTATTTTTCTATTTTTAGTTCTTACATGAGTCAATGTTTAAAAGTACGGATCGAGCCTCAAGGCGGACTTAAAAACCATATATATCTTATAAAAAATAAAATACTAACTAATTTCATCATCAAATTCATAAAAAAAAAAAAAAAAAAAAAAATCAAAAACAGGCATTAAAAAGACATGGAACGTTTAAAATTGACATAAAAAGTCCAAAACATCAAAATTCCCCGAGGCACAGGTTTTCTTAGCGCTTGAGCCCTATGAGGCGCACATACAAAAGAACTACCTGAGGCGCCTTCTCATACTTGTTTCTCGGGTGCCTTGCCTTGAGGTGTGCGCCTCAACCATATTTTAAAACTATGACATGAGTAAAACTCAAAGTTTTAATGAAGATATAAAAGCTCAACAATATTACACTGTCAGAAAAATAATGAATACAAATGCAATATTACAAACCTTACTTTTCAGCATCAAAAATGACCTTAGAACAATTTCAAACCTTGATTAAAAAAAATAATAATAAATAAATAAAATAATAATAATAATAATAATAATAATCATAATAATCACACTATTCCGAAAAAGGGCAAAATTCTGAGCTAATTTTTTTAATCATAAACGGCATTTTTCATTCCATGAATGTGAAAATTACATCAAAATAGTAGGTAGGCGGCAACAAGCGCAGCCTCCCCTTTCTTTCTGTGTGGCATATATATTGTTTTAGACTTAATTCAATAAAAAAAAAAAAAATCCATCCATGTTAATAAAAGTAGAGCAGAAAACAAGTATAGTAAATAACCAAGACATAAATTTCCTATTTTTAGTTATAACATGAGCAAAACTCAAAGCTTCATGAAGAAACAAAAGCCAAACAATATTATATTGTCAGAAAAATTATAAACACAAATGCAATACTACTAAAAATCTTGAATTTTGCTACATCAAAAATATAACCTTTATTTAATAATCACACTCCATCATTTCTATAAAAAAAAAAAGGGCCTAAACTTTGACCTAATTTATCATAAAGATTATCTTTAACATCCATTTTACTAGTTTAGTTTATCATCTAGAAGCAGTATAGCTACAGGAAGAACACATACAAGATATTTTGGATTAAAAAATAAGTAAAAAAATGAAATAAAATAAGAAACCCATAATAAATTAACAAACTTTATAGATCTTTTTATATCATCGAAAACAATGACAAAAATATTAATAACAAAATGATGAAAAAAAAGAAAAGAAACCGATGATGGGAATGAAGAGAAAAGGGTACCGATTGATTAGTTAGACTACATGGTATGGGGAGCGGCATTGGGCCGGCGACGCCAAGCCGGGCCGGCGAACACCGCCCCCCTGGGGCGGCATCGGCAAAGGAGGCAACAGCTTGCCGTTCAAGCCGGGCCTTGGTCATGCATTGGGAAGTGTGATTTGACCGTTGGGCTTGTGGACCGTTTGAATAAAAAAAAAAAAAAAAAAATCAACCAAATAAATTTTTAAAAAACCTATTTAAACCAAACAAATCCAACCTTTTTCACCACAACTTTTATAAACTCTCTCACACTTTTATAAACTCTCTCCCACTTTTATAAAATTTCTCAACCTTCTTCACCACAACCATGTCGTTATCATCTTCTACGACGTCTTCGTCTTCTTCGGGTTCGTCGTCTACAAACGAAGCCGTAAATTTTGTTATAAACATCGTGGGGCAAGCGGCGCAGATTATTGCCGAGGATCTAGGAGATGAAGGCGATTCAGCACCTCGAACTAGGAAAGCGGCTATAAATAGAGACCGAGAGGGTAAGTATTATATTTATTTTGTAATTTTAATTTGTTTATATTTTTGTATATATATAGTATAATTTATTTGTGTTTATATTTTTGTAAATATATTGTAGATTTTTTGTGTGTTTATATTTTTGTAAATATATTGTAGATTTTTTGTGTGTTTATATTTTTGTAAATATATTGTAGATTTTTTGTGTGTTTATATTTTTGTAAATATGTGTAGGTGCCCATGATAGATTGGTGGCCGATTATTTTGCCGACGAAGCGTTATACTCGGCGGAATTATTTAGGCGTCGGTTCCGAATGAGTAAAAGATTGTTCACCCGTATAGCCGATGATATGGCTAACTTCGAGCCATTTTTTACCTTACGATACGATGCAAGAGGGAAAAGGGGGTTCACCACCCTACAAAAATGCACGGCGGCACTTCGGCAACTAGCGTACGGGACCACGGCGGATGCGTGGGACGAGTATTTAAAAATGTCGGAAAGAACTGCACGAGAGTGTCTGTACAAGTTTAGCAAGTGTGTGGTGAAGCTTTACAGCAAAAAATATTTGCGAAAACCAAACTCCAGTGAGGTCCAACAATTGTATCAGTTTCACCACCAACAACATTGTTTTCCAGGAATGCTCGGTAGCATTGATTGCTACCATTGGCCTTGGAAAAACTGCCCCGTAGCATGGCGCGGAATGTTCAAACGAGGGGATCAAGATTATCCATCAATAATATTGGAGGCGGCGTGTTCACAAGATCTATGGGTTTGGCATGCTTTCTTTGGCATTCCTGGTTCGAATAACGACATTAATGTTATTAACCAGTCGCATATTTTTGACGATGTCATAAAAGGCACCGGTGCGGAAACTAGCTTTACAGTATCGGGGGTGGAGTATAGGCGCGGTTATTATCTTGCTGATGGAATCTACCCACCTTACTCGACGATCGTTAAAACTATTCACCACCCGTCCGATGAAAAAAGAAAGAAATTTGCCAAGTATCAAGAGGCGGCAAGAAAGGACATTGAACGATTTTTTGGTGTTCTACAAGCAAGATGGCACATCATTTCACACCCGGCACGTATGTTCACCCCTAAAAAATTACGTTACTGTATGTATGCGTGTATCTTGTTGCATAACATGATACTTGAAGACGAAGGCGCCGCCATTTGTGTGTATGACGAGAATGCCCCGCCGGAGAATACGGTGCCTGTCAACCCACATCAACAAGATTTAAACCAGTTCTCGTTACATAACGAGTTCACGCATAAAAATCTTCAAGCAGACTTGGTTGAATATATTTGGAACAACGGGCAAGAGTAGATTATTTGTATTTTTTTTTTTATGTCGAGTATGTTACTTTAGTTTTAGTTATTTTTTTTTAATTATTTTTAATGGTTTTATGTAATATTTACTTTTTAATATTAATATTAGAATATTTACTTTTTATTGTAACATTAATATTATTTAATTAAAAAAAAAGAAAAAAAAATGAAATAGCATTAATGGATGTTGGGCCTCCTCCACACCCCTAGGAGCATCATCCTAAGGATGCTCCTACCCCACGCTGACGTGGCAGGTGAGGTGGAGGCAAGGCATGGATGATGGGCCTCTACCACACCTAATGGTCTTAGTCATTGGGAATGGATGGTGGAGATAACGAAAGAAGGGATTGGTGAGAGAATAGGGGCTCATTGTGGGCTGAGGAATCGATACATGAAGTGATGGAATGAAGAGAGAGAGAGAGAGAGAGAGAGAGAGAGAGAGAGAGAGAGTGGTTGGGTTTATTTGTTGGGGGTGAAATGTTAATGGGAAGAAGATGATGAAGAAGAATACAAGATTATTATTAGTGTTTTTGGTGGGTTTATGGATGAGGTGTGGAATATGCTCATACTCATACCAACTCAATTTGAGATCATCTTTCAACCCTTGGATGGTTTTTTTACGGAATCCGGCTATTCACACTCCTCATCTTCTATTTCAACTCCTTTGAAGTGTTTTGCTATGATCAAAGCAAGACGTTTTGGGTCAATTCAAACAAGGGAGTATGAGGTTGCAGAAAAAGTTGATTTTTTTATCAAAGCATCTCGCTATGGTCAAAGCAAGCCGCTTTAGATCAGGTGTTTAATTTGGGTTGTTTTTTGATGTTTTGAAGTATTTTTTTTTATTTTTTTAATTTAATAAAATATTGATCCATCTCTAAACTTAATTTCACGAGGTAACTACAAAAACATTATTATAAACTAGGTCTTAGAGAGTACACTCATTCGAACAAAGTCTGCATGAGTATTATTAATAATAGAGAGTATGTGATGAATAATAGATTCAGGAATCCACTTTGAGTCTAAAGCTTCGCATGTCATCTTGGTCGAACTCATGTTGCAACATCCGTCTCATGCGTGTTAGGGTCCAAAACTTTAGGGCTTCTTAGTGGGTTTTTCCAAGACTTCATCATTATGCTTTGTAAGGGATTTACGAGGAATGGGTTGAAGGTGTGTGTGTTGCAAATATAATAATAATGTAATAAGTTATGGTTTCGAAGGGTGGTTTGGTTGTTTTATTAAGGTTTGATCGATATCATCCATAAAGAGTTCGTAGTATTGGTTGCGGAAAGAAATTAACAGTCGGACTGGCCCAAATTTTCATTTTATAAAATAACATAAACACAATCATCTGACCCTGATTAGAGCTTTAAGTTGTGATAGACAAAGATAATAGGAAGAATATCAGAGCTCCAAAAGCAAGTGTGAAGATCAAGAGAAAGCAAGTTGAAGAAAAAGATGAACAGTGCTCCAACTGGGGGTGTTAAAAAATCCGAATCCGAATTCGAATCCGAAAAATCTGATAATCCAAATTATTCGAAATTTTAGATAATCCGATTTTCGGATATCCAAAAATCGGATAATCCAAAATTTCGGATTCGGATCCTGATTTTGAAATTTTTCAGATAATCGGATTACCCGAATCCGAATATTAAATAGATATATATATAAATACATAATACTATATACACTACATAACACAATACACTGACATACCAGGATCCAAGTCAACGATCACAATAAACAAACACTAAATATATAAAATGAAACCAAAACATTATGCTTTGAGCCATAAACCAGCAGCGGAAGCATTTCTTGTTTACAACCAAAAGACATATTACAGTTTGAAAACATTGTTTAATATGCAACAAGACTCTAGACGCCGTGCAAGACTCCGTGCGCCTAGTCCATTAACTGCTACCTTAGCGACCTGAGAAAACATGCCAAAAATGTCAACATATAATGATGGTGAGTTCACAGGTTTTTATAAATGAGTTGTTATAAGTTTGAAAAGATCATATCCGTCACTACTAGGTTATAAGAACGTTAGCTAGACGTTAAGTGTTTTTACTACTACGGTTGGGAACCCATTACTAAACATGAACCGGTAGATGAAGCATGCCCAGATGACTGGGTTACCGATGCCTCAGTAAACCCGGAGCTAGAGACAATATGCACCTGCCCGGCTCCCAGCCGTCGAGTGGGGTTTGTGAGGCCCATTAGATCTATCCACATTTTCCTCGTTGTCCAACCCGCACATTCATGGTTTCCCCCCTAGGACTTCGTATAAAACGCCGTATAGTAATGTAAAGTAACCATAGTATAACATGACCTTTAGTAAGTAAGTATGTAGCATGTTTCTCCCCCGAAAGCAAAATAGTAAAAGTGGGGCTCTGACACTCACCTTAGATTGCGTTACTTGAGTATAGTTAAATCAATAAGCTATGATAGCCCCAAGTAGCGGCGACCTATCATAAGACGTATATAAGTACCCAGACTAATAACCCGTAGGTTAACTAGTCCCCGAATGTCCAGACCATAACCATGTACGTTTGAAAACACCACTGACTGTTAAACCGACCGTACCAGACAAGACCCGACATCCCATTGGTGACCCGACACTCCACGTGTTAGCCAAATACAAGATATCATGCAACATATGCAGTTAAACACTTAGCACGCGCAAAAGTTCACTAAGTCTAGCATAACGCTCAATTAATGCATAAACGAGTCCGAACACGTGTTACCAAGTCATTAGGCATGTCACGGGGTTCCTATAATGTTCCTAGGTGTCAAATCATGCTTCGAGATGTCAAAATACGCTTACAACAGCAACACACGCGATTAGGAAATTAACATGCAATTAGGAAAAGTCAACTAGTGAGTAAGGAAAGTCAACACACGATTAGGCTTGTAATCGCCCCTAAAAACAGGCGATCAGGCCCTACTCGCCCTTGCATCAGGCGATTAGGATTCCTAATCGCCTCCTTCAGCTGCGCGACGTCTTTTCGCGCGCTTAACCCTCCAAATCAGATCCGAAACATGTAAAAACGCCCAACATCAAACCTAAACCATTAACCAACCCATTCTAAGCAAACCCCCCCCCCCCCAATTCATCACTGATCTAACACTCTTTGTGCAATTATTTCCAAAAATGGCAAAGTACTAGGTTTCATTAACTATACATATCTTTCCTTAAATGGCAAATAATCAGATTTCATCACCTACAACCTTGCAAATCATCATCCCTTTGTTATAATACCCTTCTAATGTGAATCCTAACAACAAACAATCATCAAATCATATCATAACATCCTAAATCTTCAATAATCATCCAAATGGGTCAAAATGCATATTTTCATCAAAACACCATAATAATAGCTCAAATCCTTAGGAAAACATCCTAATAACTCCTACACATCAGAAGTACATCAATTACATGGAAACATTCATGTTTTGACCATCAAAAATCATTTTTTGCATGAATACTTCACATAGAGCATGTAACGCCCAGCGTTTCTCAAATAATATAATAATAATATTTTATTCATAAGACGATGCGTTAATTCGTTAACAATAATATCTCATTAACAAAAAAAATACATTCTTAATTCAGTAATAAATTTAAATTATATAATTCGCCAAATAACGCGTCGTAAGTAATAACTCACTAGTAAACCGTCACTTATCTTTGTAAATTTTAAACGCGACTAAAATTATATAAAACAAATATAGCCCAAATACTCTTTTTATGTCGGTTATTATAAATAGTTTACGTATTATAATTACCTAAGTGCTTAACCGAGTTGAACTGTTAATGAGAGACACGATTTAACGGGTTCGTATACCTGGTGTCTATTTAACCTACACCAAAACTCTATCTATATAATATCCCAAATCCATCTCACCTTCATCTTCATCAACCTAAATCCTAGCCACCACCACCATTAAACTTACCCTCACTCTCTCCCTGCTCTCTTGACTCCCGCTCACCCTCTCTCTCTCTAGACAACAGCGACGGCAGGAGCAAGGACCACCACCCCTCTACTCCAGCCGCCGCCGCCAATAACAACCACCACCATAAACCGCCGCCAAACTCTCTTCCCTCCCACACACAGAACCACCATAACATATTCATTTATCCTATCTAAATCAGGTCACAAGAGACGCAGAGGCACAACTTGTAACAACCGGCAAAAATAAGGTAATTCCGTACAAATTAATTAATATATGATTAACGTAATTAAATGCAATTATGTGTGATTTAATTATCAAGGCCTTAGGAGATAGCAATTTCCAAATAGTGCATAGGAATGCATACGTTTAATGGTAAAACATGATTGGATCATGTGCGAATAAACTATCCGGTATGGACGTTGGCAATTACCCGGTAATAATTAAATAAACGAAAAGGATCCCGGACACCCAGGATATAAAATAAAGGGTAGTTTCATAAAATATAATGAGTTTTGGAACTCCAAAACCATAAGTGGAAACGTCTTGTACAAATCTCCCGGTAACGAATAAAATGCGCGTACCGCACCCGATACGCGTATAACTCATAATTTCACCCGGCAAAGGCCTAAATAACCAATCAACGCTTAAATTAGACTATATTTAAGGATTATTAAAGGTATTTTTAATGTCCGAATAACGCGTGATTAAAACCCAAAAAATACCCGAACGACACCCGAATGACGGGGGATTAAACATAACAAATAATGGGTAAATGTTTGAAGTTGTGGACCCCACCTAGACCCACAAAGGGGCCGGCCTTATGGCCACAAAATATCCATGCAAATGGTGTTTATAATTATAATCTATAACCTAGTATAAAGCATGCTCTACTAAAAGCCAAAAGTTGTAAGAAAAACACACAAGTACAAGCATGCACATCTTTTGTCTCCCCTTGTATGATTTTCGGCCAAGAGGCCCTAGAAATCCAAGACAAGACCAAACATATCATTACATTAAGTACACACATGCATGGATATATCTAGTGTGGATTACATGAAAGATTACAACTATTTAGCAAGATACACAAGCTATCTCACTCCCCCTCACAAACTCACGGCCAAAACACCCTATTAACATCCATCCAAGATCATTTTGTACTTCATAAATCTCTTGAATCTTTAGTAATAATCACAAAATCCATGAAAGATTACATGTGATAAGGCTATAAATAACATGTGTTAGAGATTTGGATATCAAAGCAAAACAACTCTTCTTCTTCTTGTTCTTTGGCCGTAAGTTTCCCCCCATCCATACACATATTTCTTTCAAGTTTTTACATCTCCCAAATCACTCAAAACAATCCATCATCCAAACCCCTATTGTGTGTTTCAAGCTTGGAGCTTAACCATTAAGGAAGAACACACTAAACCCCTCTCAAAATCAAAGGTTTTGTCTTCCCTAGCCTTGTGCTAGTAGTAAGCTTCTTAACCTTGTTTTTGATTATTATTATTCATGTATGTGTTCTTAGAAGCAAGTTGTACATGAAGGGTTTAAAAGGGTGGTTTGAACATAATCTTTAATAGGTTTCACTTGTGTAAAATAGATGATTAAAGATATGTAAATAAATCATGGATTTGATGATGATAAAGTAATAATCTTGAAAATATATAAAGTTTACACTTAAACTAAGTAGGATGATGATTTGGTTAAGATTGTGGAATGAACTTGAATATGTTAAAAAGTAACTTTAAATCATCTTATTATGATCATCTAAGGTATAATGTATGGTGGAACATGTTAGAAGTTCAAGAATAAAGAAGATGAAAAATTAAAGTTAACTTACTTAGAAGAATGATATTTTGTTAAAATGGGCAAATACATAAAACACACATACAAGTAGTCTTATATATGGAATATAAGACTAATAAAAGTGTTTTGATACAAAAATAACTTACCAATAAAAAGTTGAATCTTCAAAGTCTACTATTTTGAGTGAAAAATGCCAACTTTGGAAGTTAGTATGGAGAAAATGCAACATTTGAAAGTTAAGGGACTAATATTGTAACTTTGAAAGTTAGAGGACTAAAATGGATATTTTAGAAACTATTAGTCCAAAAATGCAAGGATGGAAAGTTTGGTGTCAAAAGTGTAAGTAATAAATTTCTAAGGATGATTTTGGTAAATACTAGTAGATATACTTGGGTATTTTTGTATAAAAGTATATTTTTGAAAGTTATAAAATATGGATGATATTAACATAAGGATTTTTATAAAATAGAGATTTTATAAAAATATTAAACAAACTTGAGAAACTTAAACAAAAATGAATACTTTTATATAAATGGGAATATAAAAGTATTGGAAACATTTTTGTAGTTAAGTTAACAAGTTGGGTTAAAAATACATAAGTATTTCAAACCTTCCAAGTAACTTGTGTTAAGAGGAAGAAATATGGATAATATTTCTATAAAACACATGTTGGGAAAAAACTTGGAAAAATTAACTATTCGAGTTAAGATATCGAACTAAGACGCGTTAACGAACCGTACACGGACAAAACATGAGAAAAATGCCATTGCGGCAAGATAAGAAAATATATATTTTTAAGAAGTAAAATATATATACAACATGGGTGAAAACTAATGAACACTTTCCTAAGTGTTAAAGGAATTATTCGTGGGAGAAAAACATGATATAAACAAATAAGACGTTAAACAAACGTATATACTTAACAAGAAAAATTACACATTTATATATATGTACGCTCGTCTCGGCAAAATTCTCGTATATCTACTTAATGGGAAAGTAGATATGTGGGAAGGAAAGCCGCGACAAGTAGACAAAGATATATATATGTGTATGCCGTGCCGACAAGATCCTAGTATATTTATTTGAATGGGAAAATAAATATACGGTAGGGTGAGTTGAATCGGACGTTAAGAATATACAATCGAACGACAAGATCTTAGTATATTTGTTTAAATGGGAAAACAAATGTGCGGCAAGTGAGTCGGGTCGAGTGTTGAAATATATATTATGTCGAGCGATGCGATCTTAAGTATAATTATTTAAATGGGAAAATAATTATATGTTAAGTGAAGTCGAGTCGATGATAATAGGGTACAAGTTAAGGAAATATTAACAAGAGTAATATATAACTTGTAACACAAAGGGTAATCTAACGCCAACGAAACCTAGGATACGCGTTTAATTAAACGGGATTTGGAATAACTTGTGGTCGGGAGTTGGGTGTACAACTTGCCAAGGCACATGCACTATAGGAATAGTGACTTATACGTCTAGGACGTTTGTAGGTGCGAGACCATCTTTGCTATCCGCCTAGTAAGCCAGACAGAGTTTCAGGTGAGTTTCACGGCCCCATTTTAAACTATTTTTACGTTTTTCGGGGGAAAGATATGTTAGGGAAAATGTTTGACGGATTTATTACTTGAGGTGTGACCGCCACTCGGGGTTGAGTCCTCGCCTCTATAATCATTTGTTCAGGGAAATGAAACCGGTGGAATATTTGGATAGTACTATTGGTGCCTGACAAGGCCCACCCCTAATCGATAGCGTCGATTATGCATTAGGTTATGCCTGGGGTGCACATATTCTAAACTTAAGTCGTGGGAAACCGAGTAACGACTTGGAGCGGGGCATATTTATTATATACGTCTTGGTTTGATTATTGTCTCAAGTAGAATTATAGGAATTTGCAACTCCTATATATTGTCATAACATGGTATTTCCCAAGTATTCAAGTTTTGGAAACTAAAAACCTGTGAACTCACCAATATATTTATATTGACGAAACTTTTAAACATATCTTTCAGGTAATTAGATGAAGGAGAACCGGGCAGGCTGGGTCGAGGAATCCTCCAATGCGGCGTTAAACATTTTGAGGGGTTTCACCTTTATTTCCCAAGGCTTTGGGATATATTTGAGAAACCTCTATGTTGTCTTAAAAACAATTTACTTTTATGTAATATTTGGTACAAGATTTGACGCCTTAATAAATGACCCATTTTCTTAAATTACTTGTGTTTAGCAATAACCTTGACTTTATGCTTTGAACCGTCGCGCCACGTGTTTCCGCCATTGTCGTAGTGTGACACAACTGAACAACGACACATGAGGTGATTTATCTTTATTCCTGTTTACCGAAGGACGTGACAGAGCACTCCCTGGCAATGACCACGTCTTCGTCAGACCAGGGTCAGTTAGCGTCAAGGTCTCGAGGTTTGTTTCAGGTGGGGATAATCGGGTCAAAGGGCTCATAAGGGTCTCGTTCAATGGGGTTTCAGCCGACTCAGATTTGGGGAAACCGAGTAGTGTTCTTATTCGTGTCTGGTTCCTGTCAGTTCAGCTTCGGGTTGGGGGTTTTTGAGCAGCCACAGTGACCGATGGTAGGTTGTGGAGTTGGATTCAGAGCCGGAAAATGTGTGGGTTTATGCTTCTTGTTTGGTGTACCTTTCGGGTCAAACTCAGTCAACAATAGTTGACCAGGTCAAACCCGGTCGACATCAATCAGATTTGATTCGGTCAAATGTCAGATCCGTTTCCGGTCAAAGCTAGTTAACTCTCGTGTCAAGACGGTTACTTCCCGCTCGAGTCTCACCGTGGGTTCAAGTCTCGGATCAATTTTCGAATTCGGTCATACCCGGTCAACAACAGTCAAACGCTCAGATCTGGTCAACCGGGTCAGACCTATCGGAACACAGTTCGAGGTGCATTCACGTCGTTTCGCTTCGGGTGAATATTGCGGGAAGGTATAACGCGCGCCATGTCCTTGTTTTAAATTACCTTCCGTTATATTATTTATATACATAAATATAATTAGTGATGTATTTTCTTGGGTGTAGAACAAACCGAGTCGATTTGTAATGAAAACAATTTTTATTAATAAGTTTGGGTGAATCGAGTAATGACTAACTCATGTAAATATATGTTGTTGCGAGGATTATCCAAATGGTGAACTACACAAATACATATAATAATTGTCAAGGCGAATATTTCACTTTTGTTTTAGCTTTAGAAGGTTAATCATTTGTCGCGTATAAAAGATTAGTTAGATCATGATGCGTATTGTAAATTTTGGATGATTGATTGTTGGAAAAATATAGACAACATTAGTTGTTGGTTTTATACAAAAACAGAGGAAACTCTGCCCAAATTTTTATAAAATATAGGGAACATATCGGACTTTCCAATCTATAATTTCGTACAAGTGAAGCTACATTTTACCAATAAGTTCTAACTCCCAAATCTTAAATCGTCGAAATAAGAATATTGATATATATTATTAGGCATTAAAACAAACTAAAACGCGAATCAAGTTACACATATTATTTTTCAATATCTTAAATATTCCTTTCTAATTAGTTTCAAGCGGTGAATCTGAACATTATATATAACTATACATACGCGCACACTTTCAAGAAATCAAAACCAAATCCTATCGGTTCGTTAAGTTATAAATACTTTAAGACGAGTATTGTTTACAATACGAGTCTAGGTAGTTGAATCAACTATCTTTACAACCAAGAAACAAAACAAGCGTATTTGCATTAGAATTTAAGGCATCGTTTATTTGTAATAGGATACAAGAGTTCAATTTATCCAAGTTCAGATTTATGCAATTCTTTATACTTGAAACTTTATACTTAAGCAATTCTACATACATGTCTAGTTGTAAACTTTAATGCCTCATGACTTGGACAACTATTGTTAGACTTAAACTTCAACTTACATAATCATTAGTTATGGCCAAGCCGGCGATACTCAATAATAGATCTATTGGATTGACAATCTCACCTAGATTCGTTGACCATCTTTTATGGGGAGCGCGGGTGATTGTTATCGTTCCAACGTGATATTAAGGTGAACCGTGGATGACGGGATGGACCTAAACTTGTCGGAGGTTTGATTATGTGCATACTACACTTCATGTTTATTCATGTAGACTTAAACTTACATTAGACATATGAATTGCTAAACTTTTATTCTTTTAAAACTTAATTGCTTGACTTGGCTTATGTATTCTCACCAACTTCTAGTTGACCCCCCCCCCCATTTTTCCAAACTCAACAGGAAATACTGATGCTTGAAGTCTAGAGTGTAACACCCCAACCGATGGCGGAAACATCGAGGTGTCACGTAAGAATGAGTATACAGTAGCACACAGTATTCAAGTTTTAATTGAAATTTATTTAAAGTAAAAATATCCAAAATTGAAAATACATAACAAGTCTTGAATGGAATTCTAATACATCAACAAGCCAAACAAAGCATAAACTTCAAATATCTCCTCATGCTAGCTCTAGACTTCAAGCATCAGTATTTCCTGTTGAGTTTGGAAAAATGGGGGGGGGGTCAACTAGAAGTTGGTGAGAATACATAAGCCATGTCAAGCAAATAGTTTTAGTATAAAAGTTTAGCAATTCATATGTCTATCGTAAGTTTAAGTCTACATGAATAAACATGATATGTTGAATCGACATAATCAAACCTTTGACTAGTTTAGGTCCATCCCGTCATCCACGGTTCACCTTAATAATATGTTGGAACGATAACAATCACCCACGCTACCTATGTAGGAGGTACACGTATCCGGGTGGGATTGTCAATCCAATAGATCTATTATTGAGTATCGCCGGCTTGGCCATAGCTAATGACTATGTAATGTTGAAACTCGTTGAAACTCGTTGAAACTGTTGTTGTCTAATTCATGAGGCATTAAAGTTTACAACTAGACATGTATGTAGAATTGCTTAAGTATAATGTTGCAAGTATGAAGAATTGCATAAACATGGTTACGTAAACTCACCTTAGCGAAGTATTAAGTCTCGAGAAATAGAATATGTGTAGCCCCAAAGTTGCCAATTACAAGAGCTTATAATCAAAGCTTCAATTGTAGAAGTAATAGACTATAGAAGAAAAGTATGAGGGAAAGTTTAATCGGATTGAAACAATCGATTTAGAGGTGGCAAGTGTAATGGTTCATAGGTGGGTTTTTATACTAGTTTTGGATTCAATTAGCCATTAAAATTGGTCAACACCATAAAGTAAGGTTTTATGATGAATTGACTATTTGACTAAGACTTTGACTGTTTGACTAAGACTTTGACTAGGACTTTGACCAAGACTTTGACTATTTAAGAAATAAAAAAAAATCATTAGTTTGAATTAGAAAATAAAAAACACCGTCTTATAAAATGACGATTTTATAAATAGAATTAGGATAGGACATATGTCATGATTGAAGATATTTTTTTTTAAGTACAATGATAAAAGGAACTTAGAAAAATAGAGTGTACGGATAAAGATAAGAATACTTAGAAATAAATTAGACTTTATATCATGGATCGGGAAATACTTTAATGCAAAATAAATGGGAAAATTCGTGAGGTTACAGTCTCTCCTACTTTTGGAAACTTCGTCCCGAAGTTATTTAAAAACACAGGTTTGAGGATGGTTGGGTAGAAATTAAGGCAGCCGTGGTTTGAAAATTTTGGGTTAAGGCACGACATGAATGTATAGAATAATCTGCTTTCGAATAATTTGGATAAGAGGTTTGTTATCTGTGAGTTTTAAGGGTAGGATTAGATGTGTCTTGGAATCGCAAGGCGAATGAGAATCTTAAGTTTTAGAAATCCTAAAAGAAAGGCATGAGTTGATGGACTATAGAAAGGCTAAATGAACTACCAGGTAACTAGAGTTTATAATTAGTTTCTCTACCGAAAACCTTGATAGAATTTCACACCACCTTAACGTACCTGTAAATTCATGATTACGTTTCGGACCGCAATCACCAATTTACCTTACATTAGGGTTTTGTGTCCTTCTATGACTCTAAACACACATGTAAGTAATGCAAAATAACCTTGTGATTAAATTGTTTACAATGTATCCAAAAATGAGCCCAACTGTTAAGTAGGAAAAAGACTTCTACCAGTCAGTGAGTAAGAACCTCTACCGATTGTTGAGCAGGTGCGATAGCCTCTACCAGTCGTTGAGCAGGTTGTAGGGCCTCTACCGACTGTTGAGCAGGCATGATGACCTCTACCAATCGTTGAGTAGGTTATTTGGTACTCAACTAACTGTTGAGCAAGTACTTCATCCTCTACCAGTTGTTTGATTAAGTGTACCAATTATTTCACACATAAATTGCAAATTGATAATATGTACATATAAGCAATCAAGTATCAAGCATAGCATGCGAGTTGTAATAGTGTTGTCCTAGACAAGGTTAATGACTCTAGGTGTGTCTATAGCAAATAGTTTATATTCCATGATTTCTAGTATCAAATGTTTAAATATGGTAGATAATCGAATCCTCATGTATAACTAAGGATTAAGTTTGATGCAACACACAACCAAGTTTCAATAGTTTGGTTATCATGGGTAACTAGTTCATGTTTGAGAAGGTGAAGGATATGAATTTAGTTCTTAAGAGGATGATGAAAAATTCTTGAAGCAGAATCAAAGTTGTGAGAGATATTGAATGTGAAGATAGTTGATAAAGAGTTTATTTTATAGTAAGGAGATTATGTAGCAGTGTAAATTTTGGGGTTTGGATCAAAGGTTATAATCAAGTGTATAAGAAAACATGATTGTGGTATATGCCAAATATTGTAAAAATTTCGAAATAGTTGAAAATAAGTAGGGGTCCATGAGGAGTTGGAGATTAAATTTTTTGTTCATGAGGATGGAAGGATTTAAAAATTGGTTTAGTACATAAAAAAAGTCGTTAAATAGTACAAACTAAATGAGATTTGATTATAATATTCTCATTAGTTGGAGATTTTAAACATGACATTAGGTTTTGAAGATCAAGGTTCTATTAAGTGATTTTTAATAGATTAAAGCATTATATAGAAAATCGTTTGTTATGCTAATAAATAGACATTTGAATTTAGAAATTAAGTTTGAGGACATCTTTTGACAAAAACCTGTATTTTTTTTTCCGTAGTTTATAGGTGATAAAAATTTTGAAAAATATTTAGAAATCTTTAGTGTTGTACTAGGTGATGAAAATTTTGAAAATGTTGAAAAAGTGTTTTTTTTTTTTTTTGAACCCCTCGTCAAGATCAGGCTATGAGGTTATAGTTTTAAAATATATAATATGTTGAGAAAGGAAATAACATGATTTGGGTAGGGTGTTGAATATTTAAAAAGTGTCTAAGATGGTAAGGTGAAGTGTGATTGTGAAATCCATAGATGGTTATGAAATGAGATTGATTTAAGCTATAAAATTTTGAGATTTTAGAGCTTAATCTAAGGAAAGTGAGTGTAATCATTTATTCATTAATTAAAACGAATAAACGAAAACGTTGACTTATCAAAACTTCTAGATTCTAATAACATAGTGAAGACATGCTTTAGCCTATAAGTGAACACTCATCCCGAGAATTCCCAGGTAGGCATCCGGGTCCCTCGTCTGATTGGGATTTATGCGCAATGCCAGTCCTAGACAGAAAACTCAGAATACAGGCGTTCACCCTTCCAGATTGCACGTGTTCGTTATTAAAATCTAGAACTTCGACGAGATCTTCAAGGTGGTTCAGGTTAAACCTGAGGATTTGTCCTATTAGTCTAAGAGTATATCTTGTGATGGAGAGCACTCTTCTTGTAGGGACTAAAGTAAGGATAAGAAGTAGGATAGAGAATATAAACAAGTAAGGTTGCAAGTAAAAGGAGCAAGTACTGATTAAAATCCTATGGTTATAGACTAGATTATTTTTTTTTTCTAATAACCTAATTCCCTATAACCATGGCTCTGATACCAATTTGTAACACCCCAACCGATGGCGGAAACATCGAGGTGTCACGTAAGAATAAGTATACAGTAGCACACAGTATTCAAGTTTTAATTGAAATTTATTTAAAGTAAAAATATCCAAAATTGAAAATACATAACAAGTCTTGAATGGAATTCTAATACATCAACAAGCCAAACAAAGCATAAACTTCAAATATCTCCTCATGCTAGCTCTAGACTTCAAGCATCAGTATTTCCTGTTGAGTTTGGAAAAATGGGGGGGGGGGTCAACTAGAAGTTGGTGAGAATACATAAGCCATGTCAAGCAAATAGTTTTAGTATAAAAGTTTAGCAATTCATATGTCTATCGTAAGTTTAAGTCTACATGAATAAACATGATATGTTGAATCGACATAATCAAACCTTTGACTAGTTTAGGTCCATCCCGTCATCCACGGTTCACCTTAATAATATGTTGGAACGATAACAATCACCCACGCTACCTATGTAGGAGGTACACGTATCCGGGTGGGATTGTCAATCCAATAGATCTATTATTGAGTATCGCCGGCTTGGCCATAGCTAATGATTATGTAATGTTGAAACTCGTTGAAACTCGTTGAAACTCGTTGAAACTCGTTGAAACTGTTGTTGTCTAATTCACGAGGCATTAAAGTTTACAACTAGACATGTATGTAGAATTGCTTAAGTATAATGATTATAAACACATAATGCATGGTAACTAACACGTTCACATCCATTCACCAATTCCCGGGACTCGAGACTTGCGTGTGTGCGTTAAACCCGGTGATTCCACGAATCACCAATCCTTGTACACGTTGTTATGGACCGACTCCTAATGATCCCGTGGATCATTGTAACGACTCCTGATGATTCCCTGAACCATCGTAACAACTCAACTGACCCAGTTAAGTATGTAATATGCATGAGTCGCTAAGGTAGACTTACTAGTTTGATCAATGTTACTAACCTGAGTTTGTCGGACGAGATGATGGTCGACGAGGACGAGCCGGACGAGATGATGGCCGACGGTGAGTACGAGGAGGATGAGGACCCTAGTGAGGAGGATGCGAGGTCTGAGGCGTCAGTCACTTCCCCACCACTCATCGCTCCCACCCCTACATTTCCCGTTTACCCTGTCCCTGGTATTCATACCTTCCCTCCGGGATTCCTTGATTCTGTCGCCCCATCTTCTCGTGCTTAGCCATCGGGTCAGGCTGGCCCGAGTGTGCCTGTCGTGTCAGAGGCTTCTATGGAGCCGATTCCTGCCCCTGTTATTGTTGGGAGTGTCTTGGGTTCTGATGAACAGTCAGTCCAGTCGAGCATGTGACAAACCTTATGATGTTAGTTTTTAGGTCTTCGTTTTTTGGGGTTTTAACTTGTAATTTTTAGAATATACGTTATATAATTGTGTCTTTTATATAACATTTTTGTATTTTTCTTATTTTCATCATTGTGTCATTTTTTCAATTCATTGTGTCTTTTTTTTAGCATTGTGTTATATTTTTCGGCATTTTGTTATATTTTGTGGCTCATTGTGTCATATTTCATGATCTATTGTGTTTTTTGTATCTTTCTCACACTTCTCATTTTTGTTACACGGTGTAGAATAACTTGACTCTTGTCTAGAAATAATTAATGAATTACCTGAACATATTGTGTTTTTTTCCTGCATGACAAAAACCCATTAAAAAGTCGTTTTTTTTTTTTTTTTTTTTTGTAGCACTATGGTGTTCGTTAGAAACATAATAAAAAGTTCATTAAATTGGTATATATTTTTTTTATAAATGCCATATATAAAAGTTACCAACGTTTAAAAATTGTATGTGTCAGAGATCTGCGAGATTTTTTTTAACAAGTGGGATGAAAGTTTCACCTAGTTTCATGTTTTTTTTTGATCGACAAAGGACATCACATCGGTACCCCGTTTCGGATCCCCTCCCCTCCGCATCGTCCCTGAGGGCATAAGCCCTTTCAACGCCAAAAGGTGTATTTTTGCTGGTCTTGGAATTCAAAGTGTGCACCTCCCTCGGACGGCAACCTCTCTGAGAAGTAAACCTTGTATCTCTGCTTATATACGGTTTTTGTTCATTATTGGACCAATATTCCAATACCAACCAAGTGTGTCGTGTGACGTGTCTCCTAACTCACCCCCTCGTGTCCAAGATTCCTTTCCATTCAACCCTCCAATCATCGCCCCACAATCTTCCTCAAAACCCTGACAACAAACCTCTGACACCAAAATCAACAACAACAACAACAATGGATAACAACAGGACCCTCCTGTCGGCCCTACTATCTTCTCTCCTATCAAAGCTCTTTCTTCTCTTATTCACCTTCAACCACCCTTCGCCCACCAACCCCCTCACCCCTTTCATCCTACACTTCCTCACTCTCTCCCAAACCGCCACCTCCCTCTCCCTCTCCCTCAAGCGTACCCGCGAATCCGCCGCTGGAACTGGCCCTTCCAAACTCCAGCGGCGGATAACTGAATCGGATTCACCCATACCCAGAAGCCCGGACGCTTTCAAACTATGTTTCAACATGAGTTTGTCAACGTTCGAGTGGCTTGGGTCCCTCCTCGAGCCTTTGCTCGAGTGTAGGGACCCGGTTGACTCACCTTTAAACCTCCCGGTTGAAACCCGGCTTGGAGTCGGGTTGTTCCGGCTCGCCACGGGTTCTGACTACCCCGAGATTTCTCGGCGGTTTAACGTGTCGGAACCCGTGGCGAGATTCTGCAGCACCCAGCTTTGCCGGGTGCTGTGTACGAATTTTCGGTTCTGGGTTGGGTTTCCGACCTTGAACGAACTTGACCCGGTTAGGGAGTCGTTTGAGTCCCTAACCGGGTTGCCTAATTGTTGTGGGGTTATACATTGTGCTAGGTTTATGGTTTTGAAACCCGGGTCTGGTGATGACCATGAGCATGAGCCCATAGCGGTTCAGATTGTGGCGGACTCGTCGTCGAAGATTCTCAGCGTTGTTGCGGGATTCAATGGGAAAAAGGGTAATCAACTTATTCTCAAATCATCAACCTTGTATAGTGATATCGAATCGGGTAGTTTGTTAAACTCGCAACCGGTAGATATTAACGGTGTATCTATACCGCAATATTTGATTGGGGACAAAGGGTACCCTTGTCTTCCTTGGCTAATGGTTCCATTTGAACAGCCAGTGGCTCATGAAGAAAACTTTAACTATGCACATGATGTGATGATGGTTTGTGTGTATAGAACAGTTGATAGTTTGAAACAATGGGGGGTTTTGAGCAAGCCAATAAGAGAAGAGATTAAAACAATGGTGGCTTACATTGGCGCGTGTTCGATTCTGCATAACGCGTTGCTAACGAGGGAGGATTACTCTTGTTTATCAGATAAGTCGGATGATGATTATTTAGGATTTTGGCAGCGTGGTGAGTATGATGTTGGTTTGAAGGATGAGTCAGTTGAGCAAAAGGGGTTTGAAATTAGAAATGCATTGGCTACAAGAGCAAGAAGATGCCAGTAGCCATGGAGGTTTGATTAACATTCTTGAAATAGATATATTTTTGTTACTTGATCTTGTTTTTGGGTGTATGTTGCTTGCTTGGTATTTATTTGATCTAGTTTGTTTAGTCTAGACAATAAAACAATAATACACAAAAGGATTGATTGATTGATTAATTGCAGCGTTTGAATTGGTTTTGTTTTTGTAGAGTTGAGTTGTTAAACTTACCATCTTTGATTTTATCTAATGTTAATCATAACGCAAACGCATATATTGTTGACAGTTGGGTTATTTGAAAATGTATGATAAACTGAAAGATTTAGTTATGTGAGAATGTTAACCGGTTAACCGCTGCGATTTTTGCTGTTGCTGGTGGCAGTGCTGCAACTTGCAACAGGCCACAAGCTCAAAAATGTAGTACTGGTCAACCAACCAATACAAACAAACATTGGACACAAGAAGTGCAAAGAGTTTGGTTAACCAAAACCAATATGCTGTACGTTGTTTCAAATGCATTTGTGGTTCGGTTTTATTTTGGCTGGCTATATTGGTGAGTCACAATACTTAAAACTGAACCATAGGTGGTTATTTCACTTTTTTCGGTTATAGGTTGGTTCGTGGTTATGTTTTGCTGACCCTCCCTACTTGCGGTTTCTTTCTACCAAATGAGTGATCTAAAACAGACCAAAAAAAGGATAATTAATACACCTTGCCAACAGTAATGAGCAAACATCGGGTTGGTTCGGTTCGGTTAGTCAGTTTGTCTCGGTTTCCATCAAATTATGGGCCAGTAACCCATTGTGCCAAAAAAGTTTTCAACTTTTAATTGATGGGCCTTCAGCCAATAGCAAGTTTTGAACTTTAAACTTGATGGCTCTCGAGGCCTCAAATCTCAATTCAACACTAGGAAAATATTACGTAAATCAAGCTGATAAAACTTTTAAATATCTACGATCTACACATTTGCTCACTGTCTCAAACTTCACTCAACTAATAAGTCGATCATGAATTTCCAAATTGTTATATTAACTTTAAGAAACACAAAATATCATCAACGGTCATGTGCTACACTCTTTGATAAAGTGCCTTATAATGTGAAAACTTAAAAAAAAAAAAAAAAAAAACGAGTCGAATCTATAATCTATAACTTATAATAAAAGAATTGAATATTGATGAGGTGACATTCAATGGAGGCCTTAGAAAACTATTTTAATGACATGACATTCAAAGAGACATTCTTCTCCTTGAGTGTGCCATGTGTCATGTTATGTGGTAAATTAAAAATAAATAAATAATAATATAAAACCTAATCTACTAAATTTAAATTGAGTTATTTTAGGAAAAAAAAATTTAAAAACAAATTTAAATTTTTTTCTCTTATTTTTCTCCCATAATTTTTAAACGTTAACATCTTTTATATACGATATTTTTTAAAGAAAAAAGTTACACCAAATTAACGAGCGTTTTATTATCTTTCCAACGAGTACCATAGTTCTATATAAAAAATGGAGAAAAAAACAACTATTTTTTGTGGGGTTTCGTTCATACAGGAAAAAACACAAAGTGTTCAGGTTATTCATTAATAATGTTTTTTCTTTTAAACCAGGTTCTTATCTACGATGTTGAAATTCAGCTCAATCGTCATGCTTTCATTGGAATTTTACTCTTTTAAAGATGCTAGGTATACTTTATCAAGAGAAGCTAGGAGAAAGAATCGCGCAACACTGTAACACATGGTGTCACCTTATAGCAAGGTTATTTATTTAATTACAAGGGTAATACTTATTACTAATAGTATTAGTATTATTAGAATTGTAGACGCTCCCGAAATAAAAGCTAGTAATTTGATAAAACAAAACGGGTTAGATATACAAAGATTTGTGACTTAATTCTACCATTTCTATGGTCATGTCATCATGGGCTTTTGGTTTGTAACTTAACAGAAAGCCCATTAACTTAAAATTCCATAGTCCATATCAGCCTACTAAATCAAACGCACGTCTTAAATTTTATTTTTTTTTACTTTACATTTAAAAAAATAAGTTTATAAGATTTTAATAATCCCAACTTTTATTTATTAGTCGTGATTAATTTCAACTAAGAAAATGTGTAAAGAAAGTACGAAGTTTGAACGTATTTCCTCCAACGATCCATACTAACTAACTGTTAACCTAGTTAGTTGTTTAATGACGCGACATACATATGTTGCAAAATCTTTCATTTTTTATGATGTGGTATGTTTATGGGGCAAAAAGTTTATAATTTTTTTTGCTCACATAGTATGCCATGTCATAAAAAACTAATTGAGTTAACATTCCACTACTTTGGGAGCTAGAGAAAATCAAGTCATGAGTGCATGTAAACATTTTTCAAGTTGTGATAAATATCGGTTAATAAGCGAAAATTGAGTTTATTAAAATCTAATAACTCTTACAAAGTTTATAATATTATTATTATATAATTATTTTTAGTATATTTTATTATTTTCTTACGACTTCTAAAATATGATGTTATATAAAGGTTTAAGTATCCCATTGTGACATGTGTATTTTAATCTACACATTGGTACAAATTATTTACAACCGTAATAACTTGAGTTAATAAGAACCGTAATTCCACTACTTTGATATAGGGATTTAAAAAACTTTGGTTCTAAACCCAACTTGGAACCGATTCCTACTTGACCCGCGAGTACATACTAGTAGAACCTGTTCCACTTTTACCTTAACAAAACCTAAAAAGTCCATAAAAACAAGGGATCAAAAACCCAAATGTATCCAGAATCGGTTCCTTCCCTACCCAAGTGTTGACTCTGTTGACCAAACCCGAAACTAGTTCCTACCAGTGTTTTAAAAACCGGTTCATACCGGCCTGTCAAACCGGATACCGGATGGTATCTTAGCACGAAACACCCCGGTATAAAGCGTGCACGACATGAGAAGCGTACCGCCGGTAAGTTAGAAAATACCGGTTTGAATCGTTATACCGGTACCGGCCCAATGGGTTTTAACTTTAGAATTTTACAAAATTCTACTCCATCTTCATCGATTCTCACTTTATCTTCATCGGTAATTACTTGTTTTATGTCTCCATCTCCAACATTCCAAAGGCTTAAACATAGTGTTCACTTTCATTTAAAAGAACATTGTTGGAAATTTGAATACCTTTGAATTATCTTTTAAATTATTTTTTTATTACGGATTAACTTTTGAATTATTTTTTTTATATGTAATCATGAACTTTAGATTAATTTTTTAGTTGATGATGTAATTTATGGAATTAAAGGGTTAACTAGTCAATCCGGTTGAACCATTTGGTATAACTTGATTCAACCGATTGAACTATTTTTAAACCCGATCCGTTATGATAAAAAAAAACCGATTTTTAAAACATTGGTTCCTACCCTATTAAGCCATTCAAAGTTCTAAGAAAAACCAATTTTGTACTTATATAATATCATGGGCCTAAGGCTCATAACTTAACCAAAAAAGCCCAATATCTCAACTTAAATCATCATCTTCTTCCAAACCCTAACTGGTGCCACCATTCCATTCCATCCCTCTCATTTCTTCAAGATCCACCCTCAAAACCCTAACCATGGCGGCACCACCACCACCAACCAACTCAGTGCAATGCTTCGGCCGAAAGAAAACCGCAGTAGCCGTAACCCACTGCAAAACCGACCGTGGCCTAATAAAAATAAACGGCGTCCCAATCGAGCTAGTCCAGCCGGAAATCCTCCGTTACAAAGCCTTCGAACCTATTCTTCTGTTGTGCCATCACAGGTTCGCTGGCATTGACATGAGGGTTCGAGTCAAAGGCGGTGGTCATATGTCACAGATTTAAGCTATTCGTCAGAGTTTTTCTAAAGTGTTGGTTGCTTATTATCAGAAGTTTGTTGATGAAGAGCAGAAGAAGGAGATAAAGGATGTGTTGGTAAGGTATGATAGGACGTTGCTTGTGGCTGATCCGAGACGGTGTGAGCCGAAGAAGTTTGGTGGGCGTGGTGCTCGTGCTAGGTTCCAGAAATCCTACCGTTGATTGCTTAGTAATGTTTTGGTTGGGTTTGATGCGTTTAATTGTTTTGAGACTTCTTGATTCTCTTTAGTTTTGTTTGATTATCTATAAGAGGCTTGTTTTGGTTAGTTTAAAACTTGAATTGATAATAATGTTGGTTATTTTGATTGATATTACTTGTTGCATAGTTATAGATTATCTATGTGAATAATAAGTTAGTTTACATAATTGAATTTTTAAGTTAGTTTAGACTTTAGATAGTATGCATGCACTTCATAAGGAGGCATTGTTGAGACTTGATGTTTATCTAGGTTTTTTTATGTCACATTTTCTATAATGATTATTATTATTATTATGTCTATTAATGTTGCTGTTGATTAGGGCTGTTTTAGTTTTATTTTACTGATTTTTACCTTTGGACTGATACTCTACCGAGCATTTTGGGTGCACCATTTTGAGCTCATTTCTAATTTACATAGTTAGTTCATCTAGTGAAGTTGGTCTGGCTTTCATAGCATCACCTATCGATGATAATGGATTTTGAGCATATTTTAGTAAGTATGAATAGTGAATACTCGCTCCATAAGGCGTATCACTGAGACTTGATTTTGAAAACCGGACTGGCTGGTTTGGTACGAATAGTCTAATGTTTATCTAGGTTTTCTTACGTCACATTCTTCTTTAGTATGCTTCTAATGTTTTCTAGTTTTTTTATGTCACATTTCTAGTAATGGTGCTCTTACGCTGCTTTGGTTTTGTGTTCTATCTTCTCTATTGTCACTCATCACACTTTTAATTTTATTTATTGCGAACCATATTAGAGCTTCACAGTTCATTAGGCGAAAGCATTCCCTTGCTTTTCATCATATTTGCTACTGCCAAAGTGCCATGATCTTTTCAAAATGTTCTGTGCTAGACTGCTAGTTGCTCTCTCATGGAAGATATCTTTAGATGTCAAAACATTCCGTGTTTGTCTCTTTCTTTCATTTATGATGTGATCTCTTTCTTTCATTTATGATGTGATCAAGTTTTTTCCCCTGGACTTTAGAAGTGATCTTTATTCTTTAGACTAGATCAAGCACATTAAGCTTGGTTGTGCGTCTATTCAAAATCCAGTTCATAAAGTGGATCATTATTCTTGCATTCTCGAGCTGTTCTTGTCATGCAGCCGTGAGCACTGTTCTTGGTCTAGGCTCTTCAATTCCATTTTCAACGTAGCTTCGTAACGACTTATGTGACACCCGGCAAACTCAGGTTAGTAACATTGACTAAACTAGTAAGTCTACCTTAACGAGTCATACATATTACGTACTTAACTGGGTCAGTCGAGTCGTCACGATGATTCTGGGAATCATCAGGAGTCGTTATGATGATCCGCGGGATCATCGGGAGTCGGTCCATAACCATGGGTACAAGGATTGGTGATTCGTGGAATCACCAGGTTTAACGCACACACGCAAGTCTCGAGTCCCGGGAATTGGTGAACGGATATAAACGTGTTAGTTATCATGCATTATGTGTTTGTAATCATTATGTGACTTGTCGGTATGTGAATACGTGTTTATATATGTTAAAATAGTGTTTAACGCGCCAAAAACCCAATCAGGAACCCTACAGGCGATTAGGAACCAAGGGGGCTCCTAATCGCCATTATTATAGGCGATTGGGAGGATACTGGGGTGATTAGAGCTTCTAATCGCCAGTATATAGGCGATTAGAGTTTCTAATCGCCTGTTCTGTTCTCCTACTCGCCTGATCTGCTATGCACGAGTCAAAACACCTATAAATACAACCCTTGAATCTCCAAACACACTTAGTGCAACCCTAACAGATCCTAAGCCTCCCACACACCTCAAAACACTTCTGGAACTTGTTTTGCTTCAAAACTCACCATTTCCAAGCTAATACACCTTTCTTTGATAAAATCCAAGTTGTGTTCTTCATCCCAAACCTTTGTAATGTTATTGTTTTGGTTCCCCAAAAGTCCAGACCTTGTTTTGTTAAGAATGTGTCTTTAAAAACCTTGGAAATGAGTTCTAAAACAAGTCTACACCATAATACTTGCTATATGTGAAGTATTGATGCATATCATGATTTTTTGGTGATTATAACATGAATGTTTTTATGAAATTGATGTACTTCTGATGTGTAGGAGTTGTTAGGATGATTATCTATGAGTTTAAGCTATTGTTATTGTGACATCCGTCACTTTTATTTTTTTTCTATATATATATATATATATATATATTTTTACATTTCGTATCTCCTATCTTGTACGTCGCATTTTGTCTTTCTAGTTACCTTATTTAGAATAATAATAATAATAATAATAATAATAATAATAATAATAATAATAATAATAATAATAATAATAATAGTAATAGTAATAGTAATAATAATAATAATAATTGGATGTTTTAGAAGTGGTTTTGTCAATTTTATTTACTAAACCAAAACCAACAACATACCACACTCAAGCCCTCTTATGATCTGATCCAACAAAGCTAACCCAATACCCAAAGCCCATTACAAGCCCGGCCTAGTTCCCTTATCTCCCTCTCCCTTTTGTTGCTGCAAAAAAAAAAAAAAAGTAATAACTGGTTGGACCGGGAATCAAACCCGTGTCCAAGCCAGCACACACACATAAGTAAACCAACTGAGCCACAACACTTGTTAATTATATTTCGAATGCGAAGTATATAACACTTACTATCGTTACACAATTGACTATCAAGAGTCATCTGCGAGTCCATACCTTCCAAATTAATAAGCAATCCGCGTTTTAAAATTCGATTCAGTTATGGTATGTTTTGACCAGCCTCTTCTGCTTGATTTCCACGCATAATCATAGTTAAAAACATTCCTAATATAGTCTAATTTACGCGTATACTAATCAATACGGGTCAAAACTTCCAAGGTTACGAACACGAATGATTAGTATAAATTGATACCCCCTTTACAAGCTCAATACACCGATAAAGAAACCCTCATACCCTAATTATCCTAAAACTTCTTCAAAACTGTGGAATCATACGTGTTTTGACTTTTGTTTTGACCATTCGTTCATCGCTCAAATCTCATTGTAAGTTCGTTTTTCTTTGTGGGTTTTGTTAATCGGCTATATACAAGCAATAGCCCCAACATTACAGGGACTATTGATTGTTGAATCGTTTTATTGAAATCCTAGGGTTAGTAGCATTCATGATTTGGGGATAATGACGCGTACAGTTACTGTTTATACTTAAAATTTATCAGAAACTACCACCAACTGATCAACAGATCAGTTGGTAAGACTTGCTTGACTAAGACATAAGAATCGGCCGTGGACGGGGGTTCGAATCCCGTCCTCCACCATTTTTTTTAAATGAATTCTGATTCAGTTTATATAGCTTTATAATTAATAGAAATCAGTAATCAACGTTCTCAGGGTCCAGACCAACTGGTCTGGACTTGTGAATTAAAACACCTGAACCGGCCAGAGGCCCGGGTTCGAGTCCCAGCAGCTGCAACATTTTTTTTTTGAAACTTTTGACTTTATATTCATTCTAATTAACTTTTTAAAATACCAAATATGATTTATAAACTCTATAAAAATTATTTTATGTTATTCAAATGTTAAACTTTATTATCAAATTTTTAGATTCTCAAAAATCATTTATTTAATATATATTATAAATATTACAAGTTTATTCAATATTAATTTTAAAATTCTATAAAAATATCTAAACATTCTTATAAATATCCACAAAAATTGTTTTAAACTTGTAGATCAAAATGTATTTCAGAAATAAATTTTATTCCAGAAAAATCGTTTGTTTAATATTTTTAATTAATTTTTGTTGTTTTAATCATAAATAAATCATAATAAATTCATTTTTCAATATTTTTATACCAAAATTTTACATAAATTATTTCTGTTCATTTAGAACAGAAATATAAATTTTAAATTGAAATTTCATTAATTTTAATATTTTTAGATATTAAAATTATATCTTTGACAAATAAAAATAAATATACTAAATATTCAATTTTTGAGGAAATAATTTTATAAAAATTATTTTCATACTTAGAAACCTTATAACATGATCATACTTAATCAAAAACCTGTAATAGTCTTTTACCTAATTATTTACCTAATTTCTTTTATTTAATAACAATTTACATAGTTAATAATTAAACAAATACTTATCCCCAAATTAGGAACCCTAGAACTACTTGTATCCTAGATTCATTTCCTTACAAATCATCTAATTCTTTAGGTTAATCCTTTGGATAATCCAAATTCAAATCACGTTGTTCGGTAGAGTTTTGAGTTATTACGCGAACTGTGAGTATTACTTATCCCCTTTTTCATTTTTACACTTTTGGGGTGATTCATGCACAAGTATACAAAACTTGCACAATTATTTACACATACATTTTTCTTCATTTACAATTCATATACGTGTCTTGATTATCTTTGTGCTTTATGTTTGAACATGAATGTAGCTTACGTACAAAATCATACATCTAGACATAACTTATGTTATGGTGCTCTTTACATATAGACGTAACTTATGTTACGGTGTTCATTTAGACATAACTTATGTTATGGTGCTCTTTTAGACTTGACACGTGTTAGGGTGCTCATTATCAATTTTACCTTACCAACTTTACATTTGATCTTGTCTTGTTTGGTTACTTATGTGTTTACATAATGCCTTGGTGATGCTAGACACATGAATTGTACCGCTTTTCAAACTTATACTATATGTACAAAGCTAGGTAATACTCACCAACATCATATGTTGACAAAATTTATTTTCGTGCATGTTTCAGGGTAAGCTGCTTGACGCTTCACATAGAACTTTGGACTTAGATTAAATCAATAAACCATCTCTATTTTTGTTGTTGTGTATTTATTTTCACATGTTGTAAAACAATATTCAATAATCAAATATTTACATTTTAGTACCATGAGCTTTTGAACAATCGTCACTACGTGACACCTCGATGATTCCGCCATCGGTTGGGGTGTTATAGATTGGTATCAGAGCCATGGTTATAGGGAACTAGGTTATTAGATAAAATGGCCTAGACTATAACCGAACTTCAACTTTCATGCATAATATTCCATAGATTTCCATTTCCCTTATTTCCCTCTACTTTCCTCTATCTTTCCCTTCTTCTTTCTCCATTCTTCTCATTTCTCATCATGGTGCATAGAAATGGTGTCCTACAAGGAGTGGAAAGTTTACATCATCATGGAATGGGAGCAGTACCTTTCATGAAGACACTCTTAGGCATGATGCCTACTTTTATTTCATTGATTTTATTTTGCTCCTTCAAAGTGTTGAGATTTAATGAGTGTGATGGAACACGTGCAATCTGGAAGGGTGGATGCCTGTACACTGGGTTTTCTGGCATAGGCATGCATAGCGCATAAATCCAATGACGGACCTGTTATGCTTACCTGGGGACTCCTGGAGTAAGTGTCCCCTACTCGTCTGTTGACTTCTCCTACTCACCAGTTGACTTTTCCTAATTGCATGTTAGTTTCCTAATCGCGGGTACTGCTGTCGTAAGCGTATTTTGACATCCCGGAACATGATAGGAACCCCGGGATACACCCAATGACTTAGTAACACGTGTTCGGACTTGTTTATGCGTTAATTGAGCGTTATGCTAGACTAGGTGAACTCTTGCGCGTACTAAGTGTTTAATTGCATATATTGCATGATGTCTTGTATTGTCTAACATGTGGGATGTCGGGTCACCAATGGGATGTCGGGTCTTACGGTTAGTTTAACAGTCAAAGGTGTTTTCAAACGTTTATGGTTATGGTCTGGACATTCGGAGACTAGTTAACCTGCGGGTTATTAGTCCGGATACTTATACATATCTTATGATAGGTCGCCGCTATTTGGGGCTATCATAGTATAATTACTTAACTGTTTTCAAGTAATGCATTCTAAGGTGAGTGTCACAGCCCCACTTTTACTGTTTTACTTTCGGGGGAGAAACATGTGACATACTTACTTATTAAAGGTCATGTTATACTATGGTTACTTTATTATACTATGCGGCTTTTACGGAAGTCCCAGGGGGGAACCATGAATGTGCGGGAATGCACAACGGGGGAAATGTGGATAGATCTATTGGGCCTCACAAACCCCACTTGACGGCGGGGCCGGGCGGGTGCATATTGTCTCTTATTACTGGCTCGCCGAGGCATCGGTTATAGCCAAAACATCCGGGCATGGTTCAACAACTTACACACGTATAGTAATGGGTTCCCAACCGTAGTAGTAAACAAACACTTAACGTCTAGCTAACGTTCTTATAACCTAGTAGTAACGGATATGATCTTTTCAAACTTGTAACAACTCTTTTATAAAAGAAAACCTGTGAACTCACCAGCATTATATGTTGACATTTTGGCATGTTTTCTCAGGTCGCTAAGGTAGCAGTTAATGGACTAGGCGCACGGAGTTTTGCACATCGTCTAGAATTTTGAAGCATATTAAACGATGTTTTGTAAACTATAATATGTTTTTTGGTTGTAAACAAGAAATGCTTCCGCTGCTGGTTTACGGCTCAAAGCATGATATTTTGGTTTTAAAAATATATATGAATGCATGTTTGTTGTTTGTTTATTGTGATCGTTAACTGGGATCCTGGTGTGTCACGCGCCTCGCGGTAAAACCCCGCATGTGGAATTTGAGGGTGTGACAGATTGGTATCAGAGCCAACGGTTATAGTAAACTAGGACTGCATGTAGAGTCTAGTGTATAACCGAGTCGCACACACTAGACGGTCACATATGGTCGAGTCTTAACATGTGGGTTACAAATATAACTTGTCGGGGTGTCGGTGTCATCATCTTCTACGCTACATCATCTGTTTACTCCTTATCATTCTATTTCTTGACCTATCCTTACCATGATTCGACGGCGAACGATATACTATTGAACCTTCTTGACGACGGTGTACCTTGGGGGCAGCTTCGGCATACTCCTGAGATCTGTCCAGGGATTCGGACATCTCCCTTCTATGCCCTAATGGACACGCTCGTTCCTATACATGTTATCTTATACTTATATTTATGAAAATACCATGATTGGGTGCTAGTGTTCGGTGACTTGAACTTCAAACTTAAAGCACGCCTGGAGGACCATGTAGAACAGTTTATCATGTCGGGTGCACACGAGATCATAAACTGTGATGCATGGGAACCCTAGTGGACTTTGTGTTTGAATGGATAGACCCGAACTGGACTCGGTCTAGTTCCTTGAAATTCCTAATGGGTTATACCACGGGCAAGCCTAAGTCTTTTGTATCATGTTATGACAGAAGATGTCAGGAGCTCGTGGAGGTCGCAGAGGCGGCCGTGCTGGCGGTCGTGGTGGCGGCGGTGGCCGTGGAAACGTTAATCTGACCCAAGCGGAGATGGACAATCTGATGCAGCAGCACGTGAACATTGCCCTGGCTGCATTCCAAGCTGCTCACAATGCTATGGGTGGTACGTCAATTCCCGCCTATTCTACCTTGTTCCAGGGTACTGTACCTTTTCTTGTTATTTACCTGTGTGTCTGTTCCAGGTGGCGCTGTCAATCCCCCTCCACCCCAGTGCTCCTATAAGAAGTTTATGAATTGCAAACCCCACAACTTTAGTGAAACCAAAGGGGCAGTGGGACTGCTCCGCTGGCTAGAAAAGATCGAATCGGTTTTCTCCATGTGCAGTTGCCCGGACGGCGACCGGGTGAAGTATGCTTCTGCGACCCTGGAGGGTCAAGCTCTGACTTGGTGGAACTCTACCACCCAGACCATGGGTATTGGGGAAGCCCATGCTATGCCCTGGACAGAATTCGTGCAACTTTTGAAAGGCGAGTACTGGCCAAGGGATGAGATCCATAAGCTCGAGCATGAGGTCTGGAATCACAAGATGGTGGGGTCTGAGATCGAAGCTTATACAGCTAGACACAACGAGCTGGCGGTGTTGTGCCCGGATTTGCACACACCGGAATACAGGAGGATTGAGCACTATATTTCTGGGTTAGTACCGGAGGTTGCGGGATTGGTAGCTGCGGGCAATCTTAATGTTTATTCTATGGTGGTTCGGTCGGCTCACAGGTTGACCAACATGAAGGTAGCTGAAGGATTCTTGCCTCCCCGAGGCGCTACTGTGAAGGCTCCCGAGAGCAACAAACGAAAGTGGGAAGGCGTGGGTAAAGGCTCGAGTTCGGCTCAGCCTCAGCAGGTGAAGACGTCTGATATTGGGGGATCATCGTCTGAACAGAAAACGGGGGGTTATCAGGGAAAGTTGCCGAAGTGTGAACGATGTTGGTTTCATCATACTGGTCGTTGTGACAAGAACCAGTGTCGCCGGTGCAACAGGGCCGGGCACGTAGCTCAGGATTGCAGGGTTAATCTTCAGGGTAACCGGAACCCACCTGCTACACCTACTCCGGCTCCTCAGGTTGCTGCTTCCGAGGGAAAATAGGGAAAACAAGGGTGTTATAACTGTGGTGAGCTTGGTCACTACAAGCGTGAATGCCCCAAGTTGAAGCAGGGCGAGGCTGGGAAAAATGGATCGGGTAATGGAAACAATGGGGGCGGAGGCAGGGATGCTCGCGCCTTTGTGATTGGTTCGAGCGGGTGACGCGTGCGAATATATACATAATTTTACAATGAAATAACACACGTTTTGCTTTGATATTTATAAAAATGGTTTAGACCTTAATATTAAAACACACACAATAGGGCAAGTGTACCCTGTCATATATGTAGTAATGTGTAGATAAGAACCAGATATCGATCCATGGACGTGCGCGGAGCAATGGTATTAAAACTCTATCCTTAATTTACCAGTAAGAAAAGATAGTGAAAGTTTGTTGTTTTTAACTAGATTAATTCTAAAATATCTAAATGACATATATAAGACTCCAAATACAAAATATAACTATATAAACTATAATATACCAATCCTAGCATGTCATCTACATATAATAAGTAATATAGGCGTGTGATCAACATTCCCATTTTCCGACAGTTAGTGTCCCTTTCGGGCATCCTAACATGACAACTCTATAGAAAGCTAACACGAATACACAGGTTAACCACTTCAAGTCGTTTATTAGCGAGCAACTGATATGATCTCCTGCAGATCTTCTAAAGATAAGTTAGTCATCTGTTAAGAGTATTCTAACCTCACTAATTCAGGAAAGCGATACCGAATACACAATACAGCCACCTAAACTAGCATAAAGTAGAGCATTTCACAACCTATTCCATTTTACCAACTTTGAACCCAGATCTACTAAGATCGCTAATTTTACTAAAATAACTACCAAAGATCATTAACCGTGTCAAAGACCAGTAACGACACCATTAGGCTTTTAAAACCCTTTTACGTGCCGGTAAGCTTTTTTAACCGTTATTTGACTGACTTTAACCAAACCAATACCCGGTTACAGTTTCATGGCATAAACTATTTAACAAGTTAACTAGTCTACTACCGGATGATTAAACGGGTTTTTCAACATTTATCCGCCTAACACATTCGACATTCGCCAAAGTCATTCAAATACAACTACAAATCCAACAACAACGAAACAAGGTTGCGCTATGATCATCAAGATCTAAACATGAAAAACGCCAAATTTATACAAAACATGATTACATACTAACGTTTGTTTTTTCTACCAACGATTACTAAACATGATTACTAGACGATAATGTACTACATAAACAACACAAACAAGCTAAAATAAATAGATTTGAATCAACTAAAAGCTTAATAGATCAAACCATAAAACTTGAATGTGATGGATTGGATGATGATAGATGATTCGGATGAGTTCCCGAGCTTGTTCCTCGCCTTTGCAGCAGCTCACCGGTCCAGAAAATCGCCCAGAGATCACCCAATATTTGATAAGTGGGTTATGCTCTGTTTTTATAGAAACTCTGATTTTGTGCACGACCGTGCGCCTAAAGTGCACGGCCGTGCACTTTATCAAGATGAGTTGACGTGCAAGTGGGCAAGTGGCTGAGTCGTTTCTGGAAATATCTAGATATTCCGCACGGCTGTGCACCTAGGGTGCACGGGCGTGCGGGTCTGTTGGTAGCCGGGTGCTTGGAGTGCACTGCCTGGTGCACTGGCACTGCACCCGAGAACATATTGTGCACACTGCCTTTGTGTCCGAGCCAAGCAAGTCCACACGGGCGTGCACCTGAGGTGCACGGCCGTGCACGTTTTCCAGATTTAGCTGATTTTTGCAGAAACTTTCCGTCTTGTCCGTTTTTCACCCGGTTTCTTCGACATTGCCCGTGGGACGTCGTTTAAGACTTGCAATAAACATATGAAGCGGTTAAGTACCGAATTCGTGCAATTATAGTTGAAAACGCGTAATTTGGGAGTTTAACCGGGGACTTAAATATGTATATTTTAACGTATATCAAACCTCCCCACACTTGAACTTTGCTTGTCCTCAAGCAAAAAACTAAACAGAAAAAAACGAAAAACTCGCCAAGAAGCTAACAAGATATAAAAATAGGTGATAAGATAACTAAAAAGCAACGACTCACTTCCGATCTACAAGCGCGCAAACCCGTACACGACTCACAATGTTCACACACACTCGGTTTTATTTATGATACATACGTGTAATGTGTATGTGTAAATCGCTCCATTGCCAAGACAATGAATCGTGCAATATCATAAGCTTGTCAAAAGATCTAATCTTCACCAACCTGTAGATGCATTTTGTGCGACTAATGCTTTGGATTACAATTAACATGTGTTTTGTTGATTATCGAATGGGCGAAGGAGATAATATCTGGGCGAATGAAGAATTTGATAGGTGTGAGGGAGTGAAAGAGTACGAAGGAGAGACTGGAGTGCGAATGTAGAATTAATTGTTATGTCATGCTTGGTTCGACCAATGTGTTTGGGCGAACCTGCACATTCGACCATGCAATATGGGCGAATGTGCAGGCCTATAAATAGGTTAAGCAATTTTTGAAAGTTAGTTGTTGGTCATTTTATTCCCTCCTGTTTTGTGTCTCTCCCTAGTGTTTGTGTCAACTTATTTTCACGTTAGATTTGATTGTAAACATTATTAAAACGTGTAATTCAAGTTGTTTATGAATGAGAAAAAGCGTTGAAAGATGATTTCTGTGTTTTGATTGTTTGATTATCATAATTGTGATTGATTCAAGGATTCCGCACCTGAATCAAACTTGTTTGATCAATCTCTTTGTAGATTTGACGATCCTAAGCGCATACAAAGTGGTATCAGAGCAATCGAGATTTGAATATCTTTTGAAAGCTAATGGTATTAAAGAAAAACAAGACTGATCACCACCTCAGTTTATCACTTTTTAGTTTAAATATTACTGCTTTTTAGAAAAATTTCAAAAATCCAAAAACATTGAAAAATTTCAAAATCCATAAAAATTAGAAAATTTCTTTGCTGACTGCTATATCTTCTTCCCTTAGATTAATGCCGTCAGATTTCTGTGAACAAACGATATCTGGGCAGTCACATATTTGAAATGCTCCAGCTTATCCTTGGGAACAGTAAATTCAAAAACTTATAAAAATCAGAAAAACCAAAAATGATTTTCTGGAGAAAAAGGGGAAATGATAGTACATCAGTGGAGATCTGACACATTCTAAAGAAATGTAATGCTATATAGGGCGTGTGTCTGAGTCTGTGCGATGTGCTGATAGGCTTCGTAGACCTATTACTGCGTGCCTGATACATGCATATCAAACGAATTATTGTGTGGATGAACTCCTCATTGGCATATGGTCTTAGTACCGTAATTTCGTTTGATAGGGTATTTGTACAAAACTTGGAGGTTTTGGGTCGTTATGTTATTAGTTGTCTGGGGATAGCCTCTCTGATCTTCTGTTGTAAGTCATTACGGACCTAGATCAGGTAGGGTGTCTTTATAAAAGAGCTTTATGCCAAATCCTAAAGTTACCGAATTGAGGAACTTTCCATGTTTTATGATAATCAAAGATTATCTATTACATCGTATTAATCACTGATGCAAATCATGATTGATATCAGTCCTCAACCTGTAGAGTGCACATGTTACTTTGCTGCATTAATTTGCTGACCTGTATACCTCTGTGCATTATACCTTGTAAATTACAGACGACGAAAGCATAATCACGCTTTACAATGAGTCTTTGTGCATTTACTTCTTGATACAGGAGTATGTCGTGTGCGTGGGAACCACAGACAATTATGTTTATACTATAAATAATCGTATCAGTCTAAAGCACTGCACAAAAGTCTGCATGTGAGTTTATGTGGATTACAATATCAGCAGTTGCCAGATCACACAGTGTCTTTAATGATAATAATCAAAAGATCAACGGTGTGATCAGATTTCTCAATAACTGATATGATCCCTTTACCGGAAATCCCAAAACATTTACTGCTTTATCTTTACATTTCTGCATTTTATTTTCTCGTCAAAAATTGCAAAACTCAAAAAGATTTTAGGTGTGTTTTAACATAAACTTTAGAAAATCCAAAAAGATTTTACATTTCTATCTTATTTTTGATAGCTGATGGTGGTTGATGACGATTTTCTAAACCTTGATGAACCATTTGAGCTTTGTTATCTTTAACTGAGAAAATATGGTTGTCGGATGCTTAAAAGTTGGAAAATATTTTGAACGGGACTCGATTTTGAGATTTGGTAAAATTTTCAAAATTCCTGATTCACCTTCGCTCATTCGCTTGGGTCGAAGGAGGAATTTCTTGTTCATTCGTACGTTTCATTTTGGGCGAATGTGAGAGTTCTTAAGTTGTTTTCTCTTTCGAACCCTTTTATCTTATTCGCACCTTTAATTAGGGGCGAATGAGACAAAAGCTTCAAATTCGACCGGGGCAAACGGTCGAAGGAGCAGTCTATATATAGCCATCTCTGCTCATTCGACCCCTTACAAATTTTTTTCAAAATTTCTGATTTAAAGTCCACTTGTTGCTCGTGACATTTAGACCTTATCATTGTGTTCGCCTGTTAATTCTGATCATTTTGCACTCATTTTTACAGGTTGACATCAAGTTTTGAGGTTTAATCCGTTCATTTCAGTTCATGCCTTAACAGTCATTAAACTTGGATTTATTGATGATAATTGATATTAGTTTTGATAGGGATTCATTGATTGAATGTTTTAGGGGGAGATTATGCAAAAACTAAGGTTTAAACATCATCAATTGGCATAATCGATTGTTTTAAAACCTATAAACCCTAGTTTTTGAAATAAAACAATAAATCAATGAAAAACTGATGTAATTGATGATTAGGAAACATTAATCGGAGGTTTTAGGTGCATAATGAATCAAAATGACAAGTTAAAATCCACTGGTTTTCAAAAATTGAAATTTGAATTGAAGAACAGTTACCTTCGCCCCTTTCGAACGTGTAAAACTGGGCGAAGGAGATGTTTTGTTTGGGCGAATGAAGTTCAAATGGGCGAATGAAACATTTAATCAAAAATCTTCTCATTCGAACCCTTAAAACTTCACATTCGTACCCAGAATCTCTCATTCGCACCTCCGTTTGGGCGAATGAAGAGATCAATTACCAAATTTTCAACTTTTGTTTATTTTGTCGATTTTTAACGTGTTTGCTTGTTTTGTTTTGCAGTATAAACCATGTCTGAACAGGAAAAACCTACCGAACAAGCTGGATCATTTGCACAAGCTGCTGAGAAAGGAAAGGAAGAGCTTTTGCCGTTCGAGAATGCGCATAATTGTTGTGCATATCTTGGGGACGTGAAGAAGCACACCGAGTTTACAGAGATTATCGAGTTTCTAAAGAGGAGTCGGGTGATAGATGCAATTGCTACACCTGCTATTATCTACCGAGACTTGCTACAAGAGTTCTGGACGAACGCGAAGATGGATTTCTGGGAGTGTGAATCATCTCTGGTTAGCAAGATTCAAGGATAGTTAGTTATTGTTTCAGAGAATGATATCAGGGAAGCCTTAAAGCTTAAAGATGAAAAGACTGATCCCAGAGAACTTAGCTTTACTGAACAGAGGAAATGCTTTCTAAGGATGAAGTATAACGGGCCGATTACTGATGGTTCGTTACACTAGGGAAAGCTTTGTCCCCAATTCAAGTACTTGGCACATGTTATGATTCACGTCTTTGGTTCAGCAGCAGGAGGTTATGATTTGATGAGGAAGAGTATTAGCTCGATGATGGTTGCACTGATATTGAACAAACCGTTCAACGTATCAGGGATGCTTATGGAACATTTATTGGAAACTGTTAGAGGTACAAGGAATTTGAAGTTTTTGTTATATCCAAGATTCCTTCAGATGATATTTGATCACAAATATAAGAAGTTGAAGAGGGATCCGAAGTAGATCATAGTTCAAGAGCATATGTCCATTAATACATTGGAAAGAATGAAGGCTTATAAAGGCTTGTCGGTGAATGAACGATCACCTGTTAGACGTTTATTTGGGCATTTGGCTAGGATTGATTATGTGGATCCAGGTAATGATGAGGTAAGGCATGCTGACAGTGCATCAGACGAAGATAATCCATTACATCCTGTTGACCCTGAGGCAAAGCGAAAGCGACAGGTTGTGAATGTGGGAGCAAAGAGTGGCAAAGGTAAAGAGAAAGAAATCAGGATTGAAGTTGTTCCTGAGACTGAGCCTACAAAGAAGAAGACAGTGTCGAGAAGGCAGAAGAGCGTGGCTAAGAAAGGTTTACACCTTGTTGATGAAGCGTCAGTTGATTCTGAAGAGACGCTAGAGGATGAACGTTGGGATTCTGATACTGAGACTGTAAAGGCCACCACGCCCAAGGCCACTGTGGCTGGTGAGTCTGCCAGTCTGAATAGATCTGTGGAAGAACAGAGAATGAAGAGCCCTATTCATTTAGATGAAGAGGATGAGGGATTAGGTTTGGGAGCAGGAGATTTTCCCGGTTCACCAGTTTAGGGGGAGAAACCAAAGAAGCCCCAATTCAAGAAGAAAGAAAAATGGTAAAGCCCGCAGAGAAACGAGCTAGAGAGATTGAATCGTTAGTAGCAGGAAAGAAGTTGCCACCTGCTTCAAGCTCGAAATCACCTGTTGCTGCTCCAGCTTCTAAGAAGCAGAAAACCATAACCACTTCCAGTACTGAACAAGGAGCTGATGTACCTGTTGATGCTTTTAACGAGGCATTGGATAATGTACTGAAGAAGATAAAGAAGGGTAAACTGCCTGAAGTTGCAGAAGTTTCTACTCAAAAGGTTACAGTGGATAGTTCTGTGATGAACACCGTTAACCGGAAACTTACTGAGATGATGAACATTATCAACAAGAAGCATAAAGAAATTGATCAATTAAGAAAGAACGACTCAAAGATGTTGGATGTCGTTGTTACATCACATGAGAACAATGAAGAGCTGAAAAAGAAGATTAAACGGTTGCAGAAGGATAATAAGAAATTGTTAAAACATGAGCAAAGAAACACCAGAAGGTTTATAGCTTTGAAGGAAGAGAATAAGAAGCTAAAAGAGAGTAATAAAAGCATGGATAATCTGATTAAAGATTTATACTCTCGGGCTCCTCAGTTGAAGGAAGGTGAAGAGGATAAAGATCAAGATGAGGAGCAGGTTGATTTCGAACTGTCTGATAATGAGGAGGAGGATGATGAGGATCTTGATGAAGATGCTGGAAAGGCTCCTAAAAAGAAGAAGGATGATGGAGATGATGATGGTTCGAATGATGAATTTGGTGATGATAGCAGCTCTGCATTTGATGATGATGATGATGATAATGATGATGATGATACAGATAAATACAAGTATGAGAAAAGGGAATCTGGAAAAGGAGGAGAATCTAGTTCTAAAGCTCCCGGAGGATCGGTTGATGATGATACGATCTTTTGGAATGAAAAGCTGAAGTCATTGTCTGAAGATAATAAACAGATGTATCGCCAGATGCTTACTGATCGAGTCTGGACAATCGTCATGACCAGCAGATTCTCTGAGATCTTTGAATCTAGTGACAGGGTGCTTGAATTAGAGTATAATGATCCAGATTTAGAAGATGGTGAAGTTTCTGCGGCAATGACAAAAGAGATTTTGGAAGGATTGGTGAAGCAGGTTGGGAAAACGTTAGAAGAACTATTGGCTGATAACCAGATTCCTAATCTACCTGAAAAAGAAGCTGGAAATCATTCTGATGATCGTGACGTACCTGTGTTCGAGGATATTGAAGTTGAAGATGTAACCAGTGAAGAATATCCAGAATATTTTAAGAAAGATAAAGAGTCTGGATTTATTGCATTCACTAATGAGCTATTGAATGAAGCCGAGAAACTTGCAAAAGAAAAGAGCGATAAATTTGTTGATGAAGTGTTCAAGGGGCATGATAAACCGCATATCAAACAATCTGATAGCTTGAAAGAATTACCGAGGAAACTAAAAGAGAAAGAAGCCAATCGTCCGAAAGCAGAGATTCAGGGGAGCTTCTATAAACTCCACAACGAAATGTTTAAAGGAAGGGCGTTGGGTTGGAAGTTTATAAAGCAGTTGAAGTGTGTTGCAGTGAAGTGGGAGAAGGGGATACTCTATTTTGATAGATTTCATGATTTGAAGACTCTCCCATACTGGGCTATTCGTGATATTTGTCGACATAAGTTGACTGGGTCTTCAAATGATCACATTGCCTACTTTGCTGATAAAATGGCGAGAGAAAGCAGGACGAAGTGGAATCTCTTTGCACCTCAGTATCCAAAGCGGATTGTTCACAAGAAAAACATTGATGATATAACCGGTTTGCCCAAGGTGACTCTAAAGTACAAACCACCGAAAGTGTTGAAACATATTCCATTGTTGCAGATTCCTCAACACTTTGCAAAAGACTTTATCTGGTGGTATTACGATTGGAAGATTGCAGAAGCTGTGATAGTGTTGAAAGATGGAGACAAGAATTTCAAGAAAATACACATATTTGATCCCATGTGGTTGGTGAATTGTTCACATGAGGACATTATTATGTTGTATTACAATCCCATATTCAGCGATGTGAAGGATGCTGAACAAGCAAGTAATACCAGCGTGTGGTATTTCTGTGCTTTGCTAATGACATTAATGCCGGATGCGATTACGATAAGAATCTTGGCAAGTTTGTTAAAGTTCAAGAAGTTCCTGAAGTGAAGAAGAAAAAGCCGAAACAAGTGTTTGAAAAGGTGATGACATTGGAACAGAAGAAACAACTGCGCATAAAGCTTATGAACAAGATAATGGACCAAGAGCGTAAACAATCCAAGCAATAGTCGAGGGGGAGTTTGTAGATGCATTTTGTGCGACTAATGCTTTGGATTACAATTAACATGTGTTTTGTTGATTATCGAATGGGCGAAGGAGATAATATCTGGGCGAATGAAGAATTTGATAAGTGCGAAGGAGTGAAAGAGTACGAAGGAGAGACTGGAGTGCGAATGTAGAATTAATTGTTATGTCATGCTTGGTTCGACCAATGTGTTTGGGCGAACCTGCACATTCGACCATGCAATATGGGCGAATGTGCAGGCCTATAAATAGGTTAAGCAATTTTTGAAAGTTAGTTGTTTGTCATTTTATTCCATCCTGTTTTGTGTCTCTCCCTAGTGTTTGTGTCAACTTATTTTCACGTTAGATTTGATTGTAAACATTATTAAAACGTGTAATTCAAGTTGTTTATGAATGAGAAAAAGCTTTGAAAGATGATTTCTGTGTTTTGATTGTTTGATTATCATAATCGTGATTGATTTAGGGATTCCGCACCTGAATCAAACTTGTTTGATCAATCTCTTTGTAGATTTGACGATCCTAAGCGCATACACAACTAACGTGTGAAAAGGCACAAATCAAGAGGACTTGTACGGGTTGTAATATTAGGCATAGGTAAGGGTATGGAATGGATATTTAAAGTGACAAATCGGCTAAAACTCGGCGATTATGTCTAACTAATATCAACTACTTCAACTGTACAACACAAACGCGAATATAGGCAATTTTTATTTTAAATCGAGCTAACTTATAATTTCTAACTTTAAAGCTCTAAAAACTGCTCGGATACTGCTAATTCACCCTATTTTGGGGTGTTCTATTTTTCTGGATTTTTTATAACATATATATCTATGATATATATATATATATACTGGACTGAAACTGATATATAATCAACATACGGGTTCTAAATATATAAACCCGAAAACAAACTATTTACAACATAAAAACTAGTCAAACAATAACCTAAACCGAGCTTTAACACAAAAGGTTTAAAAGAAAAAGGCTATTTGGTTTAGTGGTGAAATGGTGTGGTAAATAAGAAAAACACGGGATTAGGTTCAACATGGTTGACTAGTGGATAACATATGGGTGCAGGAAACAGATAGAACGAAAAGAAATGGCTAAATCAAAAGGGTATCCTAAATGCCTCAATCATATTCGTACAGTGTCACACATATCTGATCTAAACAAGTATACTGATGACAAGTTCTAAATTGCACAAAACATCCGGCTCACTCGCAAGCATGTCAAAGAAATGTAATGTAATCTATTATAAGGCTCAAACGCTCACGTAACCGGAAGGAAATGAGTGCAAGTGTACGAATCTAACACGCTCGTATCTCATCTGTTTGTCGCGCCTCAAGTTATCTTTATCAAAAATTAGTTAGGCTTGATGTTTGTATGAATATATATATATACATATATTTACTTATAAGGTTTTTTTAGATATATATATACACATACAAGAGGACAAACGAGATATAAGATATAATCCCCTCAGGCACAGCTTTGAAATTCACATTGTCTCCAATGTGACAATAGAAAGCGTTTATGAAGTAGCTATCTATAGTGGGAAAAAGGAGAATAATACTCCCCTCGTGTCGAAGAAACGCCCGGGTAAATGGACGGTATGAGCCCCGATAACGGTGCTCGCCAGTTACCTGCATAATCAACATTCTTGACACAAACAAACTCATCAAACCCATCATTCACATCCACAAAACTAAACTAAAATAAAATAAACTAACATACTGAAATACTGAAAAGAAATAGTTCAACTACAAATACTAAAAAGTCTTGGGTACGCAGACCCGAAAATAAAGTACTGAAAGCATAAATAAAAGAAGTACTAACAACTGCATGCATGAGATGGTCGCGGCTACTGGTCGGCGTCGTCCCCGTGGTGCTGACCGGAGCTTCCTGGCTGGTCGCCAGGAGCACCATAAGGGAATAAGGGAGGGTTCCTGAAATAACCCAGATGCACCTACTCTAACCCGACAAAGAGGTACTCAAAGCTGTGCCTGACATCCTACTGCACACGATCCATAGTGGACCACATGTACTGCTGGTCCTGTCTGATCTGCACCTGGTTTGCACCGATGTTGTGCATGTTCAGCTCCATCGTCTGGAATCGCTGGTAGAACTCAGGGTATGTCGGGATGCCGGGAGGCCACTGCTGGTCCTGGGGCTGGAAGTGTTGAGGCGAGAGGTGTGGAGAGTCGTGTGGTGCGTCACCACCGCCTCCTGCGTGCTGCTCATGCATCTCCTCGTCCTCCTCCTCTAGTGGTACGGGGTCCCATATAATGTGCTGGCTAATTAGGCGTGGACCCCCGTCCGTGTCAGCTAGCAGGTTCTGAGCCCTAAGTGATCTAAGATCCAGCATAACCCCATTAGTTACCAATGTCAATGTGGCCTTGACCTCGTCGGTCGGAACTCCCAATGCCTCAGCGATCTGGGTGACGTACTCTCCCCCATGAATCTCGCTCCCGTCCTTGGTGCCCCCAGCAGTAAGAAAGAACTCGGCCATCCGTGCGGCCAAGTTCAACGGGGCACCCTTGTAAAAATGATACAAAAAGAGAAGATCGGGAGTGGGACAGTTCCCCAAACTGTCCTTTCGGCCACAGATAGTGTGGCTGAAAACATGGTGCAATTGGCGGAGTAGCGGGTACTTAATCCTAGTTACCTTGGCAGACCTCGGATTATAAGGTATACCAACGGCAATCGATGCCCAAAACGCAGCCCGCTCGTCATTGTCCACGAAACTGTGGATCCCACAAAAATCTTCGGAGTTGGTCTCCAAATGCTCATAGATCCCGAGCTTCCTTCCCAGTCGCGAAACCGACCAATGGTACCATTTCCCACAAAGCCTAAACCGAATGTCTTTCTCATGGAAGTCCTTATACAGCCCCTCCTTTGGTTTCTTGTAGGAGAAGGATGATAAGAACTCAATCGTAATTTCCCTGTAGACAGGCTGGTTTATGCTCAGCAGCTTCGCCATATTCGGCGAGACAAATCCATCATATCTTTCACGCTGATTCAGCGTGGTGAGTAGGTCCAAGTTGAGACGAATAGGAACACCAAATGAGTTCCTCCGGCCCCAAAGCTTCATGAATTTGTCGATGCATGGTCCTTCCCATTTGTCTCGGTTGTCGAACCCTAGGTAGGCATGGGCGATCTGCATGCAAAAATGTATACACAACTGTTAGTACACAAAAAACGGAGGTCCCGGATGTCCAAAACGGACCTGCGCGAATTCTGACCTGAATCTGTAGCTGATGCACGGCCGTGCGCCTAAAGTGCATGGCCGTGCACCTTTGGTCTTTGGTCAGCTCAGAGACTGCATTGCTTTGTGCATGGCAGTGCAGCCAAATTTCTCGGCACGCACGGTCTGGCGCACGACCATGCAGCTGACCGTGCACAGCTCCAGGTTTTCAAAAATTTTCAAACAAAAGCACCCAAATCTCTCAAACGTTTCAAATAAACTCATATTAATAGTGATTTGGGCCTGGGTGTGCTCGGTTTCAATATCAAGAAAACCCCCAAATCTTGCCCTAAAATACGAAAATAGGACAGATCTAATCTAAAAATTCAAAATACAAGTGCAAAATTATGAAGGGATTCGTACCTTGGTTGATTTGGAAGGAAAGGAGTGAAGATTCTAGGCTAATGATGTTGAACAATTGGTTTTTTTGAAGCGTGGAACGAGGGTGCGGCTGGTAGTGCATATGTTTTAGGGTTATGAAGTTAAGGATGTTTAAATACCCATGAAATTGGGCTGGGCTTTTTGGCCCACACGGTCTGCTGCACGGTCGTGCGCATGACCGTGCACATCCTTCGCACTACCCCTTGCAGCCCCACTGCATTGGGTCATGCACGGTCAGCTGCACGGCAGTGCGCTTGACCGTGCACGACCCGCAGATGTGTAGTTTTGAGGCTGCAAGTGTTCCATTTTGTCCGAAAACATCATTTTAACTAAGTTTAACCTGTTTGGCGACTGTTTGCGCTCCATTGCTCCTTCCGGCTCTGATCATACTCGTACGAACCTGCACATAACTCAAAACAACGTTAAACTATTTAAAGCAATAAATATTTACACTAATTACAAATTTACCCCTTTGGCGCGCCCACACACGCCGTGCTATATTTATTAACGAGTCGCTAGCTAGACTTCCCTACACTTATTAAGTGTGTCGGGCGTAGAGGTCGATTACCTCCACGGATTGGTCAACCGGTCCGTCAATGTAGACTTTAAGGCGATGACCGTTGACTTTGAAAGTCAAACCCTCTGAATTTTCAATTGAGACAGTTCCGTAAGGATATACTTCCTTAACGGTGTACGGTCCTGTCCATCGGGATTTCAACTTTCCTGGAAAGAGACGCAGGTGTGAGTTGTAAAGCAGGACCAAGTCGCCTACATGAAAATCTTTTCGGTGTTTAAGGCGACTGTCGTGCAATCTCTTCGTGCGCTCTTTGTATAACATCGAGCTCTCATAGGCTTGCTGCCTAAGCTCTTTTAGCTTATGGATCTGCAAGAAACGGGTCTCACCGCCGGTTTTAAGATCCAAATTCGCTGTTTTAAGAGCCCAGAATGCCCTATGTTCTAACTCGACAGGGAGATGACACACCTTGCCAAAGACAAGCCGAAAGGGAGTCGTCCCAATAGGCGTCTTGTAGGCAGTCCTAAAGGCCCATAACGCGTCATCGAGCTTGTCCGACCAATCCTTGCGGTTTTGATTAACTGACCGCTCAAGGATTCGCTTCAATCCACGGTTAGTGACCTCCACCTGTCCACTTGTCTGTGGATGATACAGGGTGGATAACCTGTGGTGGACACCATAACGTGCTAACGCGCGATCAAGCTGCGCATTGCAGAAATGCGTACCACGGTCACTAATTAGTGCCTTCGGGGCACCAAACCGCGAGAACAAGCTTCTAACAAACCTCACTACAACTCGGGCATCATTTGTGGGTAAGGCTTGCGCCTCGGCCCACTTTGACACGTAATCAACTGCCACGAGTATATATCTATTGCCCCGTGAGGAGGGGAATGGTCCCATGAAGTCAATGCTCCAAATGTCAAAGACTTCACAGACTTGGATGGGGTTCTGCGGCATTTGGTCGCGTGCCGATATGTTCGTCGCCCTCTGGCACGAATCACATGCACCGACCAATATCTGAGAGTCACGAAAGAGTGTGGGCCAGTAAAACCTAGAGTCTAACACTTTCTTAGCAGTGTAATTCGCTCCATGGTGACCTCCGGTAGGCCCCTCGTGACAATCGCGCAAGATTTGCGCCGCCTCTACCCCGAACACGCAACGGCGAATCAGCTGATCCGCCCCGACCCGGAACAAAAATGGGTCGTCCCAGAAGTAATGCTTGAGGTCCGTGAAGAACTTCCTCTTTTGCTGGTGCGAAATTCCTTTGATAAGTATCCCGCACGCGAGGTATTTCGCAAAATCCGCAAACCATGGCGATACATCTTCCACCGACTCGACGCTCATCAAGAACTCGTGGGGAAAATTGTCATTAATGGTATCCCACACGGAGTTCTCGGCATCTTCATGCTCGAGTCTGGACAGATGGTCAGCAGCAACATTCAGGGCACCCTTCTTGTCCTGAATCTCTATATCGAACTCCTGCAGCAACAGGAGCCACCTAATCAGGCGCGGTTTCACGTCCTGTTTGCTAAAAAGGTATCGGATCGCTGCATGGTCCGTATAGACAATGGTCTTCGACAGCACTAAATAAGATCTAAACTTGTCGAATACAAACACTACAGCTAGAAGCTCCTTCTCAGTCGTGGTATAATGCTCCTGAGCATCATGAAGAGTCTTGCTAGCGTAGTAGATCGGGTGGAAGTGCTTGTCCTTCCGCTGTCCTAAGACCGCCCCTATTGCGAAGTCACTCGCGTCGCACATAATCTCGAATGGCAGCTCCCAGTCGGGTGCTACCAATCTAGGGGCCTCCACAAGCAAACACTTTAAAAGCCCGAAGGCTTTCACACATTCTGCACCAAACACAAACGGTGCATCCTTTTCCAACAGACGGGTCATCGGACGGGCGATTTTTGAGAAGTCTTTGATGAATCGCCTGTAAAAACCCGCATGACCCAAAAAGCTGCGGATCGCTCTGACAGAGGAGGGTGGAGGGAGCCTAGAAATGATATCTATTTTGGCCGGGTCAACCTCCAACCCACTTTGGGATACCTTATGCCCCAGGACTATTCCTTCCTTCACCATGAAGTGGCATTTTTCCTAGTTGAGCACAAGACTGGTCTCCTCGCACCTCTGAAGCATCCGCTCCAGATTCCCTAGACAATGATCGAATGAACTCCCGAAGACTGAAAAATCATCCATGAATACCTCCATGGAGTCCTCGATCATGTCATGAAATATGGCAACCATGCAACGCTGGAAGGTTGCCGGCGCATTGCACAACCCGAATGGCATACGCCTGTAGGCGAATGTGCCAAAAGGTCATGTGAAAGTCGTCTTATCCTGGTCCACATGATCGATAGGGATCTGAAAGTATACAGAGAAACCATCAAGGAAACAATAATACAACTTCCCCGACAGTCGTTCCAACATCTGATCGATGAATGGAAGCGGGAAGTGATCCTTGCGGGTGGCGTCATTAAGCTTGCGGTAGTCAATGCACACTCTCCACCCCGTGACAGTCCTCGTAGGAATCAATTCATTCCTATCATTTGTAACCACCGTCATGCCACCCTTCTTGGGCACGACGTGCACAGGACTAACCCAAACAGAATCCGAGATCGGATATATCAATCCAGCATCAAGCAATTTAATGACCTCGGACTTAACAACTTCTTGCATGTTCGGGTTCAAACACCTCTGGTGCTGCGCAGAAGGCTTATGGACATCTTCCATCAAGATTTTATGAGTACAGAATGAGGGATTAATCCCCTTGATGTCCATGATCTTCCAGGCGATTGCCTTCTTATGAAGTTTCAGTATACGCAACAACTCGCTCTTTTCAACTGCAGATAGAGAAGATGAAATGATAACAGGCAGACGACCCTCCTCGTCAAGAAATGCATACTCCAGATGCGGTGGGAGCTCCTTTAGCTCCAAAGACGGTGGATCCTCAACAGACGGCTTCGACTTATCACTCTCCTTACGCTCAATCTCCACGAAACGCCCCGGGCTTTGGGAACTATCATCACTGATCTGATAGACCGGCTGCTCATCTCTATGGCCCTCCTTCATAATGCCATCTAAGTCCCCACACAACAGTTGTGTGCCTGAAACATCCCCCTCTATCGCGCCTAGAAAGTGAGAACTGACACACTGGTCTACTATATCAAGATAGTATAGTGTGTTATCCTGACTCTCGGGATGACGCATCGACCTCTGAACATCAAAAGTCACATGCTCATCATTCACCCGGAGTGTGATTTGGCCCGCAGCCACGTCAACAATCGTCCTAGCCATGTTTAAGGAAAGGACGTCCGAGGATCAGAGGCACTTTAGAGTCCTCATCCATATCAAGGATGACAAAATCCAACGGGAATACAAATTTGTCAATTTTGACAAGCATATTCTCAACAAATCCCCGAGGATATTTGATCGAACGATCAGCAAGACGAATACTCATCCTGGTGGGTAAAGGCTCACCCAGATCCAGCTTCTCAAAAACCTTATAAGGAATAAGGTTAATGCTCGCACCCAAGTCTGCCAGTGCATTACTGATAGACATGTTCCCTATCAGACAAGGGATGGTGAAACTACCTGGATCTCCCATCTTTATGGGCAGTCTATTCTGCGGAATTGCAGAGAAGTTCTCGTTCAAGAGTACACAGGACAGGTCCTCAAGTTTTTGCTTATTGGTGAGGATGTCCTTCAGGAATTTGGCATACTTAGGCATCTGGGCCAAGGCCTCCACAAACGGGATGTTTATATGTAGCTGTTTGAATAGCTCAAGAAAGTTCCCGTATTGGGCCTCGTCTTTTTGTTTCCTAAGTCTGCCAGGGTATGGAACAGGAGGAGTGTAGTCAGTGACTGGCTTCGGAAACCGTGCTGTACTTGCTGGGACTCGCCTAGCGTGCACCTCGTCCGAAGACTCAGTCTGAACCGTCTCAGTGATCGGTGGTGAGCCCGATGTGTCAGGTCCCGTGGTTTTACCACTCCTCGTCATAATGGCATTTACATGCCCCCTTGGATTAGGCTCAGTGTTGCCCGGGAGATTGCCCTGCTGTCTCTCAGACATCATCTTCGCCATCTGGCCTACCTTGTTTTCAATGGCCTGCATGGATGCCTTTTGGCCCCTCATCTCTCCCTCGTAATTGGAGAAGTGCTCCTCGTGTTGCTGGTAGCGCTGCTCAGCAATTTGATTGGAATTTGTTGTGTTGGTGAGGAGTTGAGACATCATTTCCTCCAACCTAGACGTACCGCCCTAGGCGTGCTGCTGGGAACTGCCCCCGGCGCCCTGGTTCTGGTGCTGGTTCGGTCTGGATTGGTAGGATTGGCCATGAGATTGGTAAGGCTGTTGTTGTTGGGACTGTTAGGATTGGTGGGATTGGTGTGGTACGGCGGCTCTCTGCTGAAATCCGAGAGGGTTCTTGTTAGAAGTACCAGATCTCCACCCAAAGTTTGGGTGGTTTCTCCATCCCGGATTGTAAGTATTACTGTAGGGGTTATTTTTGGGTCTCGACTGATTACCCATGTAAGCCACATCCTCGTGGCCAATATACATAACCCCCTGAGCACACGAGCCAGGCTCGTGAGATACCCCGCACTGCTTACACAGACATTGGGCCTGGGCTACGCTTTGTTGAGATCTGTCAAATCTCGTAGTCAGCGCCTCAATCTGTGCAGAAATGGTCGTGTAGTTATCCACGACATGTACACCCGATCGGTCAGACGAAGACCTTGATCGGTCACTCTTTCGAGATTTAGAATTCTGGGACGCCTTCTCAATAATGGCCCATGCTTCATTAGTGGACTTTGTTCCGATGTCTCCCCCAGCATATACATCAAGGCGTTCCTGAGAGTCATACCCGAGCCCCTGATAGAACGTGTGCACCAAATGTCTTTTGGAAAGCTCATGGTGCGGGACACTTAAGAGTAGGTCTTTGAATCTCTCCCACGCAGTGTACAATGATTCCTCGTCATCCTGACGAAATGTCATGATGCGATTCCTCAATTTTTGTGTCTTTTCAGGAGGAAAGTACTGCTGCATGAATTGTTGGGATAACTCTGCCCAGGTCGTGATCGACTCCGCGGGGTGTGACAGAAGCCAAGTCCAGGCTTTGTCCCGCAGTGAGAATGGGAAGAGTCTCAGACGGATAGCATCATTGGAGATGCCCGTCATCTTAAAGGTGGCTAAAACCTCTAAGAATGCAGCAATATGTCGGCCTGGGTCCTCATGCTCCAGTCCACCGAATTGCACCGAGTTTTGTATCATATTCACGATACTGGATTTGATCTCGAAATGGTCAGCCAAAATAGCCTAGGGATGGCAACGGGTCGGGTATGGGTCGGGTTTGGCTAATACCATACCCATACCCGGTTATAAAATCTCATACCATACCCGTTCCATTACCCGTCGGGTTTTATCAGGTATTACCCATCGGGTATAGAGTATACCCGCGGGTATCGGGTATACCCGTTGGTATTTGCATGTATATATTTTTTTTATTTTCTTTTATAGTCTTATGTCTTAAAAAATCTAGAATAAATGAAATTGTAATAAGTAACATATATATCATCATTACCATAATAATATTTAAAACATTTAAAATGTAAATATATATTATAGTATGAATTTTGAAAACTTTCTTTTATATTTCATAGCATATAAATAATAATGTTATTAGAATATATATTTTAAATGAAAAGTTTATTTTTTAAACAATGAACCTATTAGAATGAAATATTACTAAAAAAATAGTTAAGAAGAGATATATATATATATATATATATAACTTAAAATCCGGGTATATGTTTCGGGTAGACGGGTTTGTAGTTTCGGGTAATCGGGTCGGGTATCACCTAATACCATACCCGTTCCATACCCGCGAAATATTTTTTTTTCCAATACCAAACCCGTCCCATACCCGTCGGGTATCGGGTATGCCCGTCCCAAATGCTTCGGGTTTCGGGTATACCCTTCGGGCTCGGGTTTTTTTGCCATCCCTAAAATAGCCGGCTGGACAATACTCGGCGCCAGTCCATCTCCTCCTGGACGACCACTATCATTCAGCGGAATGTCGTTGTCCGCCTTGATAATGTCACTGTGGGCTTCCGACCCCTCGTCGTCAGCCAGATCGTGCCTCGCCTCGTCGATTGGGACCTCAACTATAGGAGCAGAAATAAGAATATCAGAAACAAGACACAACTTATGAAGTCTAATCCTCTCGCTTCTCCTTAGGCGCCTTCGCTCCTCGTCAGAAAGATCACCAGAAGACCCGGGGTTCGCGGACATCAACCTGCATGTAAGAATGATACAGTTGCAATAGGCAAATATATGACAAACCCAAAAAAAGGCGATAAAAGACAGAAAAATAAATAAATGAAATAAAGAATCAATAAATTCATGCGAAAATAACGGAAAGCTATATATTCGAGAAAATCAAATATAAACTAATAGAATCAATAAAATGAACAGAAATAAGCAGACTAAGCCTAAAACTATACAAAGAATGAAATTAATAATTAGTCCAAATACGAACAAATAAATCTAATTAATCAAATAACGAACAAATCAAATCAAACAATCCTATAAGCAGATAAATGAACAAATCTATATGCAAACCTATAAACCAATCTAAAATCAATCCAAAATATCTACAGACAGATAAATTAAATAAAAATTCAAATAATCATATATGCAAATAAATGAATGAAATAACGAATCAACGAAGTATAAACAAGTATTCACAAGCATGTACACCGGTAAAAAGTTGACTCGGTCCGTTCCAAATGCTCGTCGCGTCCCCGGCAGCGGCGCCAAAAACTTGACGTGTGCGAATATATACATAATTTTACAATGAAATAACACACGTTTTGCTTTAATATTTATAAAAATGGTTTTGACCTTAATATTAAAACACACACAATAGGGCAAGTGTACCCTGTCATATATGTAGTAATGTGTAGATAAGAACCAGATATCAATCCATGGACGCGCGCGGAGCAATGGTATTAAAACTCTATCCCCAATTTACCAGTAAGAAAAGATAGTGAAAGTTTGTTGTTTTTAACTAGATTAATTCTAAAATATCTAAATGACATATATAAGACTCCAAATACAAAATATAACTATATAAACTATAATATACCAATCCTAGCATGTCATCTACATATAATAAGTAATACAGGCTTGTGATCAACATTCCCATTTTCTGACAGTTAGTGTCCCTTTCGGGCATCCTAACATGACAACTCTACAGAAAGCTAACACGAATACACAGGTTAACCACTTCAAGTCGTTTATTAGCGAGCAGCTGATATGATCTCATGCAGATCTTCTAAAGATAAGTTAGTCATCTGTTAAGAGTATTCTAACCTCACTAATTCAGGAAAGCGATACCGAATACACAATACAGCCACCTAAACTAGCATAAAGTAGAGCATTTCACAACCTATTCCATTTTACCAACTTTGAACCCATATCTACTAAGATCGCTATTTTTACCAAAATAACTACCAAAGATCATTAACCGTGTCAAAGACCAGTAACGACACCATTAGGCTTTTAAAACCCTTTTACGTGCCGGTAAGCATTTTTAACCGTTATTTGACTGACTTTAACCAAACCAATACCCGGTTACAATTTCATGGCATAAACTATTTAACAAGTTAACTAGTCTACTACCGGACGATTAAACGGGCAGTTTTTCAACATTTATCTGCCTAACACATTCGACATTCGCCAAAGTCATTCAAATACAACTACAAATCCAATAACAACGAAACAAGGTTGCGCTATGATCATCAAGATCTAAACATGAAAAACGCCAAATTTATACAAAACATGATTACATACTAACGATTGTTTTTTTACTAACGATTACTAAACATGATTACTAGACAATAATGTACTACATAAACAACACAAACAAGCTAAAATAAACAGATTTGAATCAACTAAAAGCTTAATAGATCAAACCATAAAACTTGAATGTGATGGATTGGATGATGATAGATGATTCGGATGAGTTCCCGAGCTTGTTCCTCGCCTTTGCAGCAGCTCACCGGTCCAGAAAATCGCCCTAAATCGCCTAGAGATCACCTAATATTTGATCAGTGGGTTATGCTATGTTTTTATAGAAACTCTGATTTTATGCACGACTGTGCGCCTAAAGTGCACGGCCGTGCACTTTATCAAGATGAGTTAACGTGCAAGTGGGCAAGTGGCTGAGTCGTTTATGGAAATATCTCGATATTCCGCACGGCCGTGCACATAGGGTGCACGGGCGTGCGGGTCTGTTGGTAGCCGGGTGCTTGGAGTGCACTGCCTGGTGCACTGGCAGCACACCCGAGAAGTTGAGCCGCACGGGCACCCGCACGGTAGTGCTGATAAGGGTGCCCGAGAACATGTTGTGCACGCCTGGTCGCACTAGCAGTGCACTGCCTTTGTGTCCGAGCCAAGCAAGTCCGCACGGGCGTGCACCTGAGGTGCACGACCGTGCACGTTTTCCAGACTTAGCTGATTTTTGCAGAAACTTTCCGTCTTGTCCGTTTTTTGCCCGGTTTCTTCGACTTTGCTCGTGGGACGTCGTTTAAGACACGCAATAAACGTATGAAGTGGTTAAGTACCGAATTCGTGCAATTATGGTCGAAAATGCGTCATTTAGGAGTTTAATTGGGGACTTAAATATGTATATTTTAACGTATATCAGCGGGGCTCGACAGGATCCTGACACTGTTACTAGTACGTTTCTTCTTAATAATCTCTATGCTACGGTTTTATTCGATTCTGGTGCCGATAAGAGTTTTATATCTCTTGGGTTTAGTCAATTGCTTGATAGGGTACCTACACTTTTAGAGGCTAAGAAACTTGAAGCGACGCACGTCCTTAGGGCGTGTCGCCTTGAATTGTCGGGTTATTCTTTTCCTATTGACCTTATGCCGGTGTCCTTGGATAGTTTTGATGTTGTCGTGGGTATGGATTGGTTGTCTTTGTATCATGCTGAGATCGTTTGTTTTGATAAAGTCATCCGACTTCCTCTCCCTGATGGAGAAATTCTGTTGGTGCACGGTGAGAAGAGCGGGGTTCCTTTGAGTATCATTTCGTGTATGAAAGCCTATAAGTATCTTCGAAAGGGGTATTCTGCCATTCTGGCACTTGTTTCGGTTTCGTCGGAGGAAGAGAAGAAGATTGAAGATATTCCTGTCGTTCGTGATTTTCCCGACGTATTTCCTGAAGATTTACCTGGCCTTCCGCCTTATCGTCAGGTCGAATTCAGTATTGAACTTGCTCCAGGTGTGGCCCCTATTGCCTGAGCCCCATATCGTCTTGCACCTCCCGAGATGCAGGAGTTGTCTAACCAGTTGTAGGAGCTGTTGGAGAAGGGTTTCATCCGACCTAGTTCATCCCGTGGGGAGCCCCTATTTTGTTTGTCAAGAGGAAAGACGGAAGCCTGCGAATGTGTATCGACTACCATGAATTGAACAAGGTTACCATCAAGAATCACTATCCTCTTCCTCGCATCGATGATTTATTTGATCAACTTCAGGGTTCTAGTTTCTATTCGAAGATAGACTTGAGATCGGGGTACCATCAATTGAGGGTCCAAGAAGCTGATATTCCGAAGACCGCTTTTCGAACTCGTTATGGCCATTTCGAATTCTTGGTCATGCCTTTTGGTCTCACCAATGCGCCCACCATATTCATGGATTTGATGAACCGTGTTTGTAAGCCCTATCTTGATAAATTCGTGATTGTCTTCATTGATGATATTCTAGTCTATTCCAAGAACGAAGTGGACCACCGAGAACATTTGCGTCTTGTCTTGGAACTCTTGAGGCGGGAACACTTGTACGCCAAGTTCTCTAAGTGTAGTTTCTGGTTGCATGAAGTCCAGTTCCTTGGTCATGTGGTTAATGAAAAAGGAATCCATGTCGATCCAGCTAAGATAGAAGCCATCAAAGACTGGGAAGCACCAAAGACGCCATCTGAGGTGCGGCAATTCCTGGGTCTTGCAAGTTATTATCGTCGTTTCATCGAGGGATTTTCGAAGATCGCTCAGCCCCTCACCTCGCTTACCCAGAAGGATAGAAAGTTCGACTGAGGTGATTCGCAAGAGTCAGCCTTTCAGATGCTAAAGGCTAAACTCTATTCTGCTCCTATCTTGTCCTTTCCTGAAGGCACGGACGATTTTGTAGTTTATTGTGACGCTTCTATTCGGGGTCTCGGTTTTGTGCTAATGCAGCACGAGAAGGTCATTGCCTATGCTTCTCGTCAGCTCAAGGTTCATAAGAAAAACTACCCCACCCATGATCTGGAGTTGGGTGCAGTAGTCTTTGCTTTAAAGATCTGGAGGCATTACTTGTACGGTACCAAGTGCACCATTTACACCGATCACAAGAGCCTCTAGCATATCTTTGATCAGAAGGTGTTGAACATACGACAACGTCGCTGGGTCGAACTTCTTAATGATTACGAGTGTATGTGCGTATTAGGATCGATAACAAACAAAGATTGATCAAACAAGTTAGTTTTAGGTGCGGAAACCCTAAAACTATCACAAAGTAATAATCAAACAGATTCAAACACACAGATCATCATTTTCAATCAATTTCATTCATAAAACACTTGTTTACACGTGGAATAATGATTACAATCAAGGTTTAAACGTAAAACAAGTTTAACAAAATCTAGAGAGAGTTTTCAGAAAGAGGAGGGAATAATAATCATCAAAGTTACATTCAAAAATGAACTTAACCTATTTATAGGCCTGCACATTCGCCCAAATCGTTCATGCGAATGTGCAGGTTCGCCCACATCAACTGGTCGAACCAAGTTCTTCAATAATCTATTCTTCATTCGTATAACCATTCTTCCTTCGCACCTTATAATCCTCCTTCGCACCATTAAACTCACTCCTTCGCACCTTCGATATTTACAAACCAAAATGTGTTTTACAATCCAAAGCTCTAGTCGCACTTTTGCATCTACAAACTCCCCCTCGACTATTGCTTGGATTGTGTTCGTCGTTCTTCGTCCAACCTTTTGTTCCACATTCTGATATGCCTTTGAATCATCTGTTCTCTTGTCAATACCGGTTCCCGAAATTGTTTCTGTTTCTTCGTTTTCAGCTCTGGCACCTTTTGCTTCTCCACATACTTTCCCAACTTCTCATCATAATCACATCCGGCATTAATATCAAACGCAAAGCACAGAAATACCACACGTTGGTACTTTCCTGCTTGCTCAGCATCTTTTGCATCTGAGTAAATCGGATTATAGAATAGCATGATGATATCCTCATGTGAACAGTTTATCAACCACATGGGATCAAAGATATGCACTTTCTTATAATTCGACTCTCCATCCTTCAACACGATCACGGCCTCTGCAATCTTCCAATCATAATACCACCAGATGAAGTCTTTGGCAAAGTGTTGCGGAATAGGCATCAAGGGTATCTTTTTCAACACTTGCGGTGGTTTGTATTTCAAAGTCACTTTGGGCATACCGGTTATCAAATCAATATCCTTCTTATGAACGATTCGCTTTGGATATTGTGGTGTAAACAAGTCCCACTTGGTTCGGCTTTCACGAGTCATCTTCTCAGCAAAATACGTAATCTGACTATTTGACGCTCCCGTTAAACGGTGACGACAAATGTCTCTGATTGCCCAATACGGAAGGGTCTTCAAGTGATGAAACTTCTCAAAATACAAGATCCCCTTCTCCCATTTTACTGCGAAACACTTCAACTCTTTAACAAACTTCCAGGCCAATGCACGACCTTTGAAAATCTTATTGTGAAGTTTGTAAAAGCTGCCTTGAATGTCAGGTTTCGGACGATTATTCTCCTTTTCTTTTAGCTTCTTTAACAACTCTTTTAAGCCTTCTGATTGCTCGAACTGTGGCTTGTTATGCCCTTTAAAGATTTCATCTTCAAAGACTTTGCTCTTATCTCTTGCAAGCTTCTCGGCATGGTTTAGCAGTTCGTCTGAGAAAGAAAATCCACAATCTTGATTTGTTCTGAAATATTGTGGATATTCTTCGCTTGTTATATCTTCCATTTCGACTTCCTCGAATGCAGGAACATCACGATCATCCAAGTGATTTCCAGCTTCTTTTTCAGGAATCTTAGGAATAAAGTTATCAGCAAGTAATTCTTCTAACGTCTTGCCCACTTGCTTTGCTAAACCTTCCAGAATTTCTTTCGAAATAGCCGCAGAAACTTCCCCATCCTCAAGATCAGGGTCATCATACTCCAACTCGAAGAGTTTATTGTTAGATTCAAATATTTCTGGGAACCTGCTAGTCATGTCTATCGTCCAGACTCGATCGGTTAACATCTGACGATACTTATTCTTATCTTCTTCAGACAATGACTGTAATCTTTCGTTCCAGAAAATATCTTCATCATCAACATTCTCACCAGGAGCTTTCGAGCTCGACTCACCGCCCTTATCCGAGTCACGTTTCTCGTATGTGAACTTATCAACATCATCATCATCGTCATCACTACTATCAAATGCAGAGCCGTCTCCATCACTAGATCCATCCTCCGATCCATCATCATCCTTATCATCCTTTTTCTTCGTCTTTGTATCATTACCAGCATCTTCATCTAGTTCATCATCTTCCTCTTCATCAGACAATTCATAATCAACTAGCTCTTCTTCTCTTTCTTTATCCACTTCACCAGCTTGAAGTTGAGGAGCCTGAGAGTACAAGTTCTTTATCAGATCATCCATATGCTTGTTACTCTTTTTCAGCTGTTTGTTCTCCTTCTTCAAGACTACAATTCTTCTGGTGTTACGTTGCTCATGTTTCAGCAACTTCTTGTTTTCTCTCTTTAGCTTCTTGATAGTTTTCTTCAAGGTCTCATTGTCATTTGCCGATGTGACTACGACTTCTAACATCTTCTTGTCATTTGACTTTAACTGCTCAATCTCCGTCTGTTGTTTAGTAATTAAATTCATCAACTCAGAAAATCTTTGATTCACAGTAGTCATTATATCACTGTCCACCGATACTTTTGTCTTCTTTGGTGGTTCAACAGCGTCAGGCAGTTTACCTTTCCTGATTTTCTTCAGCACATTATCCGATGCTTCATTCACATCATCCATTGGAATTTCTTCTGTTTGTTGTGTGCTAGATGTTGCTGCAGTCTTCTGTTTCTTATGAGCAGGTGCAGTAACTGGTGACTTTGAACTTGTAGCTGGTGGCAGTTTCTTACCAACAATCAATGATTCTATCTCTTTCTTTCTCTTTATACTTGGCTTCTCCTGCTTCTTCTTCTCTTTTCTAGCAGCTTGCACAGGAGAACCAACCAACGTCTCTTCAGCATTAAAACTCAAGTCATCTACATCAACGGAAATAGGACTTTTGTTCCCTTGATCATCTTCTCTTTGGCTAGCAGACGCACCAGCCTCAGTGGCCTTGGGCATGGTCGTCACTACTGTCTCAGCATCATAATTCCATTGTTCTTCTTCAATCGTCTCTTCTGAATCAATGGAAGCTTCATCAACAAGGTTCAATCCCTTTTTCGCCATTCTCTTATTTCTACCTTGTGTACTCTTCTTCTTCTCTGGTTCAGCAACCTCAATCCTTATCTCTGGTTTCTTTGTCTTACCACTCTTAGCGCCTACATTCACCACTTGTCTCTTGCGCTTAGCGTCAGGATCAACATGATGTAAAGGATTGTCAGCATCAGAATCACTGTTCGCATTCCTTACAAGCCCCTCACCTGGATCTTTATAATCCGCCCTAGCTAGATGACCAAACAAACGTCTAACAGGAGGACGTTCTTCAACAGATAAACCCTTATAGGCTTTCATTCTAGCTAGTGTGTTCAGAGACATGTGTTCTTGAACAACAATATGTTTAGCATCTCTCTTCAGCTCTTTGTACTTGTGATCGAATATCATTTGAAGAAAACGAGGATATAATAGAAACTTCAGGTTCCTTGTTCCATTCACTGGCTCTAGTAAGTGAGACATCAGCATGCCAGAAACATTGAACGGTTTGTTCAATATCAAAGCAACCATCATCGAACTGATGCTCTTCCTCATCAAGTCATAACCTCCCGCAGCAGATCCGAATACGTGGATTAAAACATGTGCCAGATATTTGAACTGTGGGCACAGTTTTCCTTTATGCAACGAACTGTCAGTGATAGGTCCGTTATACTTCATCCTGAGAAAACACTTCCTTTGATCCATGAATGTAAACCCCTTTGGATCTTTCGGATCATCATTCAGATTCAGTGCTTCTCTCAAATATTCTTCGCACACTATGACTCGTTGTCCCTGGATTTTGCTCGTCAAGCAAGACTCGCATTTCCAGAAATCTAGTTTAGCGTTAGACCAGAATTCCTGAATCATGTCTCGGTAGATCACTGTCGGCGTAGCAATAGCATCTATTACTCTGCTTCGCTTCAAAAACTCAATAATGCCGACAAATTCAGTGTGCTTCTTCACGTCACCAAGATATGCGCAACAGTTGTGCGCATTCTCAAAATCAAGCTGCTTTGCGGGCTGTGATGAGGATCCTGCCTGTTCTGTAGTCTTCTGTTGTTCAGACATTGTTAGATCTGCAAAACAATCAAAAAACACAAGTTAAAAATCGACAAAATAACAAAATTGAAAGTTTTGGTAAACTTCCTTCCTTCGCCCAAACGGGGGTACGAAGGTGTAATTGTATAGGTACGAATGAGAAACAGATGGTACGAATGTGATAATTTTAATAAAAAGTTTCATTCGCCCATCAAATTCTCTTTCGCCCAAATTATGTTCTTCCTTCGCCCATTCGAATTGGTCGAAGGAAGCAGTTCATATTTTTGAAAAATCAATTTTGAATTTTAAAGATCCTGAACATGTCCATTTGATTGAAATAGAACCTAATAGTGCCGATAATCAATCCTAGACTAACAGATTCATCAATTAGTGATTGTGTTTGTGTTTTCACCCAAAAACTAGGGTTTAAACACTGTTAGATCATTCTGACATGTTTTAAACTCTAATTTTGATTATTTCTCCCCCTAAAACTCACACACAATCAATCCTTAACAACGATTGTGAATATTATGTTGATTTAGAACAAGTTTAGACAGTTAGGGCTCGTAAAAGAAAACAGGGATAAGAGGCTGAATCCATGTTCATTACCTGTAAAAATGATATCAAAATGATCAGGGATAAACCACGAACACAATAGAACAAGTTTAAATGAAAAAGCAACAAGGTGAGGTTACAATCAAAATCTGGAAAAAATTATAAGTGGGGTTCGAATGAGGAACTGGATATATATAGACCTGTTCCTTCGCCCGTTTTGTTCATACGAAGGAGAAACTTTTCTCTCCTTCGACCCTATTGAAAGGGTTCGAATGAGATAAAAGGGTTCGAATGAAATAATTATCAGGAACACTCTCCTTCGCCCAACCAAAACATACGAATGAACAAAGAAAATCCCACATTCGACCAAACGAATGGGCGAATGAGAATTGGGATTTTTGAAAATTTTCCAAATCTCAAAAACGAGTCCCCGGTTCAATTATTTTCCAACTTTTAAGCATCCAACATTCATGTTTTCACATTTTAAAAGTTACAAAGCTCAAATGGTGTATCAAGGTTTAGAAAATCGACATCAACCACCATCAGTTATCAAAAATAAGATGAAAAGGAAAAATCTTTTTGAATTTTCTAAAGTTTATGCTAAAACACACCTAAAATCTTTTTGAGTTTTGTAAGTTTTGACGAGAAAATAAAATGCAGAAATGTAAATGAAAAACTGTAAATATTTTTGTGATTTCCGGTAAAGGGATCATATCAGTTTTTGAGAAATCTGATCACACCGTTGATCTTTTTGAAATTATTATCATTAAAGACAATGTGTGATCTGGCAACTGCTGATATTGTGATCCACATAAACTCACATGCAGACTTTTGTGCAGTGCTTTATACTGATACTGATATTTATAGTATAAACGCAATTGTCTGTGGTTCCCACGCACACGACATACTCCCGTATCAAGAAGTAAATGCACAAAGACTCATTGTAAAGCGTGATTATGCTTTCGTTGTCTGTAATTGTACAAGATATAATGCATAGAGGTATACAGGTCAGCAAATTAATGCAGCAAAGTAACATAGGCACTATACCAGGTTGAGGACTGATATTAATCATGATTCGCATCAATGATCAATACGATGTAATAGATAATCTTTGATTATCATATAACATGGAAAGTTCCTCAATTCGGTAACTTTAGGATTTGGCATATATAGCTCTTTTATAAAGACACCCTGTCTGATCTAGGTCCGTAATGACTTACAGCAGAAGATCAGAGAGGCTATCCCCAGACAACTAATAACATAACGACCCTAAACCTCCAAGTTTTGTACAAATACCCTATCAAACGAAATTACGGTACTAAGACCATATGCCCATGAGGAGTTCATCCACACAACAAATCGTTTGATATGTATGTATCAGGCACGCAGTAATAGGTCTACGAAGCCTATCAGCACATCGCACAGACGCCGACACACGCCCTATATAGCATTACATTATTTAGAATGTGTCAGATCCCCACTGATGTACTATCATTTCCCTTTATACTCCAGGATATCATTTTAGAATTTTCTGATTTTTATAGATTTTCGAATTTACTGTTCCCAAGGATAAGCTGGAGCATTTCAAATATGTGACTGCCCAGATATCGTTTGTTCACAGAAATCTGACGGCATTAATCTAAGGGAAGAAGATATAGCAGTCAGCAAAGAAATTTTTCAATTTTTATGGATTTTTAAATTTTTCAATGTTTTTGGATTTTTGAATTTTTTCTGAAAAACAGTAAAAAGTTAAACTAAAAAGTGATAGACTGAGGTGGTGATCAGTCCTGTTTTTCTTTAATACCATTTGCTTTCAAAAGATAATCAAATCTGGATTTATCAAAAGCTTTGGTAAAAAGATCTGCGCGTTGATAATCAGTGTGGATTTTGACCATATCGATCAACTCTTTAGCATAACAATCACGGATAAAATGATATTTAATCTGGATATGTTTAGCCTTTGAGTGATTTACTAAGTCTTTTGTTAATGCGATTGCGGCCTCATTATCACAGTAAATAGGGGTTTTAAGAAATTGCAAACCGTAATCCACCATCTGCTGTTGGATCCAAAGAACCTGTGAGCAGCAGCTCGATGCTGAAACGTATTCTGCTTCACATGTGGATAGTGCAACTGCGGTTTGTTTCTTGCATTGCCAGGTCACGAGCCTGCTCCCCATAAACTGACATCCAGCCGTTGTGGATTTGCTGTCTTTGTCACAGCCGCCCCAATCTGCATCACTAAAAGCGATTAGGTCAAAATTATCATCATGAGGGTACCACAGTCCTTTCGATGGACAACCGTTCAGATATCTAAGGATACGCTTGACAGCTGCAAGATGACTCTGTTTCGGCTTCGATTGATATCGCGCACAAAGACATGTCGCAAACATTATATATCAGGTCTTGACGCTGTGAGATACATCAGAGATCCGACGATTGCTCTGTATGTAAATGGATCAGTCAGCTCCCCCTTAAGGTCAACTCCAATCCCGTGATTGGGCTGTATCGGGGTATCCATCGGCTTCGAATCATCCATCTGGAATCGGCTCAAGACTTCAGAAACGTATTTCGTCTGGTGAATAAAGATCCCCGTTGGTCTTTGCTCCACCTGTAAGCCGAGGAAAAACTGTATTTCTCCCATAGCGCTCATTTCGAACTTTTCCTGCATAACTTGTTCAAATTCCCTGCACAGAAGTTCATTAGTAGACCCAAAAATAATGTCAACAACATAAATTTGTACTAGAAGCAAATCATCTCCTGCTCGTTTCGTGAACAGTGTGCAGTCTACCAGTCCGCGTTTGAATCCTTTCGAGAGAAGATACGTGCTCAGCTCCTCATACCATTGTCTCGGAGCCTGGTGCAACCCGTAAATAGCTTTGTTTAACACATAAACCTTATCCCGGTGAATAGGGTCCTCAAAGCCCGGCGGTTGACCTACGTAAACTTCCTCTTTGACCACACCGTAAAGAAACGCGCTCTTTACATCCATCTGATACACCTTAAATTTCTTCCATGATGCAAACGCGAGGAACATTCTGATAGCTTCCAAGCGTGCAACCGGTGCATAGATTTCGTTGTAGTCGATTCCTTCAACCTGATGAAAACCTTGAACGACCAAACGAGCTTTGTTTCGTACTATGACTCCTCTGTCATCCTTCTTGCACTTGAACACCCATTTGGTACCAATTTTCTTTCTACCAGGGGGCAAATCTGTTAGGGTCCATACACCAAGCTTCTGGAATTGTAATAACTCCTCCTGCATTGCTTCCACCCAGGCGTCATCCAAAAGAGCATCCTTGTATGTCCGCGGCTCGACCTGCGAAACATAACAAGCAAATGACCAGTCATTCTGAAAACCAGATTTCTGAATTTTGGCATATAAAGCAAGGTTGCCAATGTTTTCTGGTGCTTGAGCATTCTTCAGCTGCCCTCTTGTCATCACACTGCTACCAGGATCACCAATAACTTGTTCAAGCGGGTGTATCCGATGTATCTGAGATTCCGGATAAACAGGTACTTGTACTCCCGTCTGAGTTGTCAAATTCTCTGTAGAAGCCAGATCATTACCCACATTCGATGTTGAAGCATCAGTATTAGATGAGTTCACTGGTGGTGTCACTGTAGCATTGTCCAGAATAGCTTCACTTGATGCATCATCGTCTTCATATTCTGATTCGGATGAATTAAGCGATGTAGAAGCCTCTTGGAACACCTCTTCTTCCAATACAGGAGCAGTGGCATCATTAGAAGCTGCTTGGGGGTTTACCGTGATCGGACGCACTAACGGTGAAGTTACGGCGTTTTCGACCTCGTAGTATAATCGAAGTACAACTTCTTCAACCATGCTATCTAGATTGAATGATTCAAAAAAATCTTTGTAATCAAACATCCAATCTGGTCCTCCACCCTGTACATTTTGTGTATATCTTTGAACTTCGACATTAGCCCACTCCTCGACTTTTCTAGTTCTTTTGTTGAATACCCGTTTTAATGGGGTTGCATATCCAACAAAATAACCTTCTTCAGCCTTTGGTGCAAACTTTTCCGAAGGATTCAGCATTGTACATGGGGCACCAAATGGTTCTAGATACTCCAGATTCGGCTTGCGTCGGTTCAACAGCTCATAAGAAGTCTTGCCAAACTTCTTCACTGTCAAAACACGGTTAAGAGTATAACATGCTGCGTAAATAGCTTCGTTCCAGAACATGACTGGAAGATTTGAATCCGCAAGCATAGTTCTTGCCGTCTCTATAAGAGTCCTGTTCTTTCTCTCTGCGACACCGTTCTGCTGGGGTGTATACGGAGCGCTATATTCATGATGAATTCCTTTGTTTGCACATAGATCCTCCATCTGAGCATTTTTAAACTCCGTCCCATTGTCACTCCGGATTCTTTTGATCTTCAGACCATATAAATTCTCCAGTCGTGTAAACAGAACCTTCAAATTGTCAAAAGTGTCGCTTTTCTGATGCAAACACATTACCCATGAAAATCTTGAATAATCATCAGTCACCACAAGACAGTATAATTCCCCGACATGGCTTTTACGTCTGACTGGACCGAATAAATCCATATGCAAACGTTCAAGTGGCAGCTCAACAGAATTAACTTTCTTTGGTCTATGGGATTGTTTGTGCTGCTTGCCCTTCTTGCAACTGATACACTTGTCATTCAGATGGAAGTGTTTGACATTAACTCCCGTGACAAGTTCATTCTTCACAAGCTGATTCATCTTTCTCAAATGTATGTGTCCCATTCTCCTGTGCCACATAATGGATTCTTTTTCTGTAGCCTTGGAGAGGAAACACAAGACTTGGCCATGGGTGGTCATTGCTTTAGACATGTCGAGAATATACAGGTTGTTAACTCTCGGTGCCTTCAGCATCACCCACTCGTTGGTAACTCAAACCCAGGTTTCAAGATATAACAGGATTTGTCATCAAAATACACAGAAAATTGTTTATCACAAATCTGACTAACACTGAGCAAATTGTAGTCTATTTGTTTCACATAAGAAATCCGCTCAAATGTTACGACCCCATTGCTTACACTACCCTCCATAGTAATGTAGCCTCCCTTATTTCCAGCAAATGCCACATAACCTCCGTTAATGTTTTAATGTCAAAGAGTAGCGCGAGGTCCCCTGTCATGTGACCAGAAGCTCCACTGTCAACACTCCATAGGCTGCTAACAGGGCCAGCTGGAGCTCCCTGCACATTTAAAGTAGATCAATTAGTTCTTTCGGGGGACCCAAGCCTGTTTGGTCTTGGGTCTTTGAACAGGTTGTTTCAAAGAATCTTTTGACTCACAAACATCTTGGGTTACTTCAACCCCTTTCTTCTCACTAACAACCTTCTTTGTCTCATTCTTCTCACTCTGTTAAGTAGAAGCTCCTTCAGATTCCTTAGATGACCAAGATTGCTCAGATCTTTTCAAGATCCGAATCTGAGATTTTGAAGTCTCAGTTGGTTTCTTTACTTCTTCTTTAAAAGCAACCTTCTTGGTTACCTTCTCTGATTTAACAGAGACAGGTCCAACTGCTTGTTTACCATTAGGCTTAGGAGCTACCTTTTGGTATCAGCAGTTGAGTTCATCATAGGTTTCTTACCAGATTTATCAGTGGTCATCCGGTTGCGCTTATCATACGTCATCGGACGATTTTCCCCCTTGTTGTAAAAATTGTTTTGATTATGATAAAAATCTTGTTGGGAAAATGTCGTCTCTGTTGATAGCCATAATTGTCAACCGGATACTCATGATATTGCCTCATCTCCACCTCGTGCCTTTTGTGTCGTACGTACGGGCAGGCGGCAAGTAAATGTCCCCGTTCCCCGCACTTATAACACGCACGGTATTCCTCATAGTTTTCCTTGATTGGCGACTTGGAAAAACTAGCAATGGGATATCGATCGACCATGCATTGTTTCCTTAAACTCTCAGGAGCTGGATCCTTCGAGTAAGTCGGTTCAATAAAACTATTTTCCTTATGAACAGGCAAAACAAACTGTGTGACATTGACCTTTGCTTCTTTTTCCGAATAAATTTTGTCTAAGATCTCTTGAGGAATGTCATTGGTCCTTTCAAATTTCGGGAAACCAAATCGTACTTTCCTGCCAGATCTTTTCGATTTTTGTAGAATTGACAAATTTAATCGGAAACTCATCATCGGATAAAATCTTATCGGAGCCTTGCATCCGATAGAAGATTTTGACAGGTTTATCACACACTTCATTGCTCACATCATTGGTTTTTCTCAGATTTTAACTCATTTTTCTTCTCAACCGGTTTTACCACATTTTTCTCAGTTTTAATTTCAACATTCTTTTCAACCGGTTTTCTCACGTTTTTCTCAACCTTCTTTACCTCTTTCTTTTCAAAACTCTTACCAACAAACTTATCATTTTTCTTAACCTCATTTTTGCGATGAGCATTTGCCATTGGATGAATGATCTGAGACGGTGAGACTGGCTCAGTAGTGATTATATGATTTTCATCAGGGATATCACTATCACTTTCAACCGTCTCAGATGACTCATCTTCTTCATCTGAATCATCAGTAGCGACCACACCCTCACAATTTCCCAGTACTGGTCTCACATCAGAATATGGATCCCCGACACTGGAAGTGTTAGGCTCATTTTCTGGTGTGGGATCAGGATTGATTAAAGTCTCCAGTGGTATTGCGTGTAAAGTGTGATTCTCAAACAATACCGGAGATGGAACTGACTTATAGTTTGCACTATTCGTCTGGGAGGGTTCTTCAATGATATGATCGACTACATATGCTATGTGCTTGTAACTTTCTAATTTCTTGTTAACTTTTTCCGCAAAGCACTTGATGGTTGCCATTTCCAATTTAGTGTTTTCCATTTCATTGATGTAATTATTAATGGCAAGTTGTTTAATAGATAATGTCTTTTTCAGTTCAGACACATCCTTTTTATAACCATCAAGAACTTTGTTGAAATCTTTTAAGTCCTTTTGATAAATCTGACAGTTGAGTTTTGCACTCTCAAGTTGAACCTTGAGAAGCTTGTTTTCATCAGTCAGTTTTTCAAAATCAGCACATTTATCACATTTAACACAAGATTGAGTTTCAGAACTTACCGGCTTAGGAGGTTCTGTCATGGCCATTAGAGCAAAGTGAGCTTCCTTTCCTGCGAAGAATTTGGAGTAGTCAATCTTGGTGCATGCATCATCCACCATACATGACTTGCGGGTCATCAGGAAGTCAGCTTCAGCTAGCAGTTGGTCAATATCATCATCTAGTGAATTCACACTAGTCTCTGAATCAGATTCGCTCTCCATATCCGAGTAAGCTGAGTCGTATTGATCTCCAACATCAGTGACAGAATCAAGAATCATCCCTGATTTCTTGTCTTCACCTTCAGCAATCACATCATCATTCACTTCTTCAATCTTCAACTCCGACACCTTTTCAATCACAACCTCTTCTTCAACTTCCTCATTCTCATCCAACCTCATCTGCTGTGCCACACACGCAACATTCCCAGCAGTGATCTCCTCCACCCCCAATTGCATACCAGTCCAGTCAAAACCTTCATCCTTTTGGATAACAAGTGCTTGGTTTTGAGTATCAGTTTGGTTTTGGTTTTGTGTGTTAGGTGTAGAGATAGGAACAATAGTTCGGTTTGGGTTTTGTTGAGGTTGGTTTTGGTTGTGGATTGTCTGGTGTTGTTGTTTTGTTGACGGTTCTGATAAGTGTTTTGGTTTTGTGGTTGAAAGCTTGAGATGTTTGGACTGTTGTAAGACACTTGATTTTGGTTTTGGTTTTGTCGTTTTGGTATGTAGAATTGAAAGGATTTCGGTTACCTTGTTGTGCTGGTTGTGTGCACTCCCTTTTAAAATGTCCCTTCTCACCACAGTTAAAGCAAGTAACCTTTGCTTTGTTGAATCCGTATGTGGTGTTGGGAGAGGTTGAGAGATCAGTCCTGCCAGTCTTCTGAATGAAATCAGTGGCTCTCCTCATAATGCTTGCAAAAGCCCACTGAATGTCCATCAACTCCATTTCCTCTTTGTCGATTTGAGCATAGTCCTCATTGGTGAGATTATTGTTACCAATTTGACTTGCTACCAAACCGTTGTAAGAAGCAACCATGGCAGATACTAGAGCAACATGCTGTTGAGCAATTTCAACAGTCACATTGTTAAGGTTTGATGTCTCTAACACAATCGGGTTTTGACTTGATTGTGCTTGAGTAATCTGCATCTGGTTCACTTGAGGAGGATATTGTTGTTGTTGTTGCTGTTGACTTGATGTATAGCATGCGGCTTGTTGTAATGGTGAAAATGGTGGAATAAAGTTTTGTGTTTGATAAGGTTGTTGTGTGTATGATGGTGTGTAGGATGAAGTTTGAGCAAGGTAGTTAATGGGTGCTTTTGTTGGTTCAACAATGTTAGACACACATGCTATGTGAGGTGCAACAGTAGATGTGGTGCTTGAAGCAGAAAGAGAGTTAGATGTACCACTCACATATAAATCAGGATTCTGTGGAATCTGAGCTCTCTTAGCTTTTCTCTTTTCCTCCATCTCTTTGTTTTCCAGCTTTTGGATGAACTCATTAATGGTCCAATACTGGTAAGCATCCTTCTCCTTTAACACACTTCGATGTGTTGGTTCCAGTAGGGTGGTAAAGCATCAGCAAATTTATCAACTAATTCCGACATTGGAATGCTGATCTCATAGCTCGACAATTCAGTGAGCAAATGGCAGTACCTTGGAACCAACTCTTTTAGGGTCTCATTACCCATATAACTGAAGTTTTCAAACTCCTTCCGAAGCTCTTCCATCCTAAGCTTCCTGGTCTTCTCATTTCCATCATGTCGATTTCTCAGCATATCCCAAAGTTGTTTGGATGTAGTGCACGATCCAAACTGATGTAATAGATCAGTGTTGATCGCCTGGGATAGCTGAGAGAATGCTTTCTTCTCTATAGCAAACCTTTTCTTCTCGTCATCCGCCAAATTCTCCAAAGGGATTGGTTCTCCAGTATTCTCCAGAATAGGAGCAACGTAACCCTTCACAATCATTTGCCATGCCTCGGCTCCTTCAAGTCCTTGTCCCTCAACGTGAATCTTAAACTTCGTCTTCCAAGTATTATACTCCTTCATGTCCATTAGCTTCGGTGGACGATTGCCGCTTCCAGAAGATAGATCATGAATAAGAGTGGATATAGCGTTGGTCGTCTGAGAATGGACTGCTGCTGCTGCGACTCCCCAATAGTTGTCAATCGGTTGTGGTAATGATTGAACAACTTGTTGTGGTGCCGAACTAGTCATTGCCATATAATTGATCGGCTGTGATGGTTGACTAGTCTTCTGAGCTGCAATGGACCACGGATCTTGTGTTGTCGCTGTTGTGGTGCTTGAGTAGGTCTAGGCGTTGTTGGAAAGTTCCACATCTTGTCCTGCAAACGATTAAACACACGAAAAGATTAAAAAATGTTTCAAAACAGGATGTTCCTTCGTATATACGGACGTGCGAAGGAGAAATAAAGTTCTCTTTCGCCCGTTTATGATTGATACGAATGTAAACTAAACAACAAAAACTCCTTCGACCACTTAGAACTCTCTTTCGACCGTTTTATCAGCTCCTTCGACCGTTCGATCAGGCGAAGGTGAAACAAAGGTACGAATGTGAAAAATAAGCAATCAAAGTCTTCCTTCGACCACTAAAACACCTCCTTCGTACAGAAAAACACTCTTTCGACCCAAATGAATTCCTCTTTCGACCAAACTCTCTCGTTCGACCCCTGTGATTTCAAAAACGGTTATTCTTTGAAAATCAGTTAATTTTGATCATGTTTTTCAAATGTTGATGGATTTTGATGATCTTAATCAGGTTTTGAATCGGATTTGATTTGGAACAACTTTAATAAAGAGAATTATCCAATTTAAACTCGAAATCAAGGTGTAATCGATCAAAATCTTATCACATCAGTTTGTTTATTGAAAACAGAAACTTTTTGACCAAAATTGGGTCCAAATCAGCTGAGAGATTATTAATTTGTGGTTGTTTGATCCGAAATGGCTCTGATACCACTTTGTATGTGCGTATTAGGATCGATAACAAACAAAGATTGATCAAACAAGTTAGTTTTAGGTGCGGAAACCCTAAAACTATCACAAAAGTAATAATCAAACAGATTCAAACACACAGATCATCATTTTCAATCAATTTCATTAATAAAACACTTGTTTACACGTGGAATAATGATTACAATCAAGGTTTAAACGTAAAACAAGTTTAACAAAATCTAGAGAGAGTTTTCAGAAAGAGGAGGGAATAATAATCATCAAAGTTACATTCAAAAATGAACTTAACCTATTTATAGGCCTGCACATTCGCCCAAATCGTTCATGCGAATGTGCAGGTTCGCCCACATCAACTGGTCGAACCAAGTTCTTCAATAATCTATCTTCATTCGTACAACCATTCTTCCTTCGCACCTTTAATCCTCCTTCGCACCATTAAACTCACTCCTTCGCACCTTCGATATTAACAAACCAAAATGTGTTTTACAATCCAAAGCTCTAGTCGCACTTTTGCATCTACAA